>CM056573.1:174660421-175260421 GCA_029721435.1 Gymnothorax reevesii
TCACCTTTAGCACACCTGTGCAGTTCACACATCTACTCCCACCCCTTGTTGATTACAGGAGCTCTATTAAATGTTTATCAAAAAAAAAAAAGAAAGGACAAGAAAAAAAAACATTATACCATACTTCATTTATACAGCGTATTTGGTCAGCAGACGGTTTACAGCTTTAATATGTACGTTTCCCGGTGAAGTTCAGTTCAGGGAGAAAAGTGCTGAAGTGGGACTTCGTGGGTAGTTATGGGCGAATGGAGTGGAATAAGAAATTTTACTATTCCGAAGTACGACTGGGATGTAATTTGCGCGATTTAAAAGTTCTGTTTTTTGCACTTTTTTCGGGTGCTTTCGGTTTCTCGCCAAACTGGACACGTTTCCATAAATTTGATAGTTAACAATTCTGACGCATCCCAATTTCATTTGAGAAAAATTTTTTTTTCCCTTCTGAGGTCTAACCTGTGGCCGGTGGTAACCGGCATCCCCTGGTGCTGTGGACATGATGCCCACTTAAAGACGAGAGGCGAGCGGCCGGTTCTCGGGCGCGAGGCCGAACAATGCTCGTGATTGAGGCGGGGAAGGAGCGACAGGTAGCAACACGTTTTTAATAAAGGCCGCTACGCGCGACATACAATTACCCGCCGGCTGAGAAACGGCGTCTGCGCCGGCGGGGCGGATGGCTCTGTCACTGCGAGGGGAGCGGGGAGGCAGGGGACGGCCTTAATTGTCTCATCAAGGTGCTTCCTCGCCTCCCTGAAAGACGCGTAAGTGGCCATCAGCGCGTCCCGTCCTTCCCGTGACAGGTTTCCTCCGTCTCGAAAGAGCTCTGTCCGTCCCATCGCGAGAGAGACCTGATTACCCCCCCATTCCCCAAACGGCTGAATCAACATTTGATTATAGCTTTGCTCGCGCGTCTGTAAAGGGCCTCATTCACTGCGCGTTTTCACGTCTGCTCTCAGATAATCAAGCTGCGGCCGTTATTCCTAAAGCACATTAACCACTTAAGTGCCGTCAAGTTTTTGGTTCCCCCCAATGGTCTTTTTTTCTTCTGATGTTTTGGGTGGTGTTTCCTCCCCCCCCTTCACCATTATTGTTTTATTTTCTACCTCTCTACGGGCAGCTTGGTGGCTCAGTGGGTCGTAACCTACTATTCTCTCGCAGCAACAAGTTTGTGGATGTGAATTCATTGTGGTCCTTTTCTGCGTGGAGTTTGCTTGTTCCTGCGGGTATTCAGGAACAGATATGAATGTGAAGTCGATCACCGCTGCAGTGTTCTTACATCTTTTTGGGAGCTTTCCTGGAATAGTTGAAGCTGTCATCGCAATAAGGTGAGGGGGAACCTACACTATATAAACTTTGGAAAAGGGGATGGACAACCTGCTGTCCAAATACTTTTGTCCATGGTGTTCATAAAGAAACAAAGCATATGCGCTGCGTAAGGCTTTGAAGTAACAAACGCAAGGTCAGTCCTCGGAAACGAATCTCTGAAAGTGGTGGTGTTGCGCTCTCATGGTCTGGGCCCTGCCCCATCTGGCATCTAGAAATGGGCTTGTTTCTTTGGTTTCTGCCTGTTCTGTGATGCCAGTTCCCTCGGCTTTGAGGAAAGCAGAGTATTTCAATTGCAGCTCACTCTCATAAGTCCACAATAACGCAAGCCTCCGCCTTTCACATCCAGGCATTAATATGGAGTCGCTTGCAAGCCTGTCGATGACTCCTTTTTTTGATGCCGCAGAATGTCCCCAAAGAAAACACTCATTTATTTATTTTTTTTATTTCTTTCTGGTTGTCATCACAGCCTCAGTTAAATTTCACGTGTAGCGCTTATAGATAATTACTTTGAAACTTCTGCTCAGATGTCCTCAGTATAGTTTCATGGTTGGTTTCTTCCGAAAAGTGTAATTGCACACCCACGCATTGACATGGGTGTATGCACTGCAGACACACACAAGCTTCCACGGGTACTCTGACACACAAAAGCGCACGCGCACACGCGCGCGCACACACACACACACACACACACACACACATGCACACTCTGACATACACACACAAGCGCTGGAATGCAAGCACAAGCTGACATGCTCTCACTCATCCAGACTAGCCAATCAAAACTCCCCGCTGCCTCTCTCATCAGATCTCTTCCTGTTTTCGCTTTTGCCTAACAACTGGAAAAAGTAATCATGGTTCACTGTATTCTCTCTCCTTCCCTCTCTAATTCCCCTTCCCCTCTCTCTCCCTCACTCAATTCCTCCCTCGGTTTTTCACTCTTTCTCTCTCCCCTGCTCTCCCCCTCTCTCCCTCCTCTTCCTAGTCAGCGCAACCTGGCTGAAATCACTGAGCTCATTCACACGGCCTTCCTGGTGCATCGTGGGATTGTTGATCTGAAGGAGTGGACAAACTCAGATGGCCCTCTCAAAGCCATGCAGTTTGGAAACAAGATGGCTGTGCTCAGTGGGGATTTCCTATTGGCCAACGCCTGCACGGGATTGGCCCAGCTCAACAACACCAAGGTACAATGTCCTGCCCACCTCCGAACTGTGGAGCAGCAGTGTTTCACAGTGTTGCAGTGGATAGGGCAGCAGTGTAGAGCAGTGATTAGAGCAGCAGTGTGGATCAGTGGTTTGACCAGCAGTGTGGATCAGTGGTCAGAGCAGCAGTCTGGAGCAGTGATCGGAGCAGCAGTGTGGATCAGTGGTTAGAGCAGCAGTGTGGATCAGTGGTTAGAGCAGCAGTGTGGATCAGTGGTTAGAGCAGCAGTATGGATCAGTGGTCAGAGCGGCAGTGTAGAGCTGTGGTTAGAGCAGCAGTCTGGATCAGTGTTCAGAGCAGCAGTGTTGAGCAGTGGTTAGAGCAACAGTGTGGAACAGTGGTTAGAGCTGCAGTGTGGATTAGTGCTTAGAGCAGCAGTGTGTATCAGTGTTTAGAGCAGTAGTGTGGATTAGTGGTCAGAGCAGCAGTGTGGAGTTGTGGTTAGAGCTGCAGTGTGTATCAGTGGTTAGAGCAGCAGTGTGGATCAGTGATGAGAGCAGCAGTTTGGAGCAGTGGTCAGAGCAGCTAGGCCTGTCGCGATAATCAATAAATCAATTAATCTAACGATAACAAAAAATGAGGTCGATAAGTTTTCTGGGGTCGATAATTTTCATTTATCAAAGACCCTGGATGTCAAGAGAGTTAATCCAGTGAATTGATCTTGACTGATTACTCGCGGTTCCTTACTCCTACGTGTAGTGAGCTGTCTTGTCAATCGCTCACTCTTTGTCTCAGGGGTATGATTTTTCAGCTAATTCGCGGAATTCCGCTTTTTTTATCTTCAAAATTAAAAAAAAAATAAAACTCTGATTTTTCAGTCATGAAAATCCGATTTCATATCTACAGCATTCCGACTTATAGTATTTCCATAACTGAATTGATCTTATGCATGATGCCTTCGACAGAACCTCCGTTTTCAAATTAGCCAAGTAAGGCGCACCGGTCAAATGTCATGCTGTCTGGGCAGAGCCCGCGGCGGCAAGTTTCAACACTGCGGAAAAGAAACGACTTAGATATTGCGGATATTCGAGACGACAGATAGCTTGTAGTATAGTAATAATAATTAATAGTCTGTATACCTGTATTTTGTGCGGCCCATTAAGCTAGTGGAGCGAGGATGAAGCAGTCTTGTAGCCTAAGGTTCAGTGGCGTGAGTGGTTGACGGACACACTTCTGCGTTCCTTTATGTAACTGGTTGAGACAAATGCTGTACACCGCTGGTCAGTTGCGTGGTTGGTTCAGTGTGCATCAGTATCCCCCGGGAGTGCGAGCGGGTGCTCGTCTTAGCTCTTTGACACACCTTCGCCAACTCCCATTAATGGTAGTATGGCCAGTCAAACCATAACATTGCATTACGTAAGCTTACCAGCAAACCTGTTGGACCTTTATTTTCCTACCTCACTTTTGCACACTTTAATATGAAGCATTATCATCCTACATTTTTACTTCGGTAAATGCAGAATTAATTGGTTACCGTGGCCTGCATACGCACGGGTTATCAGTGCTAACGCAGCTAGGCGTCTCGCTCCAAAGCTAAATCATAGTTATCAGCTGCCCAGCTAATCCATGACCTTTAGCAATATTAGCGAACGATACCATTAACTTTTCTATCGCGTCGTAAAGGTAAAAGTTAGTGGTATCGTTCGCTAATATTAAAGGTGCTTCAGCCCTTCCTCGTAGTTTCACTTTTGTTTTTTCATGTAAACGGAGCGTCACTGGACACCGAATATAGCCGAATGTGGCTAGTTAGTGACACTGTTTTCCGTTGTCGTTGGGCTTACTCACTTGGTTAATTTGTAATGCGTAATATGTAATGCATATTTCCAGGAGTTCCATCAGGATTGTGTGTTTAGTCATGAATTGGAAGTTGAAAATACTCACAGAACTCATAGATGGTTTCTACAGATGATTGGATAAAGAATAAAAGATTTATTAGTGGTGTGTATCTATAGTGATTATGTTCTTATTTTTCATTTTTGCTATTACACAGTACATTCTGGGTAGTCTAAATTCATAAAATCCCATGACCATGTGACTTTGTGATATGATTTTGGAGTTGAATGTGAAGTCAATGATTTTATTGATATATTGGCTATATTCAATGAATGTTATTTGACTTTTATCTGAGTGCAATATTGGCAGATTAAATTCTTTACAAGCTTGGAGCTTGTGACTAATTTTGACTTGACATGGAAATTAAAGATTACATGCGTTTGTTGGCTTGAATATACATTGGAAAATAATTCTGTTTTTTTTTTTTTTTTTATTGAATTTTTAGTACACTTGGGGCACTAAAAATCACTAAAACCTAGTAGCTCATTGATCTTTAAAAAGGGTGAATTTACATTTTTATAGAATATCATTTTATCTGAAAAATGGTACCGAAACGACAATATAATCGTTTATCGCAATAAATTTTAGGAAAATTTATCGTCCAGCAAAATTTGTTATTGTTGTTTGACAGGCCTAAGAGCAGCAGTGTGGATCAATGTTCAGAACAGCTGTGTGTATCAGTCGTTAGAGCAGCAGTGTGGAGCAGTGTTTAGAGTGGCAGTGTTTATCAGTGGTTAGAGCTGCAGTGTGGATCAGTGATGAGAGGAGCAGTGTGGAACAGTGGTCAGAGCAGCAGTGTGGAGCAGTGGTTAGAGTGGCAGTGTTTATCAGTGGTTAGAGCTGCAGTGTGGATCAGTGATGAGAGGAGCAGTGTGGAACAGTGGTCAGAGCAGGAGTGTGGATTAGTGGTTAGAGCAGCAGTGTGGATCAGTGGTTAGAGCTGCAGTGTGGATCAATGGACAGAGCAGCAGTGTGGATCAGTGGTTAGAGCAGCAGTGTGGAGCAGTGGTTCGAGCAGCAGTGTGGATCAGTGGCTCGAGCAGCAGTGTGGATCTGTGGTTAGAGCAGCAGTGTGGATCGGTGGTTGGAGCAGCAGTGTGGAGCAGTGGTTAGAGCAGCAATGTGGATCAGTGGTCAGAGCAGCAGTGTGGATTAGTGGTCCCAGCTGTAGTGTAGATCAGCAGATTGAACAGCAGTGTGGATCAGTGGTTAGAGCAGCAGTGTGGAGCAGTGATGTGAGCAGCAGTGTGGAGCAGTGGTTAGAGCAGCAGTGTGCATCAGTGATGAGAGCAGCAGTGTGGATCAGCAGTCCCAGCAGTAGTGTAGATCAGCAGATTGAACAGCAGTGTGTACCTATTCAGTGCCTCACCTTCTGCCTGTGGCTGTACTTCAGTGTTTCACCGGGGCTTTTATGCTAAAAGATCGTTTAGGTTAATGCTGTTGGTCTCAAGGGCAGAATAAGTCAGTTTTAATGGCTCTGGGAGTGTCTAAGACTCAGCGTCATCGGAGGACGGGATTGGCTGTCCATAATCACATGTAAATCTAGCTCTGTACCTGCCAGGGGGTGTATTAGCAGAGTTATTTACTTTTCAGAGGGTATTTCCCCTCAGAATTTCTGCATAAATAACGAGCGCAATGCAGCACTTAAAGTTTATTTAAAGGCGTTTATTTTTAGAGCGCCCCCTCTGGCTTTTCTGGTACTGTAGGAAATTACTGGTTGAACTCTGGAGTTGAGGGCACTGTGGTTTACACTGCTGACTCACTCACAGCCAGAAGGACGTGAGTTTTAATCCAGCCTAGGGCCTCTCTGTGTGGTGTTTGCATGTTCTCCCCACGTTAGTGTTTTTCCCACCGTGCACGTCATGCTAACTGCACGCTCAAAATTGCTCGTTGGTATGAGTATGTGAGTCTCTGGCGTGTGCACCTCGAGATGGATTGCCGAACTGTCCAAGGTGTGTACTTGCCTGTTTGCTGGGATAAGCTGTAGGAAAGAGCTGGTTTGATAATGGAAAGACTATTCCAGTGACCAGTCTCTTGTCGCAGAGCACAGAGGAATAATAAAAATGCTTTAGGTGCTGCGCATTACTGACAGCTGTAAAATAATGCTGGGTATTGTCACGCATGCATAGCACGCAGTTATAACTGTCTTGAATCACGTACTTCGCCGAAAAGTCTCTGGCCCTGACATTTCTTTGTTTCGCTGCAGATTTTCTCATGTCCGGCCTCCTGTGCCGACAGTAAAATGCTGTAAGAATATTGTTCTCTCGGCGGTTGCCACACTCAAGTTCAGACGGGAGACGTTAGCGCGTTGTTTTACGAGGAGGGCACAGGTGTGGCTTGGGGAACGTTAAAGTAATGGCTGCATTAAGCGTGTTTATAGCTCTGTGTTAAACTAAAGCAAAATTAAATAAAACCGCCAAGTTGTTTTGTGCCTGACTTTTAATGCTGCTGAGAATTGGCGAATGAGCTTTGACGTACGGAGGTGTGAGCACCTGCATATGTGGGAATGCGTGTGTGTGTGTGCTTGTGTGTATGGATGCATCTACATCTCTTGCTGGGTTTGTCTTGTCCTTCTGGTCCGTGATCAGTAGGTTTGGGGGAACAGGATCTGGGAGATCGGTGATGTGGGGGAACATGCAGACAGGAATATCAGCAGACTGTGTTTATTTGATCACTGCTGACAAACTGTCTGCGATCTCTTGACCTTAGCCTGAGAGTGTTGATCAAATCAACAGATCAATTCCTTAACTTCAGAGCCAGCAATGCTTCTCTCGATCCCCATGTGCACATGTCTGCACGCATGCACACACACTCGCGTGAATTCTGACAGACGGGCACATACGTGTTTACCCAGTATAACACCCACTTGTACAGACACTCAAAACATGCATACACATTCATGATTGAATGCATGCATGCAAATATATATATATATATATATATATATATATATATATATATATATATATATATATATATATATATATATATATATAGTATTAGCTTCTGCACATAGACATGCATGCACGCATCACACACACACACACACACATACAAATCCAGTCACGATCTGCCTCTCTATCCCCTGTCACTACACCGTTCAGTGAGTGGTACCTGGAGACTGTTTTGCATCTTTGAATCACTGGTGATCCTATTAGTTTATTGAAGGAAATTTATCTTAAAGATGTTTAAAAAATTTTGCAGTTCCCATGGCGCAGACTTTTCTGTCTCCGAGCAGGACTGGACTCTTAGACGTCCGTTTCTCAGTTCAGGCTGTTTTTTTTTCACTTCTATTCCTTTCATTTTCTTTCACAGAGCAGCCAGTATTTTCGAAAACAAAATGAGTCGTACAAGGCATTTATTAGCAATTTAAATTCATCCCAACCGAAAAAAGGTGTGATTCAAGATTTGACGGTGCTCATTTAAAAAACTGGAGCAGACCGAAGATATTCCTTCCAAGAAAGAAGAACACGGCTCATTTTGGTGCAGGTTTTCTGGAATTTTTTTTTCTCAAATTTTAATCCAGTTTAGAGCTCCCTCGCTTTCGGGTATTATTTATGATTGTTGCTCCAGAATTACGATGTTCAGATGATGGCATTCCAGATCTCATATATTGAAGAAAAAAATGAAAGGAACCCACAATTTTGACCCTAGAATGTGAGATGTAAAAACTGCGCATAAATCCTCTTTTAACAATCAGGAATAAGAACAGACAGCCAGAAATTTATTTAGAACGTCAACAAAGGCCATGGGGATAAATAGCAGTGAGAACTGGGCAATGGTGGGGGTGAAAGGGTTTAGGAAAATTAGCACTTTTTCATAATTGTTGTTGGAATGAAAACCAGGGTACATCGGGGTCCCCCAGGACTGTGTTTTAGAACCGCTGGCCTAAGGCTTTAGATGTTGCATTTTAATGCTGTGGCTTTCAGAATGGTGAAGTATTCCTCTGGTCGTCACAGCTGGGGGTGTGTGGGTACTCGTTCTGGAGAGTTCTAAGTGTGTGACAGGGTGGAGCTGCTGCTTCTGTGTGAACCGTCCCTGCCAGAGACGGTTTAAGCTCCAGCTGGCCTTGAACTCTGCTCTGAATCATCAGTTACAAGAGAGAGGGATTTGGAGTGGGGGGGGGTGTATGACAGTGTGTGTGGGGTGCGGGGTTGGGGGGTACTGATGACTTTTATCCTCACTCGCGCGCATGCACGCGCACACACACACACACACACACACACACACACACACACACACACACACACACACACACACACACACACACGCACATGCACGCACACACACTCACACCCCGCTTCCCAGGGATGATCATCTTGGGGTCTCACTCTGTCAGAGCTGTTCGATTGTGTCAGGTGGTGGAATGATGCTTAAAATCGACACATTATGTGAATTTAGTGTGTACAACTGTGTTAAAATGACCTCAGTCTCTTCCCACTGTATATTGATGCCTGTAATGTGACTTCTGGTGGACAGATCATCAATAACCTGTTTCATATTGACTGAATTAATAAATGGAAAAATACAGATTTGATTCTAAGCTTCCTTGACTGCTTGTGTCAGACAGATAAAGCACTAAGTTTGACACGAAGAAGGATGCACTTTCTGGATTAAGCAGCGTGGTCATATCTCTTTGTCTGTGGTGGGAAAGGTGAATATTCTCGATGAGAAGTTCAGTTCATCCGGTGAACTTCCAAATTTACCGCCTACCAGCTTGACAGAAGCCCTCAGAATGCCTGATAAATTAAGTTTCGGCATTTCTGATATTTATTTCCTCGTTGGGTGAATCGGTGTGACAATCGGTGGACTGCTGCTGCGCAGTTGGTCGACATCGTCGACACTTGAGATTAACGGCAACCGAGCAGTCTGAACCAGAGCCTGAACCAGAGCGCCTCATGAAATGAGTTTGTCATTCTGATGCGTCACCTGCTGGTCAAAAGCTGAAATTGCAACCTAATTGAGACACTCACCGTTCAGGACCGCGTTCGTCAGAAACGGACGAGACTAAAGAGTTGCAAATGTTTCTATAGCTGGACTGGAGACTTGGTTGTTATGAAGTAGGCCTTCCTCCACCAACCCCATTTTTTGCGCAGTTCTGTGCTGAAATTAATCGTCTGAAATTGTGCTCCCCCCCTAACCCTAACCCCCCTTTTGAAAAAGTTCACAGCTGGCCTCATCTGTCAGGGATGCTTAAACTCTGAGCATGTTTGCTCAAATAAGGCAGTAGCTTTGCTTTCTGTTCTTTGCCTGGCCTGAATTTCACACATTTAGCTTAACTCACCATCCAGTGACAAAGTCCTGTGTTAATACCATCAGTGAGCACCATCAGTGCCAAACCTCCTGATTTAATTCCAACTGTCTCTAGGCCGGATACTTAAGTGCACAATTTGTCTTTGGAGTTGAAGCTCGCATTGCCACAGTTAAGTCCGTATGTATGGCTATTTATTCATGTTGTTGAATGGAGAGAGGGAATTAAAAGTCAGCTAACTTCGCGTTAAGAGCTGTCATGTCCTCTCTCAGTGTTTTTCTGCTTGTTTTTTTTTTTTTCGTGAGGACTTCGGTGGAAACAGGTGGCGCACCTGTTTCAGGCGTCCTAAAGCACTCCAGGGCGGGTTAGGAACGCCGCACTTGGTTATTTAAAATGCTTTTGCGATGTAATTAAGATTCGGAATGTCAAAGGTTGCGCGAGCGCGGCCGCATTTTCGCTCGAGCGCTGGAGAGTTGAAACCGGGACGCCGCGTCTTTCCCCGTGAATGGGCACGCGCGGGCGTTACCGTAGCGGAGCTGCTGTTCCGCATCGATGCGCTGACAGGTGCTCCTGCGGGCTGCGGGGGAGGAGGTTTCCTCCGTTTGCTGAAATCAAGATTGCGCCCGTGTGGCGCGACTGACTGCTTGTGGCTAAAACGCTCATTCTGATGATTATGTAGATGGATTGGTGTGCGGGTGAGCACACTCTGCGCAAGTGGGGCTGCCTGCGTTTCTGGGATTTTTTTTATTCTTCTTTTTTTTTACTTAGCAGGTGAATGAATACTCGCCTTAATCACTCATTCTGAGTTTTTGAGAGAGAGAGAGAGAGAGAGAGAATCTATGTGGCCAGTGCAGAGTGACTGTGAGAGAGACTGAGTGACAGGGCGCAAGAGAGTGTTTGCGAAAGAATGGGTGTGCGTGACAGCGATAGAGAGAATGTCTGGTTGTGAGAGTGGTCTGTGTGTGTGTGTGTGTGTGTGCGCGTGCGTGCGCGCGGGGGGGTGAGGAAGTATCTGGGAGAAAGTGTGATGGCTTGAATTTTGTGGTTGACTGGTGTCTATGTGTATGTGCAACGTTGTGAGAGTCTGTGGGAGAGACTGTGTGTGTTTGCGACCATGTGAATGAATGTGTGTGTGTTGTTGTTGTACTTGCTACACAGTGGTGTGGACTAGAAAATGTTTTTTTTCCTTCTGTGTGGGGATGTTTTTAGGAAGCGAGGACATTTTCACCTGTCCTCACAAATTCAAAAGCAAGTGTGTCTGATTATTTAAGGTTAGAGGTAAGGTAGGAATTAGGGATAGGTTAAGGTGAGGGCGAGGGTAAGGGTTTGGGTTAAGGTTAGGGGTAGGAATTAGGGATAGGTTAAGGTGAGGGCGAGGGTAAG
This sequence comes from Gymnothorax reevesii, assembly GCA_029721435.1. Taxonomy (NCBI): domain Eukaryota; kingdom Metazoa; phylum Chordata; class Actinopteri; order Anguilliformes; family Muraenidae; genus Gymnothorax; species Gymnothorax reevesii. The sequence goes on from CM056573.1 coordinate 174,671,409, forward strand.
GGTTTGGGTTAAGGTTAGGGGTAGGAATTAGGGATAGGTTAAGGTGAGGGTAAGGGTTTCGGTTAAGGTTAGGGGTAAGAATTAGGGATAGGTTAAGGTGAGGGTAAGGGTTTGGGTTAAGGGTAGGGGTAAGAATTAGGGATAGGTTAAGGTGAGGGTAAGGGTTTGGGTTAGGCATGTGTTCCTTATTGTTATGATTAGGGAAATGCTGTAGAGACACACAAAGAATGAATGGACGTCAATGTAATGTCCTCACTAGGGCAGAAGTACAAGGATGTATGTGTGTGTGTGTGAGAGAGTGAGTGCACTTCTGCGTATGTGCACATGTGGGAGATAAAAATTCTGTTGGGATTTCTGTTCAACTGGCCATAAAAAATAATAAACTGGGGAGATTCTCAGAGAAATGAGGTGCACATATTAAAGAAAATGAATTTCATCCAAAAATAATGGTAATGGTGATAAAATATGAAAAGGACAATATCTGCCACATTGTTGGTGGAACCTGTTTTTTGGAGGAAAACCGAAGGCCAGAATTTCTGAAAGCACTGCAGTATCGTCACCTGACTGAACTCAAGGACACCCCTCTCTGCAATTCAGGAGGTTATATCTTGTGCGTTTATCTCATGTGGTTCAGGCCGGGCTAATTTACACTGGTTAATCTTTAAAGACTGACCCCGCTATTGAGTTTACTGCTAATTCAGGGGTTGGAACGAAGGAACAAAGGAAAGAATCTTCCTTCCGGAAAGGAAATAAAGTCATCCAAGGTTATTTCTACGTTAAACGATTTGAGCCAATTTCACTGGCGTAAGTTGAGTCTGAAATGTGTTGACGCTGTACTGATGCAAGTATTGACGCTGATTTTCCTCAGATATCTGAATGTCGTCAAGGACTGAGCTGGATGCGGTTCTGCGGTTCTTGCTCTAGAACGTCACATCCTCCCCTCCCACAGGCCCCAGAACAGTGCTTTGGGGCTGGAGTGCTCCTGTCTCCTGGACAGAGGAGCGGGTAGCCGTTATGACTCTGATCTCGCTCTGCAGAAGGTAGATTCTCAGGGACATTGCAGGTGTGTGTCAGCGGTCGGGCAGAAAGATTTCCCATCACCCCTCTGTAGTCCCTTTCACACATGCTCTGTAACCCTGAACTTATCCAGACATTACCCAGAGGAGCTGTATGCAAGAAAGCAAATGTCCAAATCAGATTGACCGGACACAAAATGAACTCTACCCTACCCCAGCTGCCGAGCGCAAACTCCGCGCAATGTCCAATTTTGCCCTTCTGTTAATAGTAGCCGGTCATTGGGCCTCATGCAACAACATTTCCGTATTCTTGTCGTAACTTTTTCTTACTTTTTTTCCTACAATGGGCTCGTACGAGTGTGCCACGTCAGATTCAACAAACGCTCTTAACTTCAGATAACTGCGTAAATGACCCTCGTAAACATGATGCATTCCACCTGTGCGTAAGTGAGCGCGCGTTCACGAGAATTGCAAATCTGCATAATTACCGCCCCAATGATTCCTTATAAGGCTTTGCGACCTCCCACACTTGTCAGGAAGAGTTCATTCACAAAAATGGCCTCAAAGTCAAAGACAAAGAAGAAGAACTTCACCAGTTCAGAGATCGAGGTCCTGCTGACTGAAATCCATAAAGGGAAATCAGTAATTTTTAGCAGCATCAGCAGCGGAATTAAAGGACCGGCAAAATCCAGGCAGTGGGAAAAAATAACAAGCGCTGTAAACGCTGTGTCGCCTGTCGGTCGCACTGTTACAGAAGTTAAAAAGAAATGGTTTGATTTGAAAATGGTGTCAAAAAGACAAAAGCAAGGCAGTCAAGACGCATCTGGTTTCACCTTGTGTTTACCTCCTTATATACAGAGACAAATTAACTTGCAATTAGTACATAATTTAATTTAATTTTATTTAATCGTTTTGCAGTTTGAAATGTTCATATTGATATTGAAGTGTTATCCAAAAGCATCAATTATACATTGAAATTAACGATGATATCAGGCTATGTGAATAAAAATATAATTTCAAATTCAAATTGCAGAGTTAAACAGGATACATAATGATGTGTAATTTATATTGGATTTTAAAACTCAAAATTGCTTCAAAGTAACGACAAATACAATCCTTTAGTGAAAAACTTAGGTTTGGATAACAGCAGACTAATGGCGCAAGACTCCTACGTGAGCTCTGGAGCACTCGTAAAATTTGTTCGTGCCTGAGAGAAGATTAAAAATACGAGAAAATTGGTGAATGCGGCAGTTTCTCCTAAATCACTCGTACGAACCATTTAAGAACAAATCTGTTCGTACAAGTGCTTCTTGCATGAGACCCACTGACTGGAGAGTTCACTGCGAGCGAGTGGGAGTGTTGATGATGTTTCTGTCATGTGACTGGAGCGAGACCAAAAGAATACGGACATCCGCGGGTGAAGAGGGTGCTGCACACTGAGGCCACACCTCCCCTAAACCAAACTGAGTATTGCTCACAAATCTGACAGAAACACGCTCTTATGTGCTGCATGTCTGTAAGGGCTGCTCTGGACAGTGTCTGGACCTGATTGTTTGGACGTTGTCCACAATACATATGCAAAACTGCTGAAGTTTATGCAACTCATTTCCCATTTGAAGTGTGATGGGGGCAGGTGAGGTTCAGGGCATGATGCTGATCTGGTGTTGGGGGTGAAGTTTGGTGGCCATCTTGAATTTTCTTGCCCTGGACGGCGAAAACGAGCTGGGGGAGAGAAGTTATGAAACAGACTGACATGACAGAGGGGATACGTGGAGGTTTAGATTGACAGACATTTGCAGGAACTGTGAGTGATCGAGATACGGATTACAGATTGTATTTTGTCTGGAGTCATTATTAATTACTTCGTTTAGAATTGTATCGCCAATATTGTTTATATACAGCCATGTTAATAGAGCATTATTGAGTCAAACTGAGACGCAGAGCTATAGATACAGAGAGGAGACGGGGAAAGATTCAGCATTATTACACTGCTAGTGAAATTGAATATAACGAACACATGCACACTCAGTGGGGAGGGAAGATATCATATACAGGAAGATTTACCTTTCGCAGTATTACACAAAGGGCTGCTGGCTCAAACACACACACACACACGCACACTCCCGCTTAGACACTGAGTAGAAGTCACCGATGACTGTTCCACAAGTCTGCTCTCAGTGCACGCACACGTGCGCACATGCTAACATGCACGCTCATGCACGCTCACTGACACAAATCCAAGTTCTCACTCACATGAGCGCATACAATAGTGTGTAGTGATTATTATACACTTGATAAAATGAAGATAAATCAGAAACCAAGCACTCTTCAAGTATTTATTATTTTATGTTTCTTTTGTCAGCTGGTTGGGTACAACAGCTGAAAATTAGCCATGCTGGCTAAAGCTGTCCTGTTTACTGCTGTAACAGTTAATTAATGGGGACTGTTCTTGTTCAAATAAACCAATAAAGGGAAGTAAAGTAATATTGGATCATATAGATGAAAATAAGTAAACCGATAACAGTTTATTGTAAAAACAAAAATAATAATGTCTTTTTGAGATAAAAGGTCAATATCTAGTATGGCCACTCTTTGCTTTGATTACAGCATTTAATCTTTCAGGTATAGTATTCATATTTTTTATTTCCTCACTCGCAAAACCATTCCACATGGTTTGCAGTTCATTCCAAAGAGATTGTTTCAATGTTACAACAGATTTGCTCAATTGGATGAATGTCTAGACTTTGAGCAGTTGAAGTCATAACTTTATTGTCACAGATGTTACTTTCCCACTGAGAATTTGTGCTGAACTTAGAAGTTTGTTTAGGGTCATTATCTCGTTGAAAATAAAATCCCCAACCAATCACTCTCTTTGCAGATGGCAATGGGTACCTCACAAGGATACTGTGATACTCCTGTTGATCCATGATTCTGTCGAGTTTTATGAAATCACCGGCTCTTTTCAAGCAGACTGACCCCCAAACCATAAAATTACCACCTACACGTTTTACTGAAGAGGTTTTGAATTTTGATTCAGCAGTCCAAAGGACCGGAGTCTGTTGGTGTCCAATCCTTGAATTTCTTGGCAACGTCAAGTCTTGATGTTGGCAGCTCTTGGCAGCAACATGACCAGTCAGACCATTTTCACACAGGTTTCTGGAAATGGTAGATCTTGATCTTATTACTTGTCGTACACAGATAACGAACATCAGTGGCACTTAACTTCTGTTTTTCACCTCTGTTGCCACTAGTGTTCAGTGAACCGGTCTCTTTGAAACGCTTGATGGTGTTTTTTACAATGTCATGGTAGCTTTTAATGTCTTCAGCATCATGTAAGGCCCCAATGCGGCTGAGAACAATCTCCGAGAGCTCCTTCTGTCATGCCATCGTGTTTAACACTGTCACACTGCTCAAACTTCGTCAGCTTTTACTCCATATTGGAACAACTGACCATCAGAGGTAAATTTCACCAAAAAGTGTATTATAGAGAAGTGATTCATTCGGACCCCTTTTAGATGAAAGTGGTGGTGTAGAATCATCACTGCACACTACTGCACACATGCACATGTGCCTGCTTGTGCACACTCGCTCTCACACAAGCTCATGCGTGTACACACACACACACACTCTCACTCATGCTCAGACATACTCACGCACTCGCACACACACAGATATGATCTCTCACTCTCTCACACACACACACACACACACACACATACTCACACACACACACACACACACACACACACTCACGTGCACACGTGCACTCACAAGCACACAAACTGATATGCTCTCTCATACACAAATTCACACACACACATTCTCTCACATACGCGCGCACGCAGACACACACATAAACACGTGCCCGCGCACACACTCAAGCACTCACACACACACACAGATGCTCTCTCACTCACACACACACTCTCTGGCCTATCCTCTCGGCGTATTCCCCGTCTGTTCTTCGGTCGCCCTGCTTCTCGAGGGTCCGCGAGCTCCTCTCTTCCCCCGTGCATTTTTCCGCGGCCGATTCATCTGTTTTGTGTGTCCTGGCCTTGTGAGGAATCGTGGGACGGTGCTTGTGTAAACGGTAATGTGATCTCCGCCAGCGCCTCCGGTTTCCTCCCTTTCACAGACCTGTCGGCGATACCCAATCCTCCTGGATTTGGGAATGAGGCTTATCTGATACCTTTCCAAAAAAAGACTCTCCTTTTCCCTCTATTCCCTCAGCAGGCTAAGACGGCACATCTGGTTACACTGTAGGAGCCATTGTCCTCTCTCTCTCTCTCACTGGGGCTCGGGTTCCCTCAATATTTCCTCAAGGATCGGGTTACCCAGAGGGCACGGCGACAGCGAGCGCGCTCTGTTTATACCAGCCTCTCAAATAAAAAAACGTCTGGATTCAATCAGCAGCCATGTTTTTTTAAACATATAATATATTCTGCCGCTTGCCAAAGATGGCTGAAGGGAGTTAGGCAAATGTACGTAAATACTTACTTACACACGTCCATCCATTATCTAAACCACTCATTCCTGCTCTGGGGCGGTGTGTTTGAAACCTGTTCCCAGCATGCAGTGGGCTTGTGGGAAGTAGGTGGAAACTGGAGTGCCCGGAGTAAGCCCATACGAACAGGGCGTAAACTTGCAGGCCCCACATAGAAAGGCCCCTGGCTGGATTCAAACCCCCAGACCTTACTGCTGTGAGACCACAGCGCCACCTTGCTGCCCTCCGCAAACGGTTATTTTGCACCATGTTCACCACACGATTGAGTGAAGGAGATAACATGCCAGCCATAAATTGTGTGTGTGTGTGTGTGTGTGTGTGTATCCCCCGGCTGGTTAGTGGATACAGTTTGGCAAGGTGTTAGGAATTTACCCCAGCCTTTTAATGGGATGAGGCTGTCTTGTCATAATACGCATAAATTTTTTCCTACTGTAGCAAACTGAGTTTTGGGAGATTGGGAGTGGATTCTCAGCTGAGCTCCCGTGGGCTCCCCCCTCAGGATGGTAAAGGGACTGCAGTTTGAACTTGAAGGTGAAAGTGAAAATTGGGAACATGAACAATAGCCTGGGAAATAACCTCTGCTGATTCTGCCAGTGAGATGTGTGAGGCTCTCTACTTGTGTTTTCGGTGTCTGCTGTTTGAGAGAAAACAGCATCTGAAGGAAGGCTTATTCATGTGAATTATGCACAGTACAATAATTTTTATAGTAATGAGATTTTTCAGCAAATGTGCAGAAAATTCACATGCAACAGGTAGGTGTCCAAGACTTCGTGCACTGTCAAGGGATAAAAAATAACTTCTGAAATGGAGGGAACCTAACTATTATGGAATAAAAAAGTTCAATCATTTTCTGGGTTTAAGCATTTGGCAAATTGAGTGGGACACTGGGCTGTTTCATTGAAAATATGGGCTTTGTGCTGTACTTACTTGCTGAACAGTTTACTGAAAGTTTATCTGGTAACAGAAGTATACAAACTTTCTGAAATATTGTGCACATTAATCAGCAGAAAATTCAGCTGGGGTCCCATGCTGGTTTAAAATGGTTTAAACAGTCTTTTGGGCACTGATGGCTAGTCTTTTTTTTGCCTGGTGTGAATAGCTGGTGGAGTAAGCTGGCTTAGATGGTAGATCAACTGACTATACAGACTAGCCAGTAGGGTGACCAGCTTGAACGAGTTCGAAAACAGCCTACACTAGCCAGCCCAGCTTATGCTGGGTTTATCTGGAATTTTCACCAGGGCTGTTCCTGAACAAGCTGAAAAGCTAAAGATAAAATCGCTAAGAGGCAGTGCCTTGTTTGTAAGCTCACAGGAATGCTGTGCGCTGACTCGCAAAGTGGCTCATGGCTGGCTTATTTGACCGGGAGGGGAGGGAAATATGAACACCTTTTGTGAAAAAAAGTCCTTCATCAATCAAGAGAGCTACAGAGTAACTGCCAGAGTAACTGCTGAGCGTGTCCTTGGCTTGTTTTGTTGAAGGAGAGTCGTTCAGTTCTGAAGGGCAACACTTGACCACCACACTTTCTCTCATCTTTTCTGCACTCCTGAGTGGCTCCTTCCCAAATTAGTTTGATTTTCTTTTTCTTGTTGGAAAATGGAAATAAATAGTTTGCCTGCTTATTGTAGTTTTTTATGAACTCTGAAATTTATTCAACTGTCCTGTAAAATGGACCATCTGTTTGACTTCTTGGCCACATCTTACCTCATGCCATTTGAAGTCAATTACACTTGACAAAACTGCTTTTATGTCTTTATAATTACAGAAAAAAAACACGAATAAAGCATGAAAAAGATGAATATTTGTACTTCTGTTCCAGTGTGTGCAAAGTCAATTAAACTCTTCACTTCATGCAATATCCCTGCAAAACCACAGAAGAAGAGGCTTTGCAAAGCACGAATCTGAGGACAGCAGAAGAGACTCATCTGCCTCTCCCTGAGTTGTTGTAGTGAATCGGGCTCCTGATCGCGGCCCCTGGAGGCCATTGGATTAAAGAGCCGCGGTCAGTCTTATTACTGCAGGTGCAGTGTCTGTGCCCTCTGAGCCGTAATGAAGCCCTTTGCTTTATTTCTGCAGCATCTCAAACCTACTTATCTGTCGAGCTCAAAGTTGTGCTAATCTTTGTACTCTTCTCAGTGAGTAATGTTGTGAGAGGTGGAATCGATGAAGTGTTTTTGTGTGTACGGTGTTTGCTCTGCTTGCGCAGCAGAGATGCACCACCACAGAAACGGATTTGCCACCACTGCAACTTTTGCGTCGATTATAATTTTGCCTAAATGTTATGTATAACTAAACTCAGCAGTCCAGATGCTTGAGAAGTCATGATTATTTAATAATTAGGATTTTTTTTACATCAGGACCTCAACTTTAAACATAAATAATACCCTAACAGCATCAAATATGAGGCAAAATGAGATTATCTGTCCACATCATCGCAGCCGAATAGAAATTACTGAGGAAACACCGGTGTGGGTGTATCTTTATGCTTGTGCTCCTGTGTGTGCACATGCGTGTGCGTGAGCGCGCACGTATGCGTATGCGTTACATTTCGATGGCTGGGCTTGTACAAATATGTACATCTTTGTGCATGATTGCATGAGATGACGATTATATTTGTCATAAGATGGCGTGCTCACCTGTGTATATAATTTCACAAGGTAACCTTTTTTCTACATTGTGTGAAAAAGGATCCGATGTATCAAATCGCCTGACGAAACGCTTAGTACAGAACCCCATGGTCGTGCCTGGCTCCGCGCTGCTCATGGATATGGGAAGGATGCAGTCGGTTTGGGTCAGCATGGTTCAATACTCAAGTGCCTCCTACTCGCCGTCCAGTCGCCCGTCGGTTACTCTCTGCACATCTACATGTTTGGGTGTCCATAGCCTTCATTCAGGGAAAGCCGTTGACAGGGATGTGTCACTGAAGAAAGGAGTGAAGCGTTTGCCCTTTCCCAAGACGACAGTCTGGGTCTCGTATGAGCGCGCTCGTATGTAGGTTGTGGATTGGACATTCCAGTTTCGGGTGGGATGAGAGGTGCTAGATTTATAGATTTGGGGCTTGGGATCTTCATACGGGGAGAGGGAGGGGTATTCACAGTTCGCAGAATGATTGACACATACGCTTAAGTCCTCGACAATCTTGACATTTATGCCTTTCCCCTCCCAGTCTGGCACATCTCAGACCCGTCTGCGGTGCTTCGCCCTGGACACCCTATCTGTGCGTGCGCCGTGCGGCCCTCGCGTCTGAGGCTATAAATACGAGGCGGAGTTAGCGGAGCTCTGGGTAAATATGCTTTATGAAAACAGAGGCCGGACGGAGTGGCGGCGATAATGAGCTGCTAAAAATGAGGGATCAGGACCCCCCCCTCCCCAAATCGCTCCCCCTCGTCTCTGTGTGGGAAATGGGATTCCTGTGCACCCCCTCCTCCAGCCGCATCAGACTCAGGTCCCAACCACAGTGGAATACACTGTAAAAAAAAAAAAAGTTGTCTCAACTGAAAAAAGTGAGTGTCCAGGCTGCCTTAAAATTTCAAGTTAATTGAATTTAAGATTATAAGTTGAATATTACCTCAACTTGTCATCTCAAGTTCAATGAGCTTAAAATTTTAAGGCAGCCTGGACACTAACTTTTGTTTTTTTTTTTTTTTTACAGTGTACTTTTCAGATTGAATTTGCATCTAATGTAAACACGCATTATACATCCAAATTATATCCATTATGGTTATTTAGCCGGCACTTTTATCCAAAGGGACTAGCACTGAGTTAGATTAAGATGGGGGCCATTTGCCCTGTGCGCAGTTGGAAGGGAAGGGCCTTGGTCAAGGGCCCCAACAGCTGCGATGATCTTCAAACCTTCTGATTTCCAGTCAAAAATGCACTGGCTGCAAGAATGTCCTGTTTGTAGAATATTGTAGCATGTCCTCCTTTGCCAATAGTACCTTACGCTTCCCTTCTTACGTTAAACTGCTAATGCTAAATGTGTTTGCTTTGTTTGTTAGTCAGTTGGGAGAGAGTGACGCTGCTGGTGAGGTACTGGTGGGCTTGTTGGGTTGAGCACAGTCACAGAGCCCCAGTGCTGTGACGGGGATTCAGAGCTAGAGGAGGATCTTTGCCTTCCTTCGCGTGTGAAAATGGGGTCCTGACTCACGGCCATCAGAGGTCCTTTGCCGCTCTCTGAAAGGGTGGAGGCGTTAATTCTAGGGTCGCGTTTCCTGGACAAATTCTTGCACGAGACGCTCCCCATCTGCTCACTGCATCATCTCCAGAGTCTTGCTGGCTGGCTGCGCCTTGTTTACCTGTGCTGATCCTTCGCTGAGATCTCTGTTGACCCAAGCTGTAACTTAAAGGTAAAATAGTCTTAGATAAAACGTTTCAACATGATACTTCAGAGATGCTCTGCTTTGTGCTTGAAGCAATTAAATTTTTACATGCGGTACCTCTGTTATCGCGCATTGTGTAGAAATGACCTCAGCTTTTTTTGTATAGTCCTCCTCATTTTTGTGTCCATAAAAATATTTCATCATGTGACATTGTGTAGAATGCAGTTGCCATTTTTAATATTTGGTGGCATATCCTTTCGCGAAGCAATGATTGCTTGAAGTCTGCGACACACAGACATCACCAGATACTGGGTGTCTTTCCTGGTGATGCTCTGCCTGGCCTGTACTGCAGCATCTTCAGTTCCTGCTGGTTAGGGAACGGTTGTCCTTCAGTCTCCTCTTCAGCATGTAAAACACATTTTCAGTTGGATTCAGAGCTGGTGAACGGCTCTGCCAACAGAACCAAAAAAACAAAAAGCGTCACTATGCTCACCTTATAAACATAATTGCCCTGTATTTTAAATTCTCCTCACTCCTTACTTATTTTGCAGTACAGTTATCGAAGGGAAACAAGAAAACCCTGCTCTCACAGCGCCCCCTTAGGGCTGTAGTTAAAACTGCAGGGACTGACACTCCCGGGCTCTCACATGGCAGGACTTTTTAGCCACATTTCCACCAAACACTTTCAGCATTGCACGCTTAGAACGATACGTAACCTGTACAGACCAGTAACTAAACCCTCGATCTGGTTTGTTTTTGCGCTGCAGACAGTTCTCTTAAATGGTGGTGGGGTTGTTACTGGATGGTAATGGCTGATTCAGCCACTGGTCCTTGTTGAGCAAGAGTGACGATTCTAGTTTGACCGGTCAATAGACTGCAGTGTTTCTAACTTCAGCTTTGAGAATCAGTTCAGTGTGTGGAACGAATAGAATGGTTCTTTTGGTACCATCCAGGAATTCTGACGACGGAAATACAAAAAAAAAAAAAGAATAGTATGATGTATAATAGGCTGAACTTTACCAGGCTGTTTGGTGAAAACGAGATGCCGTTTTGTGCCTGTTTTTTCGGGGGATGTGGTTTATTGTAGGATGTCAAAAGTCTTGACAGCATTTCACAGCGCTGCAATCACAACATGTTAAAATGCCCTTCAATTAACCGATAACTCTTAATTTCCCCATTTTCTCTTTCCCTCTGTCTGTATCTCTCTCCCTTTTTCCGTCACTCTGCCTCCACCCTCCCTTCATTCTCTCTCTTTATCTCTGCCCCTCTCTCTCTCTCACAGGTAGTGGAGCTCATCTCCAGTGCCATTGGGGACCTGGTGCAGGGGATCTACGATGAGAACTCCTCCTATGCTGAGGTTAGTGGCCATTTTGCAGCTATTTTGTGTAAACTGGGTCCCTTGAGTTCAGATTAAGGGACCCAGTCAAGGCAGCCCCTAGACTAGTGTATAAGCTGCCCTACTGGGACTCAGGAGGTTGCTGGTTCGAAGCAAAGTGTGGCCACAATATGATCAGTGCAGCTGTTTGGCCCTTGAATAAGGCCCTTAACCCCACATTGTTTCTAGAAGATTGACCCCTACTAGTCAACTCTGAGTTGCCTGGGAGAAGGGTATCAGCTAAAAACCTAATGTAAAATGTAAAAAAAATCAGCTGTAAGATTATTTACTTATGTTCCTATATTTAACACATTTTTATACTTTAAAAGGTAAAACCTGAACCTGGCTTTTAAACCCGATCTGCCCGTCCTTGATGGCATTACGGCTGTAATGCAGGCCATTTGTCTACTGCTTCAAATGCTTTCCTGATATAAATCTATATTACCCTATCAGTGTCCCTCTGCATCCGATTGGTTCAGCACTCATTTACTGAGGGTCCTGTTTCATCCCAAATATTTTGTGCTAAACAAAATCTGGTGGTGCTGCATGTGTTCATTGATTTATTTATTGTTAAATTTGGTTTGCTTTGACATTTATACTTACATACTATGCTGTATCGAATCTTAGATTTGTTTAATACTGTTTATTTTGCATATACGATAGTATTTATTTATTTACTCATTATTTATTTATCTCCAATCCCACCCGAATCTGGAATGCCGGATTAGAGAGCTATGTACAAGGCCTGCTCGTATGTGACCGCATGTTGCCATCTTGGGAAAGCAAAGACTGTTTGCGGCTCTCCTCCGAAGCACCCGCTTGTCAGCCGCTGCTGCTTTACGCTCTTACTGTAGGTCGAAACTTCGCAACTTCAGAACGAGGGTGGAGGATACTCGAACATGAACAAGCTTAGAATTTTTCTGATGAGCGCCCGGCTGCATACAAGAGAGTTAATTAAGCCATGAGTTGATTGAACTCTCTCAGAGTGTAAGGTACATGTGAGAATGGATTTTACAGTGTTCAGTACGCATTTATCCCTATTGACGTAATTGTTGAGTTCACACCTGTTAGTGTAGATTTATCACTGTTTATTTAAGATTTTTTTTTTCTACATAATTAGAGTTGACTTGACTGTTGGAGTTGCATCATCTGAATGGTGTCTGAATCAGTGGAGTGGATTTGACACTCATTAGTATGAATTTATCACGACCGATTTATTAAGAGTTGATTTAGTATTTTTTGTGTGGACCTTGGCACGGTTTCTGTATTGACAGTTGATTTTTGAAGAGCAGTGCACTGCAAACATGAACAGATGAGCAAGTCTCTGCATTGTATTATGACCAAAAATTTCAGTTCCATTACTTTTTTTATTTTTTTTATTTATTTATTTTTTTTAACCTGAACACTGGCGATGAGGCTGGAGAAGTTTGACTCATTACTTGATTTACTAATATGTGAAGAAAATGTGCACTTCGTCAATGATTTGTAACTGAAAAAAGCGAATATTTTCCACTTGAGAGAGAAAAAGTCTCATTGCGAGACTAAAGCACTTGTTTAGATGGGTTTTTTGTGCTGGATGCAGCAAAATGGCCGTTAGTTGCTCTTTGAATTATGAATGGCTAAGCGAGACTTAGGAAAGGATATGTGTCTGGATTTATCTCCTCCTGAATGGGGGGGTGGTGGTGAGAATCGAGTTACCTTTGGAAGGACTGAATTTCCGAGAAGAGGATGGAGCTGTTTTCTTATCCCATCTCTCCTGGTCTCATTTCACCCCCCCCCCCCCCCCCCCCCCCGCCACATTCTCTCTTCTTCTGTCTCTGCAAGTAACAGGTATTGTTACAGCAGTCTTAAGCGCTGTGCTGATGCCCCCCATCCTTAGCTTGGTCGGGGCAGCCTGTGACTTCCTCACAGAGGGATTTCGCTTGGGCCCGAGGAGGTTGTGGTTTCTGGCCCTGGTGAAGCCACATTTGAAGCTCCTTGGCCCTTGAGCAAAGACTTTGACCCAATATTGCTCCTGAATTAGCTTCTGCTAAGTCCAATCAATAAGTCTGTTATTTGTTGGATTATAATTTTTGATAATCTGTCTTTATCTTTATTTTATTGTTTTGTGTCTTCACGAGCTCAGTCATGTAATATTTGAACAGCACAGAGAAAAGCCCTTATTTTTGCCATGTGAACATTTTTTTTTTTGTGCAAACAATGGCTTTAGAGTTCTAGTCGTGAAAACATTTATAAATCTTGTACTGTGGACATTTACTTCTTTTTTTCAGGATGTGAATAGGCTTATGCATAACAGAAAAAATTGCCATTATTCCTATTCTGCATGAAGGGATTAACAGATATATGTCATGCAGAACTCAATTTAGTCCAGGACTAAATTTAATCTGATGTCTGATGAAATTTGATGTCAATTTTCAATGTAAATTTTCATATATTTCAATGAGGATACGTGCATCAAATGAATCACTTGCTTGATTGCTATTAATTTTTTTGTATTCTTTATTGCCCAACTGTTTGTTATTAGTATGATCATTATTATCAATTCCTCCTTTAAGGAGAGTAGCCCTGTGGATGACATCACGATGGCCTCCTGGAAGGAACAGACATTCCTGTCCCATGGATCATTGCTGGCAAAAAGCTGCCAGGCGGCGTTGGAGCTGGCCAAACATGACAAGAAGGCGCAGGCTGTGGCGTTTCAGTACGGAAAACACATGTCACTGGGGCACAAGGTGAGGGTGGCACTACAGACACATGTTACTGGGACACAAGGTTAGGGTGGCACTACAGACACATGTTACTGGGTCACAAGGTGATGGTGGCACTACAAACTTGTTACTGAGACACAAGGTGAGGGTGGCACAACAGACATTTTACTGGGACACAAGGTTAGAGTGGCACTACAGACACATTTTACTAGGGCACAAGGTTATGGTGGCACTACAGACTCATGTTACTGGGTCACAGGGTGATGGTGGCACTACAGATTCGTTACTGGGACACAAGGTGTCGGTGGTACTACATACTCATGTTACTGGGGCACAAGGTGAGGGTGGCACTACAGACTCGTTACTGGGCCACAAGGTGATGGTGGCACTACAGACTCGTTACTGGGGCACAGGGTGAGGGTGGCACTACAGACTCATGTTACTGGGGCACAAGGTGAGGGTGGCACTACAGACTCGTGACTGAGACACAAAGTTAGGGTGACACTACAGACACATTTTACTTGGGCACAAGGTTTGGGTGGCACTACATACACATTTTACTAAGACACAAGGTGAGGGTGGCACTACAGACTCGTTACTGGGACACAAGGTGAGGCTGGCATTACAGACTCATGTTACCGGGGCACGAGGTTAGGGTGGCACGACAGACACATGGTACTGGGGCACGAGGTTAGCGTTGGACACATTGGATTCACCGGTCTTTTCTGCCAGTGAGAGCTCGGGTTTGTTCCGTCCTCCAACCCCGCCGACTCATGACATAACGTGTTAGTGGGGAGAATGTGGCACTGTAAGCACTGGGCCCTCCCATTAATGTGTCGTTAGGTTGTTTATAAGAGTGTGAATATAATCAATTCATTGCTACCTCAACATAGGCTTATAGGTCATTCATGAGCCTCTTTTTCAGTGTCTCTTTTCAGCCATTTTTTATGCATTATTATGCATTTTCTACTTTTACATCCTTACATGAGTTTTAATTTTACTTACTCTCACACTGAAAATTGTAACTTTCAACTCAAGTGAATTTTAATGGGAAAAAAAAATCCCTGACTAAGAAAAAATTTTTTTCATGAAATCACCTGTCTTACAATTATTGGCACCCCTTACAATTCCTAGGAATCAGATGCAATTGAAGTATTTCTGTCATTTCTACAGTAGTTTACAAAGTTGATCAGAGTATCTAGGAACAATTAATTGGTAAATCATCACTTCCTGTTTCCCTGGGGTATAAATATGACGTGACACAGAAGCCATTTCTCTTATACATTCTTCAACATGGGAAAGACAAAGGAACACACCATTCAAGTAAGGCAGATGTGTGTCGACCTTCACAAGTCAGGCAATGGCTGCAAGAAAATAGCCACTCGCCTGCACCTGCTCATATCTACTGTCAGAGGAATCATTAAGAAGTTTAAAACAACTGGAACTGTGGTAAACAAGCATGGACGAGGACGCAAGGCTATTTTGCCACCACGCACAGTGAGGAGGGTGGTAAGAAAAATAAAAAGTTCTCTGAAGCTCACTGTTAAAGAATTGCAACAAATCATAGCATCTTGGGGTCACAAAGTCTCCAAAACAACCATCAGGTGCTATCTACATGCCAACAAGCAGTTTGGGAGGCATGCACGGAAAAAACCTTTTCTCACTCACAATCATAAACGAAAACGTCTGGTATTCGCTAAGCAGTACTGGGACTTCAACTGGGACCATGTGTTTTGGTCAGATGAGACCAGGATAGAGCTTTTTGGCAACAAACGCTGTAAGTGGGTCTGGCGGAACACAAAAAATAAGTATGCAGAAAAGCACCTCATGTCCACTGTGAAGTATGGGGGAGGATTCGTGATGCTGTGGGCCTGTTTCTCTTCCAGACACCCTGGGAACCTTGTTAAGGTGCATGGCATCATGAACGCTTTGAAATACCCGAACATTTTAAATCAAAATCTGGTGGCCTCTGCTCGAAAGCTGAAGGTGGGTCGTCACTGGGTCTTTCAGCAAGATAATGACCCGAAACAAGTGGCCAAATCTACACAGAAATGGTCCACCAGACACAAAATCAAGCTCCTCCCATAGCTATCTCAGTCCCCAGACCTCAACCCCATTGAAAACCTGTGGAGTGAGCTGAAGAGGAGAGTGCAGAGGAGAGAACCCATGGCGCTGGATGATTTAGAGAGATTGTGCAAAGAGGAATGGTCGAGGATCCCTCTTTCTGTATTCTCCCATCTTGTGAAACATTATAGGAGAAGATTAGGTGCTGTTTTTTTGGCAAAAGGGGGTTGTACAAAGTATTAACATCAGGGGTGCTAATAATTGTGGTACACATGATTTGATGTAAAATAGTTATTTCTTAATGTGGGATTTTTTTCCCACTGAATAAATGGACTTCAATTAAAGGTTGGATTTTCCTCTTTTTTTCATTATGGTCCTACATTATTTAGAAAAAAAACTGAATTTATTAGAAGCTAAAGAACACATCTTAACCAGGGGTGCCAATAATTATGGAGGGCGCTGTGCCTCGCACTGGGTCAAGACCGCGTGCTGCGTGAAGAACTCTCGGTTGATTATTGAGCTATAAAAAATATTTTCGTTAGATGACGAGAGTCATGGTAGAATGAAGATAAACCTAACGTTTTTTTCAAGCACTCTGTATTTATCTTAGGCTAGATACTTGGAAATTTACATTTGAAACCTTCGCACAAGTGCTGGTTTTCAAATGAAATTTCCAGGTATCTATCCTATGATAAATTCCTAGTTTTCGAAAAAAACTTTAGGTTTATCTCCTAATTGATTATGGTTAAAACAGATAAAACCATTCTGGCATTGAGACCGCTACACTGAAGGAGTATGAAGGGCAATTTTTGGCCCTAGTTGGCACCAGATATTGTATATTCAGTGTTGCGCTTAAAAATGGGAGCAGTTACAATGGACCCCCTCCCCCAACACACACACACACACACCTTTGCATAGGTATACATCAGAGGACATTGTATGATTTAAATGAATTCTGTCCTACCTTTTTCTGAACCCTCACCAAAACAAATTCTGCCAAACCCCATCCATATACTGACTCTAATTTTAACCAATTGACTGTAATCCTGTGTGAGAACAAACCAAAATCTCCTTACCACCGCAAATGTCCTCACACAGTCTTCTGTTTCTCATGAGCTGGTAAGTATTGCTATATACGCCCTCATTCATTCCTTCACACACACACACACACACACACACGCGCACGCACACACACACACACACACACACACACACACACACACACACACACACACACACACACGGACACATCATGAGAGAAGTTGCAGTGAGTATGTTGCATGAATTGAATGTATTCCTTCATTTTTTGTGTGGGAGGGGAATTCTGCTGAATTCACATAAAACGCTTGTTGATTATTTATGTGTGTAATGATTGCTTCGGCTCTGTGAGTCTCTGTGAGCCTGGAATCCCCAGTCTGGCAGTGCCTCTCGTATCTGATGACCCCAAACATAAACAATGTGACAGACGAGTGGAGTCTTCCCTCCCCCCTGTGATATATCGCACTTCTCCTCTCTCCTTTTTTAATCATCTGTGCGGAGAGAAAGCCAAGCTGTGCCATGCTTACATTACCGTAATGTCCTGCTGCCTGTGCTCTAGCAGATGTTTACATGCGCGCGTGTGTGTATCGCTTCGTCTATGCGCTCACCTGCCTGAATTTGTGTTTGTGTGCACACACGTGCGCGGACGTATGCGTGTCTTTATCCTGTGTTCCAGTTGAACTCTGACCTCCAGCCCTTTGTGAAGGGCACTGCGGGGGACCCCGTGTCCTTCAGTCTGAACTCCGCCCCCGTGGTCTTCCACCGTCATATGATTGGGCAGGACAGCTGGCTCCAGCAGCTGCAGCAGGTACGAGGCCCCTCTTCCTGTGACACGCCTGTGTCTTCACCTTACCTCTGGGCTCTCAATCTCCTGTCCCTACAGGCCGCCATTTTCGCTGACTTTCGCAGTTTACGATCACCTGGCAGCTAATGCAAGCCTTTGAAGCTCGTGATTTAAATGGAGGATGAATAGTGTGTCAGCATGTTCAGCTGTTGTTCACCATCACCACTGTGATTGGCTCCTGTAAAAACCATTATGCAGATTGTTTGTGTGGGCATTTGTTTTGCTGGTTTGCCGTTTGGACAAAAGGAAGATATTTTGAGTATGAATGAGGAACAGGTACCCTGCTTGGAAAAAAAAAACTAATCATGTAGTTACAAATTCCTTGTCAGTGTCAAATTTGTAGTTACGTTACCTTGAGCAGCAGTCTTCTCTGTTCGTGCTGAAGTATCAAGGTCACATTGGCTATAAATCATATGGATGTTAACCGTTTGACAAAACAGGTTTTTTTTTTTTTTTTAAGTGTAAGAATTTTAGACATCTGCAGTCCGTTGAGACTTCGGTTTGCTGCTGCTGCTGCGTGTGCGTGTGCGTGTGCGCGTGCGCGTGCGTGTGTGTGGAACTGCTCCGGAGCAGTTGGTCGGAGTCGTGTGAAAAATGCCGGAGGCCTTTAATACCACAGCGTTTGCCACATCCCTGACCCTGGTTTGCCTTCCTGTTGTGTATTTTAATTGATAATTACAGTGCCAAAGGCCAGTGTTCAGGGCAATATTTGAGAACCTGGGGTTCTCTAGAGCGTTACAGCATTTCCAGGCACAACTTGCTTTACAGTGCTTTTAATTAACCTTTATAACTGTAACTTTTTTTTAAGCCTTATGTCTCTGTTATTCTCTCTCTCGCCCTCTCACAGGCCACAACGATAGGACGGCAGTTGGACTACTCAAAGGTGATATTCTCAGCCCTCTGTAATTTTTCTTCTTTTTTGAATTATCATTATTGTTCAGTACTGCTTTAGGGCCTCATTTATAAACCTGCATAGATTTCATGCTGAAATGATATGTAGGCGTAAGGAAGAAAGGTGGCATTGGGTACATAATAAAGAATTAAAATGTGGGTTAGCGAAACTGACTTTAATTTTTACTTAAAGGTCTCATATTATGCTGTATTTAGACATTTAAAATATGTCCAATGAGTCTTTAAAATAAAGTTAAGAATTCAGTTACAAAAAAAAAAACACACACATCCAGGCCTCGAGAGACCTCTTCTCACATCCCGTCTGTGCCGGCCTGAAACACGAGCTGTTTTGAGTGGGCGGGGAGGCTATGCTGCTGAGGTGCTACTCTGACTGGCTGCCGGGCCTCTTCGATTCCGGGGG
Organism: Gymnothorax reevesii; assembly: GCA_029721435.1. NCBI lineage: Eukaryota > Metazoa > Chordata > Actinopteri > Anguilliformes > Muraenidae > Gymnothorax > Gymnothorax reevesii. The sequence goes on from CM056573.1 coordinate 174,690,583, forward strand.
AGGGTGCAGACCCGAAAAACCAGGAGACCAAGATGGTAGATATTTCAGGACAGCTCTCCGCAGCATCTATTGCTGTAAGACCAAACATGTTTGATCCCGAATCTGACCCTGAACGGGAGGAGGAAGCAATTGAAGTATTGCAGCATCGTTTACAGCAAAATGTCGATGAGTGGCAAGTTGAAATTTTAGAGCTTTGCTTGTAGTGTCTCGCTTTGCATGCATGTGATTGTAGCTGCACTGTTATATAGTCTTGTTATATACCCACTTGGCTATACGGAGGAAACTTTGCTAAAGGCTGCTGTTAACCATTTCTATCAAAATGAAACACAATTCCGACTCCAAGCTACTAAATTAGTTTGTAGCAAAAACACACAAACGGTGTAAGCACTGCTTATGTGGAGTTTGCGAATCGAAAACTTCTACCAGAAATCCATACCCGACCTCCACTTCTTTTTCGGCTTTTTATTAGCCAGAACAATTTTCAAAGGTGGATGAAATTCTGCCACGGCAATGCAGAGAAATCGTTTGTTATACCAGACACATAATGGTGTGTTTCGCGAATGCTTTCACCGCGGTAGGATCAGAGAGCTAGCCCACATTACGGCAAAGTACCCCGCTGACCCTAGTCATGGATAAGTAAAACGATCGTTTCACGGTGGCATTAAACAAACCCAAACGCGTACCGCAAGCTCCGCAAACCCTACGTCTGATCTAACTGCAGCCTTACCAGCCCGACTATGCAGACATGCACAACACCTGTCTGGTTAGCTCCAGGTAACGTTATGATGAAACTACCTCCTTGATGCTATCCAAACTGACACAAGCATATTAATCTGAATTACTGCATATAAGTTAAGCAGGAGCATTTTTTAGGTAGCATGGAACGTGAACTAACATACAGTAGTAACCGAACGGTCATCATAACGACAGAGACAAACGATACCCTGCAATACAGGTTTTTACAGACAGTAAGTTCCGTTACCATGAACAGTTGTACCAAGCATGCAAATTACAAACAAGTATAAAAAGTTAGCTTGAAATGAGGTTTATGTTCACACACCTTCTGTTTAATGTCTCCTTGATATTATTTATTCTGGCATATTTAGGACAAAAACATTAGCAACAGTAACTTGGCTACCTTAGCCGCAGTGCTACAGCCACATTCAACAAGCTATCATGTTAGGTAGGCGTATGCAGTAAAGCAACACAAAATGGTAAAACTTTTGCTTCCGCTTTTGTGAGCCACGGACAGTTTGTAAGGATCCAGGCTTTATCTTCAGATATTTTACAAAACCTGCACTTCAGGCTAGTTGTTTGCACTAACTATCCTTAGCGGTCCTGCTAGCCACCCGTTACATGTTAGCTTCACTTTCATTACTTACTGTTATATCATTACTTACAGCTTGTGGCTCCGAGCGCTGGATCGAGACAACTGCTGTAGGTTTGAGAAGCAGCTGAAACGCTTATCCAGTGTCGAATTATCCTTGATTGAATAAGCTGTCTTCGGTGAAATGCCGAGCACAAACAGCTAACATTCCCTTTGAGCGTGGCTGTTTGCTGCCAGTAAACAAAAAAGCTAACCGGTGATTTCTGGTTGCGCCATCTTTTGGAAGAGAAAATAGTTTGCATCCAAAAAAACACGTACGAACAGCTTTGGGAGACATACTTATAAATCTGCACGTTAAATGTTTTGGGCTCGTTTGTGTCTGACAGAATAAATTCCGGGGTGGGCAGGTCCTGTGCTGTGATTGGCTCTGGCCAGGTATGTCCTGACTGGACGCAACAACCTGATGTCAGGTTTTGCCCAGATCTTGTGAAATCATACTCAGGAAATCATGTTCTCGGATTACGGTAAAACCCCTGTATCTTTTGTTTAGAAGCTTTGCAGAGGTTGAGTATGGGCATCCAACATTATAACATTACTTGTATATATTACAAGAAGGATCAGCATAATAGGGGACCTTTAATGAATCACAAGCACATTGTACTTCTGTGCACACAGTCCCACAAATGTAGCCTTTTTCAATGTCAGGTGTGTTTAACCCCTTTGTGCAGAAGCCAAATTTGGCTATTTATGGGTTACCCACTTTAATGCTGTATAATTCAAGATTTAAGCTTCACAAAGAGGAAAAATGTGGCTCAATTCAGGAAAGACACTTACAGCATTTAGAATTACATTGTATTTCAGTTTATTTTCATGATTTTGGTAGAGAAAATGAGCAGCAAACATAAAAAATCTTCATGAGAATTCACCATTGAAATTGCAAAAAAAATAATTCTGACGATTGAAAAACTGCTGGGGCTTAAAACTATACATTTATGGTATCATAAACTCCTTGAGCACAAGTAGAATTCATATTCAACATTACATTCTAGATTACCTACATGCTATTAGCCAAATTATACAGCTACCCAAGTGTCTCCCCAAAGTCTCAAAATGATTTGCTGTCAAATCATTAAAAAAATCATGTATTTAACACAATTAAAGCTTTAAGGCATGAAATTTAATATGAACGAATGATTTTCTGGTTGAGTTTAGTATGAATTTATCAATATCAGTGCAGTTGAATATCAGTGGTCACAAGCAACCTCTCCAAATATGAAACATGCCTTTTCTCCATAATAAAGTTTAGAGTTTTGGCCATTTTTCTTCAAAGCCAGCACAAACACGCATTAAATAAACTGCTAATTAAACGGTCAGAACATTCACCCTGTAATGAAAGCTACCAGTCCCCTCTTCAAAGCTCACGAACCCATTTCAACACTTATAAGGAGCAAGTACACCTCACTAACACAGTAATATCTGAATTCTGAAATATAGCTTATTTTAACTGAACAGACACTCCACTTTCAGGGAATATCAAATCCATTGCGTCTCCCGATTCAAAAGAAACGTGCAATGAATGTACCGGGGGTCCACACCAAAATGCACGGGCAGTTCGCGTTTTAAACAGGAAAAAAACCTCGACATTCGACTTTGTTGAGTACACATACATTCCGAAACAGAAAAAACAAACAAACAAAAATAGCAGCCTGACCTTTTTCGTGAATCCCTCCTCCAGAGACATTGACTGTATAAAATAGAGACCGATGAATCCAATAGCAAGAACCCTCCGGTCCTGTTTCATTCGAAATAATTCCAATAGAGCATATCGTTCTCATTTAAATCCTGTAATGTAACTGAACACTTCAAGGCCAGTTTTGCGAACCGATTTTCTATAAATCCCGTCTATTTTAGCCGCGTAATGTGCATAACGTAGACAGGATACAACCGAGCCTGCTGATACGCATTGGTTTGTATGCTCTGTGTTTGTCCAATCAATGTGTTTCACTTACTCTAAAATGTTTAAACACTCGGGAATTGGATAAGAAACGAGCCAATCAATACATTGTCATCAGGGAAACTTCACGAGACAATGAAGTGTAACTCTACAATTACGCAGAAGAGCTTGAGTGTATGGTTGAGTGATTGGCTATCAACGCCAGTACTCGGGTGGATATAAGGAAGCGCTGGATTTGGCAATGAAGGAATCTACGCGTAAATCCACGGTAGGGAACTACAATTTTTTTTGTATGGGACAACTGTAATAGGCAATAGAATGTGAGAGAATCAATACCATGTCGATTTTTTTGCCTCAGAAAACTGATTTTTATGAACTACTAATTGGAATACTGTTAGCTCACTGTGGCTAAACTGGTTGCTACTAAGGATAACGATTTTTTCTGTGTCAAGATATCGTTTTTTCAAACTGCTGAATCGACACTATGGGCAAGGATACTGACCAGTTTGCACATCAGGCTTAGCTGAGGAGTTTAATTCATGCAGCTCTCAAAAAACAGGGAGTGGAGTGAACTTCACCGTATTCAGAACCGCGTTCGAGGTCTGCTTGCTTGTGAACATTCAATAACTGATCCGGGGGTGCTATCTAGTGATCGAGTACAGTAACAGCGCACTTCCAATTTGCAGGTCTATAGACGCGGGCATCTACATCTGCAGAAAGGGGTTAAAAATCCACAATCAATATAGAAATTGGTGTACACGTCTTTTTAGTGCATACGCACCATTCATAAATGGAGCCCTTGGTCTGTCAGTGAATATTCATCTCCTTCATGTGTGAGCTGCTATCCATGGTCATTCTTAAGGTCTCAAAGCTTCAAAGCCAAATGTTTCACCCCACCTCTGACCCTCCTGATTTTAACTCCCACAGTGATTAGTTTGTTGGCTTCTGTAAATGGTCTTTTTTTACTCAAATGGTGGTGACATTATGTGTGAAAATGAAGCTCGGTTGCTGTGTCCTCCTTTGATATCAATTGGACTTTTTACAGGGTGGTTACAGGTAGCGATGACATCATCTTGCAAAGAATATCATGCTGGGGACTAGAACCCATTGTCAAAAAGTGGTGGAGTGGGGCTTATGAGTTGAGTTTGTCATTCTACAGTCTGCACCAATCTCCCGATTCTCAAATTCGTTAAAAATGCACTTACGGGAAATTATACCTTTCCCATGCTCGTGTTAACTGTGTCTCCTTTGGGATTTGAACCATAGACACTTCCTCTCCGGCACGGATGAACATTCTGCGTACCTGCGCAGCGAAACCCACCTGTGTGATCCTGCCAGGGCAGGGAGGTTGCGCTTATCGATGGGCGAACTAAAAACCGAAGCGTTCGGCTTGCGTTACTGGAACAGGGAGTGCAGTCAAAAGTTGAGACCCTTCTTCCTCATTTTGTCATTCAGTCTTCCTCACCCCTCCACTGTGGGGGGGGGAGTAGGGGTGTCTTTATTTTTGGGGGAGGTGGGGTGCTTGAAAGAGGAGGATCTGTTCTCTGTAACCGAGAGCAGACAGAAGATTCAGTCTCCAAAGTCAGATGAAAGAGTGAAGGGAGAGATGCAGGTTGGAGGAGAAGTTTGAAGAGGGGGGTGGGGGGGGGGGGTGGAGGAGGAGGGATCTTGGATCTCGAGTCGCGTCTGTAACCGGACCCCTGAGGGGTAGGATTGGGTACCGGGGCTCTATTTGTGGACGAGACAGGACGGCTCTGTGACAGAGGTGGTGGAGCGACTCTGCTGGGGACGGGATGGGACGAGAGGAGGCGAAGTGTCCCCGAACTCTTCAGCGCCTCTTCTGGAGGTCTGCAGACCCCACGGAACACAGGGTGGAACTTGGGTATGAATATTGGGGAAGGGCTTGGGTTCAGATGCATGGACTCCATCCCTGGCTCCAGGACTCCTTGTCCCCGGACTTTCGTCTCAAGACTCTTCGTCCCTGGGTTGTTTGTCAGGATAGTGCTTTGCTCTCTTCTGCATTATAACCCCAACCCTTATATCATGGTGATCCGTCTGTTGTCCATCCGTTCATCCATCTGTCAGCAATGGTGGCACGTTTCGTGATCATAAGGGGACAAAATTTTTCATTTCATTCATTTTTTATCCATCACTACGGACAACAGTGAGCAAACTCTTGCTACCGCCATATTGGAAAATAGACATGTCATCACCATCGGAAAAGATAATTGAACTCTCAGCGGTGCTTTGGGAAGCATATAAATTATCATCGCTTTCAGAGATTGCTTTGAACTACATTCCTTGATATATTCTACCTGATAGATATTCACACTTATGAGCACAAATTACCTGCAAATGCTACCAGTAGCTGCAGCATCAGTTGTGCTGGACGGATCTTTCCGGTTCTCTGCATTAGGGCTCTTGGGCCTCAGTCAGGCAGGACTGGTGTTGGTCCAGGTCTGGCACCGAAACACCTGATTCATCTCGCCCCGGTTTTGATGGAGCACCATAATTAGTTGATTTGTTGAATCAGGTGTATTAGCCCTTGAGCAGAGCGGAGGAGGTTCGCCCACACGGGCCCTTATCAGATTGTTTTGGACACCCCGGGTCCGTAAGATAAATCGCCCTGAGCGTTATCTGGATGCCCAGTGCAGATAACGTGTTCGGTGCTCAAGAGTACTTCTATTTCAGGGCATATCTGTTCAGTTCATATCTGCTCACTTAGCTTTTTCTGAGAAAGTGTGTGTGTGTGTGTGTGTGTGGAGGGGTGTTAATTGTATATTGCGTATGTCTCCCACGTGTTTTAATTTACCCCAAAAAAATGAAAAAAGACTGGAAAAATGTGCGTATGAAAAGGTAGAATAACAAAATGAGGCGTGTGGAAGCTGACTTCACACCCCCCCCGGCTTTACTGTCGTACCCTAACCCACTATACCCCCCCCCTTCCCACACGCGCACGCACACACTCTTTTCTCTTGCATGTGCCATAGAGGCTGTCACACTGAGTTGCTGCTGTTTTTATGACCTGCGACAGAGCGGCTTTCACTCCTCCCAGAATTCATTAGCTAAACTGCCTTCAGCGACAACTGTCCTGAACGAAATGGGGCTTTACCAGGGAGAGAGGTGCAGGGATGAAAGGTGTGTGCAGGTGTGTGAGAGAGAGAGAGAGAGAGCAACAGTGTGAGAGTGTATGCGCATGTGGGAGAGAGATGGTGTGAGAGTATTTGGGTGAAAATAAGAGAATGGCTTGTGTGTGTGTGTGTGTGTGTGTGTGTGTGTGTGTGTGTGTGTGTGTGTGTGTCGCTCCAGAGAACGTCATCATCTCATTTCACACTTCACACTTTTCCTGTGCACTTTCACCCGGATTGACTTAGGCTAACAGAGTATATTCCACTTATGATTAGCTGACTGTAGTTAGTATTTATCCACCTTACATGGAGAGAGGAACTATGGGAAATCGCTGGGATGACCAGCCTTGCCCGGCATCTTTTCTGCGGTGGGGTTGAATTTAAACTGGAAAATTTGCTGAATATTTTGTCCAGCTATAGATTATCAGAGGTCCACGAAGGTTCATTCCCTGTGGGGTTTGATCTCAGTTTCCGGGTCGTTCTGTCCTGGTTTGGTGTTTCAGTGGCACAGCCTCATGGACTGCGCGGTTTCTGGTGAGGTTAGCAGATTTTGGAGTGACGGATGGGGTGGGCGACCCCAGTTGTGGAGGGACAGTGTGTGTGCAGGCTTTTGTTTCCACCAGCTACCCAGGATGAATGAGCTTCCTGGCTGTCCAATCTCACTTAATAAAATAAGAGCAAATAATTTCATATCAGCATGCAGTGATAAAAGTCTTCTGCTTATCAGGAACAGTGGCTGAAATGACAGAAACGTTTCAGCCAGTTTTGATCAAAATTTAGCATGAAAAGCAGGAATGGATGCAGCATTTGTTGTCAGCTGGGTTCACATCCCTGAGACTTTGGCTCTGTATCGGAGCAGAAGATCACCATCACAGTTAAGTTGGTGCTTTTATCCAAAACGACTGTCGATGAGACTGATCTTCGCTCACTGAGAGACCTTCATTGCGAGGTTTGGCAAGAACAGGCAGCTGATCTACCAGCACCAAACCTCTCACAGTTAAGCAAGTCGCTGGATGCTTAGGGGTGTCCTGTGTCCTTGTGAAGAGTGTTTGAGTTGGGGTCAGAGTGTTAGGGATTCAAGATTCTGTGTAGCCAGGATAAGCAGTGCAGTTGTTGGGCTCTTGACTAAGGCTCTTTACTCGGGGTCCCTGCTCTGTCTAAACTACTGTAAGTTGTTTTGATTTTTTTTTTTTAAATGGCTAACTAATGGACACGGTCCTGCTGCTGCTGCTAGCTATGGAGTCAGTATGAATACAGCAGAGGGGTCTCTCAGCTTTTTCTCTCGTTTGAACGCTTGTGCTGATTTGACCTGAATCCTGGTTTCAGTGCGCGAGTGCTGGTTAGGAGCCTCTGACATCACGCTGTGCTAAGCTAGCTTTGCCAGTTATGTGTCCAGTCAGACAGGTACGCATGCCAATTAAAATGCTTCCATCTTCCACCGTGGTGTATACCTTTACTGTTGTCTAACTCATTTTGCTGTTATCGTTCAAGCAGGAGTGTGCAATGATGGCACATTTTTGGAAGTCGTACCCAAGTTCTGTTATCACTGAATTCATTATGCATTGCATGCCTTCCTGAAGTTCATCATGAAAAGCTCTGCTGTAGTCTGGTTTATGAATAAACCAAAACTGGTTTGACAGCTGATTGGCCGGGAGCTGGAAGCAGGAGTTATTTGTGGAACTGCGGTACACTCATGCGCCGGTCTTGCTGAATGAAGCGTTGCTGGCTTTGAGTTATAGTGCATAATGAAGTCATTAATACTGTTTGCTTAAATGTTTGAAAACTGAAACCAAACTGTTCGGTGGTACCATGGAGAGGGTCCTGCTGGTTTGGAATTAATTGTTGTGGAGGGGTGGGGGGGCCGGGAGTTTGGCGTTTCTGGTCCATTTCTGAGATCACCATTGTTTTCCCTCCAGCTTCTCAGAACGATCCAGGTGGGGAAAGGCCTGAGCGCCGCTGTCGACCTCTGCCGTTACCATGGAAACAAGGCCCTGGAAGCCATTGAGTGCTTCCCGCCTTCGGATGCCCGGTCCGCACTGGAGAACATGGCCGGCGCCGTCACCAAGTTCTGACCCGGTCAGCCCTTGAGGGGTGGAGCGGAGGGGAGTCTGGGGGTATGGGGGGGCATCCTCCGAAAAACTCACCGTCTCGGGCCTTGCCCTCAGTGCCTACCTGCTCCGGACCAATCGCAGAGACACAGAGACACTGTCCTGGGAGTCCCAGTCCTCTGATCCAATCAGGTCTGGACTAGAATATGGCCTGAGCTGTCATGGAAAGCTGTGATGTCCCGCCCATCCCCCTGACCTGCCAATCCTCAAGAGGATTGGTCCAAAGACACTTTGACTGACACCTGAAGGTTCACCACACCTCATTCACCAATGTTCGGATGCCAAAAGATACAGTGTGTTCTTCTCTTTTTGGAAAACGAATAAAGTATTCCATGTGTGTATATGCCTGTGTATCAGGTTAGTATGTATTGGGCTTTAACTGTGTGTGTGTGTGTGTGTGTCTGTGTGTGTGTGTGTGTGTGTGTGTGTGAGCACGCGTATTTGTGCGAGAGAGAGCAATGCCCTTGTGTCTGTATGTCAGATGTCACTGTCTGTCTGTGTGGGAGATGTCCGTGTTTGTGTGTGTGTGAGTGCCTTGTGTGTGAGATGCCCGTGTGTGTGTTTATGAGAGAGAGGTGTCCCTGGGTGTCTGTGTCAAATTCCACCGTGTGTCTGTGTGTGAGATGTCTGTGTGTGTGTTTACGAGAAAGAGGTGTCTCTGTGAGTGTACACTGAAAAAATTGAGACTTTTTAAAGCCAATTTTTTTTGTTTTTCTCAATTGAAAAAAAATTACCTTTTTCAAAAATGTTTTCAATTGAGAAAAACTGAAAAAAAATTTGCTGTAACAAGTTGGCGCAGTTTTTTTTTTTACTTTGATCCGAAGTCTCAATTTTTTCAGTACACGTCAAATGCCACTGTGTGTGTGTGTGTGTGTGTGTGTGTGTGTGTGTGTGTGAGCACGCCTATTTGTGCGAGAGAGAGCAATGCCCTTGTGTCTGTATGTCAGATGTCACTGTCTGTCTGTGTGGGAGATGTCCGTGTTTGTGTGTGTGTCAGTGTCTTGTGTGTGAGATGCCCGTGTGTGTGTTTATGAGAGAGAGGTGTCCCTGAGTGTCTGTGTCAAATTCCACCGTGTGTCTGTGTGTGAGATGTCTGTGTGTGTGTTTACGAGAAAGAGGTGTCTCTGTGAGTGTACACTGGAAAAATTGAGACTTTTTAAAGCCAATTTTTTTTGTTTTTCTCAATTGAAAAAAAATTACCTTTTTCAAAAATGTTTTCAATTGAGAAAAACTGAAAAAAAATTTGCTGTAACAAGTTGGCGCAGTTTTTTTTTTTACTTTGATCCGAAGTCTCAATTTTTTCAGTACACGTCAAATGCCACTGTGTGTGTGTGTGTGTGTGTGTGTGTGTGTGTGTGTGTGTGTGTGTGTGTGTGTGTGTGTGTGTGTGCCTGTGCCTGTGCCTGTGCCTGTGCCTGTGCAGTGGCACTAAATGTCCCTTCCTCTCATTGCAGTCCTCCTCTTGTGCCCTGAATGAGAGCACTCAGGATACACGACTCACACTGGGACAGGGAGAATTCAGATGGTTTTGCGCTCACTTTTTTAAAAAAAATGCACTTTACTCTTTATGCTGCAGTTAACAGGGACACCTGTGCTGGGGAGGGGGTGAGGTGGAGGGTGTGGGGGGGGGGGGTGTGAGGAAAGGTCAGAGCGCCGGCGAAGCCCCTGCCAGAAGCGCACTCGAAGCTGCGCGGCGGCAGAAATAATTAATGAGCCTCACTGGCGTGACCTCAGCAAATGGACAGGAAACGCGGCGGTATCGATCCGGCCGCGCGAGGCCCTGGCGCCAGAGAGGTGGTCTGTGGTTACCCCCCCCACCTCCTCTCCCGCTCCCCCCCACCCCTCCTCGTGCCCGGGACCTCTAGGCGTGAAGCATCGGGCGTCGCCGCGCCCCGTCCAACACCTCCGGAGCTGGCAGGGGACGGAGAGCAGCCGAAAAGTTTAGGTCGTTCAAAACTTTAGTGCGATCTTCTGGATTTCTCTGCCGGCCCGCTGAATAGTCACTAGAAGGCCTGTCTGTCCAGTGTTAAGTTGACCCATTCTGAGTTCATATGAGCCCATAGCTACTCTGAAAGAGTTGATTTAACACTGAACGTTTCACTGTTCAGAGCTCCCATCCAGTATTGAAATCGATGATGGACTGTTTGGGTTGTTAGGGCAGCCTGATGGATTTCTCTACCGGCTTCTGGTTGTCATTTGAAGGCCGTTTCTGCAGACATATGAGCCCATAACTTCTCTGAAATAGTGTAACACAGAAAATTTTACTGTTCAGAGGTCTCGCCCTGTTTGGAGACCAATAATTGACTGTTTGGGCTTCAGTGCAGTTGTTACGACCCCCACAGTGCCTAGGAAAACTAAGGGTCGCACTTTAGCTTTTAAACAGGGTGATGGTAAATAGCGCAAGCCTGGGGCAAGCAATAGTTAAAGACAACACACCGGGATATGAGGGCAATGACAAAATCCACGAGTGAAGTGCAAATGGGTGCTTTTACTGTGCAAAATAGTGGTATTTACAATATTTACAGAACGGAAAACAAGAACATGACCACACAATCAAGGTTCGGGGACCTGAGTGCTGCCCAAGAAAAGAACTAAACAAAACCAACACAGGACTAGCTAGAAACAAACAGAGTAAGCTACCTAACTGCTGATTATATATATATACAGAAAGAAAACCTACCTAACTATACTGACTAGCCAAAACATAAATACAGCGGGTGGCAAACACTCCTAACCTAGTGTGTCTAACAGATTTCTTTTGCCTACGTGCAGGTGTACAGAGGCCTCTTTCTTACCCTTCCCCGGCCTTAATGTGGTTAGAAAGAAACCCAGTTGACAAAAAAAAGAAACCAGCACAATGACGGAGTTACAAACCAAAAGCAAAAGACTGAAGCACAACAACCACAGGATGAACAGAACTCTCTCTCAGGTCACAGGATCCGGATTTAAACAGGTAAGGTGAATGATGATTGGTGGAACCGAGTCTGGAGACTCCCTCTGATTTGTGGGGCGGGACATGGCACGACTGGGATAATGATGATTGATGGAAACCTGGACCAACTGAGACATACAACCAGAACAACCAAGGAAATACAGAAAAAAAAGTGTGGCACGTAACAGCAGTGCACTGGATTTCTTAGCTGTCTGCAGTTGTCATTTTGATGGCCACTCCTATAATGACACTAGAGTGTTCAGGTGAACACGTGTCACCCGCGAAGCTTTAGTTTGAAAGTGTGACTACCAACTGAAAGTGTGACTACCAGACAGACGGACGGACGAACAGACAGACGCCGGACAAAGTGATCCCTATGTGCCGCTATGCTTCGCAGGCGACACAACAAGGTCCCATCTTATATTGAGATATACTGTATGGTCAAAAATGTATGGACACTTTACAGAGGCCTCGTTACATAAAAAAGCACTGACGTTTCTGAGTTGTAAATATCTGACAATTGAATTTGGAATTAATTAGTCTGTGTTGGCTGATTGGACAGATTTTCAGCTTCCATTAGTGGGTATTTTCGGACAAATCTCCTCCCCACTTAGGAAATAGTTGCTCTTCCTGTACGTTAATTCCAAATGCAATTAAAATGTCAGATACTAAGAATTCAGAAACGTCCATTTCCAGTGTATTTAGTGAGGTTTCAGTGTCATGTCCATTCAGTAACTGGTTATCTTCCCAACTTTGGTTTTTCACTCCTGCACTTCTGCTACTGCGCACGGTACTTTCACTAAAGTGTTTGTTGCTGCTTTGATCTTTGTTTGATTGTCCATATTGAGTTAGAACCCAAAAAAAAATTCTCAGCTGCAATGCAAATGGTTTTTAATAAAGTTTTACTACTGACTTCTAAAGGAGAATTCCGGTGTTAACTTGGGGTGTATTGAAACAAGATAATGAGTACTAACTTTTGTCAAATACCCCACTTCCGTATGCACGCAACATTTCAAAATAAATGGCTTTTTAGCCGACGCTCCCAACAGGCTCACAATGATGGGCATCGGGCATAATGTTGCCATACAAAGAAATCACTATTTTTTTCATCATTAACAAGGCTCAAAGTAGCTCCACACTTCATTAGTAGAATTCCGAGGGCCCTGACATTTAAATCGAGGCACTGAGAACTTTGACTGAGAAATGCACCGGTAGTTTATTAAAAAGGACTTTTTATGCAAACGGTACCTTGAGCTAGTTTCCAGTCGCCTCCATCTTGAAAGTCACATTAAGTCGATTGTCGAGCACGAACATAGTAGCGAAAAGCCAAAGTATCGACATCGCCATTTACCGTCCATTCATTTGGCTTTGTACTGTCGATAACAAACCAGTTAAGAACAGTTGGGGGGAGGATTGGATCTTCATAATTGTGTTTCTGTTTTCGTTCAGAGGATAAATGTATTCACAGAACTGCAGGTGAATTCTGCAGTGGGATGAAACGTGCTTTAGTGGGTTGTTCTGGGGATTTCTGAGTGGCGAAGCTGATGCCGATCGAGATTTAGGTGGAGTGCTCCCTCCAGCCACCGCTGAAATATTTATCTGTGCCCTGGGCCATCATCGGGGAACTTGAAGAGAAAATGGAGGTGGGGTGGTGTTGTGGTGGGTGGGGGTTGGGGTGAGAGAAAAAGTAATCGTGCAGAGCTCTGATGATCAAGCCTGGGCTGGGACGAGAGAGCTGAGGGTCTTTTTTTTTTTTTTTTTCTGGCCCTTTGTGAAATGAAATATTTAGCTGCTACTTGATTAAATAAATGGCCACATTTTCCTCTGAAAGTCGCGTGTACTGTGCATTCTGTTGGCTGAGCATTAGACCAGTGTCACAACATTACTTATTGGCTGTTTTCCAGCGCATAGAGTCTAAAAACAATGAATGTTAAAATAGTCTGTCAGCTTTAAGTTGCGGGTATTTATATCAATACTATTTGAGCTATGCCAAAATTTTAGAGCATTTACGCAATTAAGCTGTTTAAATGTTAGCTTTCCATTTTATTTTCTTCAAATATGTGAAGTAGATTTTTTTTAATGTAGGTATTTCGTAGAGAAAGGGTGAAATAATTTTTTTTTTTATGGCCCCCTCTGTCGAGAGTTGTTCTGGTGTTTGCTTCAGTGACAGAGTAATGTGCGCTGAAATGTGTGTGAGGTACTCTCATGACATGCAGAACCCACCCCTGACCTCGCTTTGCAGGGACACCCGACACTGTCTGTTTTGCTCATAGAGATGATTTTTGCGGCTTTTTGCACTTGTGCGCAACCCGAGCGCGCCGTCGACAAGAAGGCTGGAGTTTACATTAGCGATACGGGAGTTCGAGGCGCAGCTCCCATGTGCTCTGCTGAGCTGAGCGCTGTAATTACAGCTGGGGCTATAGTCTCCGCAGACAGCTAGCGCAGCAAACGGATTCCCTTACTGCCGTCCCATCTCTGGTGCGGTGCGAGGTAACTTTCAGCTCATAAAAAGACAGAGGGTCGAGCGAGCATGGGGCGGAAGCGTAAAGATCTGCCCCATTTTTCCTCTCCCCACTCAAAATGGTGGCGTGGTGGTTAAGTTCTCGAATTGGGATCGAAAGGTCCTGAGTTCCAGTCCTTGTCACAGCTTCTTGGGCATAAATACTTCAATCCCACAGTGCCACGCACTACCCAGGTGTATAATTGGGTACTGACAAATTGTCAGGGAGACCTGATTAAGAGCTGCGGGGTAACCTGCGATGGACTGGCATCCCGTCCAGGGGGAGCAGCAGTACTCTTAGTGGCTTCGTGCTTCTGAAACCCAAGTTGAGCACCAGCCTGATGAGCCTTATCCGACTCAGAATGGTGGGCGGAGTTTACAGTTACACAGTCCATTTCAAATATTTTCAAGGATCTGAGGCATTATGGTGATTTTAACCCTTAGAGCGCTGAAATAATTAAAAAAAAATATTAAGTTAATTATCTTGTCCTGGTGAAAACCTGTCTTGGTGACTTGTTAAAAGAGCTCATGAGGTTATCAGTTTTCAACATTTCTGATTTTGATATCTCACATTATTGAGCAACAATAGCTGCATTTAGCACTCTAAGGGTTAACGACGCTTAATGCCTATAATTAGTACATCAGTGCCATGAAATACGACTTGGTGCTATGGAAAACTATCATTAACTATCATTCATTGACCTCTGCATAACCCAGTTTTATTGCAGACCTGATGCAAAAAATCAGTCTCTGTTTGAAGCCTTGCCCCAGAAAGAATAAAGTTGGTGTGATTTTAGTTTTCCTGGCTGGGGCCGGCATGTTTATTACATAAGACGTCTGTTAGACTGAGGCTTTGAAAAAGCTGGCTCCAGCTGTTGGGCCCCTGAGCAAGACCCTTTACATTATTTCAGGTGAAATTGGCCCCTGCTAAGTCACTTAGGATAAAAGCATCAGTTGCAATAAAATGTAATTGAGTGACAGCGGAGGTGGCACCTGGTAGGCATGGTCCAAGCATTGTGTTAAGCTAACTGTTGAGTGTGCGGGAATGTTTTAATCTGGGTTAACGCATTTAATTGAAGGTGACAGCTGTTTTGCTTACTAGTGTTCCTTATGTGTAATTGTCCATCTCCTGCGACCATTTTTGCTCCTATATGCACAGCGATGTAGGCTGAAGGAATCCTCTGTAGCAGTCAGTTTGCTAATTGAAATAGGCCTATAATGATTTTAGTTTGATTAACCCTTAAATGCCCAACTATAGTAAAAGTTGAAAGAAAAAATCTAGGTATTCTGTTAATATGTCCTGAGGAGGGGCTACTAACAGCCTAACAGCAATTTTTAATTTTTGGTGACCTTTGACCTCATTTTAGTTTTTAAGTTTCTTGGATATAAAGAGAACCTTTGTCCATCATTGTTTCTGTTGTTGACATATAGCTGAAGTTTTAGGCATAGCTTATTTTTCATTAGCTTACCTATTTGTCTACTTTATCCAGTGATGAATGGGTGCTGATTTTTCGTGTGGATTCCACCATGGGGGCGGCCATATTGGAAAGGATGGCTGGTGCAGCCAGTTTAGTGATGGTTCCACTTTTATGTATCAGATGGCAGCACTGATGGTCTAAATATGTCACCATGGGCATTAGGTTGCAAAATGTATGTGAAGTAAGTGGTTTTGACAACCCCTAAAATCGTGTGACAAATTTGTCACAGGGGGAATTTAAGAGTTAAATGTTGGCTAATGCAAAAAGGACATGTTTTTTTGTTTTTAGAAAAACGCCAGAATGAATCACTCTTGTTCGTGTGGACACGAAACACCTGTTAAGCCTGGAGCCTGGCATAATAAATCATTCACCTCGTATGAAAGATGCGGTCTTTTTCTCTCGGGGAGGGAGAAAATGAGCAGACAAGTATGATAATGGCGCATTAACGAGCGGATATTCGATGAACGGTACTTGATTTAAAGCCCCGAGCTCGTGCGAACGGCGCTTAAGCCGTTACCTGCGCGTGTCTCACGCCTCATCGCCCCACGGATCCGACAGCCTGCTCGCGCTGTCACGAGATGGCCCATTTGCTGAGTAATGACGGCCGCGCTGAATGAGTGGAGGGAGGGACGGTCTATTTTGCACGTCTCGGCGAGTTTTAATTTGCGCGTTGCTCCGTTCTCTTCTTTTATCTCCCCTGCCGCGGTGATATAGACGGTGTACCGCAAACATTCTGCCGCCAAATGGACATTTGACTCGTCTGATGTCTTCATTTGGAAAGCGTTTATAAAAACACGGTGTTTTCTTCTGACTAGGCTGGAGGAAATGCGAAAAAACCCGACTGAACACAATTGTCGTGAGGGTTTTACATGCATTGGCAAGCAAGTTTTCACCCCCATCAAACGGAACGAAAAACTTTCGTGAACTGTATTGCCTCATTTTTTGTATGGGTCTAAAGCAGACTATCCGGTACGGTCTTGTACTGCCAAATCAGCTGACCTGTGTGATGAGAATAGCACGTAATTCGATAGGCTTAACTACAGTTGGTGAGAAAAACATCTGGTGAATCCTTTGAACTTTCAAAACTCAGAAACACATAGGCTACCTTGTCAATTCAACTCATTATCTTAGTCTTTTTTTTTTTTTTTTGCTAGATTTTAACCGGAGCATGAGTGTGCAGTCAACTGGAAATCGGTGAATAGCCTACTTGCTATTCGGGTATTTACATGTAAATATTGCGTAAATTATTGGTTCATTCATTGGCTCTGTTTTTAGTCATTCAGATTATAGGCTGAGAGGGGGGGCGCGCTTAGTGTGCGCTCCTGTGCAAGGATGCAACAACCTCTAAATTTCAGTAGAGGGAGATATTCGTTCACTTTAGCTTGAGCTGCAGGGAAACCAATCCTTGCAATAAAATTCGCGAGATGGAGACCGTGGGAAGTTCACATATCGGCAAAATGAAAATGTTTTACGAACAAAATCAGCAGATGCGTTTTACATTTGTTTGCTACTGTGAGTTTACACCTGCCCGTGTTTCAGATCTGTCTCTGAGTGACGGTCCAGGTGAAAAACACATGTAGATGGGAATGCTTTGATGCGAAGACCTGCTGATGGACGCGACCGAGCGGGCGCCTGCGGTCCCCTTCAACATTTATTCGTCCTCTGCTTGTTCTCCGTGGCTCGGCGTATCGAAGATGGACTTGCTGGGTAGAGCACACTCGTCCAGGTCCATATATTTGGATGTAGACTAAGTTATTCTTATTTTCGCCGTCAGACACAGTATCCCGCAGATGATATTGAATAACTTGTATGGAAATGGTAAAATTTCAGCCTTCGTGTAAATATATTTTTACTCAAACTGGGTGCAACTGCACGGTGGAGGAATTACAACACGTTTTACACACGGTCCTCCTGTTATCAGGGGACAAAAAGTATTTGGACGCAACTGTTCCATGCTTGTTCCTTCTTTTATTTCATTTACAAGTTTGCAGGTTAAAGTCTAGATTTGATTTTAAGCCTTGAATTTCCATTTGTAGTCTGTTGCACTTAACCTTCAGTATGATACACAAAGAGCTGTCAGAGCCGGTAAAGCCAGCCATCATTAGCCTGTAAAATAAAATAAAAAAACAATAAGAGAACTGGCAAACATCTCATGAGGCAAAATGATCTGTTTTTGTCCATTTTTTTTTTGTGGAGAAATAATGCCCTGGTGAGCTCTGGAATGCCAAAGGCCCCAAAGACTCCAGATAATGACTGTGGAGGATGACACAAGAATTGTTTTTTGGTGAAGAAAAAACCCTTTCACAACCGAAGGCCAGATCCAGAACACTCTTTGAGAGGTCGTTGTATCTCTGTCAACACCAAAAATTTAGAGAAGACTTCACCAGAGTGTATATAGAGCGGGGGTGGCCAACCCTGCTCCTGGAGAGCCGCAGTGTCGGCTGGTTTTTAGTGTTACTTGATTGATGAATTAAAGCAGTTGATTACACCCTTCACTTATATCACCTGGTGTCTTTGGTTTTCTCCACCCGATTAAAACCTAACTCCGCACGCCCTCTGGCTCTACAGGACCAGCATTATCCACCCCTGCTCTATAAACTTTTATCTGTACTCTGTGCTTCTACTTTGCCTGTATTACAACTACACTAAATATCCAACCACATTGACAAATCTTTCACAACCTGCAAGTCTGCTTAATTGGCTCTAGGAGTCTTGTGGGTTGTTCCTGCTAATTGCTTGATTGGCTCAAGTACCAAAATAATTGCTTGATTGCCAAATTAAGCCTGAGACACCAAGGTGAGATCAGTTAAGTGAGTAATCAACTAATTTAATCCATCAGTCGAGTGCAAAGTAACACCAAAAATCAGCAGACACTGCGGCTCTCCAGGACCAGGGTTGGCCACCCCTGATATAGAGGGTTCATCACTAGATGGTACCAATTGCCAAGTCTCAAAAATTAGTAGCTTGCGAGTAAAATATTTTAAAAGGCAGCACAGTTCTAGAACAACATTCTATGGACTGCTGAGAGAAATATCAACTTGCATTAGAATGACGGGAAGAGAAAAGTAGAGAGAAGGCAAGGGACTGCTCATAATAATGCATATTACCTCACTTTTGAAGCACGGTCACGTGTGGACATTTATAGCAGCCATTAGAACTGGCTCCTGTATATTTACTGACAAGGTGTGACAGCAGACAAAAGGGGCGAAATTAATTCAGGATTGTATGGGATGATATTACATGTTCAGAGGAGGCCAAATGCTTTGAGCCACAATAGCAGGAGCTTCACAATGCAGATGGACCGTGACCCTAAGATACTGGGAAAGTAATCCTTGGCTTTTTAAAGGTAAATGAGTGAAATGTTCGACAATGGCCAACTCAATCACCTTACCTGTGTCTAACACAGCATATAATTCACCTGTTGAAAAACTGGAGGCAAAGCACAGGAGGGAACTGATGACCGCTACAGTGGAAGTCAGGCAGAGAATAACCTGGGAAGAAACCCAGCATCTGGTGATGTCCATGCGTTTGAGACTCCAGGTAGTCATTGCAGGCAAAGGATTCGCAGCCAGGTATTGAACGTGAAAATCTAATTTGTGACTATGGCTGTTTGTCCAAGTACCTTTGAGTCCCTAAAGTTTGGACGCTGCCTTTATAAATGGTTGCAATTCCTATGTGGTTCATAGAAGGCTTTGACAAAACCCTTAAAGCTGAAAGCCTTGCCTTTAAGCACATCTTGATTAATTCATTTCTATTCCATTATGATGATGTACAGAAATATAACGAAAAAAAAAAATAGTTTTGCTGTCAAAATACTGCCTATATTTCGAAGTCCCTTTGACATTGTAGACTAGTGCAGACTTTTCTGACAATGCCTTTCGAGCTTGCCCAACTTTGCGGCCCAACACGGTCAGTTTAAAAAAGAGTAATGAATATAAAGAAAGATTATTATTTGCAAAAGGCTTTTCGCTCAGAGTCAGCTGGGTTAGGTTCCAGCTCACTTGCAACTAGTGAGGGAGAAGCGGTTTAGATAATGGATGGATGGATGGATGGACAAAAATGTCTGAAGGGGACAATGACTCGCAAATATAACCTGTTGCTGAATTCCAATATACAACAATATACTTATATCAATGTATTCAGCGTATTTGGTCGCATAAAGGTATATTGGATGTATAATATCTAATGGTGCAATACCCTGCAGTTACTGCTTTATGAAGATCCACACATTATCTGACCCATTTTTCCAGGGCTGTAGGGGGATGGAGTCCTGCATTAGTATCTAATTGATGAGAGGCAAGAACAACCCCAGTGAAGTTAACCACTCTATGACGGCATTCTCTCACACTCTCATACCAATGAGCAACACAGACTCACCAGCTAGCCGAGCATGCTAACTGGTGCCCAATGAAAGGATCTTAGGACTATGGGAGCACCCTTGGAAAATCCATGCACACGACGAGGGAAACATGAAAACTCCATGGAGTTTCAAATCTACATTCTCCTTGCGGTCAGTTAATGCTATGCCATCTTGGCCAGCCTGGGTGAAAGATGATAAAATTATTTCCTTGTTTGGCAGTCTGTGTCCCCCTCTTCTGTTGGGAATCTGATAAGCCATGTTGAAATGAGTCCTCGGGTGTCATGGCAACGCCTCATCCAATAACAAATGTCTGCAAGGCTGATAGAAGTGCTGCTAGCATTTTTTTCTTCTTCCTGCAGGACCAAGAGGATGTCAGTACATCTCAATGTCATGTATCTCATTAAGTTATATAGCTGTAGCTTCTTATGGTGCACAAATGCAGTAATTAAGTAGTTCATACAAACGTGTGTACTCGCGTGCACAAATTCACACTAGTATGCGTACGCACACAAACCTTTTAGCCCTTTAGTCATCAGAATTACATTTGTGCACTGCAGCGACACACTGGAGGCGTTTACCCGTTGAGCATGTCATTTTCTGGACTTTTCACAATTCACTGAAAATGCACAGAAACCTGGAACGCACAAAGATTGTTCAGAGTGACATTTCATTATTTCAGATATATACAATTATTTTTACATTCTCGGTTGCAATCAAAATTATTCAACCCCCATTGCGATATGGGTTTACTGGCAAAACTGACAGACTTGCAGCTGTTTGTGATTAAAATGTTCTTGTTTAATCTGTTAAATAGCTCAACACAACTAATATTTCAAGCGGTTTCTCCAAATTTAACACAAAATGCCACTTTTAATAACTACTGCAGTCTCAAAATTATTATTTGTTTGGCCGAGCAGTGTATTTGCAAACCAGGTGTTGTCTCAAACACACCTAATGCAGCTAATCAAGAGCTTAATTAGTTGTATCAGGTTTGCTTGAGATAGAACACATCAAATACTTGCACTTGCTCTGGGTTTGTTGACAGTGACATTTGATTGCATATTAGAAATATGGCTGTCTAAAGAATTGTCCAAAAAGCTAATAGAGGATTTCACTGCCTGCCACAAACAAGGTGAAAGATAAAAACAGGTAGCACAGGCACTGAATGTTCATAAAGATACAGTTTGATGCATAGTTCACATGTTCAGAGTTAAAGGAAGAGTGGCCACAGTACCAGGATGTGGCAGAAAGAGGACCCTGCCAATGGCCGTCACCAGATTCCGGAGGAGACAGGCGGTCAAAAACCCTCGAGTGACTGCAGGAGACCCGCAGCAAGACTTGGAGGCAGGAGGCACTGAGGTTTCAGTTTGCACAGTTGGGCACCTACTTAAACGTTGAAGGTCTTCATGCCTGAACTCCAAGACATACACCACTACTGATCCAAAAGCACAAGCTCCAATATGCTCAAAATCATATTAATAAGCCGCAGATGTTTTGGCAGACTGTTCTGTGGAGTGATGAAACAAAACTTGGATATTTTGGGCTTATGAATCAGTTGTATATCTGCAGGGTGAATAAAGAGGCATATGCTGAAAAGTACACCCTGCCTACAGTGTAGAATTGTGGGGATTTTTTGATGCTCTGCGGCTTCCTTGCTTCCTTTGGCACTGGAAACCTGCAAAGTGTGGAGGGCAAGATGGATTCAGTCAAGTACCAGGATATCCAAGGAGAAAATGTCATGGCTTCTGTTGGGAAGCAGATGCTTGGGCATCATTTGACCTTCCAATGGGACAATTAACCTAAGCCTACCTCAACAACCACCAAGGCTTGGTCTCAGAAGAAGTTTGGGTAGATTCTAGTGTGCCCATCACAGTCACCTCACTTGAACCCTAAAAAAAATCTGTGGTATTATTTCTAAATATTATGGACACGAATCAGTGGGGGGAAGGGTTTCAGCACTACCCCTAGTTGGTGTGCAGTTTAATGATGGCAAAGATGAAATTGGGCTGACTGAGCGTCAGTTTACCGTTTGCTTACAATTGGATGCTGATGAACGAAGGTGAACTAACTTTGATTTCAATCTGGTCTTTATACCTGGAATTAATTCAACTACACAATGTCCAAAAGCGTGTATCATTTCAAGCATGTTCCACGGACGTGATGGTGACCACTCATTAGCCCACTCTAGATGCTGCACAGTCCCAAGTTATCAGTCCAGATGATGAGGGGAAAAATCTGTGAGAACAGTGTAATGTTATTTAATCAGATTTGATGGGTCTGCCTTAATGTACCCAGCTGGGTTTTAAATATATACCATCAAGAATTTTGGCTGTTTTGTTTTTTCCATTTCACAAATATTTTTATCCATTTCACAAACGATTAAAATTAATCAGATGATTTTCAAAGAATGATCTACATTTTTGCATAGAGGCTTATTATCAGCAACTGTCAGTCCTCTGCATCAGTCTTCAGTTATGGCTGCTAATCCAAGTTAAGCATTTTATAAGGCTAATTGATTATTAGAAAACCCTTGTTAAAGGAATTTTGATTTTACATTCCAAGTATTACCTTCACGAGAGAAAACTCAAGACGACTCAGGAAAAAAATCAGTCGGAGGCAGAGAAGTTAATATCCAAGCCAAAGTCCGTTTACTTTTTTGCAAAAAAGGATCCCCACATACAGAAGTTCAGGTCAAAGTGGAGGATGATACAGTTAGTCTCTCTCTGGTTTTTGTAGGGGCACTCCATGACGTTCTCCTCCCCCCGCGCTGATTTACGCATCATGAGGTCTCACGCAACGTCAAGTTTTCTAGGGATGCACTCATACATCTTCCTAGGGAGGAGAGCACCTGCCTTCTCTCTTAGCTCTGGCTCCAGCTTATCTTGTTATGGATTCCGGAGCTTTCTATGAACACATAAACTTAGAGAAAGAGAAAAACATCTTGCCCTTGGTAGAGACATTCAAGTTGTCATGACTTTAGATAGGCTACATGTCATGACACACTAGTAGAGTTATGCAGGCCCCTGCTAAATCAGAAATATGCAAGCACACACACACTCTAGGCCTATGAAGTTGTGAACTAAAACAGAATATGAGCAAGCAAGGATAAGCAATTAATAATAATTAAATGAATCAATAAAAAATGTTTCCACACCCTTCTGCAAATGTGTTGCACAGCTGAAAACCGTTGAACTATTAAGGGAGCGCAAAAGGGAGCATGGCATTCTTGAGATTGGATAAGTACCTGAAGCATCAGCAGTTGTTTGTTTATTTACAGGCTCAAAATGGCCAGTAAGAACTTCCTTTAGAGACCCGTAAGTCTATTGTTGTGCTTCGAAAAGAATGCTATTCAATGCAAGAAATTGAAAACTTAAAATCTCTTATCATGCTCTCAACTAATCCCTTCAGAGAGCAGCACAAACTGGCACTTACAAGGATAGAAAAAAGGAGTGGGAGGCCCCGATGCACAACTGTGCAATAACACAAATATCTGAGAGTGTGTAGTTTAAGACAAAGATGCCTCACAGGTTGCCAACTAGCAGCTGCGCTAAATAGTTCCCGTCAAACACCAGTTTCAGTATCAACAGTGAAGGTGGCTTTTTTTTTTTAATGAAGACAAAGTTTGAAGTACATATTCATCATTTTCCATTAAAATAATTATTTCTAACTCAGACAATGTCAGCATGTTCTGTTCATTTGCTATATTTCCTATTCAGACTAATTTCTTGTGTGTTTCCATGGAAAACAAAAAAATTTTAAAGTGATCCCAAACTTTTGAGTGGTAATGTATATCTAGTAAAGAGGTCACTCATTGCATTTAGATTGTGTATGAAAGCATATTATAGTATAGCCTGGTAGTTGATTGAACCGGCCGAAGAAATATATTTTCTCTGGAAAGAAAAGGTGTATATTTTTCTTAGTGTTAGATAGGAGGCAGGAGCCATTGGTGACGTGAGCATAAGGATTTGAAGAACACAGTTGCAACGCACACACCCTAGAATATTAGTATACTGGAGACCATTGTCCATGAGGACTGGGCTAAGATTCTTTGGGAATGCTGCCAAAAGCTGCATCTGCCTATGTATCTCATGTCCAGCAGGTCACAGCGGCAAAAGGGTGCTCTACGAAGTATAAAAAGTGCTTGTCATAAAATGGTTGAATAATTGAGCCTGCAGTAGTGATTAAAAAGTGGAATTTTGCATCCCTATTGCTAGTAAATGGTCAGAATTAGTACCCAGATAGAACAATACTGCACTACAGGGTAAATTTGGGACTAATGACTCACCATTTCAGGAATAATTATGAACAAGATGATCTGGAAGCCATAGGATGTTGCTGTGTGTCCGTCTGTCCATCTATCGATCTATCCTTCCGTCCATTCATCTAAAAATGTCTTTGCTGTATCTGCTTATTTGATTTAGTTATTATATCCCCGAACGCCGAATGGCGTTCCGGGGATATTATGTTTTTGGTCCGACCGCCGCCACCGCCGCGCCACCCTACGTGTTAACACGATAACTTCAGTAATATTTCAATTACAAATTTCAAGTTTTGGATAAGCAAGTAACATAAAGAGGAAGAACTGATTCGATTTTGGACAATTACGATTTCTAGATTGGCCACCAGGGGCCAAAAACTGAAAAAAGTCACTGTTTTTATCATATCTCTGGAAATATTTGTCCGATTTACCTCAAATCAAGTGCAAATGAAAGGTCATGACCTGAGAATGTGTCCCACGATGACATTATACCTGTTTGGTTCAAAATTTTGATACAAGGTGGAGCTTTGTCACATAATTTTTGCCATATCTTTGGAACTATTTGTCCAATTGACATGAAACTATGTGCAACTGCAAGGTCATGACTTCACCACGTGTCACATGATGACATCATACCTGTATGGTTCAATATTTTTCCACCAGGTGGCGCTTTGTGATGGAAAATGACTATTTTGGCCATATCTTCAGAACCATTTGTCTGATTGACCTGAAATTGAGTTCAAATGAAAGGTCATGATCTGAGGGGCTTTATGTTGTATTGGCTCTATTCAAGGATTGGGGAATTGGAGGATTGGGGGCATTCGGGGATATACCCCAAGCCGTCGCCTCCAACGGCATAAGCCTAGATTGAGGCTGCAAATAAGCAGAGCGCTGCCACTTTCGTGTATAGATGAGCTCATAATTCCAGTTGTATACTTGTTATGAATCACATATATTTTCCGGGCAACAAAATGTGTAAGTTAATGCACAGCTGATATTTCCAAAAGAACATATGGCACAGGGGACTCAGATAACTGAGTGAAATCAAGCATAAGCAGTTGCTTTCTCTGTCTCAGTTGAGTACTTTTCAAGGAGAGCTTGCTCTAAATCATGGCAATCAGTTGTCACTATATAACTTAGTCAAAAAAAGCCAAGACTTTCATTTTATTCTTACGGGCTAAAAAATACCCACTTTAACATTGTTAGGCATGCTATGCCCTTGGAGGCAAAGACTTATTATTTAGAGTTTAGGCAAAGACTTATTATATAGAGTTTAATTTACTATTATTATTATTATTATTATTATTGCTGACAATGTCAGCCAAAACCATAGTCACCATATTTCCATTGTAAAGTATATTTCTACAAAAACATTGCAATGCATCTTCATTTAATGGCCTAAGTTACGAAATCTCCCAGTCTGTTGTTTTTTTTTATTATTCAGTACTTCAGTAATAAATGTCAAATTTCTTGTACAGCGACTGTGCTGATGCGCGGTCCAACACATTTTCATTTTGCTGTACCTTCAACTAGGCAGAAGGTAGGGATAGAGATTAACGTCATTTGTGTTCCGTGAGTTGTTGCCGATTGGTGCCTCAATGTATGAATATGCCTGCATGCGTGAACGTGCCTATGTTGTGAAACGCTTTGAGTAGTCAGACGACTAGAAAAGCGAAGTATAAATGCAGTCCTTTTTCACACACCATTCACTGGAATATGTGCACCCTGTAAGAATCCTAAAACTGTCGAACGAGACTGCACCTGGTATGATGAAGGAAGAAGGGAGCACACAGCAGTGCTTAATTATGGAAAATTCAACATTAATTTGGGAAATATACAGGCAAAGATATCATGGAAAGCAACAAATCTTTTGATTAATCACTTTTTAGTCAAAGAAAGAAGGGAAAAATATGCTTTTTTTCTGCCAATCGACTGTTGTGCACTCCACTCCAGCAGGTGGCGGTAATATGCCTATAACACATACATTCCACAATTATCCAAGGAAGAAAAGGTCTTGTGAGTGGTGTGGAAGTTAGCTAACTAAATAGCTGTCAGCGCTAAACTTTACATTTCTAGATTGCTAATTTATTCAGTATGAATGATCGGGAACTTGATCTTACGGAGGCGCAGAAAGCCACAAAGGCAAAATATCCACCTATCAACAAGAAGTATGAGTGTGAGTCTTTTTGAGGGTGTTTAGCAACTTAGCCATGTTGCTAGCTTACTAGCCAACTGGGAATGATGTGGATGTTCAGTCTCCACCGATAGTAGTTCCCAGTTACTGTCCTGTTTTGTCTCTGTTCACTTGCTTGTCGCTGCGACGGCACTGATTCGATGTCACACATCCACAGCAATCACCACATCCCATGCGTGATTCCACTCATGTTCTCGGTGGAAAGGCTTTTGATCTGGTGTGTGCACGACCGTCACTTTTGAGAGGTGCAGGAAGTCAAAATTTTTGACAGCTGACGCGCTTTCACACTAGACGCGTTTCACGTGTAATCGCGTCTTTGTATTGACTTTGAATGTGATCTGTCTTGCGAAAATATCGTTCTGCATCCGGTGTGAAAGCAGCTTTACTGTATGGGAAACACGGAGTTGTGTTAACTAGTTTATTCACAGAATCCGTGGTGTTTTCCCCGACGAGAAGGTGTTGTGCTGTCGCCGGGTAACAGCGCAACGGGCATCAGCTGTAGAATCAGATCACTGAAGAGTTTCATCACTGCACGACTCCACTAGAAGTGACTAGTAGTGTTTTGCGATCACCGGCGATTTGCCCATTTGAACTCCTGCTCTTACCAGTAGTCACATTACTGCATGCTTGCGAAATCCATTTGGATTTGATGTTTTATTCGAAGTACAATGTGCGCTCGCCCCCTACGTTGTTACCTCCGCCAAGGAGGTTATGTTTTAGGCTGCGTTCGTCTGTCTGTGTGTTTGTTTGTTAGCAAGATAACTCAAAAAGTAATGCACCGATTTTGATGAAATTCGCTGAGAAGGTTGGTATTAAGTCAAGGAACAGGTGATTAAATTTTGGCTCATCTAGGCCAAAGTACAGCTGAGATATACGCCAAAGTTCAAGATTTCAAGTCTTTCCAATGGGCCGGAGTTCCAATTGCCGTGCTTTTGGGTTTTGCTGCCCCCTGGCGGAGGTCTGCGCTTTCTGAGTGCTTTTCTAGTTTCTAAATATTATGGACACGAATCAGCGGGGGGAAGGGGTTCGGCACTACCCCTAGTTGGTGTACAGTTTAATGATGGCAAAGATGAAATTGGGCCGACTGAGCGTCAGTTTGCCTTTGGCTTACAATTGGATGCTGATGAGCGAAGGTGAACTAACTTTGGTTTCAATCTGGTCTTTATACCTGGCATTAATTCAACTACACAATGTCCAAAAGTGTGTATCATTTCAGGCATGTTCCACGGACGTGATGGTGACCACTCATAAGCCCACTCTAAATGCTGCACAGTCCCAAGTTATCAGTCCAGATGATGAGGGGAAAAATGTGAGAACAGTATGATGCTATTACATCGGATTTGACTGGTCTGCCTTTAATGTTCCCAGCTGGGTTTTAAATAGCTGCCATCAAGAATTTCGGATGTTCTGTTCGCAAAGGGGGTCCCTGCAAGTATGAAAATAGGTATATCTAATAAAACGGTCACTCATTGCATGTAGATAATGTATTGAAGGAGCAGTACATCTAGTATAACCTACAAGTAGTTGATTGAACCGGCTGAAGAAATATATTTTCTCGGGAAAGTGTTTTTTTTTTCTTAGAGCTAGATAGTAGGCGGGAAACCATTGATCATTGTAGGTTTGCTAAAAATGATTTATTTTACGTTGATGGCGGTCACTTTTCAATTTCTTTGGTGACGTGCCACTAACAAGTGAATTTTTCTTTCTCTCCAGATCTTGATCACACGGCTGATGTTCAGTAAGTGATTTTGCATTCATTTCCAATCATTCATGATACAAATAATTGTATTCATTTTTCTTAATCTAATGTATTAGCTAGACTGGAATAGATGTTGTTTGAAATGAACACATTTTTTCGACTTGTTGAAGCAAAGTATGCAATGGCTGCATTACTTTGTTTTAAGCAATTATTATGGCCCCAATTTGTTATGACCCCAATTTGTTAAGACATATCAGACAACAAGGGATGGCAGACAAAGTTTTAAAACTTAAACAGAGTCAATTGGACAAAGAACTGACCAAGACTGGAATATAAAAAAAAATAGATAGTTACAGTCCCTTGGTAATTGAGATGGGGTTGCTATTTTGCGATGTCCTGGGACAGGAAAATGCTCCAACACTGGCAAAAATCCACAAAAAGAGCTTCAAAGGTCTTGAAAAGAGTGACAGGTCTGGTCAAATGTATCCTTATCCTTCCAATTTCTCCTACTACTTTACTCTCTCAATTTCTCTCCTTATATACTCTTTTGCAGCCCCCTCCCACCTTCCAGACTTTTTAAAATTTCTCTTGGACTTTCCCCTCTCAGACATGCCCAGGACATGCCCAAAACCTAGCTCCAGACTGGGCTTAACAAAAAATGTCAATACTGCCATCTAGAAGCTGTTTTTTTCACATTACACAATGGAAAACACTGGCTGAGAGCTTGAGAGTATTGGAAATATGTTGCATTTCATTTGTGCAATCATATGGTATTATTTTGTGTGGCTCTTGAGTGAAAGTTGCAGTTGTTTTTTGTCACAGTGTTGCTTGGAACTGTGTTGCCCTTGGCTGTTGTCCAAAACTGTATTCCTCGAAACTAATGTTTTTTAAGTGCTGTGTTTTTAACTGTGTTCTGAAAGGTGCATAGTCTGTGTCGACTGTTTTCATGTTTTCTGCAACTTTGATTTTCTTTGTGTGTGTGTGTGTGTGTGTGTGTGTGTGTGTGTGTGTGTGTGTGTGTGTGTGTGTGTGTGTGTGTGTGTGTGTGTGAACTTTTCTGTGTATTTTTTTTTTTTTTTTACATCTTTGTTTTTCGGCTCTGTTGTCTGTTATGCTGTTTTTGGTGATTGTTTCAAAGGATATGTGACTCTACTGGTTCTCTTTTATGTATTCTGTAATTTTGTTATGTGTGATTAATTTTATTTTTTTTAAGTACAGTCTTATGAAAAAGTCTTCACCTCCTTTCTGATTTATTTTAGCTCATTATTCATATTTCATGGTTTCAGATCATCCAGCCAGTTTTAACGTAAGACAAGGACAGCTTTAGTAAAAACAAAATGCAGCTTTTAAATGATTCTTTACTGAAGATACTGAGTTACTGTATCCCCGGACGGTGAATCGGAGCGACTGTGGATCAGCAGTCATCTGCTGCTGCTGCATCTAGAGAGATTCAGATTCAGACTTTATTTGTCCCCAAAGGGCTATTTAAAAGGGCATGAGAGTAGCTTAAGATCAGACATCTATTAACACTCACAATACAACAGACAACATTCGTGAATAAAAAAAAAAAAACGCATAATTTATGAAATGCGCGCACTATTAAAATTGCATGTACATGTAGCAGCAGTAGAGCTTATGACCGGTCAGTGTTCAGGATTTTGGAGCTGGACAGCTCTGGGGAGGAAGGTTGATTTTCTTGTAAGCGCTCTAGGGGACGCAAATTTCAACCGATCCGTTTCATATTTGGCGTGGGCTTAACGAAGCTTATCAATTTTGGGAGTGATTGCCTCAGGGGGTCCGGGGAAACACGTTGACTAGCGGGCGGGAGAGTGTCTCGTTCAAAACCTCTGTCACCCCTGTGAAAAGAGAATTGCCCCCATAAACCTTTTAACTGGTCATGCAGCCCATTGTGCAAACAGTTGAAATCTAATGTTTGCAATAACTGGCGATGAGTCTTTTACATCGCTGTTGAGGAATTTCGGCACAGTCTTCACAGAATTGTTGTAATGCGGCCATATTGATGGGTTTTTGAGTAGTAATTGCCTGTTTAAGGACACACCACTGCATCTCAATGAAGTCAGGGCCTTGACCAGGCCTCTCCGAAACCTTCATTCTGTTTCTCTCTGGCCAGTCGGACTTGGACTTGCTTGTGTGCTTTAACTTCATTGTCCAGCTTCATTACCCAACTCCACTAGAGTTATACGTCACAAGCTGATGGCAGGATATTCTCCTTCAGGGTTTTTTTTTTTTTTTTTTTTGTAGAGGGCAGAATTCATGGTTCCTATAATTACGACAAGTCTGAAACTACAAAGCCAACCCGCAGCATCACGCTACCACCGCGGCGTTTGTGAATGTTAATATGTGGAATGCTGCCTATCCTAACACCAGACGTAACGGGAAGCATGACTCACAGAAAGTTCCACTTTTGGATGTTTCAGTCCGCAAGATACCATCCCAATTGTCTTGTGGGGTCATCAGACTGTTTTTTCTGGCAGAGGCGAGATGAGCCTTTGGGCTCTTTTTGGTCAGCTGTGGTGTTTGTCTTGCAGCTCTCCCATGAATGCCATTTTTCCTGAGTCACTTTCTCATTGTGGAATTGTGAACACGTCTTTACTGAGGAAAGTGAGGCCAGCAGTTCTGTAGGTGTTAGTCTGAGTTCTTTTCTCACGTTTTGGATGAGTTGATGATCCCCTCTATAGACAAAATTTTGGTGACTAGCTACTTCGGGGAAGATGCGCCGCTGTTCCACTGTCTTAATATTAAAGCTTGTTTCTCCTCAAACATTTAATTGTGAGAAAAATGCGAAAATATCAGAAGTTTTGAAAAGGGTTATTACTTCACTGCACTATAACAATGTCTTCTGCTGCGTCATCTGTAATTTTGTTGTGTGTGATTGTTGTGAGTAATGTGAAACTCTGCTGTCTCCGTCATGTTTTAGGTTGCACGCCTGGGGAAGCTCTTTAGAAGAAGCTTTTGAGCAGGTTGCCATGGCGATGTTCGGATACATGACCGATACGGAGACTGTGGAGCCCATTGATACAGTGGAGGTGGAGTCGGAGGGTGAGAAGGATGAATGGACAAGATGTTGAAAGTGACGGATCAAAAAGCAGACAAACTAGACTGACGGGCAGGCAATAAGAACTGGCAGGCTGGGGGGTAATTCGGACAATACCTGTAAACTTCACATGCAGCTTGAAAAATTCAGTAAAAAAACAGGAAAAAGGGACAGTTTGGTGCCTGTAACAGGCAGACGGCTTAATGGGTATAACTGCAGACCATTATACCACTGGATAAACTGGCAGACTTGTATGCCGGATGAAATGGACAGACAGACCTGAAACACAAAGGGAGAATTGAGTTATCCAGCTTACAAGCAGGATGTTGCCCGTCTGGGACTCGCTAAACATGCGTGCAGGTTGACTGTTGATGAAATGGACGCACTTGAGATAAAGCGAAACCAAATAGGCTGGGATAAGGGGGAAACAAAATGTGGAGAATGCAATCTAGTTCTTCAGAAAATCGCGAATTCAGTTTAATTGCTCCGACGATTTGTGTCCACCAGGTGGCAGCTATGAATCCTTTTCGAAGTCACAAGTATTATATTTTTTGTACTGTTTCAGAACCATTTTGCTCCTGAGTGCATGATGGTTATTCTAAATATTTAATTCCCGATAAGTGTTTCTGGAAATACTCATTGCGCGTCAGCATGTTTGTGAATGGGGTCAGTCTTCACAATGTGGTTTAAGGGACAATCAACAGCTTTTTAATGATGGCGTGACTTAGATCCGGCGAAGAAAATTTACGGGAAAATAATTTCAGCCAAAGCTACGTCACTAGGGATGACATTAGTCCCACCCTGGCTGGTACGCCACTGTCTAACTGTCTGGTTTGTGTCGTAGTCTCGCCCCGACCTTCCTGTGCTGTCCTGGGCTTTTCTTTCTGGTTGTGATTTAGTACCTGTGAAATATAGCAATGCTGCGCAGTGCTTACTTCGGATAAATGGCCTTGTAGACTATGTTCCTGGTTTAGTATTTGTCCTCTGTGTCAGTTGTTTCTCATCAAGAATCTGATGTTTTGAAGTGATGTTCTTGACATGGCTACATATAACCCAGATAGGAAGCACCTCCACTCCGGATCTGCCCCGGCTCTGAACCGGAACAGCTGGAGTCGGCACAGAGCCGGGGCAGATCTGAATCGAAGGTGCTTGCTATCTGCGAATTGTCCATGGGAAAATACTGGATGTGTCCGGTTGATTCCGATAAAGCTGAGCGTTTGTCCCTGGCTTTTGTTCATCTGGGGGAGTGAGTCGGTCTCGGGTTACCATTCTTCATATGGATGGCACGCAGGCAGCCTGGACAACGACAGGTCGGGGAAATCTCGGCAGATGAATCCCAATCTAAAAACAGGTTAGGAAGAGTTGGTGATGGAGTTCCGTCTGATTAACTCTTTGCTGAGTAATTTCAGTTCAAAAGGGGAGGTACATGACACATACTGATTCACTGGTGATGAATAGATGGCCTGGTGAGGAAATCCGGAGTCATCTCTGCAAAGAAATGACCATGCAAATCGCAAAATACTTCTTCATCTTTTTGTTGGGAGCAGTTTATTTGTTTATTTTAACAGATCCCCATTAGCTGACGCACAAGCTGCAGCTAGTCTTCCTGGGGTCCAACAGAGTGAAATACATCTCATACAAAACTAATACACAGAGTTTACCTCAAGATATTATACACGCATTTCACGTAAGAAAAGTGAATATTAAAAACATCAAATTACATGAACATGAAACTACATGAAAACGAACTACAGCATAAAACACACATCTCACATAAAACGACTAGACAAGACATGACGAACCAAAAAATAAAAACGAACCAAAAAATATAAACGATTTTCGCTAAATAAATACAATTCTCAGGTATTCTCAGGTATACTCAAGATGTGCTATGAACTGAAATTTTAAAGGAAATATCACTGCAACTTCAACCTAATGGCACTTTTAAAATGAGACATTTTATCTTGAGCAGTGAGGTAGAAATGAATAAATAAGCTCATTGTAGCAAAGCTGAGTTTTCAACATCTTTATCGTGACTGCTCCGTGACTGACGGCATTATTTTCTGTGAGAATCACCCGGCCCTTGCGATAATTGACACATTTAGAGCGGGGGGATAAGAAACAAGGAACGTTTGTTTCCCCTGCCCTGCAATTTTAGTTTAGAAAAGTTGGAATGCTCTGTTAAATGTTAATAAAAACAAAATTATGTGATTTGCAGATCATTTAAACCCTTTATTTAGTTGAAAATGGTACAAAGACAACATATCAGATGTTGAAGCTGAAAAATTTTGTTGTTTTTATTAAGTATTTTCTCATTTTGAATTTGGTGGCAGCAACATGTTTCAAAAAAGTTGGGACTTGGGTAACAAAAGACTGGTAAAGTTGTTCAATGAACCCCCCCCCCCCAAAAAAAAAAAATAGAAAGAAAGAAAAATACACTCCTACTGGAGACAGGAGCAGCTTCTAGCTTATTAGATCGATTGGCAACAGGTCAGTAATATGGTTGGGTATAAACAAAGCATCTAAAAGAGATTAGAAGAGGTCGTTTAGAAGATGTTGAGGGCTTCACCGCTCTGAAAGACTGCCTAGGCAAACATTTCAACTATTTAAGAATAATGTTTCTTAATGCAAAATTGTGAAGAATTGGGGGAATTTAGTCATCTAAAGTACAAAATATCATGCAAAGATTTCGAGACTTTGGAGAGGGGACAGACCTGAAAACCAGCACTGAATGGCCAAGATCTTCAGGTGCTCAGGCGACACTGCATTAAAACACACGGGATTCTGTAGTGGAAATCAATGCATGGGCTCAGGAACACTTCTGAAAACATTAGTGAACAGAGTTCATCACTGCATCTACAGATATAAGTCAAAAATATGATATAAATCCTTATATAAAAAGATCCAGAAATGCCACCCTCTCTGGGCCCATGCTCATATAGGATGGACTGAGGCAAAGTGGAAAACTGTCCTGTGGTCTGACCAATCAAAGTGCAAGATTTTTAATTTAAAAAAAAAAAAAATTTTTTTTTTTTTTTTTTTGAAAATCATGGATGCAGCATCCTCCAGGCTAAAAATGAGAGGGACCATCCTCCTTGTTATCAGTGCATAATTCAAAAGTTAGCATTTGGATGGTATGGGGTACAGTAGTGCTCATGGAATGGGTAACTTGCATGTCTGTGAAGATGCCATTAATGCTGAACAACGGATACATGTTTTGGAACAATATACACAATTTCATTTTCAGGGAAGGCCTTGCTTATTTCAGCAGGACAATTCCAAACCACATTCTGCAGGTTAGTACAACAACATGGCTCCATGATAAGAGTCCAGGCGCTAAACTGGCCTGCCTGCAGTCCAGACCTGTCACCCACTGAAAACATTTGGTGTATTGTGAATGAAAAATATGACAGAGGAGGATGTGAAGTGTAGAGCAACTGAAATCCATCATTAAGCAAGAACAGGAAAACTTACTGCTTTCAAAACCTCACTCCTTGGTCTCCTCAGTTCCCAAATGCTTACAGAGTTGTTAAAAGAAGAGATGATGAAACACACTGGTATAAACACCCCTGTCCTAACTTTCTTGAAATGTGTTGCAGGCATAAAATTCAGAATGAGCGGATATTTTTCAAAAAACAACACATTTTCTGTTTCAACATTGGAGATGTTGTCTGTGTACTATTTTCTATTGAACGTAGTTTTTAATGATTTGCAAATCATTGCATTCTGTTTTTATTTTCGTTTTTCAGAGCGTCCTAACTTTTTTGAAATGGGGTTGTGACTTCTGGGGAATCTGTTTGCCTGTCTTCGGTAAATGTTGATGAACTTTCTACGAGCATATGTAAGAGATTATTCTAATGGAAATATCAAGGGCTTCTCTGTTTGCCCTCTGGATACTCTAATCTAATTTCACAGGAATCTCCTCACGGTCCCACATGGTTCTGGCAGGCTGCGTATACAGGCCTACGTGCCGTATAAGGTGAGAGTGTGCTGGGTTATTTTGTACCAGCCCCCTCCTGGGGTGGGGAGATATAAAAAAAATTCCCAGAACACTGCTCTAATCTAGTACAGCACTTGTGCAGGCTTAGGATAAGGGATGTTTCGTTTCGTATCCCCTTGATGGCGAGGACTGTTCGATAGGCCGCTTTTTATGGACGGTTTAAAAACTTTCTACGAACGTTATGTGGACGACTACCTCTAGCTGATCTCATTTTGATGCAGGTTGCATCAAAACTGTGACTTCCATGAGCATCTTTGTCAAAGTTTGATGAATTTGAAAGCGGTACCTCCTGACCTCAGTAATTGTCGCCCCTGGACAAAGTCAGGTGGCTATTATGGATTCATGCGTCGTCTCCGCCGCCGCCGCGTCTGCGTCCATGGACACTTCCTTGAGGACGCTCTACAGGCTGTAATTTCTGACCGATTATTTTCATATTTGGTATGGACGTGTGTTGTACTTCACTTATGACACCTAGCGATTTTGGTTGCCATGGTGACAGTATTGGCCGAATATTATGCAAATTAGTGGTAAAGCATAGAGATTTGCTTATGGACGCTGCACAGGCTGCAATTTTTGACCGATTACTTTCATATTTGGTATGAGCATGTGTTAAACTTCACTTATGACACCCATGTGGTCGCAGCCGACCTGACAGTCTTTTTTTGATTAGAGGAAGGAGAGGGTAGCACCCCCTGAGTGCTTATACTATGGGCAGACATCTTGAGAGCCAGGCCTAAGAACTTATGGGCGGTCTTTGCTTTGGGATGTAGTTTCAGCTGAGTAGATTTGTGTGCCTGTTATCCTTCATGTTTCCGTGGGTTTAGAGCTGTATTTGGTACTTGGGTGCTGCATTGTAGATGCACACTGCTCCTAAATAAACAAGATACAGAAGACGCCCCTAGGGTAATGCGTCAACAAAGTATTTCGAAGCAAAGGAGTCAGATGTGTCATGAGAGAACCTAGCACACAGTAGAGCGAAAATGCCACAATATTTCCATATCACATAAGGGTGCTCGCCAGGATGCTCCCAGAAATGGGTAATCCTCCGGGTGCCTTTTATCTGACCAGTTATCCAGCCCATAATGTGTTGCTCAGAAAATGTGTTGTCTGCTGTTGATGTCTCACTGATGCATCTGAAGACAGTGGTTAAGAAATGTATTGCTGGCATCAAACTCAAAATGAGAGGATATTTTTCAAAAAACAATAGAATTTCTTAGTTTCAACATCTGACATGTTGTCCGTGCACCATTTTCAGTTAACCCTTTACCTCCTGGGAGTGAAACGCACATCAGGCTCCTCCATCCTATGGCAGTTTGCAGCTGATCAGCTGCTTTTTGAGTTATCCTCACGAAAAGCTCTGAACCGCGAACACTACAGGCCCAACTACATGATGTCACGTAGAAAAGTTGAAGTACACATATTGCACCTGCATCTTTTCGCTTTGATAAAATTCTAAAGAGATAATAAAAATCTATTTTGACTCCGGAGTGCTTACATATTTCTGAAAAATCTTCTGCTTAACAATTTAGCGCTCAAAAATTCTTTTATGTTCACATGCCTTGGCAGCTTGCGCCATTTTGTTCACTAAAAATAGAGGGAAAAATCTCCACATTGGAGTTAGCCATGCCTTGTTCTGATTGTTTAAGACAGGAACTTTAAACTTGTTTTGATTGGTCCAAACATAGGTTAAATATAGTTGAAATTATTTGCAAATCATTGCATTCTGTTTTTATTTAGCTTCTCCTGAGAGTCCACATTTTTTCGGAAACTGGGTTGCGTGAACATTCGTCTCGAGTATAAAGTAGATTGTATGCTATTTCTTTTAGTGAACGGGCTTGCAGTGAATCCCTGTTTTTGAAATCTCAGTCTATAAGAACTGCTGGATTTCCACCCCCCCTTTATCTGGGAGGCAGGTGCGATGACAGTCTGGCCAATTGGTAGCAATAATATTTCATGTAATTATCTGGAATGGAAGAAAAACTGGGCTGGATTTGGATTCGAGGGTCTGATGTAGGGATCCCTTCTATTGACTGTATAAAAAGATGGACGCAGCATCCGGGCCTGAAAAGTGAGGCCAATGCAGAAATCTCTGAATATTGCATTCTATTTAATGGTCAGCAGATGGCGATGTCGTTGGTTGCAGAAAGAAGTTCAATGCTATAGAAGTCTATGTGAAAAATGACCCTACTTTCCCACCTGAATTATTATTTCAATAATGATTTTCCACTTTCCTTTTTGGTACCTATTGTAAGTTTCATGTCTCCTTTGATATCGTGATTTTCATGCTTGCAAATTATGGTCCCAAATAGACTAGAATAATGGATAAAGCCAGATATGCTTTATGGGGCGTGGCTATCCTCTGGTCCTCGTCATATACAGTCAGATCCACACGTAGATCCACCCTTCGCTCCTCCCTGGATTTTCAGTTCACGCTCTCGTCCAATAGGAATCGCATCCGGTTTCAAAATTACAAAATGGCGCGGTTCAAATTGCCAAAATCAAGGCTTCCTAAATGGTATGCTGAAACCAATGGATGACATCACAGTTGCTTTGTCCATCTTTTTATACAATCTTTGATCCCCTCTATAGAAGCAATTGACTTTGACTAGGGCTTCTCTTTCTTCTGCTGGTCCTAGTCATCAATCTACTTTTGCTCAGCTGCTGAATTTACTTACCTGAAACAGGCTAGCTGTTGAGTGAGGTGTGTTTTTTTCGGGTGGGGAAATGGTGAGGTGTGTTTTGTTTGTGTCGGAGGAGGGTCGGTCTCCGGGAACAGGGTTTGGCAAAATCCGTTTTAGACGCTGCGTTGGCTGAGCCTCGGCTGGCCCCGCACCGCATGAGGCAATAAGAGTGAACACAGTGAACACAAATAAGAGCTTTGTGTTCCCCGGGCGACAGAGGATGGGTCAGCCTCTCTGCTTTGTGGGTGTGTTTCACGCTCTGTGACTCCTATTCCCTGATTGGCTCAGATATGAATGCGTCTCACAACAAAAAAAAAAAAAAAAAAAAAAAAAAGCCCTCAAAATCAAAGAGCCCACCCTTCCCGAACACCCGCCTCCTCACCCCTCGATTCGGGGAACTTCCTTTTGCAGCAGGGGTGTTGAGGCGACTGGTTAGCTTGCCTGTTTCAGTCCATGGCAGGCTGCCTGCATAAATCTCCAGTCTGCACCTGGACTGAGGCCTCTAGGGGTGAATTTTTTTCCCTACTTTTCTTTTCTTTCTTTGTGCCATATTGGCTGCGCTTCGGGGACTTCAGCCAGGTGCAGGAAAGGGCAGCATTGAGCAGAGGTTGTGACAAATCCAGTTTAAGTTGTAGCCACACTAGCTAACGTTTCAGCTAACTGCCTCAGTACTTTTACTCGGGATATTCTTTCCTGTGCGGTTTCATTTCACCCCTAACATGGCACTCCTCGCGCTTCGTAATTATCTTCTAAACAAGATTTCAGCGTTTGACTATGGCGTGCTTTTCAAGGGCTGGAGTGAAAATCTTCCCTGCAGTACATCTCTGGCTAACTGGGGCTGAGCCGTATCCGGTCTCCCGGTGGCGGTGGCTTGAATGGCCCCTGGCCACGATCTCAGCGTGCGCTTTTTCATGAGTTTGTCGTGTGCCAGCCCCAATGTGACCCTTGATGTTTTCCTGCATCCGCCTTGCTCTTTGTTTTTCAAAGGCCCTCGCTTTCCAAGCTCGCGAGTGTAGTAATTCTGGCAGCCAAAAAACGCTGGCCTCATTGTTTGTTGTGGTTTGCCTAAAGCACAGCTGATGCTGTGCATTCTGTCTTGTTGGGGCAGCCGTGAAGCTCTGTAGACTTTGAGTAATTTGAGGTCTATTTTGTCCTACTACCATCCCGTTAGCGTGTGAGGTTTCAGCACTTCGGACAGCTGTGTAAATCCCCACGTTAGTATCTTAGAATGTTTTGTAAGTTTCCTCCTGTACTCTGCAATTTTGAGTCTTTTTGGTAATCCTGTCCTACGAAGTCCAATTGACAGAATCTCAGGCTTTGATGAAACGATTATTCGGAGAATTTACCTTTTGATATTCGAGCAGCGATTTTTCACTGTGTCCTTACAAGTCCCACAACATCCCCGATGACTTCCTTACGAGTCCCACTGCTTCCATACACAGGCCTGCCAAAGAAAACGTAGCCTCAGCACACAAAAACTTTGAAATGCCTACATTAATCGCGGAAATAGCAACAGAAAAACAATACCCCGCTACCGAAACTGCAAAAACCGCAACATAAACTGTTGACTCGTAGCATATGACTATGAAACTGCAACATCTTCTTTCGCATCCGTCTTTGCCATTTACTGCGCTTGCGCGTACCGGCCCAGGCTGCTTTCAGAGATAGCGGAACCAGGCGTCTCTCCTTCGGTTGGTAAGTAAAACTTCCAAATATGACGTTATTGTTAATGCAGGTGTTTAACAATGAATTGTCAGACGTAGCTGTTACATCCACATTCTCGTAAATTCGCTTATTTTAGCATGTCACCCTGCCGAAAATGAACGATGCACTGTCGATTTCGCTAAAGTCTTAGAGTTGCCAATTTGACGACTTTCTCGCTTAATCTGGCGACTTTCCAAATCGGGATTGTTTGTCCACTCAAGACGTATGTATACGTCTTGAGAAAGTCGTCAAGTTGGCAACTCTAAGACTATAGCGAAATCGACAGTGCATCGTTCATTTTCGGCAGTGTGACATGCTAAAATAAGCAAATTTACGAGAATGTGGATGTAACAGCTACGTCTTACAATTCATTGTTAAACATCTGCATTAACAATAACGTCATATTTGGAAGTTTTACTTACCAACCGAAGGAGACACGCCTGATTCCGCCATCTCTGAAAGCAGCCTGGGCCGGAACGCGCAAGCGCAGTAAATGGCAAAGACGGATGCGAAAGAAGATGTTGCAGTTTCATAGTCTTATGCTACGAGTCAACAGTTTATGTTGCGGTTTTTGCAGTTTCGGTAGCGGGGTATTATTTTTCAGTTGCTATTTCCGCGATTAATGTAGGCATTTCAAAGTTTTTGTGTGCTGAGGCTACGTTTTCTTTGGTAGGCCTGATACATGTCTCACTACTTCAACTACTTGACAAGTACCACTACTTCTTTACAAAGTCAATGACTTCCTTACAAGTATCATTACCATACAAGTCTCACAATGTCCTTGGTAGGCTTATGACTTCCTAATGGGTCCAACTACTTATTTACATTTATCACTACTTCCTTACAAGTCATTCAAGTAGTGGGATGGATTACAAATGAGATGGGTCGACCATTATGCTCTGATTCATTACACAACATTACATGCAGAGCTGATAAAAATTGTTTGAAGGTGCTAAATCCTGTTTTTCAATCTGTGCCAAGGTAACAAGACTCCTTAAAATGAAATAACTTGAAACAAGTGGAGCCAGGCACCACAAACCCCGCCCCTCGCACATACTTTCACCTACTTGTACGAAATTCAATAGGGTCAGTGGCAATCCCTGAATGCTAGATTGTAAACAAACAGAGAAACACACAAACACAGAAACAAACCGAACCAAAAACAATACCCCTTGCCCTCACCCTTCGGGTGGGACGGGGTAAAAATCCTCTGACCCAAATTTTATGGGCCACACTGCGCTCAGTCAGTCTCTGTAAATCAGTGATTTTTTTTTATGGAACAGCATGGAGGGGCCTGTGAAAGGGACTTTGTGTTTTTTTTTTTTTTTTTTTAGATGTTTACACACTTCTTCCCTCAGAATGACTCCATTTTTCCAAGCTCTAAATGCCAATCCAAAACAAAAAAAAAAAATCACAAACGCCGCCCAAAATTCGGCAACTCACTGGCAAAAGCAGACACTGTTGTCATAGCAATACTGCATGTGCTCACATATTTTCTTGAAATGACAAACACACCTGTGTCACATGAAGTAAAGTTTCTGAGAACCAAATCAACACTGATGACTAACCTGTAAACTGTTATGTCTAACACTCCTATATATGTGTGTGTGCGTGTGTGTGTATATATGTATATGTATGTATATATATATATATATATATATATATATATATATATATATATATATATATATATATATATATATATACACACACACACACACACACACACACACACACACACACACACACAGTGGGCTCCAGAATGACTGGCTCCCCTGACTGCCAATGCACAAAAAATACTTCAAAAATTTTTGGAAAAAAAAAAAAAAAGTACTGTACAACAGAGCTATTCAACCGTGTCCAGAAAGGGCCGGTGTGTGTTCAGGCTTTCATTCCAAACTAACAGTTACACACCTGACACCACTAAACCAACCCCAGGGGTCTTTGGTAAAGGGCTTGGTTGGTCGTAGCAGGTGTGTGAGTGCTTGGTTTGAATGAAAACCTGCACCCACGCCAGCCCATGCTGGGTAATGTTGAATAGCCCTGCTCAACGACATGAATGTTCCAATCGACCCAACCAAAATAATTTATTTATTTAAATAAAAATCAACTTCGTCCAAATCAAGGTATCACAATTAATGGCACCCTTAAAGATTATTTTAAATAACATCTACCAGAATTTAACCAGGTATTAAAATCTGTTTATTTCAGTTTTATACAAGTGTAATAGAACTACAGTACATTGATCCATTATATCACTTCCTGTTTCACTGGAGTGCAAAAATGAGGTAACTCAAATGCAATATCCCTTTGCCATCCAACTCCATGAAGAAAACAAAGCAACAGTCAGTTTAAAAGAGGCAGATGGTCATAGACCTTCATAAATCCGGTAATGGCTACAAGAAGATTCACAAATGACAGAGCAATTATTTAAAAAATTCCAAAGATATGGAACTGTTGAAAACCTCAAGGGCAGAAGATGCACCTGCATTTTGCCCCCCCCCCCAGGATTCAGAGGAGGATGGTGAGAGAAGCAACAAAATACCCAAGAATCACTGTGAAGGAATTGCAGGCCTTTGCTGGCACCTTGGGTCATTAGGTTTCAAAAAGCTCCAACAGGTACTGCCCCCACAACTACAGTCTCTTTGGAAGGGTTAACGGAAGGAAGCCTTTTCAAGACCAGAGGACACAGAAGAAAGCGTTTGGAATTTGCCAGACGTCATTTAAATTATGACTGGGACAAGGTGCTTTGGCCAGGTACGACCAAAATTGCATGTTTCGTTCAGATGCAACATCGGCATGTTTGGCGTCGAAACGGAGATGCTTACAAAGTGAAAGACCTCATACCCACTGTGAAATATGATGGTGGGTCAGTCATGTTTTGGGGCTGTTTTAATTCAAGAGGTCCAGGGGCTCTGGTTAAGATCAATGGCGTAATGAATTACACCAAGTATCAGCATATTTTGGCTGACAATGTGGTTGCCTCCACCAGAAGGGGGCACTTTCCAACAAAACCATGATCCAAAGCACACCTCAAGATTAACACAGAAACGGTTCCTTTGCAGCAAAATCAATGTTCTGCAATCGCCATCTCAGTTACCAAACGTTAATCTGATTGAAAACCTGTGGGCTGAGTTGGAGGCTAGTTGATAAATGCAAACCCGAGAAGGTGAAGGATCTTGATAGGATCTTCTCAGAGAAATCATCCAAAATCCCCCCAAATGTGTGCCTTAACCTGGGCAAAAATTACAGGAATAGACTCTCTGCTGTTATTCTTGCCAGAGGTGGTTGCATTAGGTACTAAATGTAGGGTGCCAGTTATTCTGAAACCTCAATTTGTTGAAATTTATTTTGTATTAAATCATTGTTATAATTTTTGTTATTTCCATCGAAACATTAATGAGGTTAAGTATTTCACATGTTGGTATATTCCCTTTCTTTATGATTGTATTGTTTATATATGTATTGTTAGTGCATTGCCAGCCACGGGTGCCAATCATTTTTGAGCCCACCGTGTTTGTGTGTGCGTGTGTGTGTTTCTGTCTGTATATCATGCTGCGACCAAAATACCTCACAAAGATACTAAAGTCTGAGAAACCATCCGTTGTGGGGACCTTTTCTGGGTCCCCATGGGTTCAAATCTTAATCCTGGGCTCAGGGCTAGGTTTAGGTCTCGGGTTGCTATTGGAATTATGATTTGGTTTCGGTCTAGTTTTAAAGTTAGGTATTAAAATTAGGCTCTACATTAAGGTAAGACCATAAATTAAGGTTAAAGGTTTGGCTGTTTTGGGGGGTGTGTGGGATAGGATTAGGGTTAGCTGTAAGATTGAGGTGAGGGTTAGGG
Source organism: Gymnothorax reevesii (assembly GCA_029721435.1). Classification (NCBI taxonomy): domain Eukaryota; kingdom Metazoa; phylum Chordata; class Actinopteri; order Anguilliformes; family Muraenidae; genus Gymnothorax; species Gymnothorax reevesii. The sequence continues at coordinate 174,733,805 of CM056573.1, forward strand.
TTAGGTTTAGGGGGATGCTAACAGGATTTTGGAGTAAAAAAAGTTTTTTAGTCCCCTGGGGGATAGAAAAACCTGTGTGTGTGTGTGTGTGTGTGTGTGTGTGTGAGAACAGATTCTAGAATAATTTTTATTATTTTGTTTCTCTGTGTTTACATCTTCGTCAGTGCAGTTTCATCTGTGAAGTTCATGACGCACAGGGCAAACTTCAAAAGTAATAAAGGGTCCACATCCTGCCATTCATTCATCACGTCCGGTCTCAGGGCCCTACCATGCAGGCAATGTGTTGTGCAATTGGGGGGGGTGTTGTGGAGGGCTGTGCTGCTCTGGCCCAAATGTCCTGCTCTATTGCGCACCTGCCAACACCAAGCGTGTCCCGGAAAGACCTTGATTTGCTTCCGTCAAATGCGAGATGACTTTGACTTTGGCCTTTTGACTGACGATGCTTTTTCGGTGAATGCAAGACATTGGGTCATTCCATGCCAAATCAATTAGGGGTCCCCAGGTCACCATCTCAAAAAAATTAGAAATAAATCAGAACCACTTTGATACTTAAAGCAAAATCTGCTACAAATAATCTTCACAAGTATAAGAACTTATTGTAAAAATCTCAAGACTATCATTAACTGTCGTCCTGTTGTTTTGGTAGATTGAATAAAGGTCTTTTTCCAAAAAATCCAAAAAAAGTATGTTAATTTGAATGCACACTATGGGTGAGGTATTATTGTCTACATGCTTTTAACACCATAGAAGTGTTAACATGCATCAGGCAAATTTATAAACATGATTTCTATTCTGAATTGTAAGGCACTCTCCTGCAGCAGGGCTGCAAAGTTTGGACACAATTTTTGGAAATTTAAAAAAAAAAAATTCCATTTTTGGAGCTCTCTGGACAACCAGAAATAAAAGAGAGGTCCATTTTCATGGCAGAAATGGAAAATTCAGCAAAAGTTGAAAAAATCTCAACTCTGTAGCTTTAACAGAATGCTGCTGATGCTCCTTTGAACATGGGCAAAAGTCATATTTTTGAAAAACAAAAAAATATATATTTGAGGTCTCTGTCTGTCTGTGTGTGTGTGTGTGTGTGTGTGTACATGTTTTTCTCCTACATTTCTCAACCGATTATCACCAAATTTGGTGTGAATATCCACTTGGACACCAGGAAGGACTTGACGTTGCCCAATTTTTGAATAACGGTCATGCAAGCAAAAAAAAGGCAATTTCACTCCGGGTAGCGGGTAAACTTATACAGGTGCTGGCCAGTAAATTAGAATATCATCAAATAGTTGAATTATTTCAGTTATTCCATTCAAAAAGTGAAACTTGTACATTATATTCATGCATTGCACACAGACTGATGTATTTCAAATGTTTATTTCTTTTCATTTTGATATTTATAAGTGACAACTAATGAAAACTCCAAATTCTGTATCTCAAAAAATTAGAATATTACTTAAGGCCAATGAAAAAAAGGATTTTTAGAAATGTTGGCCAACTGAAAAGTATGAACATGAAAAGTATGAGCATGTACAGCACTCAATACTTGGTCGGGGCTCCTTTTGCCTCAATTACAGCATTAATGCGGCGTGGCATGGAGTCGATCAGTTGGTGGCACTGCTCAGGTGTTGTGAGAGCCCAGGTTGCTCTGATAGTCGCCTTCAGCTCCTCTGCATTGTTGGGTTTAGCGTATTGAATCTTCCTCTTAACAACACCCCATAGGTTTTCTATGGGGTTAAGGTCAGGCGAGTTTGCTGGCCAATCAAGGACAGGGATACCATGGTCCTTAAACCAGGTACTGGTGGTTTTGGCACTGTGTGCAGGTGCCAAGTCCTGTTGGAAAGTAAAATCTGCATCTCCATAAAGTTGGTCAGCAGCCGGAAGCATGAAGTGCTCTAAAACCTCCTGGTAGACGGCTGCATTGACCTTGGACCTCAGAAAACAGAGTGGGCCAACACCGGCAGATGACATAGCACCCCACACCATCACTGACGGTGGAAACTTCACACTGGACTTCATGCAATGTGGATTCTGTGCTTCTCCGCTCTTCCTCCAGACTCTGGGCTCTTGATTTCCAAAGGAAATGCAAAATTTACTCTCATCAGAGAACATAACTCTGGACCACTCATCAGCAGTCCAGTCCTTTTTGTCCTTAGCCCAGGCGAGACACTTCTTACGCTGTTTCCTGTTCAAGAGTGGCTTGACACAAGGAATGCGACAGCTGAAACCCATGTCTGTCATGCGTCTCTTCGTGGTGGTTCTTGAAGCGCTGACTCCAGCTGCAGTCCACTCTTTGTGAATCTCCCCAACATTCTTGAATGGGTTTTGCTTCACAATTCTCTCCAGGGTGCGATTATCTCGATCACTTGTGCACTTTTTTTCTACATTTCTTCCGTCCCTTCACCTGTCTATTAATGTGCTTGGACACAGAGCTCTGCGAACAGCCAGCCTCTTTAGCAATCACCTTTTGTGTCTTGCCCTCCTTGTGCAAGATGTCAATGGTCGTCTTCTGGACAACTGTCAAGTCAGAAGTCTTCCCCAAGATTGTGTAGCCGTCAGAACAACACTGAGAGACCATTTAAAGGCCTTCGCAGGTGTTTTGAGTTAATCAGCTGATTAGTGTGGCACCAGGTGTCTTCTATATTGAACCTTGTCAAAATATTCTAATTTTCTGAGATAGTGAATTTGGTGTTTTCATTAGCTGTCAGTTATAATAATCAAAACTAAAATGAATAAACACTTGAAATATATCAGTCTGTGTGGAAGGAAAGTATACAGTATACAAGTTTCACTTTTTGAATGGAATAACTGAAATAATTCAACTATTTGATGATATTCTAATTTACTGGCCAGCACCTGTATAGCCTGATGCACGTAGCAATATGCGGTTGCACCGCTAGGAGCCGCAGTGTCCTTACGAACGTGCATTGAGGTAACCTGCTAGCAGGCTATGTTTGGTGGGGCCGAGGGAGTGATAAAACAGCCTGCACGAAAGCCAGGCCTTTGGGAGGGCACCGCGTTCGTCCACGAATGCAGCATTCTGATTACTCGAACTTGACAGCTCCCAAATTCAAATTTGACAGTTGAACACTCGCAGGGCTGGCGTTAGACCTGAAAATTCCGTGGCAATTTTTGTCAAAAATTAGTCCTGGCTGATTCTTGATGGTTTCCCTTGATTAACACGTTTTCCAATTCAAGAATAATCAAGTGGCGATTGAAGACACAGCTTCTCTCCCTCATGCGATCTAAAAGCGACAAAATGATGGGCTACAAAGCGGGTAGCAGCTTGTCTGAAATATTTCTGTAACTGTGTCTCTGAAACTATGGCTTAAATTGACCTAAAATTTAGCACACACTCGTCTCTCAGGTAGTACTACATCTATGATTTTTTTCTAATTTTTTTTAGATGGTGAGCTGGGAGAATGTTCTCATTCTGGTTGATTTGGCATGGAATGACTCCATTTCATCATTGACTGTCTCACCTAATGCGGAGAAGTCGTGTACTGTTTTGCAAAAAAAAAAAAAAAAGTGGTTTTCAACTGCAAAATGCGTGAAGCAGGATATGGGTTCATACCAAATAGGTGTGTTAAGGTAAATGAGTGTGAGGCTTGGGTCATTCTGTCTCAAGTCCGCATGGTGTTTTAGTAATTCATGAAAACTGCACAGAGGCCTCACTGATGGGCTCTTGAGAGCATTGAGCCCTGTCCTTTATATCTCCTGTTACTCCTGAGCCTGAGTTTGTGTGCTAATTCTCTCCCTCTTTCTCTTCCTCTCGTCATCTCTCTGTTTCTCCTGTCCCTCCCTCGCACTCTCTCTTCTCTACTTCTCCCTCGCCCCCTTCCTGTTTTCACACCCATTTTCTCTTTCTCTCCATCTCCGTCACTCTCTCCAGGTGAAGATTTAGAATCGCTACTGTTCCACTTCCTGGACGACTGGCTGTTCAAATTCAGCGCAGATCTTTTCTTCGTTCCCCGGGTAGGAAGCGCTGCCCTCCTTCGCCTGCCTGCTCGTTCAACACAAAATGGTGGTTTTCCCAACTTTTCTGTATGAGGAGATCCTCTGAGCCTCCTTGGTGGCAGTGAAATTACCCTCTGTTTAGGGCTGTTATAACAGAGCGGATGGGAATTGAAACTCACAGAGCTGAATCGCTTCACCACAGCTGCCCTTTGAAAAGCTCCTGCCCTTTAATTAGGGCTCAGATTACCCTGTGAAACCTCAGCCGGGATGATTCGCGTTCACTGATGGTAAACGTGGGCGAGTCACAACATGTGGTGGCGTATGACTTCAGGATCGTCACGAAGTCTTGATTTCGGAATGATCTCACTCGGGGTATGATGTTGTAATCAGAGATGATCTGTATTCTGTGTGTAATCCAGATTTCCACGCCGCATTAAGTCCACCTGGTGGCGTAAATTGTCATGGCAAAACTTCTGTTCTCTCACGGCTGTTCCCTCTACAAGTGGCTGTGTAAAGCATGGCAGCTGTTTGGAACATTTTAGCACATCTGCACATGCCATCAAGAAAATTCTAGATAGCTCCATCCTGATATATGAAGAGCTGGACGCAGCACTGCTGACTGGGTCCAAATACTCCAAAGGTAGCTGATCACCAGCGCTAGCACTCAAGGAGGCTGCCATGTTTAGCTATGGGACCCTTTGGACCAGAGGATTTGAAGTGGATACCTAAATGAGAAGTGGTAAAAAGGGTTAAAATTTAAATCAGAATTATTACCTCTCAGGAAAAAAAAGAAATTGAGAGTTATTAGTTCAATGTAAATACATTTTAGAATTTGAGAGTATAGTGTAATGTCAGATACTTTCATCAATGTGAAATCGTAGTAATGGATGGACTTTACTTGAGAAATGTGCTTTTTTTTTTTTTTTGCTCCAGAGGCTAAATTGGCTGCAATACTGCCAGTAACCACTGAAGTTTGCCATTTTCTGGTGAAACGTTAGTCCCTGGCCTACGGCATGAACTGCCCGGTCTGGTTCGGTCTCGACGGGTTTGGCCTGGCCTGGCCTGGTCTGATAAGTTTGTTTTGAGGCCTTTGGACTTGGCCGTAGTGTTTCCTCCTATGCCTTGCGACAATACCTTGTTATTCCCCGAACCTAAGAGAAGGTTACAGTACACTGAATATATACAGTATCAGTGTTGATTTCAATGCATTATCAGTTTAATGTGTGTCTATGGTGCCTGGTTTCTGTATGTAGCCAATGTCTGCTTTATTGGTTATTAGGCCGTGACTGTGTGTTATAGACGGCACACCCAGTTCAGGATGGTTAGCTTAAGTAGACCATGACATATGTGTGTTTTTAAGCCAAAATTGTTCTACGCTGCGGTCATATTATGAGGCTGGCGCGTTTTTAACTTCTGTACTTCTGCCCATGTAGGAGGTGAAGGTTTTGCACGTGGACCGGATGCGGTTCCGAATTCGCTCCATTGGGTGAGTTTTTGCAGGCGTTTGCCCAGTTCCAGGGTAATTCCTACGTTTTTTTACCCTTTCCCAGATTTTATCACATCCTCATACAGCTCAAACCAGGCCCCACCTATAAACTGGGACTTGTTTCAGTCAAATAATACGACCTGCCAGGCAAACTCACTTACTTTCTCAAATAGGGCCCGGTTGGTTTGGATAGCTGTTTTTCCCTTAATAAATGAAATCATCATTAAAAAAAACTCCATATTGTATTTACTCGGGTTATCTTTGTCGAATGTTAGAATTTGTTTGATGGTCTGAAACATATAAGTGTGACAAATATGCAAAAAAATAAGAGATCAGGAACTGGGCAAATACTTTTTCTCACCACTGTAATAACAACATACTGTTATAATGACATAATTGAGGTGGATTAGTTTAACTAAGTCTTCAGACTGGTGTGGCTCTCCGCATACAACGCCCACATTAGATCACGGTCATTCGGACACACTTATCTGGCGGGACTTGCAACATCACAGGATTTTGGGCGGAATTGATTTTCATGGGTCTGATGCAACTCAGACGCTTAGCTCAAGGGTGTGATGGTTAAGGCCCCATCTGGGAATGGCCGCTGCGTTGTTTTGAGGTGTTTTGTTCACCCTACACAGTGTAGAATAGCTTGCTGGGTCGTGTACTTAAGGCAGAAACACTGGGGGTTTTCGAGACCATGCGTCGCCCCATAAAACCTACGGACACGTTTATGCCTCTCTGAGACGTAGCTGCTGTATTCAAAACAGTGGAACCTCAGGCCTATTTTAAATTCTTGTGGAGATACCAAGGTTTTCAACTACGCCAAACATGGCCTGCTGCATTACAGGGAAATGTGCGTGAAATGATTAACAAGATCTTGATATTTTTCATTTTATGTAATGTGGTGGTCATAAAAAAATGACGTTCCCTCAGTACAAGTGTGATGTGGCTTCAGTGAAGCGCTGCAACCAGCAGATTCAGAATATGTTTGTGACATTATCAAACAATAAGGAAAATATGCCTTTCCTGACTTTTGAACCAGCTTAAGGAAAAAAAAATAAGTTAAACCTAAAATTTGAGGGGTAAATACAGCCTTTGATGGCATGTAGTCTTAAGTACCCGACGAGTTTGGTACACTGCAGTTTTGGGAAAATGGAGGGTTTTGTGTGGCTGAATGGCCTCTTGTATCCACTCCTATGTTTTATATTCTGGCTATAAAGCAGCCTGTCGCTTGAGCCCAGTGGCCAAATGTGTTCAACTTGAACTTCGAAGGTTGTTGGTTTAAGGGTCAGCGCAACTTCAGTGACATCAAGGCAGCTGTTGGCTGTTTGAGTGAGGCCCGCATTGCTACAGAGGCGATTGGCCCCTGATTCGTATAAAGTTGGATTCCTCCGGCCTTCTGTTCCCCGAGCTCCCATGTTGTTTCAACCGTGTTGTCACAGACATCATGAGCAAAACGGAAACCGCTTGTTTGAAATCCCTCCACTGCACATTGTAGTTCACGCAGTGCAGTGAGTTTGCTATGTCTGTGACTGCCCAAGCGCTAACCTGGGGTTTACAAGGGAAAATCCCACCCCCACCCCTTCCTCCAATTTTTCACCAACTCCCAAGCGCGTGCAAGGCCCCACCTCCGTTGTGCTCATATAGTGGTTTTGCAAGTCAAAACATGGCCCCCCTAATGACTAGGTAGACGTGTAATTTTAGCTTGTGAAACAAAAAAAAGACGGCCGCACTTGGAACAGAAAGGGACTGCTCTGCCCCTTTGAGCTGGTTCTGCGGATTTAAATATTTGTTCATCCTCCTCCAGGAATGGGAGCTGTTCTTCTGAAGTCTGAGGTAGTGCGGAAAGCAGTTTCCTGGATGGTAGCACACTGTTATGTGCAATTTCCTGCTGTCTTGCGCCACTTCGCTTTGGGAGAGAGCTGTGGCTGGAAAGAATAATCTGGAAGCTTTCATTGTTCATAAGCCTTTGTGCCTCGTCCTAGTTTCCCTTCATTCTCCCACAGAATGCGACTTTGTAGTGGGATATTACTCACAAGGCTCATGTGTCCCCGTACGATCCAACACGACAAAGGTTTACGCTCAAACCCGGCCCATCTAGTCGGGCATGTCCTTCATTACTGTTATTTAGCTGGTGCTGTTATCCAAAGCGGCCAATTATTGAATTGACTTTGTGGGGGCCAGCTCCCTCCCCAGAGCGATGTGCGGGTGTACGGTTTACTGTAAAGCAGTCCTGTTGGTCTTATTGTGAGGTTGGGAATCACTAAGCGTTGAAGTGTCCAACCTCCTATTGACAGCAACAAGTTTTTTTTTGTTTTTTTTGGAGGTTTTCCTTTCTGGGATTTCTAAATCTTCCTGTCTGGCAAAAGTGCTCAAGTCCTGAATTAATGAGCGTCTGCATTCATTTATCTCAAGTTTAGTTGAGCCCCTTTCAGTCTGGCTTTAGGTCTCCCTGTGACTCAATCACTCATTCCTTAGTATTACGTTAAATTATGTCTGGTCAAGACAATATTCAGCATTGTGCGGCTGTTTCTGTTTGCAAATCATAAGCCTTACATGCAATTGGCCAAGCATTACTTTGGAGTAAACGGTCAGCCACTTCATTTTCACTTGATTGCTCTTAGTTGGTCTCAAAACCGTCTAAGAGACAGGTGTCAGTTACTAAAGGTAAGCGACATTTCCTCAGACTCCTGCTGCAATTTGCGTACCTCAGGATTCTGAACTGGGTCCATACCTTTTACATTTCCAATTGCGAGTTTTAGTGATGTTTTGATCCTCTGCAAAGTCTTCCCTCGAACCACTGACTTGTTAGCATGAAGTCCTCAGGAAACAGAGTATTTGCTCCATTCCAGAGCCAAAATAAAGGAATATTTAGCCTCTTTGTGCAATAATAGGTGATGCTGCACAATGCTCAGTAATGATGAATGTCCTTGCTGTCATCCACCTAGTTTTGAATGAGGTTTTTAGCTGCGACCAAGCAGCTCTATGAACGCTTCTGTCTGTCCGTCTGTGACACCTTTTTCACCATGTTCCTGTCGTCGTATCATCATGAAATTTTCAGGAATTATTGACCCTCACCAAAGTGATGTCCATCCACAAGGTCGAGGTCAAAGGTCAAGTTCACAGAGGTCACAACCTTGTTTGCAGGTTTTCGCGCTGTAACTCCAGTTGGAATTCATGGATCGCTATGAAATTTTGGAAATAGCTTCTAGGCATACAGCAGGTGTTCCCTATTGTTTTTCAAGGTCATCCGTCAAATCCCAAGGTCACAAAGGTAAAAAAAGTGTCAATTTTGCCCGATTTGACGGTTTTCGCACTGTAACCCATGTTTCATTCAATGAATGGCTATGAAGTCTTACAACAAGCTTCTTGGTATAGAGGAGGGGTTCGCTATTGATTTTCAAGGTCATCTGTCGAATCCCAAGGTCACACCGGTCAAAAAAGTGTCGATTTTGCCCCGATTTCACAGTTTTCGCACCGTAACTCCACTTTAACTTGATGGATGGCTATTACATCTTAGAACAAGCTTCTTGGTACAGAGGAAGGGTCCCCTATTGATTTTCAAGGTCATTTGCCAATTTCAACATCACACTTGTACAAGAAACCACCAGTTATGGACACTGTGCCTCGTGACGGATGCTAGGCGAGGTCGCAGCTATTAGATCCTTCTGATCTACTTGTTTTTTTTTTCCTGCCAAGTTTAAGTTAAAGTTTAAGCGATGCAAACAAATGTGGTCCTTGAACCACAGACTTCAGGTGAAAAAGCCAACACTTTACTTGCTTGGCTGCAGGCAGCTCCAACGCAGTGCAGTACCTGTACTAATTTGCTTATACATCTGGAGTTATCTAGTACGGCTAAAAGGCATGATAAAGGCTGTTTGATCTTGCCTCACCCCTCTTCAAGTCTTTATGCGGTCATGTCTTTTCAGGTGGGGGGAGGAATTCAGTCTGGAAAAACACCCCCAGGTGAGTGTGTGTGAGTGTATCAGTGTGGGATGTGTGGGTTGGGCATGCCGAATAGTTTCTTGCACAAAAAGCTTCCAAGTGTTTCCCAGCAGGGGAGGAGTGACTGTGGACGATCATTAACATTAAAACAAATCGGACTAAGCCTTTGTTGTTTCTGTGTCGCTGAAGACAGCCAATGAAACCAGCCATGTTGTGACCACAGGGTACAAGTGCCTGGCACCAGTCATCTCTCAATGGGTGTAATCTTCCGGAATAATTTTGTGTTTGCTGCATTTGATTGGTGAATTACTGCTGACATAATTATTTTCTTATCCAGCTTTAACCAGCTTACGGTACTTACCAGCGTTTCTCGACTCCAGTTCTGAGGACACACAGCCCCACACGTGAGCTCCAGCTCAGTAATCGCAGAATTCAATTAATCAACAAATCCTAATCACCAGTCTCTTGGTTAGTTGAATAAGGTGTGAAAAAAAAAACGAGTTGGTTCAATCATTCATAATACTATTTTTGGATTTAAGAAACACTTTTGAAGAGGATTTACAAGGGGGAAAATTTAAAGTATAATGACAAAGAGACAATTGTTAATGTAAAAATTGATTATCATAATTGTCTGAAGCACGGTGGACCAAGTATTTAGTATTTATATTCAATTTTTTTATTTTGGCATTCAAATTCCATGGATTAGGTTATTTCATGAAACAAATATTACCCACACGGTGATGCTAGTGTTATTGCAGTTTGTTCCACTTGATGTGCCATTGTTACATCAATGATAAATGACTTTTTCAAGGTCCTGTTTTTGCCATATCCATGTAGATCCATAAATCTAGCTACTACTTAATAGTAAAATACTGCTCCCAATGAGACAGTTTAATGCCTTGAGGCAGTGTTTCTTAACTCCAGTCCTGGGGACCCGAAGAATTTTGTATGTTTGAGTTTGGCACCTGATACAATGAACCAAGGGACTGATGATTCGGATTAGTTAACTGCATCGTGCCATGGCCTAGCTGGCACACAAACGTGTTTGGCTGTGGAGTTGAGAAACACTTGACCTCTGTGTTTGTGTGATTTGGCTTTGTTTTTGTTCTTCGGAGGAAATTTGGAACAATAAAAAATGGAAATGAACAGAATACAGCTTATTTTGGGAAAGTCCTAGCCCCAAATATCAGGAACTGCCAGTATTTAGAGAGCAGTGAACCGAGCGCTAGTTACACAGCCGAGGGCTGAGTTCCACATTTACATTTGTATTAGCACCTCAATTTACACTTTATGGCCAAAAATTAGGCACGCCTGTCGGCTAACTTCTCTTTTTATGGCCGTAGCCTCTAATATGGAGTAGGTCATCAGTTCATTGCAGTAACAGTACACACTTCGCTTGCTTAATGTTGGATTTGCCTTTATTTCAGCCAGGAGAGCAAAACTGATGAGGCTGAGAAATGCTGTTTGTGATTAGGGCTGACTTAGTTTCTCCTACAGACTCCTCCTTACAGTCATACCTCACTCCTAGCACTGAGGCATTGTCCTTCTAATGAAGGAAAGTGACTATTTCAAGATGATAGATGCAGAGAATGACCAGGATTGTCGTTGTGCGCTGTATTGATGTAATTTTCCTTCAGTTCAAGCAAGAAGCCTCGTCCAAACTGTATGAAACGTGCAATTGAAAAAGTGTGGGGTCCACAAAAAGTGATTGCATACTTCCTCTATGTTGTGCGTCTTGCCTTTGTGCTGTAAAAACCTGGGAAGGTTGCATCTCTGACTTAGCATCACCTTTCAGGTATTAGCAGATCCACTTATCAAGAATAGATTGACATGACCTCAGACAGGCGTGAATTGTGCGCAAGATGTGTAACAGTTAGCCTGGAGGTAGCCTGTAAATTCTCAGGAATCTCAGCGGAAATCTTGTTAAGCTTCATGGAATTATGCGTTAATTAGAAGGTAGCAACGCAGCAGGAAGCACAACTTGACAGAACAGCAAGATTTTGTGGAATCAACATTAGTCTGAAGCAATGAAGCAACAGAGAAGGTGAGCAATCAATGGCAATCTACCGTGGCCGCAGGAGTCTGTCTGTTGGCAGGAGGTGCTAGCGGGAGTTGGAATTGGGAGGAGATGGGCGGTAGTCTTCAGTTTTGCAAAAAACATGTTGTGATGACAATTTGGTCTCTTGCCAGGGCACGGAAGTGAAGGCCATCACATACTCAGCAATGCAGATCCACGACAACGAGAATCCCGAGATCTTTGTCATCATTGACATATGAGACTATCTGCGGCCGTGTGACTTCACTCGGGGAGAACGGTCACGGTTTTGAGACATCACAAAATGGTGGTGAATGTGGTGTTTTCATTTCCTTTTGTATTTTTTCAATTTTTTTAATCTTGTTCGAACGTGGCAATGCAGGGTTGTTAAATGCACTGATTTTACCTCACTGAACACCCTGATTGTAAACAGACCGTGAATGAGAGAAATGAATAACACAAGGCCTACAGAAGTGAGGAAGTGTGCCATTCAGTGACGCATCGCTTCAGAGAGTACTGTAATGCCTTTTCTATCATGATTTCCAATGCGTTCTCACCTGTTGTGATGTTTTATCTCTCATGAATTAGGGTTTTACTGGGGTTGCGGCCTTTGATTCGCGACAAAATGCGCCAGGGATAGGTTTTTAACTGGGTGGCCATAAAAATGTATTCCCTTTTATGTACGTTCTGTTCATACGCCCTCCATTATTTGTCTCAGAACTTGCAACTGTTTGTCCCTATTATTTCACTTTCTAATTTGGCGCTAAACATAGTACCACAGAGGCTAAATGCACTGTTGACAGACTTCACAAAGCCCTTTTTTTAAATATAGCTCTTTTGAACCGAGGACAATAGTTCTTTTAACGCGTTTCCAGTCTGGGCAGAAATGTCCTTCGTGCCTGTGTCTTTTTTTAACAACAATTACCCTGCCGTGCCACTAAGAAACCGTAACCCCAAGCACCCTACGATAAATGTGCATTCGCACTGCTAAGATAAGGCTTGGTTGAACGCAGGAATGTGTGCATTATGACAGCTGAAGGATGTGGTGTGTGGTCTCTAATTGAGTCTATCGTGGGAGTTCACCACTGTAATGTTTTGGCACTTTTTCTTTCTCTTCTGGGGGAGGGCATTGGCCTTCAGTGGGAAATTCTGGGCACAGCAGGCACAGAATTTATCACCCTTATCTCCTGTCTTCACTTCTGTGTGCCCCAGCTTTAACTTAAATTATTTTTCAATTCATCCCCACTTATTTTGTGTTCTGCGTCATTGGCATCGCTCTCTATCACCCAAATGAGTTGGCCATTGTGCTCAGTAATATTTATTTTTTGAATTGGAGAACACATTTTTCATAAAACTGGTTTCAAAGCATCAAGTTGCTGCTTAAGTGTGTCTGTATTACATGCTGTCTAGGAGATGTTTGAGGTATTTGGGCTTATAAATGTTTGCTAAAGAGTTTATAAAGACAATATACACATTTGATTTTTTTTTCTGTATTTGCCTGAAGCTAATACAATGATGGAAGAATTATTTATATTCAGCGAGTGTGTTGGAATACTGAAAATGAATTAAAGAAGTGATTTTCTGTTAAGTCTTGCTTCAAGTGACTTAAAAGCAGCAAAGTTTAAAAATGGCCTCTCTGTGTCGACAGAAATGTTACAGTTCAGGTTTGACTCTTACAGCCACAGGTTTGACTGTTGAATTAGGGATTATTAAAAGAGTGCGGAGATATTTTTGGCACATTCACAAAAATCAAAATGGATCCACTCTTAAAAATCCCATCTGTTGGAGGCAGCCTGGTCTCAGTTTGCTCTGTGCGGAATGTAATTCACATCGCTAGATAAGCACAACTGCTAAACGCTGAAATGCAATGAGGAAAAGTTCATGCAAGTCACCCTCTTCACCACTGAAATTGCAGATGTGGGTCCATCAAATGCAGCTGCTGTATTCAAACCTGTTTAACTTAAGGCCTATTTTGAATTCTATCTGAGTTTTCCAAGTATGTCCTGCTGAATTACAGGGAAATGTGTATAAAATGATGCGCTAGCGCTGCATTTGATGCAATACTGTTGTCATAAAAACATTCAGTCCTAGGTTGGGGTATTTCACTCATTAGAAGAAGCGCTGCAACTAGCAGATTCAGAATATGTATGCGACGTGCAATAGGGGAAAAAACAGCTTTTTAAAACTTTGAGCCTCCTGAAGGCGAAATTCAAGAAAAAGTCAGTTAAAGGTGTTGAATGTCTGGTCAGTCATTGACAGTAATGTATCAACTGACTGAGGTAGACAGGCGGAGCAGCAGAAGTACTGACATTGACACCCACACTTGATTATCATGGGTGCGGGGTAAGTTGGACATACGTTTGTTGTGTAGTGTCGGACATAAAAACAATACAGTTATGATTACAAAATCATCTGCAAAACACATCACAGGCATATAAATTAGTTGATGTAAAAAAAAAAAAAAAACCATCAAGTTAATAATCTGCGTTAGAAAAATAGTTCTTCCGCGAGGAAAGGCAGTGCTTGCACTATTAAACTGGTCCTTCAGTGAGGTCAGGTTACTGTGCCCCCCCCCCATTGTTAGGCTTATCTGTTGACAGGTGGGGGCTGCTCTGTGAAGTATTCCGCCCTGGCGTCCAGCCATCTGACGGACAGGAAAGTGGGCCTCTTCAACTCACAAGCTCCTTTGACTGTCTTGTCGCCAAAGGGGACGGGGATGGGAGGGGTGGGGGGGGTGGTGGTCACGTGTGCCGGCTCATCAAAGTGTCGTGCCCCCCTTGTACCACCCCCAGAATAAAAACTCTGATGATGCCACTGTCCTTTGATGGAAAACATGGTGCCAAAAGTTGATGACCTCATCAGATGCCGCCAAATTCTTGAATCGAGTGCCTCCTCTTCATTTAAGAAAAAAAAGTCCTAATGTAGCTTGAAGCGATGGACTTTGCTGAGTGACATCATCTGCCGATTCCTCTTTCGCCAATAGAAAAGCCAGTCAGCCGAGGCTTTTCTATCGCCACAATTGTTAGTACAAATAAATTGTGCTACAAGTCCTCAAACTCATTCAGTCTCATTTGTCAAATCAACTGAATGCTGTTGACCATCTCTAATCCAGCAGCTATATCGCTACAACAAAGACTGCATGTTGCCAACATCAGATTGTTTGTTGGGTGCACACGTGCTAACGTGCTAATGCTTCATAGAGAATAAATCGGTCCTTAATGGGATTGATGCAAGCAAGCCGCGTGCCGAAGATGGAATATCGCCCACCTCGTGTCAGTCTCCGCTCTGTCTGTATTTGGGTTGAACAGAATCCATTTGCAAACTGTTCTCTTTTGTCCTTGGCCCCCATTTGCTCTTGTACTGGAAGAGAATGTACGCTGCCAGCCCGAGACACAAGATCAGGAATACAGACAGAAGAACGGCCTCTGTGCGACAGCCTCTGGAATGGCCAGGGTCAACAGGAGCTGGAACAGACACAACAAGGCCATTGAGACCGATGTGAACACAACACACTCCATTGTTTTTCCCTTTGCTTATTCATCACATTTACCGCTTAACCTGGATGCCTAATCAGCCATGTTCTCCAGCGCCAGCATTTCAGCTCCTCCTCAGGATTCTGTGTTCAAATTTCAAGGACAATAATGAAAGTTTTCATGGAGGTTTTGAGTACAGGAATAATTTAAAAATGGGCCCAAAAAGGTTTTCTTTTTTTAAACAATAGAATTGAGCACGATCAGAAGACAAAAGGCTGGCACTCCCAAGCCTGAATTGGCAATGAAAACAACTCTTAATCAAAACTCTGAATGACTTGCACAAAGAGAGTACTTTGAACTAGATTATAGTTATTGTTCCCTTTTCCTGCTAAATGGGAACACATCCCTCTTTCATGCATTTCAAGTACACTTACTGTACTCATGTCAAGCCAGTTACCTAGAACTACACCTCCCAATGTCCAAATCATTCATGAATAGCCCAGTGTGATGTCTTCCAAAGGAACTTCCGCCCAGGAGAACCTATAACAGTCACACTGTATGCATTACAAAAATTCCTCGCTAAAAATACACGTAACAATGGCCTGCTGTTATAACTTGTCAGACCTGTCCAGCAACGTATTATCCAGAGAGGGATGACTGGATTAGTTTACTGGATCAAGTGCAAATTGTGTTTAAACTCTAATGCGACAAGTCTGGCGACTTATGCAAATCATTGCATCATATTGAGCACCTGCTTGTAATGCAGGTGTGAAATACTTTTGAAAAGAATGAACAGGGTCTTCACTTAGGTCCTAGGTCTCATCATACTTGCTTTTTCAATCTCTATGACCAACGCATGAGTTCAGATATCAATATCCCCGCCCCAGTCTGGAATGTCGATCTGTCCGTCCCACCCCACAACTATAAACCACCCAGTAATTCAAGAATTGCAAAACGTGAGCTGTCCAAAAGGTGGCTCTTTCTCCATCTTAGATTGTCGCTAATCTTGAACAGGCCGTGTCAGGAAATATCTATCTGTTGCGACTTTGACACGTCACGAGAGTATTAAAAATTGGATTCAGATCGAATCTATCTGTGAGTAACAGGCTATGAGTAATGCTTTGAAGCCCGTCTAAGAACCTTGGCATGGCATGTGACATGTAGTAATCATATTTCTACACTTCAACCTTTGTAAATTACAGTGGAAAAGTTCTGACTCATAGCACATAACTCAACAGGATATCACTACAACACAGAATCTTTAAAGCTTATCTAGATACTGATAATCAACCGATACCAACGTGAGTGTAAGTGCCAGTTTCATGTGTAGCAGGGTGTATTGTGGGAATACACAATAGGGCCGGTAAGCTAAAAACCGAGCCGGTTTATGCCCTAGGCAGCGCGGTGGCGCAGTGGTTGACACTGCCACCTCACGACGAGAAGGTTGTGGCTTCAAATCTGGCCAAGGACCTTTCTGTGTGGATGGTGTGTGCGCCCTGCACTGGATTGGCAAGCTGTCCAAGGTGTGTCCCTGCCTTTCACCCACAGTCAGCGGGGACAGGCTACAGCTCCCCCCGCCACCCTACTGAGGGAAAAGCGGCTATAGAGGATGGATTGATGGATGGTCTTTACCCTGGCTGACGCTGACGGGCCTCTGTAGCTCCTGTCCCAGGACGGGGTTCCTCAAGGTGAAGCTGAGGTTGGCCCCCAGTAGCGGGCTGAGGTCCTCCACTGTCAGGCTGCTCCTCAGGTGGAAGAGCCCGTCCTCATTGGATCCGGAGAGCTCCTCCTTGACCGTCAGGTTCTCCCCCGCCTCATCCACCCACTGGACCAGGGGTTCAGGATACCCCTCGCTCTCAAACTGCAGGCTTACACTGCCCTGGTGGGCCTGGACACGGAGTCTGGGCTCGCTGTAGAACGCTGTCCAGGGAGGGGGGAGGGTGAAGGAAAGAGATTAATCCCCTAATCTCGCTTTTTTCTCTTAACATTTTCCTAAAGTTGGTCAAAAATAGCTTTTTTTATAACATAGGACAACTGTCACGTACATGTTCTGCGACTGCTTGTTGCAGCGCTTCACTGAAGCTCCGTCACACTTTTGTTGAAGGAAATATTCAAAAGTAGGATGCCAAGTTCTATGGCCACAGCATTACATCAAAGGGATAATATATAGACCTTGTGGATCTTTTTTTTTTATACTTTTCCTGGTAGTTAGCTGGACATATTTGGGATCTTTGGAAACCTTGGAATATTCTATTGAATTCAAAACGGGTCTAAAGTTCCTCCGGTTTGAATATGGCGACTGCGTTAGATGGATGTATGGGTCCGTTCTTTTAATGCGGTTAAAGGCACCTTACTGATGATTGACAGCTGCTGTAATCCAAGGTTACATACAGCAGAAAGTGCATCAACGGGTACCAGGTACTGTACTGAACGATATACTGTCGTGTCCAGTGGTGGAAAATCCAGGTTGAGAAAGTGAAGGTCCACTCCAGGATTTTGTTCCGACCAACTGGATCCGCAATATGTGCTATTGTCTCCCGTCAACTGGAGGAAATCGACTGTCAGTTTCTGACCCCTGGAATGTGCAGTTCTGATGGTGTCGTTATTGAGACGAGGCAAGAAACCCTTTATTCTGCTCGTGTTGAGCACTAATCAAGAAAACATGCTGCATTAATTGCCAAGCCATGCTAACAAATACACACTCCTTTTGTGTTATTGAATGCACTAATCATTCAGTTAATTATTTAGATACTCGGGAGAAAAGTAACCAGCGCTGGATGTTGATTTTTTGGGCATATTTGCCGATCCTTGCCTCCAGACCAATGTATCAGCGTCATTTTACCACGTCAATTCCGAAATAGTTGGGACGAAGTGTAAATTGTGAATTAAATCAAAATGCAATGACTTTCAGATCACATGAGCCAATATGTTATTTACAATAGAACACAGATCACATTTCAAATGTTGAAACGGAGACATTTTACATTTTTATCCACAAAATGAGCTCATTTCAAATTTTCTGGCTGCAACAAGTCTCAAAAAAGTTGGGGGAAAAAGGGCTGAAAAAGCAATGAATATATAAGAGAATCTGCTGAAAGAACATTTAGCAAGTGATTAAGTTAACTGGCATCAGGTGTGTAACATGATTGGCTATAAAAGGGATGTCTTAGAGAGGCTGAGTCTCTCAGAAGTAAAGATGGCCAGAGGCTCTCCAACCTGTGAAGGCTTGCATAAAAAAAATTGTGGAATACTTTAAAAACAATGTTCCTCAACGTCAAATTGCAAAGGCTTTGAAGGTCTCATCATCAACAGAGCATGACATCATCAAAAGATTCAGGGAAACTGGAAAAATCTCTGTGCATAAAGGACAAGGCCAAAGACCTTGACTGGATGCCTGTGATCTTCGGGCCCTCAGACGCCACCGCATCACTCACCGGCATGATTCTGTCATTGACATGACTAAAGCGGGAATACTTCAAGAAACCACTGTCTGTAAACACAGTCCGCCACGCCATCCACAGATGCCAACTATAACTCTATCACGCAAAAAGGAAGCCATTGTTGAGCATGATCCAGAAGCGCTGCCGTGTTCTGTGAGATGAGGCTCAATTAAAATGGACTGTAGCAAAGTGTTCTGAGGTCAGAGGGAGTCCAAATTTGACATTCTTGTTGGAAATCGTGAGCGTTGTGTCCTCCAGGCTAAAGAGGAGAAAGACCACCCCTCCTGTTATCAGCGTTCAGTTCAAAAGCCAGCATCTCTGATGGTATGGGGATGCATTAGTGCATATGGTGTGGGACAGTTGCATGTTTTAAAAAGCAGCATGAATGCTGAAAGGTATATGAAGGTTTTAGAGCCACAAATACGCCCCTCCAAGCGACATCTATTCCAGGGCCCTGTGTATTTCAGCAGGACAATGCAAAACCACATACTGCAGCTATTACTACAGCATGGCTTCATAGTAGAAGAGTCCGTATGCTGAAATGGCCTGCCTGCAGTCCTGATCTGTCTCTGATCGAAAACACTCGGCGCATAATTCAATGAAAAGTCCGTCAAAGGAGACTCAAAACTCTCCAGCAGCTGGAAGCCTGTATTAAACAAGAGTGGGATCAAATTCCAATGGCTAAACTCAAGAAACTTGTCTCCTCAATGCCCAGACACCTCCACTCTGTGTTAAAAAGAAGACGGGATGCTACACCATGGTAAACAAGCCCCTGTCCCAACTTTTTTGAGACCTGTAGCAGCCATCAAATTTGAAATGAACTCATTTTGTGGATAAAATGGTAAAGTTTCACAGTTTCAACATTTGCTATGTTATCTCTGTTCTACTCTGAATAAAATACTGGCTGGTGTGATTTTAAAGTCATCACATTTTGATTTTATTCACAGTTTACACTTAGTCCCAACTATTTCGGAATTGGGGTTGTATTACATAGCATTACATTATTTTTATTTAGCAGATGCACTTATATGGATGACTTCATAAATGTACAAAACAGAGGAATCATGTACCTGCCATCCTGATAACCTTTGGGTAAAACGGTTAAGTAAACTTCCATGAAAAATGAAATATCAAAAATTCCAATTCCTGTCCGTACTAGGAAAGATCTGACTCTGCCTAGCAGTGTTTGTCTCAACTGCTTGTGGTGCAAAACTTTGGAAATATATTTCTGGCCAATGACTCTGAGTGATCGACCAGATGTTGCTTGTTTTCGCGAGCTCGCTCTAGACTTATTTTCTACATGAGCCTTTAGTGGTGAAATAATGGTAAAGGGCAATTAATCTTGCCTGGGCACTGCATGACAGATTACTTCTGTGTATGCAAGAGTGTTTGTGTGTACGTACACACAACGGGCACAGAATCAGGAACACACAGGTCCCGAGGCAGCAAAGCAGCCTCATGCCATCACACTACCACCACCGTGTTGAACTTTTGGTATGATGCTCTTATTGTGGAATGCCATGTTAACTTTACACCAGACGTAACAAGACCCATATCAATCCGTAGAATATTATCCCAAAAAGTATTGGGGGTCATCAAGGTATTTTTAGGCAAACATTGGACAAGCCTTTGTGTTCACTCTGGTCAGCAGAGGTTTTCACCTTGCAGCTCTCCCCTGTGTGCCATGTTTGCCCGCTCCCTCCGTTATTGGGGAATCTGGAATCCCCTTCACTGAGGGGAGTGAGTCCAGTAGTTCTTTAGATGTTAGTCAAGGTAAGTGGTTCTCAAACTTTGGTCCCGCCACCCCACTGTGTATGCTGGTATTTGTTGCAGCCACAATTGTTATCCTAGGATTTTATGTTGATTTGTCTTAATTAGGTGCATTTATATTTTGAGAAATTATTTAACCTCTTGAGCCACATTTGAAAAATATATATATGCCATGAAGAATAAAAATTTCATATCCTCATTGAGATATATTAGAAACTAGTATTTATATAACTGCAGATGGTAGCAATTTTACCAAACATTTAGCCAATGTAAACAATCAATAGGTACCTCATTGGTGAAACTGTGGTCACATGGTTGCAAAATCTAACAATTTTTATGGCAATAGTCACACCTGTTTTTTTTTTTATTATCTCATTAAGTTCAGGCAAATTATTAAGAAAAAAACTCAAAACACCTGTGTTCAGCAACCAAATTTGGAGCTTACTGATTTTCCCAGTCTAATATGATCTGTTTAAAAATGTTTTAACCTGAAAATCCTCATAACATTAAAAAAAAAACCAGACAGTCCAGTCGACTGCGACCGCATGGGTGTAGCCCTTGAAACCCAGCGTCTCCACTTTTTTGCGCATTATTCGGCCAATACTGTTGCCATGGCAACCAAAATCGATAGGAGTCATAAGTGAAGTGTAACCCATGTCCATACCAAATAAAGTTATCGGTCAAAAATTGCCGCCTGTACTGCGTCCACAATGAAATCTACATGTTTTGCCACTAATTTCCATATTATTCGGCCAGTGGTATTTTCTTTACTCCACATTGCCAGACAGGTTCTATTAAAGCGATGTTTAGACTCAACTGGGCTGGCAGCAATCATGCCAAGGTGTGTCAAGTAAAATTGAACCCAATTATCTATTTAAATGTATTTATTAGTTGATTTGCTAACGAGGGGGGCAGTGTTTTTTTTCCATCAAGGGCCAGGTAGGGTTTTTTTTTCTTGATTTAATTCAATCATCATTTTGAAACTGTATTTTGTGTTTACTTGAGCTATCTTTATCTAACATTAATTAATAAAACTATTATTATTAAATCTTTGTCTAATATTCATATTAATTAATTAAAATTTTCCTGAGACATTTAAGTGAGAGAAATATTCAAAACTGAGGAAATCGAGAAGGGGAAAATGCTTTTTGCAGTGCTGCAAAACAGGCCTTTACTCCTCATGATGTTGGAAACTTCACTGACAGACTGTGGTCCGTGTTGAAATGACAACATCATGTGATTTCTACAGATTTGCCAGCTGCTCAGTCACGCTGTGAACCTCCTGCTGGGCCACATCCTAAACGTGCTGTACCAGACTCAGATCAGGTGACCGGGGTGGTCGCTGGAGAACACTGAAGTAATTGTTACAGTGTCAAGAGAATGAATTAGTATGCGTTCCAAACACGGTGCTCAGTGCATGTGTATGCATGAAGGTCTTCAAATATGTTAAAGGGATTAACAAGGTGAATTATGTTGGATTCCTTCGGCCAAGTTTTGTTAGAACTCGCAGTCACAATGGAAGTTGACCAAGTGTAAATGTAGCTCTGATATTTGGAAATAATTTTTTCACCCAAAAAGTAATTTCGATGTGGAATAGCTTGCCTGGCCATATTATTGAGGCAGAAACCTTGGGAATTTTCAATAGCAGTCTTGACTTACAGCAAGATACCATTGAGTGTCTGAAGTGATATGTTCATTATCGTAAAAGAAACTGGCGAGCCTAGTTGGGCTGAACGGCCTGTTTTTGCCACTCATGTTATGTCATGTCATGTTATTTATAACATCAATGATTCTATCCTGGTCAAACGCAAGTGAATGAAAAATATGCGAGATCCATGTGTGTGAGAAGTGCTCGCAAAAAAACAAAAACTTGTCCCCCCATCAAACCTTTAAGGAAAAGACTGGACTCCCCATCTATCACCATGAGAGACTGTGCGCATCATCGAATAATCATACTTCAGCAGGGCTCTATTGACCATGACTCCTATATCACACGTTACATGGATCTCTGGGACAGGAAGCTGTCTCACCGGCGTACTCCAGCTGCACTTCCTGCTTGCCGATTCCCAGCCGGGCACTGACGGAGCAGAGATACCTCCCCGAGTCGCTGAGGCCGACCCGCTCCAGCCGCAGCGAGGCATTTCCGGATCGGAGCAGGGACAGAAACAGGGTGGTCCGGTTCCGATAGTTGTGACTCTGCCGGTCAAGCTGATCCCGTCCGAAATAATAGCTGTGTAGGATTTGATCGTCCTCCACCCTTTGCCAGGTTACCGTCAGGTCCTGCAGGGTCTGCACCGGGTCGGGCGTGAAGCTGCACCCCAAAACCACCGGCCGTCCTCGCACCCCCACCACCCTGCGCTCTGGGACAGTGACCTCAAAAGCCGCTGAGAAAGAGAGATCCCCAACCAGTCAAGTTGCAGTTCACATCCATTTCTGTCAAGGCTCATATGATGCAAGCAGTGAACACTTCAAAAGATCTGAATAAACTGAATTAAGTGTATTTTTTGGCAAATTGGAGTAATCACTATATTGAAATAGATGATCCCAGGGATTAATTTCCAGTGAGAAACATGCGGTCTATACTTAGCGACACTATTTTTATGTAGGAGTAGAGAGAACTGATAAATAGCTTCGTCACATGGTGCAATGACGATCACCTGGAGCTCAATCTTAGCAAAACGGACTTAAAATTCAAAGTTTGTGGAAATACTTCAAGTTTGGCGTGACATACCCGAACTTATAAGAATGATGCTATACATTTTCAACAACTCAGTCCTAAACTCTCCAAGACAAACAATTCAATAGTTATATGGGGTAAAAGCTAGATTAACATGTGACCAATTCCATAGTCCAAGAACCCAACCCCAAGCTCTCAAAGACAAATGGTTCGATAGTTATGAAGGATTAAATAATGGCCAATCAGGAAAGGGGTTGGGGCCTTTCCAATGAATGTGAGTCCAACAACTCATCAGAATCATTTCAGAAGTGGAAAAGTCAAATATGCCTTGAACCCTCCCCATAAAGAGGCCAAGGTTATCGCTATTATCCCAAGAAGGCGCAGATATTGCATGGCAATCCGTTACAACAATCTAACTTCGGCAACAAGTTTAGCACAGAAATTTGTAGAATTTCTCATCAATAATTTGGATGTCATCGTAAATGTATGCAGTGCTGATCTGACTGGCACACGTACCATACACTCCCATAGAAACCATCCAACATTTAGCTTTATAAAACTAGGCAATCCAAAACTATGTCACTGAGTGCTCTTCTAGTTCTGCAAGTGCTTTAATGTTGGAGCATTTGTGGGGATACAGTGATTCACGGCCCAAATAGAATGTGGGACGAGGAATTAAAGCGCGGGTCCAGCGGGCCTATGGATCCCTTAATTCCCCCAAACGATTTAAACATTATAAAGGCTCCATGATCATCCATTTGGTTAATAAATGTAATGGAGCGATAAAAAAGAAGAATGTTCAGTACATCAGTGGAGGGCACTGTCATAAACTTCTGCTGTTTGAATGCTGTAGCTGGAAAGATATAAGGCTTGATAAATGAATGGAGTTAAATAAATATAGACTGATGAAAAAGAAAGATGGAGGCAGGGCTATGGTAACACCAACAGTCTGAAATCTGTATAGGAAATTTGGAGACTTAAGCTATGAAACTGGGAGTATGAGAGCTTCTAAAAATGAAATGGAAGTTTACAGAGCTGGAAATGAAGAAATTACAAAGGAGGGACTGAAGGAGGGGGACATTAAGAAAACTTGAAAATGAGAATTCTGAAGCCGCTCAGAAAGTTTGAGGTTTCTAGCTATGAAATTTTATGAGTATGAGCAATTTTTATGCCCCATTACAGGTTTATGAAGAGTGAGAATTGGACAAAAATGCAGTCACAGTGACCCTGACCTTTGACCACAAAAATCTAATCACTTCATCCCAGAGTCCACCTGGAAAATCCTGCCAAATTTGAAGAAATTCCCTCCAGAGATATCATGTTTACAAGAATTGAACGGCTCGACAGACAAACAGACGGACGGACAAACGGGCGACCCAAAGAACATGATGCCTCCAGCCACAGCTGATGCCCGTGTGGAAGCATAAAAATGGTTGAGAAACCAGCACTGTGATTCTTTAAAGCACCTGCCACCAACCCTGTTCCCCAAAATCTACTGTCCTGTAGGTAAACCCTACAGTATTATTAAAGCATGCAGTCACCGGATAGAGCAGGGGGAGGAGGCTTCATCTCTCTCCTCCAATTCAACACCTGATTCAAACGATTTCCTTGTTACGGCGCTCGTGACGAGTTATAATCACTTGAATCAGATATGCCAGAGTACAGCGACATCTCAAACATGAAGGACTATGGCTCTTCAGAAGCAGGGCTCCTTACCTCTTAGCAAGAGATTTGCTAATTAACAGAAGATGAATCGCAAGTGCCAAATTGGGGTTGGAATGAAAACCATCAGCATACTAGCCTTCCAGGAACAGGGTTGGAGCCCAAAGCCATAAAGGAAGCTGACCCAGTTCAAGGTTTATCTTGGGCAAAAGACAAAATTGCTCAGTCAAGTGGTCGTCACACTTCTCACATCCACGATACAGGGTTTCGTACAGAAACAGTCTGACTCCAGTCTCGGTGGTGCAGCGTTGCAGATTCTAATGGTTCCAGTGGTCTTTTTACAAAATTGGATCATTTCTGTTGCTTGATCATCTCGTTACCAAGGTATTCATTGACTATTTATTGGGTTTGGGGGGGGAGACCACAAAAACTTTAAAAAATTAGAGTTTGCCACCCATATTGGAGAACTATAAAGGGTTTCATCAATGCAGACATGCCAGAGCACCCATTCTTCTGAGAATGCAATAGATTTATAAAAGTTGGAAGTTGTATCAAAATCGAGAATTAATTGTCTGTATAAAGGCATGCTCCCATTATTTACTGTCGGCTACACGGTGCTAAATGGGCTGGCAACTGTACGTTGCAGAGAGAGCACGTTTGTCAGCCCCAGGGCTGAATGACAATAGAGGTAAGAGGATTGTGAGGCATTAAGGCACAATCGTGGGGTGTATCGTCTTACTGGCATCGCATGCCTTGTCAAACAAAATGGGGGCATGACAATGCAGGTGAAAATTCCTACAAGAGGACGTGAACCCCATTAATCTCGAACAGTTTCATATCTGAAACTGCTAGACTGCAATTCACACAGCCACAAAACTGACAGCTGAATGGAGTTTGTTATCAGCCCCAAATAGTCGTTACGCAGGCATTCAGTGGAACGGTTAGTCGAGAAGCCAGTCCAACCAATCTGGTTTATGTCTCATGGCACTTCCCTAACAAAGAGATATGTTAACGAAATATGCAGTGCTATTTTTTTTTTTTTTAAATGCACATCCATGTCAGGTCTTCTTAATGACAATGCATTTGCTACATAGCCTGCAATGTGAATTTGTTAAACAAAAACAAAAAATTGACCAAGAATATTTAGAAAGTAAGAAAAAAAATAGGGAAAATTAAATTGTCATGGAATTTGCAAGAACATAAATGTTCAACTTGCTTGTAAATGGCATTATAAAATAAATCTCAAAGGATCACAAAAATCCCAAAACTGTAATTCATTCATAAATGCTAAATAATCGAGTAAAATTGCAATGTATGCTAGTATTTGCCCATAAATTGGGAAAGGTAAGGCAGTCATGAGGGAATTCATTTGGGATAAGTTTTGGGAGAGAACTGTTATCCCACTCTTGTCAGATGCAGGATTCTAGCTGCTCAACAATCCTGGGTCTTCTTTGCCCGATTTTTCATTTTATGTTTTCTTTTAGTGAATGGTCTGGACTGCAGGTAGACCAATTCAGCACTTAGACTCTTCTACTGCAAAGCCATGCTGTTGTGATGGATGCAGTGTGTGGGCATTGTTTTGCCAAAATATGCAAGGCCTTCCCTAAAAGAGACGTTGTCTGGGTGAGAGCATATGTTGTTGTTAAACCTCTATAATCTTTTCAGGATTGAATCTTTTCAGGATGCCTTCCCACATGTGTAAGCCCCCACACCATAGGCACTAATGCGACCCGATACCATCAGAGATTTAGGCTTTTACACTGTGTGCTGATAACGAGCTGGATGGTCCCTCTTTGCTCCCACTCAGCAAGATTTGGACTGAGCTGCCTCGGTGGATGTTTCCACTCTCGTACCTCTAGTTTGAGATGTGTTGCTGCCATCAAATTCAAAATGAGCTAAAATTTTTCATTAAATGGAAAAATGTCTCACTTTCAACATCTGATATGTTGTCCATGTTCTATTTTGAATAACATGTGGGTTTATGATATTTGCAGAACATTGCATTCTGTTTTTATTAACAATTTACACAGCATCCCAACTTCTTTGGAATTGGGGTAATATTTCAAATGTCAATAAAGCTGTCAATTTTCATCTGATTACATAAAACTTTTATGTGTAGCATCTCATTAGAGATAAGTTAACGTTCATAAAAGAAGGAAAGCACATACATACATTAACTCCTGGTAACAATGGCAACAAAGCTTTCTCATTATAAGCCTTGGGACTTCATTCCCAAGTGCACCATTTTGTTTTAAAAAAAAAATGCAATTCATTCACAGGAAATGATGACATCAGAAGATTGTGACCACTCCTTTTACTCTACCGAGAGCATTTGAAATGAATCAATTTCCTGCTATAAAAGGAAGCTTCAGGAACTCATACAGCCTTTATAGGGAATAAAAATATTTGCTTAAGATTCTAATGCCTATGTTTATGAATTTTTAAGCTTGTGGATTACTGAGCTTTGGTATTAAATCTCCAGTTTTAGATCCTCTTGTATTGGTAGGCTCATTCTATGCCAGGTTGGATTATCAGGGCACAGAAAAGCATTTCATCCAGGTCAAGGGATGAATTTGCAAAAAGCAGCGAGGTGAGGCAGACTTTTCCAAGTCAGCAGGTTTAAACTGAAATCACAGGACTAAAATGAAGACAAACCACTTGGGGCAAAGTCCACAGGCTATTTTTGTGTCAGTTTGCTTCTGAAAGTTAGACATCCCATGAGTAGCTGAAATATCTAATGTAGTCATAATAATTAGCCTTATCAATCTATTTTACTGATATGCGGTTCACAGATATCCAAAAATGGTAGTTCGATCAGAAACTTGTGAGGAATAGTCAAAGATGAATAAATGTGCTTCGCTGGTTTATAACCACACCACTCGAGTTGTCTGCCTGAACTAACCCACAGGTCTGCTTCATTTAGCTGCACCCATTCCTACAGAACTGAAATTGGACACACGCAACACAGTACGGCATATCTAAAGACATTTACAGACTGAAATATAGGATGCTCCCTCTGGCATGGGACTTCTACCCTTAATTAACTCACAGATGAAACCTATCACAAGCTGATAATAGCCGGTTCTGAAAACATAATCCCTGTATAGATTTCTCATGTACCACCCAGAGGCACTTATCCCCACCCACCCTCACATAAATACAGCACTCAGTCAGCAAACACCACATAATTGTCTGTATCATGCTTACATATAATTACACTGAACAAAGCATCCTTGAAGCAGTCGTCAGCAAGCACTACACAACTCTGCAACTTTCCCATCAGAGCAAAATTAACCCTCCTATTATGTTCCTGGTCAATTTGACCCAACTCAATGTTCAATGTCAATATGGTGAACATACTTTTTTCAGCCAGACTGTTTTCCTAGCTTTATGGGTAAACAATGAATTTAACTCAAAAAAATATTTTATGTTCAGTATTCATATTGTAAGCACCGGTGTTGTTTGGGTCATTTTGACCCCAGGAAAAATTTATGCATAATACTATCATTTTGATCTTGTTTTTGTAGTGCTGCCCAAGACTGGGGGTATGTTCAAATTAATTTCTCATTTATTTTACATTTGGTCTCATCCAGTTAGCTATAATCATCTGAAATCAATGCATAACGGGAGGAATGTTTTATTTACTTGTCTATTAAAGTGGTCACCAGAGAGGCATGAATGGGCTAAGAGGAGATTAGGTAAAACTTTCAGTTATAAACATTTTAAGTAGTTCTACGTTGCAGGGATCAAACTGAGCTCCAACCAAAAATGGTTTATTAATTTGAACATAATAGGAGTTATATACACTGCCCGTCCAAAAAAAAAGTCGCACACTCAAATATTTTTGTTGGAACCCCCGTCGCTTTGATTACAGTACAAATTTGTCTTGTCATTGCTTGATGACCATATGCAACGCCAGAACATTTATTTTCGATCAGAGGTGCCAAAATTTTTGGCCGAGATCTTGTCATCTCGACAAAATGGTTGAACCACTCGGTGGTCTTTCTTCAGCACATCCCAATAACTTTGAATGTGTTTAAGGTCAGGGCTTTGTGGTGGCAAATTTGTCAGTGAAAATGATTCCTCATACTTGTTTTTGTCATTCACGGTTTTCTTTGCTAGATACAGGCCAATAACTTGCCCATTCTGAAGTACTGTAACATCTTTTCCACCATCAGGGGATGTGTCTTCCGCTGTGATTTTTTAAGAAATGAGTAGCGACACGCTTCATCAGTCAGGGTTAAAATGATTACTGCCAGCTGAAACATATTAATAACCACAGTAATGATCCAATTATAGAATTTGTTTATTTCCAAATGATGACTTTTTTTTTGGACAGGCAGTGTAGTTACAATACATGTAATATATAGGTATAGTATATAATATATGAAGAGTTTGGTTCCAAATCGCAATATATCCATTTAACACATTTTGAGTAAATTAGCTTTTTCTATGTTGAAATCCATTGCATTTTATAGAGAATAACAAACTTTGGCTATGAAGAAATACACCTTATCGTATGAATTCCAAAAAACAGATGACTGCACCATGTGTAAGAGCCACAGGACTACCAGTCTATGGCATTATCTCAATTTTTGTCATTTTGGCACTTATTGCGTTTTGGAACCAAACTCTTCATATATATACTGACCAAAAAAAGAAACACAATTTTCTATTTCTTGATTTTATCAAGTGTAACTGTTATTAATCAACACTTCATTGGTATCAAATGAAAGAGGGAATCTCAGACAATAGATATAACAGAAAATCGGGTTGGAATATCGCCATGTTGGCTTTTACTTAACAAGCTGAAGTTCGACATTACGAAACACGAATGAAACTATCAGTATCTCAAATGTCTCCCGTACGTGTCGCGCACGGCGGTACACCTGCGTCTCATAGACATCACCAGACGTTTGATTTGTTCCACTCCTCGGTCAGTGCTTGGCTTAGCTGATGTATTGTAGCTGGCGGTGGTTGACGTCTCGGATCGTTCTATCTATCCAGAATGTCCCACAAGTGTTCCACAGGTGAAAGATCTGGAGAAAATTCTGGCCAGGGAAGGATTTCCACGTTTTCGGTCAGAAGGAACCCCTTATAGATACGTGCCACGTGCGGACGTCGGACAAACAGAAGGACAACTCGACGGAGAATTTCATCATAGTAATGGACGGCGTTGGGGTTTCCTTAAAAAAAATGAAGGTTGATTTTGTGTGTAACAGAGATGCAAGCGGATACGACGGTTAGATGCTGGAGTCGTAAACACACGGTCTATCGGATCTGGGCCAATCAGCTGTGTGTCCAGTGGCAATAAACCTGGTTCTGAGGCGACTAATTGTCGCAGAATGCACGCAGAATTGATGGGCAACTCTATCTACCCGACTTCCAGCCAGTAGCATCCCAATCAAGCGTTCTCGTTGAACATCCGTTAGTCGTGGTATTATAGCCCATCTGATTTTTACTCATTTTCGGTAGGACTTTTAAAGGCCCCGGCATCTACGGGAACTCAAAACAAAAATGGGAGTGTTAGGACAATGGTAGTACTCGAACCCTAGCACTGCCGATTGTTTGGTTCCGGATGAATGGCGGCACCAGAATACGCGCTGTGACCGTGAAAATTTGTATGGCAGAAGTACTCACCTCCAAAAATTACTCAAAAAAGCATCATTCTCAATGGGTTTGTCGAAATTTGGCACTGGATTACATAATTGCGTTTCTTTTTTTGGTCAGTATATGAAATTATATAACTAATATAAGTTACAGCACCAAAAACAGCTATTACTGATAACATATCATTTGTGAATTTGAACTTGTATAGCCTGCCCTTAGTTTGGTAATACCCGCTGGCTTAAGAAGGAATCTTTATCTTTGGCAAATTTAGCAAAGCCAATCACAGTGGAAGCAAATAATGGTCACTGAGATTTTGAGCTTGTGAAGAAATTTTGTATACAAAGACATAATCCACTCATTTGTTTAAAAAAAAGAGAAACTGTGCACGCAGATACAATCAGCAAATGTGTTAAAAAGTGGCTATAGATATATTTTTAGTTTTGCACCTGGGCTCCTGCTATAGAGCCATATTGATGTAATATGAGCACAATGTGGTTTGGCATTGTCTTTCTGAAATTTGGTCATCCCTGAAAAATACGTATATTGTCCAGATGGCAGTATAAGCTGCTCCAAAACCTGCACATTTAGTTCAGTAGTAATGTTGCTTTCCCAAATGTTCAAATTAGCCTAGTCATACGCACTACTGCACAGCTATACCATCACGGATGCTGGTTTTTTAACTGTGCACTGATAACAAGCTGGATAGTCCCTCTCCTCTTTGGCTTGGAGGATGCGATACATGATTTCAAAACCAGACACATTTGGACCGGTCAGACCACTGGTTTTTTCCACTCAGCCTCAGTCCATCTTATATAAGCTCAGGCCCAAACAAGGTGTCAGCATTTCTGAATGTTTACAAAGATTTTTAGCTCGCATTTGTGAATACAGCAACAAACTGTGTCCACAGACAATGGATTTCAGAGGTGTTCCTGAATGCTAGCAATGATTCCCACAACAAATTCCTGCCGTTTGAGGAGCTGAAGATGACAGCCATTCAACAGTGTTTGTCCACATTGTCTCTTGCGTAGAGATTTATCCAGATTCTCTGAATCTTTTAACCTCTTAAACTCCTGAGACTCACCGCAGCAAAATACCTACAACGCCGCGCTAATTAAGTAGCAATATAGTCATATTACACATCAAATGAAACAGGAGAGCCTCTGCTACAAGCACATAAGTCATTTTTACATACACTAAGCACAACTCAAACGCCAAGCATATTAATGTTCAAATATCAAAATCCGAGTAGCGTCAGAAAATCAACCCTCTCTCCACATTTCCATGTCTCCCTCTCTGATACTTCATGCTACACAAACAGAGATATTCTCTATTCATTTTGGGTATGTCATTTTCAAACAGAAACCTGAAAAAGAGGCTGGGGCTTAAGAGGTTAACCCCTCTGGGCAGATGCAGACGTCAGCGGACATGGAGCTGCTCTATTTATGCACGCAGTTACACTATTCTATCACACTATTCTCACAGTTGAATCAGTTATTGAATATTCACCAGCAAGCCGAGCTTGAACACTGTTTAGAATATGGCTGAGTTAGATCCCATCCCTTTTTCCCAGGAGTTGCATGAATTAAACTCTTCAGCTTAGCCTGATGTGCAAACTGCTCAATATACTTGCTTGTAGTATCCATCCAGCAGTTCAAAAAAAAAATTCTCTCTTGTGACAGGAAAAATCTTTGTCCTTCACAGCTACCACTTCAACTACAGTGAGCCAATGGTATCCCAATGAAGTAGTTAAAAAAAATTAGTTTTCTGAAGTAAAAATTTGACAAGGCATTGATACTATGTCATTCTACAATCAATTTATAGTCATCACATATCAAAAACAAGTAATTCCCTACCGTGGATTTACGCGTAGATTCCTCCATTGACGAATTCAGTGCTTCCTTATATCCTACCATGTACTCTCATTGATAAGCCACTCACTCAAATTGCTTACTTAGGCTCATCTGCGTAACACACAGATATAGTTCACACCCACCTGAAACATCGCCAGTAATGATCTACTGATTGACATGCTTTTTATCCAATTCCAGAGAGTGTAAACTTTCCACAGTAACTAGAAGAAATTGATTGGACAATCAAAAAAGTATATAAACGTTTGCGTAACAGCAAAGTAGGTGGTAGTCTCTTAACGTTGCACACGGTTGTGCAGCTGAAAATGATGCGATTGCAAAGAAAAAAAGACTTCTCAAACCGACCTGAAGTGTTCAATTACATTTATGGAATTGACGTACGGACATAGTCAATGGGAGTTATTCCAAATGAAACAGGACTAGAGGGTTCCTTCTACTGGATAGATTGATGTTTTTGGCGGACAAATTCATTAAAGAAAGTCATAAAATGAAGAAAAACCTAAATGCAATTGCATATTTTACTTACGGCTAGCTGGCTAGCTGTTTTTTATTCTTGTTTTACCATAGCCACATGATCACCGAGCTTGTTTGCAACGTTCGTATGTAAGAGTAACCGTTAGTCTTTGCTAATAATACTGCATCTGGTGGCATTTTGCTCAATGTGGCTTTTTGTTTTGGAATTTATACCGTATTCAACAAAGTCGAATGCCAAGGTTTTTGGCTCAATTAAAATGCCAACAGCTCGAGCACTTCGGTAGACCCCCCACAACGTTCCTTGCACCTTTCTGTTCAATCTCGGGTAGCATATTGCCTGCTATTTCCTGATTGTGGAATGTCTGTTCTGTTAAAATATATCAGATATTACTGTGTTACTGAGTCATACTTGTTCCTTATACGGAGTGGAAAGTGTTAGCATAAGCTTGCGAGCTCAGATGTGGGACTGCTAGGTTTTCAAAGCTGGGTGAATGTTCTGACCATTAAATAAGCAATTTGTATTATGAGCACATGGGCTGGCTTGTGGGACTCCAAAAAAAAAAGGTCAAAATTCTAAACAATATCACAAAGAAACGGCATGTTTTGGGTTTGGAGAGGTTATTGGTGACCATTTATGTCCAGCTGCACCTATATTGTCGTGCTTCCAATACATTGATGAGACTATGGCAGGCCACACCAATATGCGCAATTGACGCGTGTTGATCAAACATGCAGAAGTTCGGGAAAAAAAAACGGACTGGAAGACGCGGAATTTGCGCAATCTTTCCCCCCCAGACATAGGTCTGCCACCGCACATTGCTTCCTGGTCTATGTGAAACACTGAGCCGCCATATTCTCCAAAAATTCTGTGGGAAACACTGTATAGATAAAAAAATGCTTACTTCGACCAGAAAATAATTAATTCATATTGAATTCCATGCGTCAAAAGTTGATTGGTGTTACAAATATGATTATTTTATGATTTGACAGTTTGCCATTTTGAAGGCTCGGTGAGTTTTGGTAGCTGCCTGTAGAGCTGTCTTATTTGGCTCCCGAATAATTTAGAATTTCCGGCTCGGATGAAGACTACTTCATTGGCAGAGGAAACTGAGTGTCATCCTACACAACTCCAACCATCCCCCATATAGCCAGATCACGGAGATGAGGAGCACTCTCAGCCAGAGATTTGTTGCTCCTGGTCAGACTACAAAGCGATTTGGCCAATCATTTATTCCAGTCGCCATCAGGTTCCATAATCAGGCGGGGTCAGCAAACCACTGCAGATATGGTGCTGAGGAATGAATGGCTGAGGGGACTCAGCATATTCTTGCTATTTGCACATAGCTCCTGCACCTTGAACTTTAACAAGGCACACTGCTTAACATATTTACAAAACCCAAAACCAGTGAAGTTGGCACGTTTTGTAAATCGTAGATAAAAACAGACTACAATGATTTGCAAATCCTTCTCAACTTCTATTCAATTGAATACACTGCAAAGACAAGATGTTTAATGTTCAAACTGAGAAACTTTATTTTTTTTTTTTGCAAATAATCATTAACTTAGAATTTAAAATCAGTAACACATTGCAAAAAAGTTGGCACAGGGGCCTTTTTACCACTGTGTTACATCGCCTTTCCTTTTCTCGACACTCAGTAAACGTTTGGGAACTGAGGAGACCAATTTTTGAAGCTTTTCAGGTGGAACTCTTTCCCATTCTTGCTTGATGTACAGCTTTAGTTGTTCAACAGTCCGGGGTCTCCGTTGTCGTGTTTTACGCTTCATAATGCGGCACACATTTTCAATGGGAGACAGGTCTGGACTACAGGCAGGCCAGTCTAGTACCCGCACTCTTTTACAACGGAGACATGCTGCTGTAACACGTGCAGAATGTGGCTTGGCTTTGTCTTCCTGAAATAAGCAGGGGCGTCCATGAAAAAGACGTTGCTTGGATGGCAACATATGTTGCTCCAAAACCTGCATGTACCTTTCAGCATTAATGGTGCCTTCACATATGTGTAAGCTGCCCATGCCTTGGGCACTAATACACCCCCATACCATCACAGATGCTGGTTTTTGAACTTTGCGCCTATAACAGTCCGGATGGTTCTTTTCCTCTGGTCCGGAGGACACAACGTCCAGTTTCCAACAACAATTTGAAATGTGGACTCGTCAGACCACAGAACACTTTTCCACTTTGCATCAGTCCAACTTAGATGAGCTTGGGCCCAGCGAAGCCGGCGGCGTTTCTGGGTGCTGTAGATAAATGGCTTTCGCTTTGCATTGTAGTTTTAACTGGCACTTGCAGATGTAGCGACGAACTGCAGTTACTGACAGTGGTTTTCTGAAGTGTTCCTGAGCCCATGTGGTGATGCCCTTTACACACTGATGTCGGTTTTTGATGCTTTACCGCCTGAGGGGTCGAAGGTCACGGGCATTCAATGTTGGTTTTCGGCCTTGTCGCTTACGTGCAATGATTTCTCCAGATTCTCTGAACCTTTTGACGATATTACGGACCATAGATGATGAAATCCCTAAATTTCTTGCAATAGCTCGTTGAGGAATGTTGTTTTTAAACTGCTCAACATTCAGCTCACGCATTTGTTCATTAAGTGGTGACCCTCGCCCCATTCTTGTTTGTGAATGACTGAGCATTTCAGGGAAGCTGCTTTTATACCCAATCATGGCACCCACCTGTTCCCAATTAGCCCGTTCACCTGTGGGATGTTCCAAATAAGTGTTTGATGAGCATTCCTCAACTCTCTCAGTCTTTTTTGCCACTTGTGCCAGCTTTTTTGAGACATGTTGCAGGCATCAAATTCCAAATGAGCTAATATTTGCAAAAAATTACAAAGTTTCCCTGTTCGAACATTGAGTAACTTGTCTTTGCAGTGTATTCAATTGAAAATAGGTTGAAAAGGATTTGCAAATCATTGTATTCTGTTTTTATTTACGATTTACACAACGTGCCAACTTCACTGGTTTTGGGTTTTGTATTATGGTGTCCACATTTTTACATTTTAATCATGAAAATGGCACTTTGATTATGGAATTACAGACATTGGCACTTTACTATGGACTTGGCACTTCTTTTTTTTAACTGCATCTTATTTATTTATTGTTTTAATTACCCTCACCCCAAAGGGGGAGCGAAGGTATTGTTATCCAGTCCATCTGTTTGTCTGTATGTCTGTCTGTCCAGACGCATATCTTAAAAACTATTGGCATGTCTTACATAAAACTTTGCCAGCAGAAAGGTCCTACCCTTGGCTCAGTCCTCTTCTAACATCAGACTGCTAAGTCAAAAATCAAACTCTCTGAGTTGCTGGACAGCTCACTTGGTAAAGCATCGCGCTGCGAAGCAGAAGTGACTATCATGGTGCAGGTTCGAGCCCCAGTTGTACCAGCCGGTAGTGGTCGGCGGCTTTTTCAGAAGTAGCGCACAATTGGCCAATGCGCTACAGGGATGCAAATTGGGAAGGGTCTGCCGGGAAGGGTTATATAAGTTGCTCTTTTCTTCTCGTAGGCGCCTCCTATTGGTTAGGCGGGCGCTCATTAGGATAATTCTAAGCTTGTTCATGTTCGGGTCTCCTCCGCCCTCGTTCTGAGCTTGCGAGGATTCAACCAATGAGTGTATGAGAACCGGTGGCGATGGGCGCGTGCTTTGGAGGGGAGCCGCGAACTGTCTCGCTCTCCTGGGTTGGCAATAGAGAGTCGCATATGCGAAAACCTTGTACATAGTTCTCCAAATGGACATTCCAGATTCAGGTGGGATTGGACATGCCAAATTAAAAAATAAATAAATCAAAGTCACAAACAAATATAAAAGGAGCGAGGGTTTAAAATCTCTGATTGTCTAGTTATTGACTGTTTTAACTTATTTTCTTGTCTTCGAATTATTGACTGTTTTCTGCTTGGACACCTGAATCTCCCCACTGGGAAAAATAAAGCTTTCTCTCTCTCTCTACTTGTAGACTAGGAGTTTATGATCCCAGAAATGTATTGTTTTAACTCCCAGCCATTTATAAATCATCAGTTCAGCCATATTCACCCTCTTTATGAAGCTCTAATCTTGAATTATAAAGCATTGTATAGGGCAGTGGTTCTCAAACCCGGTCCTGGCGCCCCCCTGTGTATGCTGGTTTTTATTCCAACCATAATTGCAATTCTAGAATTTTAAAAAGCTGTTCCTTTGTCTTAATTAGCTGCATTCCATGTTTAGAGTAGTTATTTACAATCTTAAGTCACATTTGGATGGACATATCCATTCTGCCATGAAGAATAGAAACCCTTGAACATATTGTGCTTAATTTTCAATATTGTTAGGATTTTCAGGTGAAAACATTTTTATACGATCAAATTAGACTCTGAGAAAATCTGTGAGCTCCAAATTAGGTTTCTGAACACAGGTTTTATGAGTTTTTCCCAAATAACCTGCCTGAACCACATTAAATCAACACAAAACGCAACAGGTGTGACTCCATTGTTTGCCAAGTAAATTGTTGGGTTTTACCTCCATGTGTCAAGAGTTTCACCAATGAGGAACCTTTGGATTATTTATGTTGAGTAAATGTTTGGTTAATTGTTTCCCTTTGCCGATGTTTACAATATATCTCAATGTGGATATTAGCATTAATGCACCTAATTAAAACAAATCAACAGCTTGTTAAAATCTTAAGATTGCAATTGTGGTTGGAACAAAAACCAGCATACAAAGGGGGGGCGCCAGGACTGAGTTTGAGAACCATTGATATAGGGTAACGCATAAATAGCCAAATTTGGCTTCTGCTCAAAGGGGTTTGTGAAATTACCTGCCATACATTATGAAATACCCAAATTCCTAGCAATTTCATGTTGATAAACTTTGAACTATTTGTCCATGCAGCCTTTCAGAGTGATAAAGGCTTTGCCATCTTTAATTTTGAAAGACTCAGCCTCTCTGGGATGTTGTTATTATATGCAATCATGCCAACAACCAGTACCTAATTAAGCTAATTTGCTGTGAGGTGTTTCACCAGGTGTATTTTTTTTAAACATCAAAGGACTTTCAGAGTCTTTTGTTGCCCCAATTGCAACTTTTAAGAAACATGTTGTAGACATAATTTTCAAAATTAGCAAATATTTCCTTTCTGTTTTTCAGATTATATATCGTCCCAACTTTTCAGGAAATTAGGTATATTAATGACCCATTTTTGCTTCCATGTAAGTCACCACGAGCCAACAATTCTCTCACGATAAAATATAGATTATATCCACCAAAAGGACCTCGGTCGAAAGAGTTAGGGTCAGGGTAAGGACAAGGGGATCATAATCAGGGAATTATTTTCATACGCTGTTTTAGGTGAGGCGATCCGTCAAATTTCTCATCATCTCGTGTTGCGAGTTATAATTAATTCAGAAATCTACCACAGGCTCGACCTCTTTGTGGAAGGAATCTAATGCCGACCCTCTCTCGCAGGTCCTGAGATGACGGTGACGCGGACTTTACGTTTCAGAACATTTCTGTTTAGATGTGACTGGTTCTTACGCAAAATGCATAACACAAGGGAGAATATACATGTTGGTAAATCATATCGGATTTGCGACCCATGCGGTTCCTGCAATCTATTCGTCGTTGTGTGGGGTGAAAAAGACTATGAAAGTTTTTTAAGCACGCCTTCGGCTACACTTTCTTTCTTTGAATTGGCCATTCATACCCCCACATTGTTCCCGTTCATACAAAAAGTCGCGCATTTTCACGACCGAGTGTAGTCAATGTCCGGAATTAAAGGGTTTTTTTTTATTTTTGGAAGCTACCAAATACAGATGCTGGTTGTTGCTGTCTAAGTTCCACAGAGAAACTGTGGGTCATTCTTCATCTTTGAGGGTTGAATTTCTGTACTCATTTTCTCAGGCTCCGTTCAGCCAGTCTTTTAAAATGAAGTGCGTGTGTGAATCTTACCTGTAGAGCGCAGAAAGAGGAAAACCTCGGCGACGAATCCATAGAAAATGAGGGGATAACAAAAACTACGTCGCTGTAAGATAATTTTCAAGTTCATTCGGTGCCTTTTGATCCCTCTCTCTTGGTGCATCTCAAAAAATGTGGCGCCAACAATCAAATAAACTCAGTCAATCGCAAACGCCACAAAACGATGAGGGTGCTTCCCTACTTAAATGTGATTGGCTGAGCCGCATTCCATGACTGTG
Source organism: Gymnothorax reevesii (assembly GCA_029721435.1). Classification (NCBI taxonomy): domain Eukaryota; kingdom Metazoa; phylum Chordata; class Actinopteri; order Anguilliformes; family Muraenidae; genus Gymnothorax; species Gymnothorax reevesii. Next base: position 174,772,385 of record CM056573.1, read on the forward strand.
TCATGCCAGTGTAACCCACTCTATTTTGAGTCAGACCGCCGCACAAAGTATACCGGCGCACTGTCAAGTACTCGGCGCTGAACGGATTCGTTAGGTGACGTTTGTATCAAGACTTTCAGCCAGTGTTGGCGACTTTCTCGCTAATTCAGGCGACTTTTTTGTCAAAAGAGCCTATCGAGAAATATAGCGACTTTTTTGGTGTTATTGGGGAGATGTATGCTGTTTGGGCGACTGACGTGAAAGCAAGTCTCGTCCCGCAGTTACTGTCCTGAACGAGCCCCTCCCCTGGCCGAAAGCACTTATAGTGTGGAAGATGCGCGACCCTGCTGAAAATTCCAGCTTTGACCATGCAGCCTTGGATGGTCGGGCTGGATTAAGCCAGTGGTTCCCAAAGTGGGGGGCGCGCCCCCTAGGGGGAGCGCAGAGCAATTGCAGGGGGGGCGCGGGGTGCGGGAGTTCCGGACACCAACAGAAAATCATTTGCATACAGTCCATTCGCTGCCCAGAATTCTGCGATTACATCGTAAATGCCTGCCTTACTCTCAACATAACTGTTCGCCAAATCATTCATCTAGCCTGCCATTTTCATAAATAATTTATGAATGTCGTTGTTCAAATATTTGAAGCCGGTAATGTAGTCTCGCGATACCCAACTCGCCGCTTTTTATCCTGCACTGATCTGGCATATTGATAATAAAATGGTAAGTGACACCGAACAAAATCCTATGAATACAAAGCAGAAATAACCGAGATTGCGTCATCTTATTCTCGATAATATGAATGCTCTGCATGCCGACAGATTATTTTTATCTAGCCCACCAACTGAACGTTACAAACATATCGGCAGGTTCGGCAAGTGGTGTTCATGAATTTTTTTTCGTACTTCGCTGTCTTTCTGCATCATAGAAACATAATTTTAAGTAGACGGCTATACTCAGGCAGAGGAGTGTGATACAGCCTAATGATTTTATACTTTAAAAGAGATTTTGCATTATTAAATTTTCGTGTCCTTAATTGGAAAATAAATGTGGCCGTTTCCAAACGTGCCAATCATTTTTAATGTTCCCAGCTAGGCTGGACAAAAATCATCTGTGCAGAGCATTCATATTTTCTAGAATAAGCTGACGCGATCTCGGTTAACGTATTTTAACTTAAAAGTGCGAGGCCAGTGAAGAGAGGAAAATGTAACTGTCTCGAGACACTCCTTCAGCGGTCCGCACAAGGTCGCTGATTGGCTGTATGCAAGTAAGTTTCTGTTGGTGTCCGGAAAATGCATAAATAGCAATGTTGTTGTATATTAAAAAAAATAAACCTGTTACACTGAACATAATTACACAGTTAAGGTGCTTGAAAACAGTTACACTTAAAATAATTACACCGTTAAAATAATTACACCGTGGTTGTTTGTTATTTTGCTATTTCCAATTCTAAAAGTAGCCTAGTTTTAGTTTATGACAATCTACAGTTTATGACCGTTTACTTACATTTTTTCCAAAAAGGTTGAGGTTTATATAAATTACAATGAGTGAAATAAACTGCAATGGTCTCTGAAAACAAAATGTGCGTATGTATTACCTATTTTTTTGGGGGGGCGCAAAAAATTTTTTATGTACCAAAGGGGGGCCCAGCAGAAAAAGTTTGGGAACCACTGGATTAAGCTGTGATTTTGGACAGTTTTAACTGGTCAACCTGCCCTTCACCAGCTGACTCCAGCTGAAAATACCATCTTAACCAGCCTTGACCACCTTCATTAAGCTATAGAGACCAGCTACACCAGCTATAACCAGCCAATAACACAACTCAGACCATCTAAACGCAGCTGAGAATTCTAGCAGCAAGAATTCTAGCTGGTGTAGCTGGTCTCTATAGCTTGATGAAGGTGGTCAAGGCTGGTTAAGCTGGTATTGTCAGCTGGTGAAGGGCTGGTTGACCAGCTAAAACTGTCCAAAAGCTTAAACTAGCCTGACAAGTCTAGGCTGATCAAAGTTTGAATTTTCAGCAGGGTCGAGCGTGCAATATGAATTAAATGAACCAAGTCAAAATACTGTAATGTGAATATTTACCTTTTTTTGTTAAGCTCAGACTGGAGTCATGTTTAGACATGTCCTGGACATGTCTGGGGCAAGTCTCAGAAAATTAAAAAAAAAAGAGGTCTAAATGTGGGTGGGGTCTGCAAAAGAGTATATAAGGAAAAGAATTGAGACAGTAAAGTAGTAGGAGAAATTGCAAGAAGATGACCAGACCTGCCATTCTGTTCAAGACCTGTGACGTTTCTTTTGTGGATTTCTTTGCCTGTGTTTGAGCATTTTCTCACCCAGGACATCACCAAGCCACCCCAACAAACGGGACTGTAAATATTTCTGTTTTGTTTTGTACATATTTCAATCTTGGTCTTTTGGTTATTAGTTGTAGGTTAGTATTAGTCTTTGTCTGTTTATTAAATGTGTTTAAGTTTTAAATTGTGTCTGTCATCCCTTGCTGTTGCTGTTGTGTTGTAAATTGTAATAACAAATTGGGGCCAAAACAAATTGGGGGCTCAAGTCCGGCATAGACCATTTTGTGAGTAATTTATTGAAAATCTAACATTTCAAATTGTAAAATTGATTTTTTTTAATTGAATACATATATATTGACAACAGCAATGGATGATTTCTTGGCATCACCAACCGTAGGGGTGTTGAAGTCTTTTAAAAAGACAGAACTGCTAGAAATTTGCAGACATTTAGAGCTGACAGAGGTAAAACCAGCCATGCGAAAAGCAAGACTGGCTAGAGAGATAGTTGAATATTACATTGATGAAAATGTGTTTGCACCCGGAGATCTGGAGCAGTTTCCAGTGGAAAATCCAAATATAGAAATGGAACTTAAATTAAAAATGCTAGAGATTGAAAGGGAGGAAAAAGAAAGGCAAAGAGAATTTGAAAGGGAAGAAAAAGAAAAACAAAGAGAATTTGAGTTAGAAAAATTTGCAAGACAGAGAGATTTTGAATTAGAGAAATTCGATCGAGAAGAAAGACTCCAAATGGAGCAACTAAAAATAAAAATTCAAACTGAAAATAAATTTCGGGCTGGCCAGGAGGTAAAACTGGTGCCTCCATTTTCGGAAAAGGATGTTGACAACTATTTCCAGTGTTTTGAAAAGGTAGCAAAGAGTTGCCAGTGGCCAAAGGAACACTGGCCTCTGCTGTTGCAAACTGTCCTCAAGGGTAAAGCTCAACAAGCCTATTCGGCTTTGTCTGCAGATGATTCCTCTGATTATGAGGTTGTCAAAAAGGTTATTTTGAGAGCTTATGAGTTGGTTCCAGAGGCTTACCGACAGAAATTCAGAGGTCTGAAGAAATCTGAAAATCAGACTTATGTTGAATTTGCTAATGAAAAGCAGGTTTGCTTTGAGCGCTGGTGTACTTCTATGGAGGTCAAGGATGATTTCAACTCACTAAAAGAGATGGTGTTAGTTGAAGAATTCAAGAACTGTGTTAAAGATAATGTTAAGACCTACCTAAATGAGAAGCAAGCACTGAATTTGCAATCAGCTGCCAAATTTGCAGATGAATATGTTCTCACACATAAGTCCAAATTTCAGTCTAGCAATAACAATAGATGGTCCCAATTTCAGAAAAAGGGTTATGGTGATACCCAAGATTCCTCACCCAAAGACAAAGACAAATCTGGTGATGGTGCTCAGAAATCCAGTAACAGGTCTGATCAAAGTGTGAAAGCTGACAGTGACAAAAGTGGTCTAGTTTGCAGTTATTGCAAGAAATCTGGTCATGTTACAACTAACTGTTGGTTCCTTAAAGCTAAGAAAGAAAAAGAAAAGGATACCAAACCAAATGCCTTTGTGAAAACAAGGTTAGAAACCCCTGTAGTAGATAACCGATCTGCTAAATTGCCTGCTTCTTGTGGGGCTAAAAAGCCTGATACAGCTGACTTCGTGAGGGAGGAATTTCTTCCATTTGTGTCAGAGGGATTTGTGGCTCTGAATGAGCATACTACTCCTGTCCCCATATATATCCTAAGGGATACCGGAGCTTCTCAGTCACTTTTGTTGATGGACTCCTTGGAGTTACGTGATGAGACCGCTTCAGGGGATTTCATACTTGTACAAGGTATTGAAGGGAGGACTGTATCTGTACCCCTGCGCTCTATATTCTTGAAGTCAGATTTAGTTACAGGACAGGTAAAGGTGGGACTTATGTCAAGTCTACCTATAAAGGGTGTTTCTCTGTTGCTAGGCAATGACCTGGCTGGGGGCAAAGTAGTTCCCCCTGTACATCTTACTTCACAGCCGAGCACTGAAGATGGGGATGAGGACCCATCTCTGTATCCTTCTTGCGCAGTGACTCGTGCTATGGCCAAGAAGGCTAAAGAAGAAGATGATGTGGTGCCGTCCAGTACATTGAATAGTCAGGACTCAGGTGGTTCGCCTCATGACTCTGATTGGCCTACTATGGTTTCTCCGTTTGAGGACTTATCAGATACTTTTATCAGTTCTCTATTCAGCCAGCCGGAAGGGTCTGGTGATTCTGATGTGTCTGGAGACTTGTCTCTGTCCAGAAAGCGGTTGATTGAGGAGCAAACTAATGATCCTGAAATTTGTGTACTAAAGAGGAGAGCCCTTCCTGATAAAGAAATAGACGCAGTTCCAGTTGGGTATTATCTCAAGGATGGTGTGTTGATGCGGAAGTGGCGCCCTCCTGATATCCCTGCCAATGCAGATTGGGCAGTGGTCAGGCAAATTGTTGTTCCGAAGGTCTATAGGAATGAGATCTTAACAATGGCTCATAGTTTACCTTTAGGAGGTCATCTTGGTGTTAACAAGACTGTTGATAAGATCATGAAACACTTCTTTTGGCCTGGGCTTCGGAAAGACGTTTCCAACTTTTGCAAAACCTGTCACACTTGTCAGGTAGTTGGAAAACACCAGTTAGACCCACCTGTAGCTCCATTGCAGCCTATCCCAGCATTTGGGGAGCCCATTCTCTAGGGTCATTGTTGATTGCGTTGGTCCATTACCCAAGACTAGATCTGGAAATCAGTACTTGTTGACAATCATGTGTGCATCTACCAGATTCCCCGAAGCCATACCTCTACGTAACATCAAGGCAACTGCAATTTCGAAGGCTTTGATAAAGTTCTTCACGTTGTTTGGCCTTCCCAGGGAAATTCAGTCAGACCAGGGTAGCAATTTCACTTCAGGATTGTTTCAGCAGGTTGTGTATGAACTAGGTGCAAAGCAGATTCTTTCTAGTGCCTATCATCCAGAAAGTCAGGGTGCCTTAGAGCGGTTTCATTCCACTCTTAAGACAATGATGAGGACTTATTGTTATGACCATGAGAAAGACTGGGATGAAGGGGTTCATTTGCTGTTGTTTGCAGCTAGAGAAGCAGTGCAGGAGTCTACTGGATTCAGTCCATTTGAGCTAGTGTTTGGTCATGAAGTGAGAGGACCTTTGCTATTATTGAGTGAACAATGGCAAGAGAAAGAGCCGCACATCAGTCTGTTAGACTATGTTAGCAAGTTCAAGGAAAGATTGCGTGCAGCTTGTGACCTTGCCAAAGAAAACTTGAAATCAAGTCAGGGAAAAATGAAAACTTGGTATGATCATAAGGCTAGAAGCCGTGAGTTTAAACCAGGAGAAAAGGTCCTTGTGTTGTTTTCCTTGCAGTCCAATCCATTGCAGGCTAGATTTCATGGTCCTTATGAAATTCTGACAGAACTCAATGATCTCAATTACATTGTGAAGACTCCAGATAGGAGAAAACCAAAACAATTGTGTCATATTAACATGCTAAAGCCTTATCATGACAGAAATACTAGGGTTGCAGCTGTCACTTCAGATTCTCCAATAGTCGAAACGTGTGAAGATGAGGGGGAGTTTCAAGATGATGAACCAAGAATTAAAGCTGAAGTTCTTTCATGTAAATTGTCAAACACTGAAGTGTTGCAAAATCTTGATGTAAAACTCCAGCACTTAGAACCCTCACAGAGAGATCAGTTTGAAAGGTTGATCAAGAAATATGAGGATTTGTTTCCTGATGTTCCAAAGAGAGTTACTATAGCCTCTCATGATGTAGATGTTGGTGATGCCAAACCAATAAAACAGCATCCATACCGGATGAATCCTGAAAAGAGAAAGATTGCTGAGAAAGAGGTTGATTACATGTTAAAGCATGATATTATCAGACCCTCCAACTCCGATTGGAGTTCACCCTGTGTGCTAGTTCCAAAACCTGATGGAAGTACTAGATTCTGTACAGATTATCGCAAAGTCAATGCTGTAACTAGAACTGATGTGTTTCAAATACCTAGGATTGATGATTGTATTGATAGAGTAGGGCAAGCAAAGTTTCTGACCAAGATTGATTTACTGAAGGGTTATTGGTGTGTGCCTTTAACTGAGAGGGCCAAGAGCATCTCTGCTTTTGCCACACCATCTGGATTGTACCAGTATGAAGTCCTACCCTTTTGCATGAAAAATGCCCCAGCCACGTTCCAAAGGATGATACAGTCTACAATCGCCGGATTGCCACACACGGGTGCGTACATCGATGACCTGATCACATGGAGTGACTCCTGGGAAGAACATCTAAAAGATGTAGAGACGTTGTTCCAGCGCCTGACCCAGGCTAACCTGACTGTTAACCTGAACAAGAGTGACTTTGGTTGTGCTACTGTCACCTATCTTGGCTACGTCATAGGCCAGGGTAAGGTGGCACCCATAAATGCTAAAGTCCAAGCCATCATGGACTTTCCAGTTCCTGACAACAAAAAAGCTTTGCGCCGCTTCCTTGGAATGATCGGGTACTACCGCAAGTTCTGCAAGAACTTTCCTGAGATTGCTCTCAGTCTAACTAACCAACTGAAGAAAGGCGTAAAGTTCACCTGGGATGATGCATGCCAGAGAGCCTTCGATCGCCTGAAGTCTCTGCTGTGTCACTTCCCCGTGCTCAAATCTCCTGACTTCAACAAACCGTTCTCCATTGCGGTCGATGCTAGCGACCAAGCTTGTGGATCTGTGTTCCTACAGAGAAGTGACTCTGATGACATTGAGCATCCCGTGGCATTCTTCTCCAGGAAGTTCAATCGCCACCAAAGGAACTATTCCACAATAGAGAAGGAACTGTTGGCTCTGGTCCTTTCTTTACAACACTTTGAGGTTTATGTTTGTACAGGACAAAAGCCAATGATTGTGTACACTGACCACAATCCGTTAATGTTTTTGAGTAAGATGAAAAACAAGAATCGGAGATTGTTGAATTGGAGTTTGATTTTACAGGAGTTTGACTTGGAGGTTAAGCATGTGAAGGGTACGGACAATGTAATTGCTGGTTGCTTATCCCGTGTTTGAATGTGTATATATATATCATGTGTTTGAATGTTGTATGATGTGTATATATAGACAAGTGTTCACTTAACCATTTTGTATTGAAAAGAAAAATTTTGCCTTTATGAGTCAAAATTTTTCCCTTTTGGAATGGAGGTGTAATGTGAATATAGGCCACTAGATGGCAGTATTTACCCTTTTTTGTTAAGCTCAGACTGGAGTCATGTTTAGACATGTCCTGGACATGTCTGGGGCAAGTCTCAGAAAATTAAAAAAAAAAGAGGTCTAAATGTGGGTGGGGTCTGCAAAGGAGTATATAAGGAAAAGAATTGAGACAGTAAAGTAGTAGGAGAAATTGCAAGAAGATGACCAGACCTGCCATTCTGTTCAAGACCTGTGACGTTTCTTTTGTGGATTTCTTTGCCTGTGTTTGAGCATTTTCTCACCCAGGACATCACCAATCCACCCCAACAAACGGGACAGTAAATATTTCTGTTTTTTTTTGTACATATTTCAATCTTGGTCTTTTGGTTATTAGTTGTAGGTTAGTATTAGTCTTTGTCTGTTTATTAAATGTGTTTAAGTCTTAAATTGTGTCTGTCATCCCTTGCTGTTGCTGTTGTGTTGTAAATTGTAATAACAAATTGGGGCCATAACAATACAAACAAAATAAGCCGCATCCCCCCGTCAATAAATTAAGCCGCGACTCCCCTCCCCCCCCAACAAAATACACGGTAGGCTAAATAAATAGTCATTGTACCGGTAGACCTTAACTATCCAGCCCACTCCAACTGGTCCAGAATTCTCAATGAATGAAGTTCACAGCAGGCATCAGAGGTGACGGTAGCCGAATATGGAGCTTTTGACAGTTTTTTTTTTTAGCACCAGGTAACCGATTTTCCGCGAAACACTGGCAAGTCGTGCGGAGCTGCACGCATTCACACAACTGAAAAACGGCTTACTGCTGTAAAAAAATAAAATAAAATAAAATAAATAATAAGCAATTTCGCTGGTCTTTTCCGTTGGAGGGTCATCAGTTTATCTCTTAATCCCGGGCCCCGTTTCAGAAAGGAGGGAAAACAAACTCCGAGTTTGTTCTTTAACTCTGAGTTGACTTACTCTGAGTTGCTGACCGCGGAGTTTTCGGGTTCAGAACAGGTGGTAACGCGAGGTTCAATAAACTCTGAGTGAACGTAGGCTACGCCGGAGTCAGGCGTGTGCACCAGGATATTAAAAGCCCTCATCAATGCCACACGGATAACAACATTCACCATGGCAACGGTGGACAAAAAAAGTCGCGCGTCTTACTTTTCTTCAGCGGAGTTGGAGATATTATTAAAAGCGTACACGAACACATATAGGCTAAACCACACACACACAAACACACACACACACACACACACACACACACATACATAGGCTATATATATATATATATGTATGTATATAAAAATAGCCTATGATATATACTACACAAAAAAGTAATATAGTTGCAGCTGCAATACAGCGTTTGTGAGGCAGAAAATCGATGACCGAGTCAATACGAGAGTATTAAAAAAAACAAAAAAACTAAATGAAGGTATAGCAAGACTACATAGAAACAATGTTGATTTTCCATCTGAATCATCAGAATGGTTGACATTGAAATATCAATGCGAAATCAATGTTGAATCACTGTTACAATAGCCATGGAAACCCAACGTTGATACAGCAACATTGAAATAATATTAATTTAAAGTTATGATTATAATTGATTGAGCATCGATTCCTGGTTGACAGGGTGATGATACCAATGTTGAAAAGTCATTGAAAGCACATTGATCTATGGTTAGGTTGAAATCTCATCATTGTTTCAATGTTCTTTTTGATGAAATAACATTGAAATACAATTGATCTTTAATGAGAAAATCAACATTGATTCAATGTTAATTGAGGGTGCACGTCCAACGTTGTTTCAATGTCTTAACGTTGACAAAACAATGTTGATTTAACATTGTTTCAATGATTCTTTGCTATCAGGGGAGAGCTCTTGTTATTGAACGACCGCATACTGTATGTGCTTGTGTGTACATGTGTGTATGTGCGCGCGCATATTTAACATTTGTGCAGGTGCAGCCCAACAGGAACGAAACGCATCTGCCAGCAGCTGAGAATGAAATACAAAAATATCGTTCAAACAGGTAAGACGTAATTTCAAATAAAGCAACTGCTTGATCTACCCTACCAAGCCTACCAAAACAACATTCAGTTGCTAACATGTACTTTATTTGTTTATTATTTATTCGTACTGATGTACAACACAACCGCACAATAGCAGTAGGCCTACAATACAGAGACCATAAAAACAATGGGGAAAAAAAATCAAAATTATTAAACACATAAAACATTAAATATTGAGTGGAACTCATCAACAAATAAAAAAACTGACTCTTCTCTTTCACGTAACACAGAATGCATAAAAGCGCCAGTAGCCTACTATAGGCAGGCACATCAGGCATATTAACAGATGACACAATGTGCAGTGAAGATGGCAGATCAAATGCGATGAAAGAATATCGAGTAAAATGACTTTTACTAAATAAATGATTAATACTGGCTGAAATGGTAGAATGACTAACTTCAGTAGCAATACAGGCTATAAGACGCAGATGATTATTTTGACTTGACAATGCATTAGAAACAAATTTTGTGAAACGGCACAAAGGTTGAGTTTCTATAGGTTTACAGTTAGCTATGACGGGTAACAATTCGCAATGAGTTCTTAGCGGGTGATCAGATATTTTACGAATGGCCTTACGCCAGGTAACATAAAAACGTGATAAACGTAATAGATTTGAAAAGTTAAACGTTCTCATAAATAAATTAAATATTTTGAACTACCCTAACACTGTCCTTATTTAATATATTGTATTTCAAAGCAGCACCTAATTCCAACCTGTCCTCCAACTGTACGCTCAAATAGGTCGATAGATTATTCTCATTTACTCTGATTTACGTCCCACACAGGGGCGGTTCCTAAAATCGCTCCCCTACTGGCAGCAGGAAGGTACTGTTAGAGTTACAGTTTCAATTCCAGATACAGTTTAAGTCATATTTACACAAAAATTTGTGTAAATATCACTTAAACTGTATCTGGAATTGAAACTGAAAATAACGGTTTGGGTTGGGGTTAGGGACAATGTCAGTAAAAATGAGACCTTTCAGATGCTAAACCTTGTTTTGATCAACCACATAGTGACATGACCCTTGAAACTATACCCTAAATCCAGTTTTTAAAGTTTCCTCTGGTGAAATATCAGAAAAGAGATAACTAGCTCAGGGCACCAATGCTTGTTCATACTATTCTTTGCCATGGACACTCTTCAAAACAAGTGGGGGATATTGGAATTTCAATGTTAATAACAAAATAATGAATGTTTTTTTTTTTTGGATACAATAACTGGCTGCAACGAAGATAACATGGACTGCTCTTAAACACAGCACAAAAACTCAGCTAATGATGCACATGTGCAGCACATGGAAATCCTGATTACGTGGCCAGAATATTCCAATTTTACACTTGAAGACGCTTGTACACTAGAGAAATGTCATCTACTCCCCTGTGATTGACATTTCTTTCATTCTGATAGCTTCTGGCTGTAATACTTTGTTGATTTTGTTTATCTGAGACATCCTTTGATTGTTTTTTTGCAGTGCGGCGTCTCCAATGAGCTGAACATCCAAGCGCAATTGGTGTGCTTGAAACTGGCAGCTGTCAGTCTCAGTTTGCCAATTTTTTCAATCTTTCCTTGTCTGTGATTAGCAGATTATGGAGCAGGTATCAGCAAACCCATAATGTTGACTATCAAAGTCATTCAGGGTTTCCACGGTCAACAACAAGAGCCAAGGATAGGTTGATTCGTACCCAGGCTCTGAGAAATCACACTCAAACGGGAAATCAGATTGCTGCAAACCTACAGCAGACTACTGGTGTCCCAGTGACAGGTCAGACAATTAGAAATCCTCTGAATTATGCCTATCTTCATGCTAGGCGGCCTATAGTGCCATTATTGACCTACCGTCACATTGCCAATAGACGGTGTACACAACGCAGGAACTAGGGAAATCGTTGTTGGTCACATGCAATGTTCTCGTATAGAATCTGAGTGCCTGGAATTCTTACATTTTTGGTTTACACATTAGACTTCCTTGATAGGCGTGGTCGCATTTCCGAATGCCATGCTGATGTTAACCTGAGGCGGCATTACAGATTTGGTGGTGGGTCTGTTATGGTGTTGGGTGGGATCACTATGACTAACCGAACCCTACTCCATATTGTGCAAGGAAGAGTCTGTAAAACCTTGCAGCAATACCAACAACGTAAATTGCCGATGGCGAAGGCTCAGCGTGAACTTTTGGCTGGTGCATGAACCTTTTTGTTGATGTAAATCATAATAAAATGAATCAATTTTCTCTGTTTGTAGAACAGGGCACAAAAGCACAACAGTTACAATTTATCTGACTCAATAAGAAATTAGATGTGCTCCCATTCAAGATCTGACTCCAATTAGAATTAGAATTTAGTGCAGACATGCGTGGACCTCAGGGTGATTGCACCTTTGACTCTTAAATGAAAACCTCCATTACTCAATATCTGCCCCCGGATATGAGCATTAATGTCGAATCTTAAGTTCTTTGGTAATACCAGGGAATGGGAGGAATCACCGCAGCAACAGCATCTTGGCTCAGAGACGACAAACCCAGGTCTCTGCAGACACTCACGGGTTCCTTAAGGGTATTTAATGGAAACCAACTTTTTGTCCATGGGCCCCCTTATGGCTAAATTCCCAGAACCGGCACTACATACAGCCTTTAAATGAGTAGAATGTGATTGTCTCTCCAACATAATAAACTAATTCCCAAACTGAGCCGCTGGCCAGTCGGTCCTCGGTTAGGATTAAATCCCTAAGTATCCGCGGAAATGTGGCTAGAAAGAATGTAGCTAATAGGATTAGAGTCATGGAGACCACACAATTTTAAAAAGGAGGAACAATAATTTATTCACCTGGTAGCCAGGCAAGAAATTTACAGTTTTTTCCCAATTGCTAAAACACAATTTTGCAAACTAGGTATGTTTTATCAAAATACTTAACACAATTCACAAAACCATACACCCAAACTGCAAAATACCTCATATATCCTGCAAAATGAAGCACTGCAACCAAAACTACATATAGCATTATCAAAATCAAACTTTTGTTCCAAATGGCACACACGTCATTCATTTTACCTGATTTTTGTCTAACCAACTACACACTGTTGGGCATAATGAAAAGCACTTTCATCTGTAGTATGCTTGGCCATAATACTACAGTTTTTTTCAATTGCTTACACACATTTTCAAAGCTCTGTGTCTTTTTCTCAAAACTTTACACACAAATCCAACTATTGCTCACACAAAATGCAAAAAGCGCCCCATCAACTGCAAAATCAAACACAGTATTCAAAATATTATGAACACATCTCAAAAGCAAGCATTTGTCTCACATCACAAACACATTTCCCATTGTATCACATATTTGTGTATATCATTTACACACTGTTGCTCTAAATCTAAAGCTCTTTTGCCTTTATGGATCTTCTTGATATACTGCCATATAAGAGTGAAAATGCAGTAGCATGCAAATAGAAGTCAACACAAGCAATAATGGAACCAAAAATATTTAATTTTCTGAATAAATCAGTTGCTGTTGTGGATGCAGCATTGTACAGCATATTATAAAAAAATCCAAGCAAAGTACACCAACCATCACACATGGAGGAACAGCAACCAAAAAACAAACATCTCTGCAAAAGAGGGAGGGTGTGTGTGTGTGTGTGTGTGTGTGTGTGTGTGTGTGTGTGTGTTTGTTGAAGAGGGAGAGCTGGTTGGGTGAGTAGAGTCAATCTCTCCTCCGGGCTGGGTCGGATATTTTACAATTTTATTTACAATAAAATATTACAATATTTCGTCCACATCGCAAGCTATATTTTCTCTTGCCAGACATCGAGGGAAGAATCTTCTCGCATGACGTATCCAGCCTTGAATAGAGGCAGCATCAATATCACCACATGCTTCCTCCATTGCCTGGAGAAGTGTAAGATGGACATAGGGACAACGATCATAAACTCTCCAGCGCCATGTTGAGAAGAATTCTTCAATTGGGTTTAAAAATGGTGAATATGGAGGCAGGTTGACAACATAAAAGTGGGGATGATTCACAAACCAATTTTGGACCAGCTGTGAGCGATGAAAACTAACATTGTCCCATATAACAACAAATCTAGCCTGTTCTGGATTCTCTTCATTTGGGGCAAGAATGCCATGAATAGTGTCTAGGAATGTTAGAATATGAGCAGTGTTATAGGGACCAAGAGTGGCATGATGGTGCAGGACACCATTCTGGGTTATGGCAGCACACATGGTCACATTTCCTCCCCGTTGGCCCGGGACATTTACAATTGCCCTCCGTCCAATGATGTTTCTCCCTCTCCGTCTGGACTTTGTGAGGTTGAAGCCCACCTCATCCACATAAATATATTCATAAAGAATGGGGTGGGCATCCATCCGCAGAATTCTCTGTATTAGACAAAAGAATAGATCAGTATATGCACAATACAATATTACTGTAACCTCTGATGAAAGTCTGATGTCCTGGCAGTGCTATGTACAAGTACATACCTCCATATAGTCGCGCCGCAGGTTTTTCACTCTTTCACAGTTCCTTTCAAATGGGACCCTGTAGAGCTGTTTCATACAGAACTGATTCCTCTGGAGGACGCAATGTATTGTAGACAGACTAACAGCACCGATATTGTTGAATATGGTTTCGTCTGCCAGTATATGTTTTTGAATCTCTCGGAGTCTAATGCTGTTATTTGCCAGAACCATATTCACAATTGCAGTCTCCTATTCTTGTGAGAATATGCGACCTCTTCCTCCATGATGCTGCTGTCTTTCCACTCTAGAAAATTCAGAAATATTATGTGCAGTATACAGTCAAGGTTACACTGCCCTATGATCTTTCATACAGTGTTGTGTACTGTAAAATGGATTCTTGGAGCTACAATAGCATACATGTATTTTACAGCTATGCAGAAATGGCTATTACGTACATGTACATTACTGTTGATTGTCGCATACCTGTTCTCATTTCGAAAGGTTCGAATTATGGCCGCCACCGTAAATCGACTCAAGTTGGGCTGGACTTGAAGTCCAGCTTCTCTCATGGTCAACCCATGATTTATCACGTGATCAATTAGAGTAGCCCTAATCTTACAGTATCAGGGACTATTCTTCTTGGTTCTCCATCCCTTCCTCCTCCAACTCGTCCTCATCCTCGTCCTCTTCCTGCTCCCCTTCCAAAGCGTCCTCCACGAACCCGGACTCCCCTGGCTCTCTCTGCATTATTGTTATCCATTGTTCAAAACAGATAGTTTGATCTTTGACCTATTTGTAGGCCTGTGTCAAGGAGTGATTGGTTGGTGTTCAGTAAAGCAATTATTGTTCACACATGTGAGGACAGAGTCTGAGGCACTGATTAATAAGTGTGGCATTTTGATTGGTTGTGTTTGAAATGGGAAATCAAGTTACTTCCTGATAGATTTTTGTGTGTTAGGTAGAGAATTGTGTGTATTGATTTGCAAAAAGTGAATAGCTAAATTGAAAACTGTGTCAAGGCTGAGAATTAGTGTATGGTTTTGCTGATTTGAGGTTAAGTTGTGAGGTTTGATTGAAAAAGTTTAGAAATAGTGTGATATATAAAGGTTTTGTGTGTAAGCAATTAAAAAAAACTGTAAAATAGTTCAAATTGTACATTCCTCAGATCACGCGCACACACGCACATGCACACACACACACGCACACACACACACACACACACACACGCAAGCACACGCACGCACACACACGCACACACACGCACGCACGCGCACGCGCACACGCACAAAATAGTTCAAATTGTATAACATTCTTCAGATCACACACACACACGCACACACACGCACACACGCACACACACGCACACACACGCGCGCACACACACACATGCACACACGCACGCGCACACGCACACGTACACACGCACACACGCGCGCGCACACGTACACGCACGCACGTACACACGCACGCACACACGCGCACACACACACGCGCACGTCTGATGAGCATCTTGATGTGGCACACCTGTGAGGTGGGATGGATTGTCTCAGCAAAGCAAAAGTGCTCACTATCACACATTTAGACAGATTTGTGAACAATGTTTGAGAGAAAAAGTAATATTGTGTATCTGGAATGAATTTTAGATCTTTGAGTCCATCTCATGACAAATGGGAGCAAAAAGAAAAGTGTTGCGTTTATATTTTTGTTGAGTGTAGTTGGTTTAGTCCGTCTTCCCTGTCTGCGTGCTCACTGAATTCGGGTGATTTAAATGAAGTCCGGTGTTTAAAAATATTCCTTCGTATCTCGTTTTCTTCCTTCACCCTTCTGTTCTGATTACTAACAAGAATAACATTTGTATTTTGTATTATAGTCTACTAACACAACTAACCATGTATATATTCGATTACTAAATTACTAATGAGCACTCTAGTTTAAGTTGTAAAGCTGCACCGCTACTAAAAGACTAATTACCTCTCCGCAATCGCCCTGTGATAAGGAATCAGGTAGACACCAGATGCGGGGAGATGGGAATGAGGATTTATTAAACAAAAAACAAAACAGGCACGAGGGCCAACGAAAAACTTGGCCCAAAGGGTTGCAAAAGACAAACTAAAGTATGCTGCACAGAGCTATAAACAATAAATGCAAAAAGGCAAAAAACAAAAAGGCACTGGAAACTCCAGGCAAGATACTCAAGAAAAATAAATAACAATACTAAATATATATATATACACACAAGACGAGAGGCTAGGACAAATACTAGGGAACTTGACAAGAACTTGGCTAAACGAGACGCGAGACACTGTCTGCCAGCCAACTTCCACCGCATCCAGATAAAGGCTTGGAAATCATGACATGAGGGGTAACACCTGGAGAGAGAGAGAAACAAGAGGCATGGCAAGATCATGACATGGACAAGATTGGTTGACAAGACTTGCTCATTAAGAGAATGAGCGTGCTCAGCTTAAGTACCAATTAAGTATGCAGTTTGGAAGCAAGCATGAATGTTAAGAACAGAAAAGCACAGCAAGATCTTGAAATAGCAAAGCAGGAATCATGACAATAAACTCCCTGTCTAAATTAGTAGTATTAGTAATGTGCCTATCTAAGAATTACACCACCCAGTGAGTGTTAGTAAATGTTAGTAACTTAAAAACAGTTAATTGCCAATTAAGCTTAGAGAGCCCCGAATCAGCACAGCACAGAAGGAAGAGGGAAATACCAAAGCCAACCAGAGCTCAGAAATGTGCAACAACGAAGGCACGGGGCGGAACGCAGACAAGCGGTGGAGTGGCATGGCAGACCTGGCGAAAACAAAAACATGGAAAAGTAAAAACATGGACATGGAATTAAAACATGAAATGCAAAAACCTGATACAAGAACTGTTAAAACTATGACTATGAACATGAACTATGAACTATGAAACTTGGAACATGAAACTGTTAAAACCATTAATAATACTGTTCTGGCCAAAGGCCAGAACCCCGGAACACAACACCCTGTTCTATTCTCTGCCCCTTGTCTTTCGCTTTGCTCTCCCTAAGTTTCAGCGAGAATCTCTCGCACGTGCTTAATTACTTTCCTGCTCTTTTTATCTGTGCACGTAGAACTCCTGGACCGGAGCTGTTTAAATGTTATAGGCTGTTTGTGTGATTCCTGTCCGTATTTCGTCTCTCGCCAATTTTCGTGGTAAGGGTTTCCCTCATATGATTCTCCCGATGTAATTAGCCTCATTCCCCACAGCTGATCTCTGTATAGCATGTGACCTTTCCAGTGTGTACATTAGGAGTCTTTTCACTCACAGTTCTTGTCAGAACGTTGATGAATATTTCTTTGTGCAGAGCTCCTCGTATGCCATTGAATATTGTTTTACTTCAACTGGATAGACCGACCTTGATTCTTGCCATTGCCCTTTTCGTACTGTTATTGTCTTTCTGGATTTTGACCTATTTTTGTATGACCACAAGTTTTGTGTTTGGATGCCCTGTGTATGACCATTGGCTTTGCCAATCGACGACGACTTTTTGCCTATCGTTTCTGTATCGTCTCTGCCCATCTGTCTTATTGGTTCTGACCCCGGACTGTCTAGTCGATACTGTTTTTGGATTTCGTATTGTGGCTTGGCAATTCCTGTGCTTTTTGGCTTTGACCCGGACTCCAATAAAGGCATACGTTTTTTTGGATTTCTGTCTCTCGCGAGTGGTTCGTGAACGGTACCTCACAAAATCACGTCTTTGATCCAGGCGGCATGGCCATAAATAACCTGGAAGGGAGGTCAAATCTGGATTTTGGGTTTCCACCATTTGGAGGATGTAATAAAATAATTTAGCAGAGGGCAAGGAAACCAAGATGATTACCAGAGAGGATATGTTACTTTGATAGTTCTGTATGGAGTTTCTGAAACTGAATAAACCATAATTTTATTTGGAGTGAAATATGTTCCATTCAACTCCTTGAATTACTCTGAACAGAAACATGCCAAGAGAATGTATTAGTTTGCAGTTGTCATGAAAAGCTCTCAAGCTGAATTACTTCACATGAAAATCAGGTTATTTGTGCAGAAGTCAGTTTACAGTCGCATAATGAACATGTGAGAAAGTTTGACATTTCCAAAGTTTTAGAATATTTAAACAGACGAGTTAAGGTCCAGTTTCATGAAAGCCATGGCCTGGGCAGAAGAATATTGTTCACAGGGGGAGAACTGCGATAATCACCCCCCTCGCTCTGCTGGAGACCTGTTTATTGCTTCCTGTTGTCATCGAGCCCCCAGTCCCTCACAGACACACAGCCATAAACACATTCTGCTTCCCTGTACTCCAGCTGCGCAGAAATTCTGGGGAGTCAACGGCCCACTCATCCGGAGGAAGTACAAACTACTTGTCATGTTGCAGGTGTCCTGAGTTCTTTGAACTGCGGGATGGGCCTCAGTTCCCAGGCTCTCCCATGTTGCCTCCCTTTTCTTGCATCTCATAACATAACATAACATGGATGGCAAGAACAGGCCGTTCAGCCCAACTAAGCTCGCCAGTTTCTTTATACTATTGTGAATATATCCCTTCAGATACTCAATGGTATCTAGCTTGAAGTCAAGCCTGCTCTTGAAAACCACCAAGGTCTCTGCCTCAACAATATGGTCAGGCAAGCTATTCCACTTTGAAATTACTCTTTGGGTGAATAAATATTTCCAAATATCAGTACTAAATTTATCTTTGGTCAACTTCCATTTGTGACCCCAAGTTCTACTCACGACACTTGGTCGAAGGAATCCTACATAATTCACTTTGTTAATCCCTTTAACATATTTAAAGACCTCAATCAAATCACCCCTGAGTCTCCTTTTCCTAAGACTAAAGAGATTAAGGATCTTCAGCCTCTTCTCATGGCTTTCATCTTTTATTCCTGGAATTAGCTTAGTGGCTCTTCTCTGAACTTTCTCTAGAGCCTCTATATCTTTCTTAAAGTATGGTCCCCAGAACTGTACACAATACTCCAGATGTGGTCTGACGAATGTGTTGTACAAAAGAAGCATCACCTCCTTGGATTTGTACTCAATAGTTTTGGCAATGTATCCCAGCATCCAATTGGCTTTTTTAAAGTGCTATGGCACAATGGCTTGAACCTGTGAGGGTTTGGTCAACAATCACTCCCAGATCTTTCTCAAGTGGATCACATTCCAGTTTTAAACCTCCCATGAAGTAATCCTGTCTAATGTTTTCATTACCTACATGTACAACTTTACATTAAATTTCATTTGCCACATGTCCGCCCAATTCTGGATTCTTTCCATATCATCCTGAATCACTTTAGTGGACTCTAAACTATTTGCCAAACCCCCTAATTTAGTATCATCTGCAAATTTAACTAATCTGCTCTAAATATTCCTATCAAGGTCATTAATGTAGATGAGGAACACCAGGGGTCCCAACACCGATCCAAGGGGGACGCCACTCCCCACCATACCCAGCTCAGATGAGATACCACTGACCACCACTCTTTGTGTTCTGTCCTGCAACCAGTTTTGAATCCACTCCAGAATACCTCCTGTAACTCCAATGAAGCTCATTTTAAAAATTAGTCTCTTATGTGGTACTGTATAAAATGCGTTCTGAAAATCCAAGTGTATGATGTCATAACCCTGCTCTGGTTATAAGTCTTAGTGGCCTCTTCAAAAAATTCCAGAAGGTTTGTCAGGCATGACCTTCTCTTATGGAAACCATGTCGGCTATCCCTCATGATACTGTTACGTTCAAGAAATAAGTCCAGCACATCTTTTATGATAGATTCCAATATTTTGCACGCAATGCAAGTTAAACTGACTGGCCTGTAGTTTCCTGGCTCTGTACGGTCCCCTTTCTTATATATTGGTATTATATTGCCCTGTTTCCAATCATTTGGTATTTCTCCAGTTTGAGAAATCATCTCAGCTTGATCCCTTGTCTTACAAGTCACTGGCCAGTACTATCGGGACCACATACTGACACCCTATGTTGTCCCGTTTGCAAGACGCGAGGGGCGGCATATGTTCTTTCAGGACGACAATGCCCGTGCTCACCATGCAAGAATAATCAACAACCACCCTCAGTGGCACAATACCCATAGGATGCCCTGACCAGCAATGAACCCTGACCTTTCCCCCATTGAAAATTTCTTAGACATCTTGGGCTAACGTGTGCTTCAACGTGAAAGGCCATCAGCCATGCTAAATGAACTTGGCCAGGCATTCGTGGAAGAATGAGACAGACTGCACAAATCACCATAGGTAGACGCATACGCACAATGTCTTCATGTATTAATGAGTGTTTGGCCAATAACGGGGGCATTACGCACTATTTTTTCTATTAACTTTTTATTGCAATCCTTGAAATTTACACTTTCATTCAACCGATGATCCTTTTTTTCTTTTGTAATATATTTTTTCTGTCTTTAGATAGGTGTGAAAAAAACATGCGAGGGAAAAAAATAAAAACAATAAAAATAAAAAATATTAAAAAGTAAATAAAAGAAGAAAAAAATACAATAAAATTCCATTAATCACTTTACACTTGATGTCTGTCCATGCACCTCTATCTACTTCACATTTATGTTAATACCCATTTTTCTTCCAAAATAACCTAATTCAGAACAAGCAAATTAATAATACCTTGACCATTTTTCCCATATTTTTTTAATTCTCGTTCTCGGTTTCTTACACAATGGGCTCTAAATTCGTAGACTAGGCACGGCGAATGGGGTGAGCGCCACGCCAACAGGGTGTGTCCAGGCGTATGTTGCAATTTTGTGCCTGGTGCAGCCCGGCGCAAGTACTCCTCTGTCCCGCCTCGGTCCCTCCTGCCAGCGCAAGTGGCAAAGAGGGAGGAAAGAAGGCGTGTTTGGGTATAACCCAGCCGAGTCAAATCTTCACCAATCAAATGAGCTCTTCTCCTCACCTTTAATGTGTTGGAATATGGAAGCCTCTGTCTTAAATCTGCTTGATGCGTTAATGTTGCATTTCACTTTGCTGCTTCAGGCGTTTTCTGCACCGCTTACGTCTATATTAAGCATTACGAATATGAGTTAGCTGGTTAGCTAGGGCATTCCGAATTATTACCATTAGCAAACTTGAATGGAATTTCAAAACGAAACTACGTCAGATCATTCAAACTTATGAAGTTGGAATGAAATATGGCAGTTGCTCATTTATTTTTTCTGCCTGCATCATTGGGAAGAGAAACTATGGATAGCATGTTCCAATTATTACACCCTGTTGCTTAAATTTTTAGGATTAACATGCATGGACAACAATGCAAGATACGCCACACATTTATATTCACAATGTGATCTTAACTCAGTTCGAGATTATAGCAATTAGGGTGTATTCATTTCCCCCACTCAAAACGATGAAACCTAAGTGACGATAATAGTATTAAGCCACTTGCGCATTGGGCGAGAAACTAATTTTTTGCACGACAGATTACATTCTTACATTCAAAGTCAATGCAAAGATGCGTGTATTCGCATCTTTGCATTGACTTTGAATACAAAATATTCGTTTCGCGTCCAGTGTGAAAGCAGCTGAAGGGCACATACCCACATAGCCTACACAAGCACTCACTCGCCCATATGTACACCTCTCTCTCTCTCTCTCTCTGATCTGGCATCAGGACAATTGATATAGATACTATAATTTATGTGCTGATTCAGATAGTTACATTAAATACTGATTGCTGTAATTACACTGAACAAAAATATAAACGCACCACCGGATGTTTTGTGAATTTTATTACATATGGGATAATGTGAACCTCAGCCAATTTTAAGACATGATAAAGACATCTATACTGATCATATTGATGTCCGTTACACCTTGATACACGCACAATCAAAAGTTTGGCAACAGTTTCAACAGGTCAGGGGTGGATACCATAAATTTCACATTTAGTATCGCGTATTTCCGCCACGCGCATCTCTAAACGCGACACATCTCCTACACATGGAGTTTACCAGAGTGTCTAAGGTGGTCTGTGGAATGTTATTCCACTCCTCCTGGTGCGCGATCCGGAGTTGCCAGACATTACCTGGGACCGGAACACGGTCCCGGATACGCCGATCCAGAGCATCCCAAACGTGTTCTATGGGCGACATGTCGGGCGAATATGCGGGCCAGTCCAGCACCTGAACGTTCTGAGCTGTGAGGAAATGGGTGTAGACCCTATCGACATGAGGATGGGCGTTATCATGCTGGAACGTGACATTATGCTGTTGGACAAACGGTACTACAGTTGGTGTAGGATCTCATCACGGTACCTTTGGGCGTTCAAGTTGCCGTCGATGAAATGCAATGTCTGTGTCTGTGTGCAATCCCTGCCCACACCAAGACACCGCCTCCGCAATGGGCGACTCTCCGGGCGACATTTGTGTCAGCAAACCGTTCACCGACACGGCGCCACACACGACGTCTCCCATCCGCGCAATACAAGTTGAATCTTGATTCATCTGTGAACAGCACATTTCTCCATCGTGCAAAGGGCCACCGGAAGTGTGCATTAGCCCATGCGAGACGAATCCGGCGGCGTACGTCTGTGAAGTCCAGCCCACGCTGAGGGCGTCGAGCATGCAATTCTGCTTCTCTGAGGCGGTTGCGAACTGTTTGAGCAGAGATTCGTCTATTGTTAGGACCGACTGTCTCATCGGCCGTGCGTGTCGCTGGTCTGAAACGTTCACGCAAGTGCACCAGCCGGATGTGACGATCCTGATCAGGGGTGGTTACATGTGGACGGCGCCGATGAGGCCTGCTCACAGTGCCTCCAGTCTGTCGGAAGCGCTGTCGTAGAAGAACTATGGAACTGTAGTGAACATTCAGCTGTGCAGCAACCCCTCTGATGGACATTCCAGCATTCAGCATGCCAATGGCACGCTCCCGCATAATTTGAGACATCTGAGGCATGGCTGCGTCTGACAAAATCCAACATTTTGGTGTGGCCTTTTATAGTCCCCGGCCCAAGGTTTGTCTGAGTACTGCTCATTCTGTCTCAGCAGTGTCTGGGTACACCGCACTTGTTTACTCATACCAATCATTACACCGGTGATCATTACACTGGAACAGGACAGAGCACACGCGTGGGGCAGGGAGGCTGAATATTGTGAGGACAAGAAGTGAGTGATATTGCACTAGAATTTCCTGCTGGGTCTGATTGGTAGATTTTGCTCAGGCATAGTGGATTCTTGCGAATACCATTAGGAGCACTGGAATGAGCTAAAGACACCAGATTTTTTACAGATTACCAGTCTCGTGCACTACTGTCAGTATGTACAACTCATGTTCTACTGTTAGTATGAGAAGTAACTTTCTGCACCTTTAAATAATAAATGGCTGGTGGCCAACAAGATTCTAATAGTCGGAATCTGCTCACAGCACTAGCATCGAGTTAACTTTAACAATAATCAACTCACCTTTTTGTTAACACACTAACTAACTGTCACATTAGTCTTGTTCATAAAATGGAATATGCGCAAGCAACACAATGATCATTCTACGAGTGTGGACGTTTGAACGAAGACGCTGGTCTTGAAGATGGAAGATGAGGCACAGGGAAAGTCCTGGTAAAAGTGAACCCCTCACCCAACAGGGAGCGGATCTTTGACTCAGATCCTGGAGATTTGTCATCCTGTTGGTTAAAAAAAACAAGAGAAGAATCACACACAGAAGACAGATAAAGACTCAAAGTCTCAGTGAAACATTACATTTATTGTGGGACCATTGGTGGTAATCATTCCTCTTTCTGATCTATCATTCTGTGGCATTGACATGATAAACGTACGGGTGACAATGTGGATCAAATGCTTTTACAATGTGAAAGCAAATGTATTTACTATTAAAAAAACTACAACCCAATGGGCTAAATGAAGAATTAGAATTGGCCTGCTTGTTGTGAGTTTGTCTGCCTGCACTAATCTGACCTTAATAGTCCCCAATCTATAGCACATATTGCAGATATATATCTGTTATATTTACTTACCTTTAGTTTCCTTGTTCAGGGCTGTGTGTAAATGTGTGTTACAATGCAACGTGTGATAATGAGTGCTGGTACCCCTAATTGATTACCTGCCCTGCTTGAGTGGCTCAAGGTGTGCTCAATCAAGCCATATATATACAAGGCCAGCACGTGTTTTCCACTTTTGAGTGTGAGGTGGAACGGACATGGACTTTAAACAAGATGTCATGTGCTGAAGCTGCTAAGAAAGTTGAGGAAGAACAGGGTATAATGAATCAAGAGAAGCGTAGTACAAAGACTGTGGCTAAAGAATCAAGATCTAACAGCGAAGATGTCAGTGTTGACAACAGGAGGTTTTTAGCATTTGTGGCGATGGTCATAAACTGTGCTAGCGAGTTAGAATCAAGAATGGATAGGATTAAAATGGTGGTACACGCAGCAAGGGAATTCCTTGGCGTCACTGACGTGAAAGGGGAAGGGAAGATATCCAAGAGATTTTGGAACAGGGGATGGTTGGGAGAGGGAGCCAAATACAAACTGACTAGTTGCAGTTAGGTTACTTATAGATAAGAGAAATGCAGATTTTTTTCCCCGGCTTCTTTACACATATTGTAAGCGATTATGTAAACTCAGTGGGTGGCGGTAATTCACCATATGGTTTTAAAACTACCATAAAACCCGAAGAAGAAGTTTTCCACTTAATGCACTGACGATAGTCCATGCTGGTTTTTACCAAGGACAGGATATCACCAATCTCCACCGCCCGGGTCCTTCAGGATGATAAACCGTGCCTATTCTCACACCCACAGATCACATGAGAAACATCCAGAATGGCAGTGTAATTTGCTTGTGTGCTGATTCCGTCTTCGTCGCCTTGTGTTTCACGGTTCTTAGCAAAATAATGACGTGATTTTTTCACCAGGTTGTAGCCTACATTGCCTTCCCACAAGATGTCAGTATCGTAACGCGTAAAAAAAAAAAATTAAACCAGCTGCTTTTCTTGTCCTCAAAAAAAGAAAAAAGATTAACGGGTTACTTTGCAAGTGTTTCAACTATTCAACTATCTTGTATTGCGTATTACGTATATTTTTTTCGGGGGGGGGGGGGGGGGGCTCATGTTGAGGAAACTGTCTCATCATATTGGGCAAAAGGCAGGATACAGTTTGAAAGTGCAATGGATTGGACCGTTTTCCCATCCTTTGCACGGAAATTTGCGTTGAATTTTCTTTTCCGTTTCAAGGGAACGTCTTGCTTCGTAATGCAAATTTCCCAGCAAAGGATGGGAAAACGGTCCAATCCTGCCCTTTGCCCTGTACGATGAGATAGTTTCCTCAACATGACCACCCTACCACCCCCACACTCAAGAATCTTACGGGAATAACTTGGCGAGATAAGGGCTGGATGGGTGTATAAAGTCATACAATTGATAAACGAATCGCTTTACAATACCCGAAACTGGTCAGTCAAGGATGCATGTCATTCCGCTGCGAGGACCTTCCTCCTTTCGTTGATATTTCAAAAAAAAAAACACAAGGACAGACTAATATCAAATCAAAATCAAATCTATCAAATGCCTTTATTGCCATTGCACAGCTGTACAACGAAAGTCAAGTGCCCTCCTTGTGGTAAATAAATGATCAAGATATATATATATAAAAAAGAGCACACAACAATGAAAACAACAAATGCGACGCAGTTTGAAATAACAGAAAGAGTAACCTAATAAACAGATTTTAAAAAAAATTAAATACATAAATAAATTATCAGTAGCAATCAAAGGTAAGAACAGAACAGTGTATTGCACCACCCCAATAAGCACAGTTGTCACGTTAAGAAATGAGCACTTTTATGGCGCTTGGATAAAAACTGTTCATTAGTCTAATTTGGACTGCTAGCAGTTTTCGTTTCCCTATCATACTAGGTTGTACCAAGGACAGGATATCACCAATCTGCACCGCCCGTGTCCTTCAGGATGATAAACTGTGCCTATTCTCACACCCACAGATCACATGAGAAACATCCAGAATGGCAGTGTAATTTACTAGTGTGCTGATTACGGGCGCTGCCCGCTCAACGTCTTCGACGCCTTTTGTTTCACGGTTTCTTCGCAAAGTAATGACGTGATCTTTCACCAGGTTGGCAATTGTACATTGACTTCCCACAAGATGTCAGTATAGTAACGCGTAAAAAATTAATAATTAAAATCACCAGCTTTTCTTCTGTCCTCAGGCAACAACAAAAAAAAGAAAAAAAAAGAGAGAGCATTAATGGGTTACTTTGCAAGTCTTTCAACTATCTTATAATGCGTATTACGTTTTTTTCCCCACATCTTACTCAGTGCAGTTATCCAGAAAACTGCTTTGTGGAAAGTGGAAAAAGCCTGTGATTCACTACAGTTTGTAAATCGGCTGATGTTTATCACTTGGATGCAGCGTGATTTCTGAGCCTGACTGAAAAAGTGCAGTAAGTTTGTTGGCAGAGCGGGTGGGAATGGAAGACGTAATTCTGATGAAAAAAATCTGACCGGATATTATCATTCTATATTGCATATCAGAGGGACGAAATGGGAATATTTTCCCTTCCAGCCTTTCCGAGAGTCTCCATCATAAAACAGGAGTGTCCACTCCTATCGAAACTGTTAAGATACAAGATCTTGTTTAAGCCCAGTACTGTTTAACTAATTACATAAACATGGCTGTCAATCAGAACTTTATAAGTGGAATCAGCATCCAGCCTGGGCACTCTCGAATAGGGTGGCACTAACGATTATTCTTATCACTGATAATCGGCTTTTTCTTTTTTAGCAATTAATCTATAAATTGTTGAGTCCATAAGATGTCAGAAAATTGTGAAAAATGTTCATAATTTCCAGAGGCCCAAAGTGATGTGTTTCAATAGTTTCTTTTGCCCAACCAACAGCCCATAACCCACAGACTCTTCATTACTTTTCATTTTACACTGCCCGGCCAAAAAAAAAAGTCACCGTTTGGAAATTAACGAACAAATTCTATAATTGGATCATTATTGCAGTTATTAATGTTTCAGCTTGAAATAATTATTTTAACCCTGACTGATGAAGTGCGTCGCTACTCATTTTTTAAAAAATCTTGTCGGAAGACACATCCCTTGATGGTGGAAAAGATGCTGCAGTATTTCAGTACAGGCAAGTTATTGGCCTGTATTTAGCACAGAAAACTATGAATGACAAAAATTAGTATGAGGAATCATTTTTCACAAACAAAAAAAAAAAAAAAACCACAAAGTCCTGACCTTAAACACATTAAAAGTAATTGGGACGTGCTCAGGAAAGACCACCGAGTGGTTCAACCATTATGTCGAGAAGACAAGATCTCCGCCAAAAATGATGGCATTTCTGATTGCATATAGTTGACATGTTCTGGCATTGCATATAGTTGTAAAAACAATGACAGGACGACAATGCACTGTAATCAAAGCTACAGGGGTTCCAACTAAATATTTGAGTGTGCAACTTTTTTT
This sequence comes from Gymnothorax reevesii, assembly GCA_029721435.1. Classification (NCBI taxonomy): domain Eukaryota; kingdom Metazoa; phylum Chordata; class Actinopteri; order Anguilliformes; family Muraenidae; genus Gymnothorax; species Gymnothorax reevesii. The sequence goes on from CM056573.1 coordinate 174,799,862, forward strand.
GTTTTGGCCAGGCAGTGTATTACCAAGTGTAAATATTAATATCGCTTTGCCTGCAAAGGATAGGCTCCCCCATTATAGCTGGATTCCTCCTGAGATTTCCTTCTGTTGGGGAGTTTTCATTACAGTTTGAGGATTTTTCCTCCTACTTTTTTTGAATTCCTTAAGGTATTTTTGGGGACTTAGGTTAGGTGTCGCCCCCTACTGTTATTTTGTAAAGCATCTTTATGACAGTACTGCCAAGTCCTCCACTCAAATCAATAGAACTGAACTGATTTGCTATCATAATGACCAAAAAAAAAAAGAAGCAGCGAACCCCCGATTGATCTCTAAGAAACTGGAACTGCCAAATGCTTAACCTTTTTGATTGAATAAAAAAACGTAAAATAAAGCCGCTTATAGTGCAGGTGCTCATAACTACTTTGTTGTCAAACATCTGAAGGTATGGACTGCCATGCGCCGACAGTAACCTGACCTGCTGGTCCGATGTCAAGGTGAAACTCAAGGTCATCTCTCAACTGGAGGGCACAAGGGGGAAAAAAATATACATTAATTTTCTGGATCTTTTTCCCTTGGGAACATCAATCAACCTCCCGTGAGGATAAATAAAGTAACAAAGGAGACAAAGAATAAAAAAAGAAAAATGAGATTGAAGAGAATAAGTCGGCAAATCCCTCATTCATTGGGGAAATAGGTGTAGTACAACTGGAAGTAAGTCAAAACGGGGGAGGCACTCATTTTTCATGTGGCGTACATATGCACGCACACACACACACACACACACACACGCACGCACGCGCATGCTACCGCTGATCCGCTTCCTATAAAGAAGAAAGATCGACCTGTGAGAGAGACCGTACTTTCCGGTTGCTGAAAATGCTCACACTCAGTGTCACATGCGTGGGCACGCACACACACGCACGCACACACATGCACGCACGCACACACAAACACATGTACACATGAACAAGTGAGACAAACAGACATGCATGCACTGGATATAAAACTAAACTAAACTTCAACTGAATAAAAGGATGCATCAACGACCCCAGACAACAACAGCCATAGGAAAGAAAAAACAACAAATAAATAATTGTTTGTAAATTATTGGAAAAAATTGAAATAAAAAAACAATTTAACCCCATGGTTGCATAAGTCTGGCTCATAACCTATTTTTGGCTGCAGTTTCTCAGATAAATAAAACCCAAACTTTGCGCACCTTCTCATACTTGCACAACTTTCTATTTCACTTTTTATATTCATTGAATGCACACTCAAGCACATATGACATATGTACTCTCCACGTACAAACATGCACTCGGTCACAAATGCCTATGCGCAGACACACTCGCGCAAATGCATGCATAGAACACGCGCATACGCACATGCGCTCATTCGTGCGTAACGCACACCCATATCCAATGAGCTTTTCTCTCTGCCAGCGCTTCGATACGCCGGTGCTTTCTTTATTACACGAGACCCTGCCGAAAGTTTACGTCCCCTCTGGCATTTCTATTCTTTACCCGCTGTCAGATTTACAGCACCGCAGCGAAATATTGTCCGGGTTGATATTAAAGGTGGATAGAGGCACGACATTACTGTGCTGAACCTGGTGGCCCTTTGTGGGAGTAAATTAAATTAATTGACTTTAAAACAGATCTCTCGTCATTCACAGAGACTTGCACCACTTTGAATTTTGAAGGACCCTATTTAAGCAATCCGGGATTCATTTAGGCAGATGGATCTCACTAATAATAATAATAATAATAATAATAATAATAATATTTTTTTAATATTAAATACATTCCATGAATAATCTTTTGCTTTTTTATTTGCTGCAAAAAATAAATAATTAAAAATAAAAAATTCCAAGCATTTTAATCATGCCTCTAAACTTAAAGCACTTATTTCTATAGGTTTTTTAAAGAGAAAAAACTGCCTCTGATTTTAATCATTTCTATATACCATAATTTATTTATATAATTATTTTTCCATGGGGTAAGTAATAATTCATTTGTTAGGTACTTGGAAAACAAAAAATTCGCAGTTTGAGCTGTGTTCTGAGGGTAAATGTGAAATAGCATGGATGAAAACAATTAAAACATGATGCAGACTATGAAAGCGTTAAATACAGGAATTAATGCTGTGAAAACATCCCCATTCCTTTTAAGGCCCTCTGTTCACTTGTGTCCTTTTTTGAGAGATGTACTTTACTGACTCTTCCATATAAACTGTTTTTCAAAATGAATAATTACACATGAAACACCACCACTGACCCACCCAGAATCCTCTTACTCTTGGCGAAGCGTATGCTCTGTGGCATAACAGCCCAATAACCATCTGGACTCTCTAATCACTTATTAAAAGGCCAGGCAGAGGACCATCAGGGAAGATACCAAGCGTCTGGTGATGACTCTGGGTCACAGCCTACAGGCAGTCTTAGAAAAGAAAAAAGATTTACTGCTAAGCATTAAATATGACATCTTATTTAACATTAGGCCTACTCTAATTCCATGTTGTCCCCCAAAATGGGGAATCTAAATGCCACATAACTAGGGCTACGGTTTCTACGTTGGACATAAAATATAGACGTAGCTTTGCTTAAGATAAAGCTGAAAATCCAAGCTATTAAACACTTATTTGATTACTAGTTTTGTGAGGTTTCGTAACTTTTCTGACCCAGCCAGTGTTTAATGCGTGAACCTGACTTGATGTTAACCGTAATTTTTCCGAGGACATTTGGTATGCACCAGTCCTACCTTGTAGCTTTGGATAAAAGCTTTTTTCAGAGGACTGCGAGGTGTTGTCCTAATTCCCATGGAAATTTGCTGCCCTCTGCTGGTTGGAGATCGTATGAGCCAGAGGTGTTGGTGATCTGCTGACTGGGGGACATCCCTGATGAACTCCTAAAAGCAGCAAGTCAACGTCATCACAGAGAGCCCAGATATTGAAACAAGCTGCTCCATCCATACCTGCCCATCCATCATCTTACCCAATTTTTCCTGGTTGGAGTTACAGGCCCTGGGGCCTAAGCCACCATTCAATGGGCAGGAGAAAGGAACGCGTCCGCGACAATTTGCCAATCCATTGCATCGACCACACGCAACTCATTCATTCAGCCATTACTGTGGGCAATTTAGAGCCTCCAGTTAGCCTGACATGTGTGCCTTCGGGCAGTAGGAGGAACCCGGGATCCCTAGAGAGAAACCAGATGAACTCGAGGAGAACATACAAACTCCACGCAGACAGGCCCCTCCCTCAATGAAGGAGTGCTGCTGCCCAATGCACCCTGGCACCACTGCACGTGTCTGCGCTATTACGGGATACCCACCGAGCAGGCCATGGGTCTGCAAGCTTCTAATCGAATAAAAGGGTTTTATTTATTTATTTATTTTTATTTTTTTCTATTTTTCTGAGGTGAAAAATCCAGGTTCTGTTCATTAAAAATAAATAAACTTCTTGGTGTTCTGTTGAACACCTGACACCTGGCAGAACCAACCAAAGAATTTCTCCAGCTCAGTTCACATGAGTGAAAGAGTCACTTTGTAACCCCTGACATTTCCACTTGTATTTTTTTTTTTTTTTTTTTTTTGTCCTCAGAAGGTTAGGAAAACAACGAGAACATTCCTGCAACAGCAGAGAATTAATATCACCCCTTCTGTCGGTCTTTGCATGAATTTGGTTCTGACAAAACAATCGCTCATTCAGTGCCCTCCTCCAGAGCCTCTCTCTTCTCAAATCAACACCAAGGAATTATGGATTTTTGCAAAATAAAATCAGGTGGGGAAAGGGATGAATTCAATTAACCTTATCCTGAGGAAAGGCCGCTGCAGCGAAATATCAACATGAAATTAGGAAAGAGGTCAATCGATAGACAAGCGTGTATCCTTCTCATATTATGGGCCCAAGACCGAGCACTTGATGGAGCTTTGAAATAAATGCTTCCCTTACAACAATGGTAATCTATGGCCCTTAATTTAATGAATTAAGATTATAAGCAGGCCTATGATGGTGTTTATTCATATTTATATCATATTATTGTATTATTTCATTCATGTTTCTTATCACTGATGATGTCCGCTGCAAATTGAGATAATGCAGGCACATTAAATGGTGCTCTGGCATTGCAGGATTTTCTAAATTAACTCAAGGATTGTCAGATTGAGTTGTGCCCACTTAGTTAAAAAACTAGAGTGATGAGTAGGTGCTTTTTTTTTTTTTTGCTTGAAATTTCCATTCAGGCGATTAGAGGCAGGCGGCCTTCACTTGACCTTGTAAATACTGCAAGCTGGCCCAGGGAGCCTGGATGTGGGGCTAAAGTCAATAACTGACCTCCATTAAATGCACAGATGCTGTCATTCGCTCAGTGGCAGAAGGTGATTTAGCCCTCTCAACATCAGCCTTAATTGTAGCTACTTTGGATTCATGCTTGCTGTCTCCGCCGCCACACTTCCTCGCGGACGCTGCACAGGCTGTAATTTTTGGCCGATTACTTTCATATTTAGTATGGACATGTGTTATACTTCACTCATGACACCTATCAATGTTGGTTGCCATGGCGACAGCATTGGTCAAATAATGCACTACAAAGTGGCGAAGTGGGGGCTACACCCATGCGGTCGCGGCCGACAGCACCGTCTGATTGACACAAAGACACAGAGTGAGCTCATCGCAGTGGAGCTCAGTGTTACCGAGTCGTGTCTCAGGTAGGGATCCCCCAGGGCTTAGTGCCCAGGCTGGGTATGTTTTCAGCAGCGGACATGCGAGAAAAGGTTCGGTATTGTAAGGTGGTTTGTCCAGTATCTTCACATCAAAAAGCTAGATTTTATGTTTTTCAAACACATTCTCATCCTGAGTCATCATATAGTGACGGTACTTGCTCAAGCGTCGATATAAGATGCAAAAGGAGGCTTTTGGCGTCCTTATTAGACGTTTAGGGTTAGGGTTCGAGTTAAGGGTTAGGGGTTAGGGTTCATTTTAAACTGGTGTCAGGACGCTGAAAGGCTCCTTTTTCACCGTATATCGACACTTGGACAGGTAGCATCATTGTATGTCGAGTCAGCATGAGACTGAGCTTGTTTTTCCCATGGAAAATGAGACTGATTTGCAGCAGTCATGCAATAAACAAAAGTTTTAAAAAGAGCTGTAGAACTGGAAGTGCTCTCTGCTGGTTAAGTTTAAGTTTTAAGTAGGCTGGTAAAGAACATTATCTCATTTTCTTCAAGTTTGACTTCTGCTTTAAAAATAATCATGCAGAAAAAGGAGAAAAATAACTAGGAGGGCACTCAGAGAGAGCAGACCTCCGCCAAGGCCAAATTCCCCATCTTGCAAAGTTAATGACAGTGAGAAATAATTTGTGTATCTGCCCCCATGATTCAGATCAGCTCCAAAATTTAATGGTTCTTTCTTGGCCCGTGCAACACCCTTCCAATTAGTTTCATGAAGGTCGGGCCAATATTTTTTCTATAATCCTGCTAACAAACAGACAGACAAACTAACAAATGAATCAGTCACGTTGAGGGAGAGCTTGCCAAAATTTTGTTAAAATAATAAAGAAAGAATGGCTTTTGAAGGTAAAAATCAGGCCGCTATTGGCTATGATCAATGTTATCTATAATTTATCCTAAAATATCTCCAGAATTGTGGCTTTAGTAAACAATTATATAACTTCGGCAAATTTCCCATTGCTTATGAAAGGAAAATTTTGTGCTCATAGAGACTGAAAGTGAATGAGCTGATTTTCACTATATTTGGAGGACAAATCAGCCTGAAGATCAGCCTGATAAAATGTCATGTGTCAGTTCTAGGCCAAGGCCCACTTGTGCGTGAAGTTTAGGGAGGATTGGCATTGAACCGAAAGCTATGAGGCAGTTGCTCGCTAGCAAACAAGTGGAGAAGCTTGCGAACAAATGAACTCAACTGACCAATAAGCTCGTTGATACTGAAAATTAAGGCAAGTGGAAAACCAAACTGAAACATAACCTTCTTGGCAGAGGTAATAACAACTTGTAGCTGTCGATCAGGATTAGGCCCGAGGCATGATTTTCTCTGCCTTCCTCAAGTACCATAAAACAAAAGGAATTAAACATGAAATATCATGTTAGCAGCTAATTCCCAATTTACCCACCACCAGGGGTAAAATACCCTCAGGACAAGAGTGCTAGAGGACATTGTGCATTCGCAACAGGGCGCTCCTGACTCGGCATTTCACAAGCGCTCACGTCCCACTGAAGCGGGCGGGATTCGAGATTTCAGTCTAACGTCTTCTTTGCTTTGCGTCTAATCTGTTTCCCGTCTTTCCTGCCGGCGCTCCTTTAATCTCCCGGATGCATTATCTCCAGCGCCCAGCCCCTGCGACTTGATCACACGAAACACGGCCTCCTTCGCTCCCGGCAATAATTCAACTCTCCGAATTAAAAGGAAGAGGAAGAAAACAAACAAAGCGAAGCGATTGTACCGAAAATTGTTTACTCTTCCTCTCCGGAGGGGGTAGGGCGAATGGCAGCCCCCTTTGTGTTACTCTCCAGCTTATTGAACAGAAGCAGCATGTTTTTTTTTTTTGTTTGCGGTAAGTGGTTTGAAAGCCCGTCCTGGGGTTAGCAGCTGTTACAGCAGCAGGTGGCTGAGTGGAGGTTTGCAGCTGTTTGCAGGCTGAGAGACGGAACCCTCCGGAGCTTCAGCAGTCCCCACTGAGTACCACATTAGGCGGCTCAACGGGTCACCCACATATAAGACACCCGAAATGCAGACAGGGCCATTCACTCGCAGGTCACGCCCAGTCACAGAAGGGGTTGCTCATACACAGGTCACCCCAAATGTAGAATGGACCAGTGGCGCACAGGTCATCCCAATTCCAGAATGGGACGCTCAAACACAGCAGGATATTCGTAATGGTCTGTCGACATGCAGGTCAGCCCAAATATCAAAATCTTTGCCTGCTTGGAAAAGCTTAAGAAGTGCGGGGGGGAAGAAATTTGAAAATATCCAAAAAAAAAAAAAAGAGATAGAGATATTAAAAAGGCCTGTATCCATATATCAAAATGATTTAACTTAAATAATTTAATTTCATGAAAAAAAAAGTTTGCCTTCATGAAATGTATTACTTCAAATTAATGATGAAAATCAGCGGTAAAAAAATCTGGCAAGAGTAAGTTTTTAATCTCGGAGAACATTTGGTACAGGCAATTTAGATGCCGGCTGTGGGTTTTGTCTCTCAACCTGAAAGTCGGGTCCTGCAGCCAAAACTGGCCGCCGTTTATTTTGCAGGTCCAGCCGTTTCGAATTGCTCTTTATAGGCTATTATTCCGCTCCGACTCAATCTATGTACATAAAGTGAACGGCTGTGATGAGTGATGTGCGACTCTTAGCGTTTGTAGCGGATGTTCATCCATATTTCAGGTCTTGAGAGACCAGAATGATTCACCGACTCGTTTTCCTCTGCCCCGAGGGAAGAAACAGATCGGAGCAGCGGAAAAGGGCAAGGGGTCGCCGGTGTTAGTCGATTGTTTTTATTGCTCCCGAAAACTCTGGTTTGGCCCCTGGGAGAAATCGATGGTCTCATCAGCGGCAGGAGGAATAATATTTATTGATTTTTCTTGCTCTATTTTCTTTCGTTTTTTTCCCGTGGCACGTCTCCGTGTTCAAGACATACATCAAGTGACACAAACCAAACCTGCTTCATTTTAGCCCCTCCAACTCAAAGAGTAAAAAATCAAACCAAAGAAGTCAGCCTGAACAAGTAATTCTGTCTGGAACCTGAACTTAAAATATTCATTTACTTACTTTTTTCAATAAATGATCAAATACATTTTTAACAGGGTGGTAAGTAAATCTAAATGGTCAAAACTAAGAACTAGTTAAAAGTAGCGATTATTTAAAATTTGAGAAAAAAATGTATTTCAAGTTACATTACAATACTGAATCGCTTGTTAAGATTTTGTTTATTTATTTTGCAGTGAGGCGACTCAGTAGCCACAAAATTTTGCTGCTTCTAGCCAGACTTCCTTGGAAAACAACTCATAACTGCTCTGAGCTGATTGCTCCAACCTTCTGTTCTTCTAGAAAGATTTACGCTTAACTGTGACCACACCCCCCCACAACTGCCCTCGTCTCCCAAACCCCACAACCTAACACCCCTTCTCTCCTCTTGCTGTTGCCATGGTTACTGCTCCAGTCAATTTGGTACATGGTGGTGGTTCCCCTTGGACACAATTACCACCCCGGTAACAGCAACACACATACGCGCACAAAAAAGAAATAAAAAAGAAAGTTCTGTCCAGTGATTGGCTGAGCCTGTTCTTGCACTACCATTTGTGGGTAGGGTTTTAACAGTGGGGCTGCGTCCAGATCACCCCCACCCCCTCCTCCACATTTGTCCCCCTGGGGACTGGTAGTAGCTCTATGTGTCTGAGGATGACAAATCAGAAGCCTGTCCCTTTGTCCCTGTGTCTCTGGGGTGTGTGTGTGTGTGTGTGTGTGTGGTTTTTTCAGAGAGAACTGCTTTTAAAAGCTCATACACACCTCCTGCCCTCCAAAAGCACCACTACCACTGTCCCCCCACTCCACCTCCATTACCCCCTCCCCAAACCAGCACTCCTCACCCTCCAACCCCTCGTCCCCCAGGGGCACGAGAGACACCCCCCCCCCATTCCTCTCTCTCCCTTCCTCTCTCTCCCCACAGGATCGATGTGATAAAAGCCTCCCACCCAGAATTTTTATTTTTTATTTCTGTTGTTAAATTGTTAAAATATTGCCTTCTCCATCCCCGCCCCCCCCCCTCCTCGTACTGCGCCGTCCATTTCAGTTTGAAACTGCGCATTTAACTCACCCCGAGAGAGGGGCGGGGGCGGGGGGTGGCTTTGCAACCTCTCATCCATTTAATGTGGGCAGAGCCCTCACAGGGAGGGAGGGGAGAGAGGGAGCGAAAGAATGAAAGAGAAAAGGGAACCGATGAGCGGCGCGGGAGAGAGAAGGGTGTGGCTTGTTTCACGCTTATGCTTTTTCCGCTTTCATCTCGATACGAACGTGGCATTATTATTACTCTCTTTTCACTATTATTATTAATTATTGAGGGCAAGGGAACAAAGAACTGCTGCGCTCAGCGAAAGAGAGGGAGAGAGAGGGAGAGAGAGAGAGAGAGAGACATTTTCTCCTCCATTTGCCTGGTCCAGGGCTCTTGTAGGAGCTCATGTGAGCCCAACCTCTGCTCAGGGCGTGTGTATCACGCACATCTATCGTGTGTATGTGCCATCGCACTGCAGTGGGTCGCACTGCCCCCGAGTAACAAGAAGGCTGTGGGTTTAATTCCAATTTCTGTGCGTTTGGGTTTGTGCTTGTGTTTCTGTGGCTTTTCTCCCGTTACCGCGGTTTCCTGCCTCAAGCCAAAGACATGCATGCCAGGCTAATTGAAGACTAACTGCCCATATAGGTGTCAGTAGCAGGAAATAATAGTTGTGCTATTTGATTGTTGTTGTTGTTTCCCGAGTGTCAGTTCGCCTGAGCGTTTGTCTTTGCTTCTGGTGCTTATATGCATCTGTCTACCTTCCCCTTCCCCGGGGTTTCACGTCCGGCGCTCTAATTAACTTCATTATCGCCTCGTTACTTCACCCCTCCCTCCTTTCTCCCAGTCTACTGCGCGCCTGATTCCTGTTTGTTCATTTGTCTGCGTGTGTTTATTCACTCTCACTCCTCTGTTCTGCACGAGTTTGTCAGAGTTCCTTTACGCCTGCGTCGTTACCAGTATCTTTCTGCTCTGCCTGTCTGTTGAGTGTTCTGACGCTAATTGTCCCCAAGTTCCAGTTTTCGCATTTGGCCTTGTTCTGACCGCTGATCCTGCCTGATTTCGACCCATTGCCTTCGAGTTTGATTTGTTTTCTGGAACTGCATTGCGGCCTCTCGGTTTTTTAACTCCAGCCGTTTCTGAAAACACTTCTGGACTGTGATTCGGTACTGAATTCTGCCCTCTGGTTTTTGTCCCTTGTCTATTTGACTCAAATTTTTGGCCTCTACGAACTTTGGTTGATTTTTCACTCACAGTCTTCGCCTGAGTCCCAGAGCTCACCTGACAGTGAGTGTGAAAGGTGTGTGAGTAAATGGTGTGTGATCAGCCGGACTGTCTGCTGTGAGTTACTGTCCTATTCTCATTATACGCTGGGATAAACTCCAGCTTCCTACCCTCATGAGAACGAGACACTGAACAGATATCACTCCTGTTTACTGTAAGCCATCACGTTACTGCCTGCTGTCCTCCACCGGAGGTTAATAAGGGAATAATCAATTAACGCCATAAAACCAGATCCATATATAGGTCCATAAGATGCACCTGCTGCATTCAAACCTGTGGATTTTGAGGCCGATTCAAACTCTGTTGGAGATCCCAAAGTTTCCAACAATCACATATGTTCTGTTGAATTACGGGGAAAAAATCCATACATTGATGCATAAGATCTATATGTTTTCAATTTCATGCAATGCCGTGGCCATAAAAACATGGCGTCCTGTGTTCGAATATTTCTCTCAGTATAAGTGTGATGTTGCATCAGTGAAGCGCTGCAACCAGCACATACAGAATATGTAAATGACATTGTCCTACAGAAAGGAAACTAAAATGTATTTTTCTGACATTGAAGCTACTCCAGGGAAAACCTAAGTGGAAAACTTGAAAGGGTTAAATGAGCCTGGCTTCTTCACTACATCCTGTCTCACCAGGACTACATCTATTCATAATCCAACCCACTCATTTCTGGCCAGGATCTCAGAAAGTCTGGGGCATATTCCTGCATACAGTCATGGCGAGAGGCAGAAACAAACCTGGGACAATTCACAATCCATCACAGGTATTACACACAAACCATGAACAATTGTGAAAATTTGGAACCTTTAAAAAGCCTGGCGCTCCTGTCTTTGGGCTGCGGAAAGAAACCCATGTGAAGATGGAGGAGAACAAGGAAACTCAACACAGAAAGGCCCCGGGCTGGATTCGAACCCATGACCTTCTTGCTGAGAGAAAACAGCACAGTGTCAGTGGGGCCCAGGCTGTAGAACCAGGCATTGTTACGTATTCACTAACCTTTATTCTGCCAAATTTGTCCCGTTGAGACTAAAATCAATTTTACAAGAGAGGCCCTGCCAAGGACAACACATTTAGTTTTCGACAAGGCACCAAAAAAAGGGTACAAGAAAGAATAAAAGACAAGCAATGTGTGCGAAAAACACAATCAAGTGCACAAAACAGTGACATCACTGTTGAAAACATTTGCAATGTCCTTGTTTGCAATCGATCAACAAAAACTTTTAACTCACTGAGGGTGACCAAGCCTAAAAGTTTCTGTGTTTTACAGGGGCTGTTACAGACTGCAGGTACAGAATATACCAAATACTTCTGAACACTCAGTGTCTCCGGATCATAACCTATGAGCTATGCTTTTGCATTACAGTTCCATCCACACAAAGGGGAAGAATTTTCCAAAATTCATTTGGATTTACAAAAAAAAAAAAAAAACAAACTCTCACTAGTAGCATTAGTAAAGAGATTCACCATCCATTATGTGCATCAAAAGTAAACTTACAGCTTAAATTATGATTTTTTTTTATATGCAGTGACTGGTCACAGCGTGGAATAGTTTAGCAACCTGTGTAGCACAGGCAGACAGTCTGGGGTCTTTCAAGATCAGGTTTGATATGAAGCTTCATACTTGTTACGGTCCAAACCAGGAATCAAGTGCAGAGACAAACTTCAGAACAACTGGTCATTTATTGGCAGCAATACAGTCCTGACCTGGATGGAACTCGGAAGGAGAGGAGAGAATTCAGCACAGATGTAATAGGCAATGCTTGGGCTACCATGGCCAGTGGTTTCCGGTGTGCTGCCAGATGTTGAAGCGATGGCCAGCTCTGGACTGCCCACGAAGAGGAGGGTTGATGCCTGAGATGAACTCGATCCCAGTCCTGTCCCCAGCTCAGGGTAGCACACGAAACTTGAGAGTAGACTTGCAAGGGTTTACAAAGAACAGTCCTAGACCCTGATAAGGTTCGGAAACTTGTTCTTGAAAACTGGAGTTGTAGAACACAGTTAAATTCAGCTAACTTTACTGTAACTCAGTCCCAATCCTGGACCCTGATAACCTTGCCAGTTAGTAATAGTAGTGCATAAGATTAAGACAAAGAAATTTTACTAACATGCACGTGACTGGGATTTCAGTACAAATGCACCTTTAGAATCCAGCAACAAGCCCATGCACTGGAAGGCTTAAATACCCGCCACACGCTCAATAGGAAACAAGCAAGTAGTGAGATTTAGCCGGGAGGGGAGACAAGCACAAGATGTTCTACAATCACGACGCATATACCTAATACAGACGACCGCTGCTGAACTGCAAACGCAAGGGATTTACACAAGAGTTGTGATGCATAACACATGACATTAGACAGATAAATGCTTGCATTGTCTGCTTTATACCACATGTGCTTTTTCTTATCTTTAAATAAGATTCACTGACGTTTACAAGATTTCTGGAAGTAGAGACTACAGCAGGGAAGGCAGATTCCTTGGTGGAGAAGCAACTGTCATGTTTTATTCTGTGAAGAAAAAAAAAACAGGGAGGTGGGGTGTTTTGTGAGGGGCAGGGCGGGCCCTGAGATGACAGAATTTTGCAAGATGCTCCCAGGAGGGCAGCGGTTGTACCCGATATCTAAAAATGTCATGTGACTTCATTTCTATAGTCTTCGACTTTCGATTGTGACTTTACAATCCAGCAACAAGCACATGAACCAGAAGGCTTGAACACTGATCGCTCATTCGGAAATGAGTGAGTAACGAGATTCAGCCAAGAGGGGAGGTGCACAGGACGTGAACCAATCACGACACGCATGCACCTAAAAGACATGTATGCTACTGAATTGCGAAGAGACATACAAGTGATTGACAGGAGGGTTGTGACAGTTCTAGATCTTGTTCTTAAGTTTACTTTGTGTTAAGTAAACTTTAGTAATAGGATAAAGCTATGCTTTGTTGGACTGATTGGCCCGTTGTTGTCACTCTGTTATGTTGTGTTATGTCCTGATTAGTCTTGCATCAGTACAATGTGGACCAATTACACAGAGACAGATTAAGTTTTCAGTGAGTAAATTGAGTTTAATGTGGAGAATGTCTGCTTTAGTCTTATTCTGTGTCAAAGGCCCTATGTAAGTCAGCTATGTTTGTAGAAAAAAAATCCACATTCATTCCAGCAGGTAATTCATGTACACACACAGCGCACAAATATTGGCAGCATGGAGTCTCTACAGTAAGATTTTCTGTTCAGAAGCTCTCTGATTGAAGTGAAGTGTTCGTCTCAATTAGCGGCAAACAGCAGCTCCGTCATAATTGCGGCCGGCGTCACATTGTTTCGCACTGGGCTTGCAGTCTGTCTGTTGCCGCGAGCCGCATTCAATTATGCATCCATTGACCAAACAGTGCCAAATAATTAGACCTGTCAAGCCCATTACAACTAATTTACCATAGCAAATGCTTATAACAACTGTTGTAAATCTGTTAATTAATGTATTCATTTTACTTAGCATGCATGGCAGGATTGTATATGTTATTAAGTAGTATCTCTGTGTCTCTGTTGTGTTGGCTAATATACAGTCACTCATCAGAAGCATAGCACAACCACATCTTCACTAATAACTGTATGGATATACACGTACACCCCTACCTATTAAGTTGAAATAATTTTGTATTCATTTTATTCATCAAGAATAAATCACAATCATCATAAAACATTGATGATTGGGACAATCAAAGTCCCAATCATTTTGTGAAAAGAGGTAAAAAAAATATTTTATTCCAACTTAATGAGCAACAGTGTATATGTTTCAGTTAGATTGTGTAACCAGTTATTTCATGAAATGGCTAGTGCTAAACTTGAGTCATTTCACAAAATGACAAAAAAATGTTAGTCATTTTATGAAATAAGTGGTTTCATAATCTGACTAGAACTTAAAGTATATACATTCATATGCCCTTGTGTGTAAGCGCATGTATAAAAGTGTGCGTGTGTTTGAGTGCATGGGCACATGTGTGTGTATGCCTGTGTGTGTGTGTGCGCGGGTCTCGTTGTGTAAACGTCAGTGCACATCCAAGTGCATGTGTCAGCATGTTTGTGGGTGTGTTCGTGTGTGTGTGCGTGTGCGTGCATGGAGACGCCCATTTTTCTGTGCTTACTCATGGGCTGGACGAATACAAGTTCCCAGGATGGATTGTGCACGCACGACTACTGACTATAATAACTGCAAGAATGTAGAGAAAAAGCCCTGATTGTTGGTAACATCCCAACACTGGAGGCTCACGTTGTTTATATTAGCATATTGATTAATGCGTACCGCACAGGACGTGCAGAGAGGAAGCCGGTTTCCTTGGATACTTGTTGATTTTATTGGCAGACTCGCACTTTGCCCTCAGTCTCGGTTAGATCCCGCGGCTGCATCTGCCACACTGAAGCGCAGCTCTTTCATGGAGAACGCCGCGAGTGGGCGAACGAACAGCCAACAAGACCAGACAGCTTGTTCTCTGCAGAGAAATGCTGGAAGTAAAAGCTGAGCAAGAATGTCTTTCCGATCGCTTAAGAGTCTCTGTGCGGCGCAGTTCTACAGAGGTCATTGGGGACATTTAGAGTCTGTTTTGCTAAAATATTTTAGAATGTGCAAAAACTTTCAGTGCGTGCACTACTGCCAGACTAATACCATGACAAATCAGTGGGTTTGGTCATGGTATTTGTTTTCAACCAAAGGTCATTACTTTCATATTGTTACAGGACTTTTCATCCCCGCACATTTTGTCCCCGAATTTCTCATCCCCGGATTTTCATCTCCAGATTTTTCGTTCCCGAGGACTTTTCGTTCCTGGACTTTCCGTTCCCTAATGATAAAGGAACACATCACCATTATTGATGGGGTTAGGGATAGTGTTATAATGCAGGATTAGGGCAAAAACATTATTGGGGATGAACAATCCAGGGACGATGAGTTCAGGGACGAAAATTCCTTGGAGACGAAAAGTCTGGGGACGAAAAATTTGAGGATGATAAGTCTGGGGACGAAGAGTCCTAGAGCCCTTTCATATGTGTGAGAAGGTTATCGCACATGATGACATACCTTCAAACATTTAGAAGTGAATTTTTAGCCATGTTATTGGGTCATAAACACTTACCACAGCCAGAATCAGATGGCGCGGCAAAGATGAGGGGTAGTGCACACTGCAGAAATGAGAAATGGGTCCATCTTACCGAGGATTTTTATGCTGTATTTTGACTTATAACATTGATTTCTATCGCCTTTTCTCTCAGTAAGACAAAAATTCCACCACTGATGTGAGACGATTTTGACTCATTTCCACATTTGTCCACATTATAAGAGCATTTTGCTTTTCAAGCCAAAGGTAATATTTTTGACCTGTAATAAATAAAAAAAATGACAAGTCAGGTCTCACCATACAATTAAATGACTCGTTATGATGGACACTTTTTGCCGTTTCGGGTTGTGTACTGAGGGGAAAAAAAAGGGAAAAATGTGAACAAACATCGATATGCCAGTGTGATCAGGAAATTTCACTTGTCTTGCTCATGGTAACATAAAATAAGCTCATAACGTCAGATATTTTCTTTCTTAAGTAGAAAACAAGTCTCATAGTAGGATTAAGAGACTTACCAAGACAGACACATTTTGCTGTGTATTGCTTTGATTACTACTCTGCTCTATTTTTTTATCTTCAGCCACTGGCAGACGACAGTGTAGAATTCACTCTGGAGATCATCCACTGGAGTTGTGAATGAGCTCTGAGCCTCAGCTAAGTGACTGTAATGTAATGTAGCAATGGGCCAGGCTTGGGCAGGCAAATCTCTGTACATTTGATGAATCTGCCAGGTGGGATATTGCGGAGTTCCTGAGTAGTGCATTGTGTGTGGTCAGCATAGTGATACAGTGTGTAGCACTGTTGTCTCACGGGCTTTAAGTTGTCGGTTTGAATCCCACTTAGCGCTTACAAAGCCTTTCTGAGACTGGGTGCCCCGGTTTTGAGCACTCTTCTTTCCTCCAACAGCTCAAAGACATGCTTATGGGGTTAGGTGGAGACTGTGCATTGCCCTCGGTGTGAATGAATGGTGAGTGGGCAAAATGTCCATCATGTGTTCCTGCCGCCTGCCCATTGTATGCTGTGATAGGCTCCAGCAACCCCCCCAGCCCCACTACCCAGACCGAGAATAAGCGGGTGCTATACTACAAGGGCAACAATACAGCATGCATTGTGTGCTAAACTCCCCCAAGTGGCTGTGCAGAGTATTGCATCGTTACCGTCAAGCACTGCAACTCTGTTGCAACGTTCACATTGCTAGCCTCATTGTTGATTCCAGTTTTTTCCTCCGATCGTACTAGCCTATCTGAATGGTTCACATTCACAATTACGAGTGACTTGACGCTAACTTTCAGGAAAATGCATCTGTTCTCCGAAAAGGCAGGCACGCACACATTGATATATTTTTGCACAAGTCACCTGTGACGCCAACAACAGAATTGACACACGTTCATGGTATTCAAATCTGATTCAAACTCAGAAAATGGATGCGCTTGTAGTGAATGTATGGATGGGATTTCGCACAAGAGGAAAGCAAACAGTTTTATTTGATCAGGTTGAGAAGGTGAAAAAAGGCAGAGGGCTAGCTTTTTAGCTTTTTAGGTTGCTTACATTCAGGCAAAAAGCTACGTGGACTAAGACCTGACCATTCTGATTCATGTCGAATGGCCATGTTTCAGATTTGTATCTGATCTAGGACCACATATGAAAGAGTCTCAATTTTGATTTGAAGAGCTTTGAAAACTTCAAGACGGTGTCACATTATGGCAAAAAAATCGGGTTTGTGTCACTTAAACCTGGTAATGTCAATTCAGCCAAAATGAACATGCAATGACCCAGTCCTAAGGGTTCCTGATTGAAATTCACAATGTTTTCAAGAGCCACAAAACATTGATTCGTAGAATAACCTGCAGACCGAAAACATTTTGCCATTTCTTTTTATTTCTTTCAGTCCAGATTCAGCATTCAGGTCCTGCAAATGCACCAAAAGGCCTGATTCTCTTAGTCAGTCTTCCAGCTGTAAGAGGAGAACAGCAGTAATGCACAGTCACTGGAGAGGGTTTTCCAAACATAATTATCACTTGTGAAGCAATGGGCTTTGCACTTCAGACGAGATCTGAGCGTTGTTGTACAAAGCAGTGATTTCCTCAGTCGCCCAAAACCCCTTACATCCACATGATTTCATCTTACTGTTCTCTATAATCCATCCAAGCTGGCTCAGAGTTTAGAGAGCTGGACCCCATTTCACAGAGCTGGATAACTGCGTCAGCTGGATAACTGTACCAAGTGCAACCTGAAACCGCTCGCGGTACTTTATTCCATATCCTATGTTTTGGACGGTGTCCAGGTTTTAATTACCACTGGTATCCATCTCACTCATTAATCCTGCTTTAAGAAACAGTCCTACGGAGAACATTGTGAGACAGCCAGTTCAGTCATGTGATCGGCCTTGAACAGGGTCATTGGTCAAAGTGGTGGCTAAATGAACAAATCACGGGGCCCCTGGGCAATCACATTCGATGCCCTGGCCCTATACCCACACCACACCCCCAGCGCACTAAATAGCAGCAGTAGATGGTAGAATTTTTTCCCCCTGGGAGGACCACCAAAATCTGCTGCCTCATCTCTACTGTCTGTCTTCCCTCCATGAGGTCCTTGACTTCTGGGCCCCCATTGCAACGCTGCTTACCTTAGTCTGTGGTGTAGTATGATACAGTCCAATGCAATCTATGATATACTCAGAGGACCCCCGGCAGGCGCCCAGTGCGCCTGCTCAGTAATCTGGCCCTGATGGCGGAGGGGTCAGCTGAAAGATGTACATTTAGTGGAGAGCTGATACCGACTTTGACCTTGAAAGATTGACCCTTTGATCTTACTTCCTCTGCAAATTGACCCTTGACCCCCAAAAGTAGTGGTCATCACAGAGGTCACTTGGCCTTAAACCACAGGTCAAAACGCAAAACATACAGACGCCGCCATCTCCTTCCTTCTCGTTTGGATGGGCTTATTACTCTTCACTGTGGGTAGGCTGTACAAGTGTTAACGAGAACTACACAGCCCCGCCCCTCTTGAGTTATGTGTCTAATAAGCTCTTGGCTCCTCAATCCTCCTGGCATTACAGACCCCCCCCCCACCACCAGCTCATGAGGCAGACACTCCAGACAATAAGTAGAGGCTATACAGCCTGTTGTGAGCTGAACCACACGTAAGATTCACTCCAACAGTACTCAAACACAACAGATAGCGCAAAATTTATTTGCAATAGAAGAACTAACTGACGACTAGCAATTCCAGGTCTTCTGGTGTCAAATACGGTTGCATGTCTGTCTTTACCAGTCCGAAACCTGTTAAATGAACCACAGAAAACACTGTGCGATTTCAAAACGTAAAAAAAAGAGGACAAACCTCGAGGCAGTGGAGGCTCAGGCGCTGTGTGTACTCTGTATGCAGGTGTGTGCAGGGGAGAGAGAGCGCCGAGAGGGCTGGAGTGAGGTGGGGGGAGATGAGGACGTGTTCCCGGCCTGTCTCCTCCGTTCCCCCACCTGTCATTCACACCCCGGCCACTGCCAGGCCAGCGCGGGATTCACTCCCGGGCCTTTCACAATAATTGGCTGCTTGTCTGCAGTGTGAGTGTGTGTGTGTGTATGTGTGCGTGTGTGTGTGTGTGTGTTTGTGTGTATGTGTGTGTGTGTGTGTTTGTACGTGTGTATGTGTGCGTGTGTGTGTCTTTTTTCCTGTGCGACTATGTGTGTGATGAGGGAACATCCCCCCTGGAGTGTCTTGTGTGAACTGTGAAAAGGCAATCATTCACACACAGAAAGGGAGAGAGAGAGAGAGAGAGATGCCGCCCCTTTAACAGAAAATGGCCTCTCAAGCTGAGTGCTGCCAGCCACCAAGAACTGAGCCAAACACTCGCAGAATTGGCCACAGTCCCTGGAAATTCCAATAATTCATTGAGAGTGATTTTTCTTATTCTTTTTTTTTTTTTGCAGCTTTTCAAGAATACATTTTGTGGTTTATGGTTAGGTTAATAGAGCAGAATCAGCCAATGCCTCCAACACCAACAACTCTAAACACAAAAAAATCTCCTGGCTTGAAATCACACAAACCTCACTCATGCTGCAGTGCACAATAAACAAAGCAGTGTGTGTTGAAAACTGCGAACGCTGCCCCTAAAAGTTAAACTGTTTTCTCTAAGATCCAAATGAGCTGACGTTGCTTGATGTACCTTCAACACAGAAATTAAACAGTTATCCACACATCCTGCTGTACACTGAAATTAAAGAAAGTTAGCCCTACACTCCCTCAACGTAGCAATTTAACAGTTAGCCTCCAGTTTCTTCCACAAACATAGTTTACAGAGTTGGCTCAACATGAAATATCTACACAGATATTTAACAGTTAGCTTTAAGGTTCTATCTACACAGAAATTAAAGAAAGGTTCCTTTAATGCAGACATTTAAAAAAATGTTGCCCTTTGTTCCCTCTGCAAAGAAGTTAGTCAGTTTCCTCTATGTTCCTAATGCACAGATATCTAACAGTTACCTCTATGGTTTTTCTACACCAAATTAAAGATAGTTAGCTCCATTTCCCTTCAACAAAGGAATTTAACAGTTACACCCATGATCCTTCAACTCAAATTAAAAATAGACAGCTCTACATTCCATCAACACAAATGTTTAACATAGTAAGCTCCCTCTACTGAGAAATTGAAGATACATAGCTCGAAGTTATGTACTTCCACACAGAAATGTCACAAAGTTAGATCTGTGTTCTTCCTGCACGGACAGCCGTGAGGCCGAGTTAGCCCTTTGCTTTGTAAGGAGAGAGGAGGTCCGCCCACCCAGTATTCTCAGCCCATTAGCTCTTATTTATTTCTTTAAATCATTAAAAAAGCTCGACTTTATCCAATACTCGGGATGTGATGTATGCCTGATATCTGCTCTCTCTTTCCCCGGCAAGCCAGACACAGAGTCTGCGGTGACCTTGAATTATTGTCACTATTATCATTATTGTCTCCCAAATAAATAATAAAAATGGCTAGCGGGCCTGTAGAACAGCAATATTATTGACAGTGCTGCAATTTAACAACAGCCACCTCTCATCGATTTGCGCCCAGGTAACGAAAATGAAAACTAACAGAAGGCACGTATGACAAAGAAAGTGAAAATAGATTTTTTTTTTTTATTGTGAATAATCAGGGATCCTGGGCTCTTTCTCTGGCAAATTAAGCCTATTAGCGCTGCGTCTGGGGAGCAATTAGCAACTGAAGGGAGTCAAGAGTCTGTCCCAAGACTCAAATAACAGGGAGGACCTGTATTAACCCTTTAAGGTGCGCCATCACACATATGTGAGTGTTATTAACTGAAAACTCTAATTCTCATGTAATAACTTATTACGAACATGAGCTCAGTGCTCACTAACTTGGAAACTGAAATCACCGATGTTGTAGAGTAGATTGTTTTGAACTGAAGATTTCAAAATCGATATTTCAATCCAAAAAAAAAAAATTATTATAAATTATAATAATAGATACATAAATAAAACCTTCTATAACAAGGGGATTAGGGGACAAGTTGTCTCCTCACCCTTCGATCCTGGAAGCAGGAGAAAGCACAAGCGAGACAATGAGACGGGTAAGTCAAAGCAAATCAAATCTCAGATCAAATTACCTCTGCAGGAGGAGAACAACAAGTGAAGACAAGTTTGTCTCGACTCCTTTGGGGCACCAAGAGATGGGCTGATTTTCAGTGACGAATACAGAGTGTAATTAGAGTTTTCGTTGTTTTTTTTTTTTTTTTTTTTTAATTTCTCAAAATTATCCACCAGTGCTTGAAATCTGCCAATACTCTCTGGTATGCGCGAGCAAAACCTGTTGGGGTTTCACAGCTTCTCCTGGACAACTGGGACACTTTACCTGAGCCTGTCCTACTATATTTGTGCAATTTGCTCTCAAGTCGCGTGACCAGAGCTTGAAGAGAACTGAAATGAATTGTCATGCTGCCCCAGGACTCTGACATTTCAGCACTTTGTTTTTATTGGCTTTAAGCGGTTCTTTACCTCCAAGATCCTGATCTATGTACTGCTATGTAAGAGTTATTCAATAATGACATTCATATTTTTTCTAAATTTACGTACAAATGGGTGAAAAATTAAGGACAAAAACCTAAATAAATGTGTGGACAAATATAATGGATTCAGATGCTTCAGTTCATTTTCCGGGGATGGTGTTATGTTCACTCATCCCCTTACAGGTGTAAATCTGCAGAGTTATTCTGTGCGAACACATTCAGATCCCACGATGACAGTGCTCTCCATCACCTTCATCAAAACAATAACTGAGGGAATATCTCGAGGAAGAAAGGCGTTCCATCCTTCCAGTTATGTTTTATTCTTTTAGGCTACGCCAAGGCATATTGAAGCTGATCTGGCCACTTATAAAGGCCCAACACTTAACTATGACTGTTCTGATTTTCCATTAATTAGGCCGTTTGCAATATGAACTTTAGAGATCCATACAGATGTAAATTGGTAGAAGGCAGGAATGTTTTTAATTAACAAGCTGCCCATACCGCAAAAGACACTTTTGGGTGGGTTTGCGTGGCTGGGGGCATCAGGAGGCGTGACCCCCCAGCACATTTAATCTGTATTTTTGTCTGTTTGTTTGAAGACTTTTTTGGGGGGGAAGCTGCTCGACTTATCCTCAACCATCACAAGTCCTCGCATCTGACTCCCGAGCTGAAATACCCACACTTTCTGCCAGCTGCAGCCAGAAAATTGAAAATCTTGACTCTGGCTTATGCTGCGGCAAACAAGAGGACCCCTTCTTACCTCCAAGACGAAATCACTCACTACAGACCTGCTCCATCCCTCCAGTATCCTGAAAAGGGTCATTTACCTCCTCCAAGCCTCTGTTTCACTTGTAGTCGCTCATAATCATGCTGAAAATTCCGACTGAGGCCTGCTAGAATTGAAAGCTGGTTTAAAATGGTTTAAGACCCTGGTCCTTAAATCACATTCCGCGAGGTCTGTGGACTGCAGGTTTTCCATACCCTCTTTACCTAGGAGTCAGGTGAAAAGCCATTTATTTACCTGGGATAGACAAAAAACCTGGACTGGATTTGGATTCAAGGTCCAGATTTGAGGATCCCTGGCCAAAGTTGTATTTTCGAAACCATTTGCTGGTCATAGCTAAACAAAGCTAGCTGGAGTTAGCTGGTGAAAGGCTGATCGATCAGCAAAAACCTCTGACTGTATATAAAGATGGACGACTGAACATCTCCCCAAAAGTGAAAGCCGAGACACCTTGATCACCATCTAGTGGTTGGTTGCAGTGCAAGTTATAAGCCCGCCCCCTCACCGTTAGCAGATGGGATATGGGACTCACTAAAATATTAAAGTACATGTCAAATACGTTTTTTTTTTCCCCCCAAGTAGTACTTACCATGCTGGTATACCTCCAATTGTTCATTTTTTTCAGATAAGTTTGATAACATAAAAATGGGATGTAAAGTCATGATTGACAGCTTTGATTGAAAGCCTCTCATAGAGAAGTTATTGCCTCTTTATTTACTCCTGGGTATTGCATGGAGCAGGAGTGCGACCATCGAGAGGAGAGATATGATAGCATCATGAGTAAGTTGCTAGTTCCCAGTACGACTGAATATAACCCATAGTGATTTGAAAGTTTGACGAAAATCGATGGTAAAATGGTCTCGCTCTGAACATAGCATTATGTATTGTTTGCTGCAGTGCTACTGTAGAAAGGTAGGCCAAGTTAGCTAGCTAGCTTAGCAACATTTTACAGTAGATCACCATAGACAGCAGCAGAAATCAATGGTAAAAAGCTTTTTACTTTGAATATAGTGTAATGTAGCAATTGTTTGCAGCGATATGTTCAGAGCAAATGGTTTTCTACGATCAATTTTTGTTGCTAGCATAAGTTACTCAAAAATCGATAAATTGCTACCTAACCAATGCTGGTAAATCCAGATTCAGTGGCGTCACCCTTGAGTCCATTGATGGACTAAATTAGTGGTCTACACCCATGGGCGGAGCTAAGATCTCACCCCAGAGGGGGCGAAGCATTACAAGGGGCCCCTCAGATCGTCATTGCAGTCAAATGTAAAATAATGGATAGGTCTGCATCATATTCTATCCTGACCAACACAAATCGTCACTTATTGAGCCAAGCAAACTTATGTTTCAGATAAAATACAGTGAAGCCACTTTGTCAATCGAATGGTTCAGAAGGAAGAGGGAAAAAGCAAAAAGTCGCCAGTGCATTGGTATTAAAAGCATATAGGGTTTGGTCGCTAGACTTATATTAAACGAGAATAGTCATTTCATTTATTCCAAGCCTTCGGCCAGGTAAAAGTGAGAATTACTACATGAGTTTCATTAATTTGATTTGTCAGCAAGGCTGGATCTTCCCATTTTTTGCCCCAAGCCGGTCGAGCTTGTGAGAGAAAGAGTCACTAGCCCTCAGAGGATTGAACAAGCCCGACTGAAAAAGACTGGAATATCACATGAAATTAAACTGCACAGGTGCAAACGTGATTAAAACACTTTATACAAATCTAAAAGAAATTTAAATAAATAAAAAACGCTAACAGTTTAAATGAAGCAAATTATTTCGTTTCTTGAGTTCGTACACTGCCCAGCCAAAAGATTCACCTCTTGGATTTAACTAAACAAGAAGGTAAGAGCCTTCCATTGGATAATTACTGCAGTGATTAATACGTTTCAGCTGGTAATGTGTTATTTAACCCTAACTGCTGCAGTGAGTAGCTTCTCATTTTTTAGCAGCGATGTCAGATCATATCCTGCGGCCATGGAAATGTTGTTGTTGCACTGTTTCAGAAGGGTCAAATTATTGGCCTGGATGAGGTAAAGAAAACAACTGAGATTTCTGAAACTACAGAAATTAAGTTAATAACTGCGATTAAGAGCCGTAAATTCAGGTTTGGTTAAGATACGAAATATCAAAGCTTACTACTCTGCCAAGACAACGACCACAAGCGTATACATGAGCAAAATAAAATAAAAATAAAGAAACGTTACATTACTACAAGGAGTGAGATTACGACGTTGATCTTTAGGCATGGGCACTCTGACCAAGCGGCCGTGATCCCACGGATTGGCTTTCGGGGGAGCCCCATTTTCTGGTGCGCACCACTATACAACCATGTCATCTGCACATGCATAAATACAAGTGTGTGGCAGTGCGGTCAGTAACAGGGTTACTGCAAAAAACTTTGTAGCCTACGAATACCACTGCTAGGAGTTAATATTACATAGAGGCCCAAGTGAATGTCAAATTTATGGGAAGAAAACGAAATTGGCAATTACCTTGGAAAGAATTCCTGCACAGCGATAATTGGGTCAGTTAAAATGTCCAAAAACGCATTTCTGTGCAGTTACCTCACGAGTGCAATATCTGACATAAAGGTGACATAAAGACAGGACATAAGTGACTTGAAAAAGCACGCGATGAGATGGACGAAAGCTGCAATATTTAACGATTTTTAAGTATATTTAAAACAACGCCACAATGTCACCTAAAGCGTCTGCATTAACCCCATAAAATGACCAATTAACTGCACACTAACTGCTTTATTTCTGCCATAGATCTCAAATACACAACAATTGACTCTGGACTAAAAGAAAAGTCACTTGTAGGCCTACTCACCTATTTGAATGGCATTCGTCAAACTTTGCACTGAGCAAAATCCTTGTCTTGTCTTGATATTAATATAGTAGCCATGGACGTTATCATTATTTATGTCAAACTTGTTGGCTGCATTGCTGCTTGAGGAGGGGTCTTCTGTGGTGAGGCAACTGCTTGAAGCCAAATGAACTTTAATGTTGGTAGCTTTGCTACCCTCTCCTCCAGTCCTTTCTTTTCTTTTTTGACTTCTGCTTTTATGTTTGAATGGAATGACTGCTCACAAGTTTGCAAATATGATGATGTTCAGATTTTGCATTTGAACCACTGATCTCTATAGAACTCAGAGGTTACAGACATTAACGTGGTCACATGATCAAATCAAATACAGACTTCACATTGGGCAACTCATTACCCTGCAATCATCGTGATAATTTGCATATCAGTATGAAAGAAAAATACCAAATAAAATAAGAAAATAGTTGATTTCAGTAATAGTCTTTCAACGTGGGTGTATTAAGCATGAAAACTTAATATAATAGTGATGAATCATTTAAAAAAAAAAAAAACCCCACGATAGTGACTAAATTATCGACATAAGGGTTTATATATATACCATCATTATTACAATATGATCTACAGTTTATGTTGTCTAAGTACGTAGGAAGTAAGTAGGGACTGTTTTTTCTGTTTGACATAATGAGAATGTATCTTAGCGAGGCCGCGGCGGGGGCCCCCACTGGCCATGGGCCCTGGGGCGGCCGCCCACTTGGCCCCCGCGGTAGCTCCGCTCATGTCTACACCTTACAAACAATTGCAAGCATTGATGGACTCAAATTACAGGATTCCGAGAGGATCACATCCGTATCAGCGAACTCATCAGGAACTCAGACTCACTACAAAATTTCAAATCCCTCCTCAAAACCCACCTGATCAAACTGGCTTTTCTTTAATTCTATATTTTGTTGTCTTCATTCATGTTATTGTTGTCTCTGTTTTTGTTTCTGTTGTCATTGTTTAATCCTTTATTTTGTAAAGCGTCTTTGAGTGTCCAAGAAAGCGCTATATAAATCAAATTTTTTATTATTATTATTATTATTTTTATTATTATTGAACTGAGGGCATGATCAAAAATGCTCATGCTTGCAGTGCCCATTGTATATCAGTTATGTTATCTATTTACTCACTGGAAAGGCTTGTTTATATGAGCAATTGTTTGTAAGGTGTAGACCACTAATTTAATGCAGATAAAGTTTTATAATTAGTATTAGCTTGTCTCACGGTTACAGACATTAAATTAAATATGTGAGAATAATGGTGATCCGAAGCAGATTTCATGTTTGCATGACAACTACATAGTCAAACTCACTTGCTAGCAAGCCAACAATATGAAATAATATTTATCCTGCCGTGCAGGTACAATTAGCTGTCAGGACGTAGTTTTCTGGTTTTTTGATTGTAACCCACGTGTTATACACGGTGGTTTTATGCCCCTGTCCTTGACTAAGAAGGACCTCCGATTTCGAGATACAATGTTGGGGTATTTAACATTCTGCTTATGTCCACAGATAACGTAGTCATAAGCATCCAGTGACTTGTATTTGTAGTTTCTCCCTAGTGTACACACTAGATTTGTCAATAAAATTGGTACATATATCAGGCCACGGAAGATTGGGCCACTAACTAACATCATCTACCCACTCACTGATACCATACGGATCTGGAAGTTGATTGCTATTTGTTAAAAGTCAATTTGTTTAGGTAGCATTCGTGATCTTTGATGCCTAATGCCCTCGTATAGCTTGACAAGCTGTTTTGGTCCGCCATACTTCCGTTGCCAAACTGCGCGCACATCCTGTCTATGTCATCGTTGTTTGCAAACTGTAAATGGGTGTATAGCTAAAATTGTCAAAAACCATGCCGTAATCGGATGCAGCTCATTCTGTCTGTATGTCCTTTGATTTTCTCAACAACTATATATGCAATTGTCCTCAAACTCGGCAGCTGTGTTGCTGAGGACCCCAGCAAGTGTCATATCAAGTGTGGATTCATTTGGCTGAGTGGTTTGAGAAATTTCAAGAAATCTGCAAGCAGCAGTACCAGAGGTTAAAGTCTGCCCCGCGCGGTGAAACATTGCCTGGTACAGTGTGCACACGTACCACTTGTCTCAGGCAAAGCTGCACCGTCTTAGGCAGGCTTAAGCAATCATCTCATTCTAAACAGGCATGTTTTGAAGGGGTATTGCACCGGTGTCTTTTACATAAAGGTAATGAAAGCAAGAATCAGCAACGATGCTGACAAAACCTGGTTTCATGTTTTGTTAGATGTTTGGTTAAGGGGGACCACTGTATATGAGTAGCAAGGAAAATCTTGCCTGCCATCATATCAGACTTCTAAGATAATGCAATTGTCAATCAAGGTTATTTTACCAGGCATGAAACGGTATTGTTGCGACTCTCTGTTGAGGAATCATTTGCTTGAACCACAGAGCTAAAGAAAACACTAGAGTGGACACGAGACCAGTTCTGGCCATCTAACCAAAGGATATCGTCCTGCATGGAACTGTCAGAAACCTTCAACCATGGTAGTTTAGAGGTGTGATACAGAGAGTATGTTAATTATTTTTGTAAGATTGAAGTAAGATTCTAAGGATATATTAACCTTGGTGAAGTTTGTATATAAGCATATGTGAAAAATAGATCCAAAAGTGAACTTGATGTTGATGATACTACAATTAAGAGATGTATCACTTATCGTACATAATATTTTTACTATGAAAGAAATTCAGTGTTTTTCATTTCATTTTATCTAGTCACATATGCACACGCACAGCTTTTGATGGCGCAATTCCCCAGCCAATTCCTTACACAAGATGGCGGACGCATCTCACATTTTCTGGTATGTTCAGCCAATGACATTGTCCACTAATGTTTTCTTTAGCTCTGTGGCTTGAACAATCCATTCGATTCTGTACCCCTGTTGATGTCACAAGGAGACTGATTTACATAGTACAGCCCAGTACTGACAGGTTTGTTTTTTTCCATAAATATTTACTTTGCACCACCATGAAGCAACCAATCAGAGACTCTTTTCTTTGAATCCCACCCACATGATACAGTGTATAATTAATGAAGGGAGAGAATGAGAGACAGGAGACTGGCTGCAAATGCAGATTTTTAACATTTTATTTCATTGATTTTATGTTATTCAATTCTGCTGCAAGCCTCAAAACCATGTTTTACAGATGCTTTATACCTTTCACAGACACAAGAAAATTGTTTTGAGTTATAAAAAAGAGTGCAAAATCAGATCTTTAGACCATGAGCCCACAGTAATCTCTTTTAATTAACTGCTTGTTTTCTCTTTTTTCCAAGATGCCCACGATCAGTTCAAAACAATTTCGTTGCTTAACCTGGATGCTGACATTTACGCTGCATTGAGCAGGTTTTTTTCCCCAAGTGTTGGCTGGATGGGAGGTGTTTGCCGTGTGGAAAATCGCAACGGCTTTGGAGTATTGAATTTCAACAAAATGAAAGGAACAGAAAATGTGCTGAAAAAGGATATTGAAGATATTGTTGAATGAATTGAACTGGTACAGCCATGACTGAGCCATTCGATGCTTATAAACCCTGTTTCTCAAAGGGGAAAAAACATGATTTTTTTTATCAGTTTGGGCTTGTACACTCAAGAATGTTTTTTATTTTATATTGTTAAGGTGTTCATTTTCTATGCATAATTACAGATGTATTATGTTTCACCTTTTTTTTAAAAAAAAATTGCTGCTAAACATGTCCTTGGTGGAAACCGTAAAGTAATTAAGTGTACGGCCCAAAGAACTAGGGTACAATTCTGAGGTGAATCACAGCCACTGCACCCGTGAGCGAAGGCAGTTGGCCTGAATTTCTGCACAAAATGTCTAACTGTCTAAACGGATTGTGTGTGAGGAGTACACTGAGATGAGCATATCTGCAAAGCGCATTAATAAAGTCAAATGCTAAATTTAAGGCAGTCGGGTTGGACGGGGTAACCAGAGTTCAGTGAAACTTCATCATACTTTATGACTTACCCCTTGCAAGGGCGCAAATTTTCATTTTTATTTTTTTCCAAAATTCTCAATTAACATGACCCAGTAGCTTTGAATCGCCAGCTGTCGGGATTCTCGCATTAGCATTAGAATGTCCAAATGAGAACTTTCTAATCACAAAATTTGTGACCTTGTGCATTGAAGTTGATTAGTAAATGTTTGCTTGAGAATTTTGTAAGGGAGTTCATGACATGAGTCACAGGAGTCTGTAGTCTCCAAGGCTGTGCTATTTGATGGGTCTCTGAAGAGTGCTGAATTTTTTACTTGGATGTCAATAGTTGAAAATACTTCCATTACAGGTCCAGATAAGGAATAGTTGACAAACCAATGCCTCACAGCTAGGGTATCAAACTCCAGTTCTGGGGTCGGCAGGGTCCACAGGATTTTTAAAATTTCCTCTCAAACAGCAGCCAATAACTGCCTTCGGGTCATGGTGTGAGGACTCATTAGCCAATCAGTGATCTGAATGAATCACGAGTGCTGACATGCCCAAAGCCACAGCGAACACCATGCCGGACCCCAGCCGTAAAGTTTTCTAATTTTTTTCTGACTTCAAATTATCTCATGTTCACTTAGAGCAGCGTGCTCAAGTACGTTGTAAATGGCAAGTTCCTTGTGTGACTCTCCATCGCAATCGGCAAACAAGATGGCACATTCCTACCTTGTAGTTTATACCGTGAACTACAAAGCGCCTTGCAGGTATTCAGTGGATAACTACTCGAGATAAACAGCTTGAAGAACTCTCAAATCTCTGTCAATTGATTACTGAGGTGGCCATGTTTCATTTCCTGGGATGCAAATATGACATCACAATCCTACTGGCCCCTGTTTCTTCAGTCGCACTTGCGCGTATTTAAATTGGATAAAAGCAGCAAATCGAATCTTGAAATTATATCTAAATTAATCACACTTGCCGTTCGAGTCAAGACCTAGGATTTGGTGGTATGGATACTACTTGATTCCTAAACTTCCGAATACAGGGGAGAGAAATAAAAGGTAAATTTTTGATCATAGCAGCACTTTGAAGGGTTTTGGGTCAGGCCTGAATCGGATCCAAAGAATAATCTTCCCGTCCATCATCTGACGCTCCTGCCCTGAGCTCACTGCTGTTCTCTTGACAGACAGACGAGGTTCCCGGCCGCCGTGAAGGTCACCAGTAACAAAGCCTGTCTCTCTCTTCTTCTCTACCTTCCTCCCTTTTCTCCCTCTATCTCCTCTCACTCTCTTCTGCACATCTGGAGCGGGTTAGAAGGCTTTTAAGAATATCAGTCATCCTCCTCAGCACGATTCTGTCTCTCTGTCCCTCACAACCCACTCCCCCGTCCCATCTCTGATCAGTGAAACCTCCCACAGCTGCATATCCCAGCATGCGTCAGTCAAAAGAGTGGGACTGCACCTGCACTCGGGATTGGTCACCAGTCTTACAATCAGCCAATCAACTCCACCAAAACTCATCCCCAACACCCAGCAAACACCCTGCAAGTCTTCGGTGGAGGAACGCTGCCGGCCTCTGCGCGTCACAGAGAAGATGGATTCCTATTGGCTGGAGTTCACTGCTTCCAGTGACAGCCTAGGTCCCAACAGGCAGCCGGCTGTCGTTGGAAGATAAATCTGAGCGGCATCCAGGCCTACAGGTTTACTTAGCTTCACTGCCACTTAAGCAGGCTCCCTTACCCGCAGCCCTTCACTGTACGAGCGCAAGTGCAAAGAGCAGGGGATCGAAGTGTAGTAATTTACTCGAGGGCAAAAGTACGGCCCAAAGACCAAGTGCATTAAGTATGGACTTGGCTGACAACTTGTCAACTTGCCCTACTGAAGAATGACTAATGTAGCACAAACAGGAACAATACCGCCTTAATCAGCATTTAATTACATTTCTTGAACAAGACTGAAGAACCATACTGGTCCTGGGAGAAGAAACAGAAGTATCTCCCATGTGATTTCAATCCACTGGTAGATGACAGCAGCCGCCCCTACTCCCCCCATCCATGCCCACAGTCCTCCTGCCACACTTCATGGTTTCCAGATTAGATACTCATCCCTTTACTCATCCCACTTCACAACAGGAAGCCTTGTGCCAGTACTTGCTCCACTTAAAGGGGCACCGTCACAGCCAAGGGTGTGTCGTGAAAAAAAGATTGTTTTGCTGTCCGCAGCCTTTATTTATGTATGTGACTTTGATCCCTAGGAATATAACAAAGAATACAATGCCTCATAATACCCATGATTTTTAATTTTTTTTTTTACATTTTGTTTATTTTCTATGATACTACATGTAATCCAATATTATGGACAGGGAAGTCAGTAGAGATCCCAAGTACATTTCCGTCCAGTATCCATGATCGAACATAGCAGCACTCAAAAAAACATTTGAGAGAAGCAAAATTGATATTTAAAATAAATAACTACTTTATACTTCTATGAGTCCCGCCCGACAGTAAATGGTTAGTTTCTAGAAAGAACGACCACGATTAACATAAAATAACGTTTTTGTAACTAGCCAGTGGCAGTGCCCCTTTAACCGCTAAACTCTAATTTATCTCCGAAGTTTCCCCTTAAGTGGGTTCAAAGTCAGAAAGAGCTTTGATTTCATTTTGTGGGACAATGTCATAAACATATTCTGTATCTTTTGCACATTTCTGAGTAATGTAACAGGATATGTTTGGGATCATTGGAAACTTTGGGATCTCCACTATAATTTATAATATGCCTGAATTTCCATAAATTTGAATACAGCAGCTGCATTTGACGGCAGGTTTTATGGGGTTAAAGCTGTGGATACTGTTCAGTTTGGTTTGGATGAAGCCTACAGTGGCATCTGGCATATTTGCATGTCCTTAGATCTGCGATGACTAAACATCTTTAATGATTATGGAATATGCTAGAACTCGGCAGCCGCGCAACACTCCCAGGGTTTCATAGCTGGTATATTATAATATACGTTGCACTGTGCTCTTCACGCTTCATATGACTCCTTGCATAATGGAAACAGACAGCATGAATAAATAAATAAATTACGCCATATCCGAAATGGTGCAGTTATAATTGCTTGTGCAAATTACAAGAGGAACAAATAGATTGGATATGACTGGGTTTGCCCCATTGAAAAGCAATTAAAATAACAAACAACAAAACCGCATCGAATGTTTCGCACGCAACGCGGTGAGGGCGTTCGCGCAGCATGCACAATTCTCTCTCATTTTAATTGCCACGGCTATCATAGTTCATCAAGTGCGGGAAAGCGGGGGAGAAAAACGACAGAGAACGAAATATTGGCAGCCGGCGTCGATTCTCGCAAAAGCAGATCCAAGTGTCCGTAAACCTTAATTGTCAATTTATTGCCGCGGCGACAGCACATTGATTGGCTAAATCTCTGAGACGGACTGCGAGGTCAGATATGTTTTCCCGGAATTTCAGCGAAATAAAATGCCGCAGGGACCTGGAGTAACGCGCACACCAATTCACCCCCCCACCCCGATTTCCAATCAGCACCCAACATTATTGTTGACACAGTGGAAACGACTTGGCTTATGGCTGTAAAATTGTGGCCTGAAGCATTGCAGCGACGTTAAAAGAAAATTAATTTTGTACTGCTTTATACTGGGCATACCGTAGCCAATAGTGTCCAAGATAAGCACCTCCACTCCAGATCTGAGCCGGATCAGTGCGGGCTCTGTGACGACTCCCGCTGATCCAGCTAGAGTCTGGCCCGCAGTCGCCGGCTATCTGGGTACCTTTACTCTCATACACTGGGGCATCAACGAAATGCTTCGAGTGCCAATGTAACGCTGTGACATTCAATTCAGTTCAGTAGAAAATTTGTGCAGTCATGTGGTTTTTCAATGTGCAATACAACTAAATTGAAAAGAAAGTAATACAAAATGGGCGACATTTTGATGACATCATTTGGTATATTATCTCATCAAAATTTGGATATGATGATGAATATATGTAATTTGTGACAGCATGTCTGTTTCGTCGTATACCTCTAATATAAGGAACACCAGCAATAAAAAAAAATATGAATCACATGCTGTGGTGCTGTAGGTATATACTTTCCAAAGTGTTACATGTTTAGATCTGGCCTGGGCCTTTTTCTGTGGAGTTTACCGGTTCACTTCGTGTTTTGTTTGGATTTCCTCAATGTAACTCGCCCCCACCTCATGTTCGGCTAATTGGCAACTCAAAATTGTCCATTGGTATGAACATGTTAGTGAATAACAGTGTGTTGGTGAGCAAGATTTTGTGTTCTGTCAAGGGTGTGTTCCCGCCTCTCACCATTTGCATGCTGGGATAGGTTCCTGCTCCCCCGTGACCTTCACATGGAGTAAAAGTGTTAGGTAATGGATGGCTGGATTTTATTTGAAGACTGCAGTAATGCCGCTCAAGCTGTTGATGTGTTTACATTAGGATCCCCCTGTCATGACATCTGTACAACCCTCTGAAACGTCAGTCAGCGGACAAGCAGCTTTTTGCAGAATGCTTGCTGCGCGCATCTACAGAAACTTGAGAAAATATGAGAGAACATGTATTTCTCCCCAGATTTCTCCAAATTTCTTGAGGCCAGGCCACCAGGGTCGGACACTATTATTTGGGAAGCGCTGCCTTTGTAACCAACAGCGATGGCAAATTGGCACCATTGAGAAATACAATGAAAACACCTGCTGTGGCATTTCTTATTCGTCCCTCGATTGGTTTCCAGAAACTGCTTGCTTCCCGCTTTCTGAGAACAAAGCAGCCTGCTCGCAGGTACAAGGAACACCTGTGTAACACCTGACAAAGGGTGTTTCTAGCCGTATTTGCACCAAATGTTTGCTGGATAAAGGTGAAAGACAGCAGATTCACACATATGTTCAGGCAAAGATGTTTCATAATTGCACCTCTGAAAAATACATTGTTTATCCAATAATAAAACAGTTGGATTTTATTAGGTTATTGGGATTTTTTTTTTTGCAAAGATACGATCTTGTATTCTGTCGATCACCACACCAGTCCAAGCAAAAAGTTTGTCAATAAAGTCACTCTGTGTCGTAATGAGACGCCCTTGATAAAGTCCTTAGGCCTAACTGTACTGGTCTCAGTAAGGTCTGTGAGTCGAGACCAGGGATGTGATGGTGAATGAGTGAGTCCGTGTTTTAAAGATAATAAATATTTTACAGACAGCTAGTAAATATTGCACTCATCCATGCCCTCCAATATACACAGACATAACACAAGCCGCGCTGCATCTATTATTAAATCTCATACTGTGAGAATATAGAGGCAAGGACAGGGGTAGGGAAAGGCTCTCTCTCTCTCTCTCTCTCTCTCTCTCTCTCTCTCTCTCTCTCTCTCTCTCCACCCCCCCCCCCCCATTTTAAAGCCTGTTCTTTATTTTTAATAAATCCCACTGCTGCGTTCAACAACCTAAACAGTAGCAGCACCGCAAGCCTTAAGAAGGGAAACACGATTTTATTTAGAGGTAGAAGGGGGGAAGAGAAAAGGAGCGATATAAGAAAGAATCATCGAAGAGAGAGAGAGAGAATGATGGAGCAAATGAGAGGAAGATTGTGTGATGGGCAGAGGTTAGAGAGAGGGGGACTGGGGGACTGAAAAAGAGGAAAAAAGAGTGAGGGAGAGAGGGATGGAGATAAACAGAAAAAAGAGTTTAAGAGGGAGAGAAGGGGAGGAAAAGGGCGAGCAAGAGAGAGGGAGTTAGAAAGAGGGATGAAGAGGAATATCGGAGAATGAGAAAGAACATAACAGAGAGAGAGAGAGAGAATGAGAAACAATGAGAGACAGAGAGAGAAGCATCGCTGCCGTCTGTGATATCCATTTCAGGCCCTGCCCTCTTACAGCTCTCTCTCTCGCTCTCTGTGGGCCCTATAGGAGGTCAGGGACGGGAGATGATTGAAGTGGACAAACGTACCGTTGGGATCACATGCCGTGTCTGTTTTACTGTTGCTTCTAACACAAGGAGTGAGTGGCGGTGAGTGAAGGTTGAGCGTGCCTCTAGAACATTCTGTGCAGTTCAGCAGTGGTGGGCCGCAGGTTGTGGGGGGCGGGGGCGGGGGGGCTGTTCTTTCATTACTAAGTATTGTGAGGAATGTTCAAAAATAAGGTTTTCGTTAAACCAAAGCAAACTGTCTCACTGCCCCCCTCCCCTCCCCTCCCCCATTCTTTCTTTTTTCTTTTTTTACGAACTTCTAACTGCTGCATTGTCCCTTAAGGACTGGACAAGATGGATGTACTTGATTACAGAAACCAAGACGGTCTGTTTCTCCCATGAGACCCCCACCCCCCAGTCTATTCCTCATCTCTTGGAAAGTATGAGTATGTGTGCGACTGCACAGGAGAAAACCTCTTATGGCCGAGGGATGTATTTTACATGAGCTATGGGTTTCACTTCATCTAAGCCTTTCCCGGAATCGAAGAAACGAGAGCAAACATCCATTTGAACCCAATAAAGACTGAGATAAGTTCAACCCCACTGGGTCAGGCCACTGTTTTTCCAAGTTAATTTGTTTTATCACCGTCAGAAAAAGTCCATTCTGTCTTTTGAAATGACTTTTTTCCGACCTCAAATAACTATTTCTGTTAAGAAATTAGAATTTTCATAAGCATAAACCAGCTTGCACAAATGAAAAAAAAAAAACTTCTGAAGCTTAATTTGAAATGCTTATGTAAATTTTTAACAGTTAAAACAGAGGAGGTCAGATGCCTTTATGCACAAACTCGTACTCGTGTAGTTGCGCATGCACAAAGATACTTGCATAAGCACTCACTATAAAATGCACAAACATGTTTACGCATAGGCACACACGTACACGCGCACACACACACACACACACACACTGATAGTTTGGGAGAAGAAGAAGAACTGGACTAGCCGGACTTGCAAGAGGACGAGCACATTATGAAAATCAATACGGACTCGGGCTCATTTAAAACTGCCACCAAGACCCAGAGGGCAGGCGTGACAGGAGCAGGCGACAGGAATACTCTCATCGGCCTTTTGGTCCCCAGGGATCCAGCGACCATTTTTCCCCAGTAGATGGGGGGATGGCATAATTTGCTGAATGACAAAACGAGATAAAAGAGGAAGAAAACTAAATGGGTTCCAGTACACAGTCTACCGTTGGTTTCTATGCCTGCCTCCTGGTGTTAAAAGTAGGCTTTTTGACAATGGGCAGAGACAGCCCAACTCCAGTCTTATTTCTCCTAACAAACCCAGCAATTCTCCATGTAGCCATGCTTTCATATTAAACAAAATACTGCATTAGTACACGTATTCTCAACCTTATTCAGTAAGGGCTGGAGTGGGTGCAGGCTTTCATTCTAACCGGGTACTTGCGTGCCTGATTCTGCTAACTAAGGTCTTCAGCAAACACCAGAGCTAGGGTAGAAAGGCATGGCGGGCAGTGCTGATACCTCACAACAAGAAGGTCGTGGGTTTGTAATTGGCGCACTAGGCCCACTGTACACCCTGACAAGTGTGGGGAACTCAAATGTTTCGTGGGAAATCGATTACCTCAAAAAAATTGAGTTTGCCACCTTAATGATCTTTGTGTTCACAGCACTTAAAAACCTGTAAAAAATAACTTTGCCTAATTTTCTTCAAGTTCCTTCCACTAAATGCAGTTAAGTTGGCCTACACAATTCTTTTCTTGAGGGAATCAGTTCCCACAAAACATTTGAGTTAACCACACTATCAGGGTTTACAGTGTGTCTTTCGATGAGGAGTTTGCATGTTCTTCGTGTCTCCGAGGGTTTACTTTGGGCACTCTGGTTTCCGCTTACAGTCCAAAGACATGCATGTCAGCCTAAATGGAGACTCTAAATTGTCCAAAGTGTTTTGGTCAAGTAGTGATGACAAGAGCCTTTAAAATATGCGTACAATGTCATAGACGAACACCCTCATGTAGGCTAGCACATCTACTGAGTGCATGTGTACATTTTGGCACAGTTCTAAAATGGTGCACCACGGATTGACATAACAGGTACACTGCAAAAAGTGATTTTCAAGAAAGGGAATTTTACTTGTTTTAAGACTTAAAACACTTATTTCTATCACCATTTTTCTTAGTAAGACAAGAAATTTGTCCTTTATTTGAGGTAATTTTGATTATCTTGCCAATGGGGTACATAAATTTTCACTTGTCAAGCTTTACAAGTGAAAATTTACTTACCGCAATGTTCCACGGAGACAAGTCGTGTAACAATTCTCTCAAGAGTTTTGCGAATCTAGGGTTGACTTTAAGACGAGATGTCAATGATCGGTGCTCACTAGCACCACTCCTGCATAGTGGTCAGCTCTGGTATGACAAGCAGGTACTGGATTGCAGACCAGCCCCGCTCACTCACTTAACATGCAAACATGAGCCGTAGACAAACAAACCACAAACTTCACAGATACCTGTAATTCCTCTACAGAGAGACCAAGAATTAATTCTTCTGCCTCTTATTGCTTTAATTAAAACATATAAATGATTTGTTCTCTGGTCTGTCGGTTCTTTTATAGAACGCACTAATAAAGTAATAATCTGGCTGGCTCATTAAATATTTAACAACTGTCAAGGAGCGGGGCTGAATTTTAATGCCCTGTCGTAATATGATTAAGGTTTATTAAGATTTCATGGCCCAGCTTCTATTTCATCTCTCTCTTCGCTCTGAAGTCTTTTTTTTATTTCCGTGTTTTATTTTAAAAATGACTTGTACGGGTATTTAAAGTCCCGCTCTGATAGGCCACATTATTCTTTCTTCTCGGCTACGGATATAGGGCAACCCTGCCTTTTACAGCTACAGCTTATTTAATAGCCAGTTTGCATTAATCTGACCCTGCCAGAGAGGGAATATATATAGACTGGACTGTTTTGAACATGAAATTCATTCATCCATCCCCAGGAGCCAGTACCAGCATACAGTGGGTAAAAGGCAGGAACACAATTCTGGAAGTTCTCGAATCCATTTCAGGGAACACACCATTTACTCAGACTTAATCCCATTGCACTTTAATCCACGTTTCCTTTAAACACCTTTTGTGTCATACACTTAGAACTGGTAGGTAACCTGGACTGGACCAGCACCAAAACCTTGGTTCTAGGTTGCATTTCCAAAGCCAACAGTAATCTTACATATCGGTGGGGTCGTTAACGAATGGTCATAACTGTGTTAACGAGGTAAATAGTGGGTTTGTGTTTAGTCCTTGCTTGTTGAGCAAGAGTGATGATTCTATTTCAAACAATTCTAGCTCTACCTTTTGGTATCAGACAAGAAAGCTCGGAACCTTGACAGAGGGTCATAAAAAAAATTAGATAGATTGGAACAGTCCTTTTGGTACCATCCACAACTTTTGACAAAGCACATGCAAAAATAACTGTTCTAATGAGTAACAAACTGAACTGAACTGGGCTGCTTGGTGGAAACAAGGCTTTAGAGTCTCTGATCAGCCTGACGTGTGTCTTTTCTACTGTGGGATAATCCTGAGTCCACGGAGAACATGAGGAGGACATGCACACTCCAGACAAGGAGGCTCCAGCCTGGAATCCATGACACCCCAAAAAATATATTTCAGAGCTGTGGACATAGTATACTCAGCCAAAATAAAAACTTCACACTTGTTTGGAGGTTGATAAGTTGAACATACAAGAAATGAGGTTTTAAATAATGATTTAAATAATAAATAATTTATTTAATTCTGTACTCATTAAAGATGGTGTATCATAAAAATAATTTCCATAATGTAACCAGTTCCACCGGAAATGCTACGGAAATGTCCAAGAGTAAAAATGATAAGTTACTACTTGAATAAGAGCAGTGCGCAGGTGATTACGTATGGTTTGGGCAGTCACAAGACCTCTAAACAATTCATTCCTTGTGGACGTTGCAGTGACAAATCGATTATGCAAATGACGTAAGACAATTTGTCGGTCTTCTGCTTTTGACGTCACATGTGGGCTACCAGGTCGGTCAGCTGTGGTGCCAGTTTGTTGGAGACGTGTCCGAAGATCATGGTTAGTCCATCTACTGCATCCCATAACCCTTGCAACATCAGTGACGGACGTTTCCGTATTCAGCATGCAAATGGCACGTTCACGCTGAATGTTTGACAGCCATGGCATTGAAAATCAACGAAGAATTAACTGTAAAAACTTGTTTTTCCGAGATGTCACTCTAACGTGCTAACGTGAGCTCAGTTGCACATCTCTCATATGGTCACGTGACTAGGAACACGAGAAAACATGGTTTTAGCTTAAAGTACGCTTGCACGTGCTACGTACCTGTGCACGTCGAAGTTGATGTGTGTCATGATGTCTTTGACAACGCATCTACCCCTAGTGATAATAAAAACTCTTTTATTAAAAGTTTCAAGAAAGTATGTACAAATTTATGAGTGTGAAGTTTCTTTTTTGACTCAGTATACTTTGTATTATTCCATATACAATTTCCAGTGAAAGGAATATTCTCTGAAGGGAAACCATTTTAAAGATTTAGATAGCTATGTTACTTCATCACTGGTAGGCTAAGATCCGCACACCACCAAGTCTGTTGTGTTTATTCATTATGTATTGTGCTCATATTGCTCATAATGTTCACTTGACTGGCAGTGGAGTGAAAGCCATGTTTGTTTGGCCCTTGGTTTAGAATCCTGAATTTACCTTATGGTTAAAAATCTAAAATTCTCGATCAGCAGTACACTACCTGGAATTAAGTGGTGTCTGCTCCGAGCTGCCCCATCCCCTGGGCAGGGCTTCGCCCGCATGGCTGCAATTTGAACAATCATGACGCCATCTTAAAACTGGGCAGGAATTTCCATCAGGGAATCCAAGTGCTCTTATGCAGGCATCCATCTTTTATGGGCTTTGTAGACCCAACCCAGGAGCCAACCAACCGAAAACCGACAGATTTTAAGTCAACGAACACTGTTCAGCATGTTGCAGTTTGGCCCTTAGACAGGGGGAAATTTTGTTGTTAAATGTACTGGAGGTGGACAAAACAGATTTACATGGATTTATTTTTTCCAGGGGGGTGGGGTGAGGTGGGTTTGTTCCCATGGAAATGCTTACCGGTTTAGTTGTGTGAAGTTGTGACGGCGTGACGTTTATGCAGCTCTGCCATAATGCCATTAATTTGCAGCGTGATATTCTCCACCCTGGCGACAGTGTCTCCGCATGGCGCTAACAGATGTTCTCCAAGGTTTTGTATCCCGTGTCTGAACCCTCGTGACGTCCGTATCGGAGCGAGAAGACTGCCTCCTTCGCACCTTCACTTAGTTTTTTTTCCTTACTGTGTTTTCTGACTTTTTTTATTTATACTTTTTTAGCTCCTAATTCAAAACTGTTGCGACTCAACACAGGTGGCAGCATCAGCTGATTTTTTGAATCCTTCTGAAAATTAACACAAAAAGAGGGAAAAGTACTCGATCGGGGAATTACCGGAGTTACAGTATATCCTGGATCTGTTGTCAGTCATACATACAGTGTACAACAGGACGCTTTTGCAGTCTCTGGTCTGGGGAGATATGCTCCCAAACGGTGGTAGTGTGGATACAAGGCTACAATAACTAACCATTTAGTTGATGACGTGTATTTCTAGACAAAGCAGATGATAATGAGCTTGAGTGTCATTAGGCTCCTGAGTCTGATTGGAGGAGCGAAGCAGAGTTTCAAAGGCAGAGCAGCACTATAAACACGCCTGTTCAGTTTATTTCTTAAATGAGCTTTCCTGCCCTCGCTGTTCCTTTAAGATCTCATTCACCTGCCCTAACCCAGGCGCTCTGTCCCTTTCCGTCTCGACGGTTCATCTACAATTCATTGCATTCTACTGTAAACCCCCCGCCAGTGAACATCCATGTATGCATTCGATTGACGGTCTCATGGTGTGGGTCCTAGCAAGTGACTAAAAGAATGTAGACAAGTGTTTGACGAATACAATTGGATTTTTTACTTTCTGAACCTGAATTGTACCAAAAATAGCAGGTCAGCCACACTTTTTGGGGGAAAATTTAAGTGGTTTAACTTCTGTGTATAACCTAAAATGGACATTTGCAGTGAGTAAAATGGTTAGAAGACGGAAAAAAAATTCAGGCAGTAAAAGTCAAAATTTTGTATTTCATTAAAAAGTCAAGCAAACAGACTCTCAATTTTTTTAAGTGAATTAAAATCAACCTGGTTTGTAATTTATTGGACAAATTAGTCAAGGAGAGGCAAACCCAAATATGCAGCACATCTGTAAGAAATTCTACTACAGTGCTGGTGTGAACTTTCATTACAAAGTGACCGCGCTAGCAAATAAAAAATAGTACCCCACATTCAGAAGTTATTGCATTGTCACTTGTATTACCAATGGTGGTTGGTAGGATGGATAAAGATTAACCTCGTTTTCACATTAAAAAAAAAATGGCGTTTAATTTCTTTTCTAATTGCTAGTTTAAAAGATGTGGGTACGTCCAGACATACGACAGGTACTCTACCGCTGGTGAAATGGCAGTTCTGAGAGTGCTTCCTGCCGGCAGCGGTCTCTCTGGGAGGGCTTCTGACGCACTCTGGTCCTCCGGCTCGGGTCGCTCTCTACAGCGGGAGATATCGAGTGCGAGGTGCAAACTCAAGGTGCGAACAGCAAGGTGTAAATGAGAAACCTGGCCAAACATGTCCACCAGATTCCTGCTCAGTTTCTGAGACATACTCTCGCAATGTAAGCTCAAAACGCGAAATATCACTCAGCGAAAGGCGAAAAGATAACCATTTTAGTTTTATTCATGGTATATCTGCTGCCGATGCGGGAATCAGCCACCTTTTTTAAGCGTCTACCCAGTCAATGGATGGACCTGAAGCGATTGTGTTCATCACGCCTTCGCCCTGATCTCTGTCATCTCCACCTGATGTTATGCAGTTGGCCTCCTGATGAACAGACTGAACCACACGTCACGAAAACTGCGGTTGGTGTCGGACCTCCCTGAAATGTAGCGGGACGTTATCACTTGTGCTGCGGTTCCCAAACTCGGTCCCGCTGGCCCCCTTCGTAAGCTGGTTTTTGTTCCAACCTCAGTTGCAATTCAATTATATTAACAGGCTACTAATTAGTGTGTTTTATGCAACATTATTTAGAATCTTAATAATATCATATTACATCAGAAATGGCGTTGTATATCCTCAGTTACATTTGTGTGGGCATGTCGTGCTTATTGGGATATATTGCAAACATATATTTACATTAAAGGAGGCAAATAATCTCTGATCAAATTGAGACTGAACTGAATAAATGGGCTGCTGATTAGTGGAAGACCAGGTATCTGGCTGCCACTCATAGCCTTATGAACAATTCAAAGACAAAATAAATGTACATGAGGCAAATCTGCAATGTATTGATTTTTAAGACAGAAAAACCTCTGCAGTTAACTTTACTTCTTTTCTGTGCAGTTGTTTGCCATTTTGCCAGAAGTGCAGTATGATCTTGGGGATTACATATATTCCTTGCGCCATCTTATTTTTCTGGTGTAATGTTGATCAATAAGATAATTCATCCATCTAAAAATCAAAATTGCGTTATCAAGAAAAATTAGCAGCTGCTTAGAATTCTTTCATTGCAGTTTTGGGTGGAACAAAAACTGATGCACACAGGGAGCCCCCAGGACCGAGTTTGAGAGCCATTGGACTTGTGTACCAGATGAATTGTTTAAGCGAGATGCTTTATTTCACAGTGCAGTTTGAAAATAATGGAACTGTGTCACCTTAAAAACGCTATGATTTGTGCATGGCTTGCACGATTTGAATATACTTATGTGGCTATACGCGGTATGCTGCTGCAGAGAGCCAAGGAGAGAAAAATGTGTCACCATCCATATTTTCTGACGGCAGTTTTATGCTGTGGGCCATTTTGATACATAACAACTTTATGAACATGGTACAGCTTTACAGAAAATGGTGATTGCCATACCTCTGCCATGCAGCTAAAGCTTCATACACCAGAAAAATTGATCCTCAGCCCCCACGTGCAACTGTGACCGAATGACCTCCAACCTAATTATATCAGCTGGCCTCTCCACCCCTTCAGTACATATAGCAGGAATAAAATATTTGCGATATACTGTGTGATGGCTGGAGTGACAGTTGCATGCAGGGAGGAACAACAAGAAAGCTGCTTACTTCCTGCGTACTGTATCTGTCGAATGCATATTAAATGGAAGAAGAAGAAGTAGAAGAAGAAGAAGAACATTTTAATTTTTTGCTAGAAAATATTCATAATCGATTATTAATTATTGCGGCAAGGACACAACACAGGAGTTGCTTGCTTGCTGGTAAAGCTCGGATGCTCTCAGCAGGTTGTCTTGCATGTTTTTGTGTGACTTATTAGCAGTCAGTCCCCAATCTCCAACTTAATGGTGGTTTGAGTTTGTTCTTGCAGGTTTTCAGCATTGGAGAGGGCTTGTTTTTGCAGACTCATTTATACTGCACAGTAATGGGAATGAATGGGCCCTGATTTTAAAGGTAATTGCTGGCCAAGAAAGTCTGCTGTGGGCATCAGCTCTAAGAAGCTCTGCCTGTGGATTTGTAAAGAAAGCCTCCTGCATTCTGTCTCTGAACTCCATTAAAAGCTTAATCCTTGAGCTGGCTGTCTGATGCCTTCCAGTGAGGATTATACTTGATTCTTTTTTTATTTTCCTAATTTATTAGAAACTTTTTCTTTTATGTTGCCATCTTTGAATACTTCACTGCTTAATTTATGAGTTTTACTTTGAAATTTAGTTGATTTTTTTTTCTTAGTAAATTACATTTTTTTTCTCAGGGAAATTATCTTTCATATTTATTTATTTATTTTTTATTTATTACATTTGCCTCAGTTATAAAATTTTACCCACATTCTCAATAGGGCTCCAACTTTTAGTACAAAAGACTAAAATATAGGTGTTGTATTAAATACTATACTTAGCGCCATTAAAAACACGTGTGAGGTATCTCACTCTTATGCTACCCTTGGTGAATTTTTAATGGTGTTAAGTATGCAGTATTTCCTTATAAAGAATATATTAGCTGTTAGGGGAAAAAAACAACCTTCCCACAACTCTATATTATTTTCCAAGTCAATTATTTATTAAGTCTCCATTTACGTAATTTCACTGACAATCTCATTCTCTTTTGCAGCAACATCTTGAACCTGTATCCATAAAAGACAATGGAACCAATAGCAAATGCTTTGGTGATAGTTGGCCAGATGCC
This sequence comes from Gymnothorax reevesii, assembly GCA_029721435.1. Taxonomy (NCBI): domain Eukaryota; kingdom Metazoa; phylum Chordata; class Actinopteri; order Anguilliformes; family Muraenidae; genus Gymnothorax; species Gymnothorax reevesii. The sequence goes on from CM056573.1 coordinate 174,843,913, forward strand.
AAGAGTTACCTTATTTTGGAATTTTGGCTTGAAAGCACACTTATTCTCTTTTGAAAAATATTGTTGGGGACAACTTGTGAATACCTTTTCTGTTTCAAATTCAAAATTTGAAGTCAGTGCTCCGGAACTTTCTTGGTTCACAAACAGCGGTAGACATGGGACCAAGGTAATTGGCATTTTTGGGCTAATATATGCAACCCTCAATATAATTTAAGGCTGCCGACAGCTCGAGCTGTCTGTTCAAGGGTATGCTTATTTAGTCGGACCTCAAAGGGGATGCAAATCCTTTGTAAATAGGGCAGTGCCTCGCTCAACCAGACTATCCTTCTGTCCAATCCGCCCCTCCAGGATCTCTATGGATTTCCCTTCGGTTCCCACTGCGTTACCCCCATGTTTCAGGCTACTCTGAAGATATTTTTATTTCATTTATATGGATGGATGACATGATAACTTTGTTTTAAAGTTGCTGAAAACAAGGATGCAGAACTGCGGCACTTGGGCCTGTGCTCAGCTTACTAGTAGTTACTCGGGTAAGGTAGCTCAAAACTAGATCTATTTATCTATCTATCTATCTAGGTTGATCACTATAAATTATCCAGAAACGTTCGGGTATCGCTTCATGAAAACGAGGCAACACACGAGGTCACTACGTGTTTCCAATGTAGGTCAAGGGTAGCATAAGTGTATGTTTACTTGGCGTCCAGTTTTCTTGTGTCAGGACCCCCTACCTACCCCCATGCTTTTAACGTTTCCAAAATGAGATATGGGTGAGTTACACACCGTTGTTAAAGAGCTGGAATCAACCATATTCCCCCCGACACAAACCCCAGGACCCTCCGCCTAAAAAGATAGACCATTATTATCTTGATGCCCACGGATCAGTGAAGCCACTTTAAGAAGTTCTCCCCCAAGCAAAAGACCGGAACCTCTCTGTGCGGGGGTTGAATATTGTTAACCGTGCTCAGAGGCGACGTTTTGAAGCCATTAAAATGAGAGGAAGCTGCAATTGACCTCTCTGTGACCCCTGAAAACCTAGAATGGTGGGTGACAGCCCTTACATCATTAGCAGAGCGTGGTTGCATCTCAGAGGTACTTTGTGCACATTAAACCCAGCTATGCATCAGTATACGCTTTTCCACAAGCGCAGACAAAACAAACTATTTTATTTCCCCGGATTGAAATGTTCCATGTTTTTTTTTTTTTGACGTCTTGAGAGAAGCAATACTCGGAGTGCAGATTGAATGAGTTGATCTGTAATTCATGCACATTACATTACATCCAGGCGTTTAGCAGACGCTGCCATCCTGAGAGACTTACTAAAGTTCTTACATAAGCCGGAAGGCATTGAGCGCAGCCGATGCTGATTCTGACTCATTAGTGTCAGAACTCATGAAATATTGAAGCCTGCAGTATATAAACCCACAACCTGATGCTACATTCTGTGGTGAGTGTAAGCGGTGCTGCCACTAACCTGAGGGGGGCTCTTAAAATTTGATTTGATCACCTTATACACGTGCATGGGTATTACGCACAAGCACGTGTGCAGCATACACACACACACACACACACAAAAAATAACGCACACACACTCACATGCACAGGCACAGGTATTCCTGCAAACGTGCCCATTTATACACACAAACACAAGTGCAACACAGACTTGCACTCTTTCTCTCTCTCACACACACACACACACACACACACACACCTTGCCAACATTTCTGTCCTCAGTCCCACCTGTCCCTCTCCAATGCATTGGCCTGGGTTTACCACAGAGATTGAGGCCTGTTTTTTATTTATCTGGTATCTGTAATGTGAAACCTTCCGTGTATAAATCCTAAGTCGTGATCTTGAAAATACTCGGGCCTGCTGGATAATACCACACTACAGTAAGTGCAGGCAAGGGGCCGGGGACCTCGTGTTTCGCGTGTCTGGTAGAGAGAGCTTGGATCTGCGGCTGAAGTCCTCTTCCCTCAGGCAAACATCCCTGCTTCTGCCGGTTTATTACACTGCACAAAGAACATTTCAATATCGAAAAGCACTCAGTCTCTGAAGGGCTTGACCCAACAAAATGCAATTTTGTGCCATCGCTGACACGTGCGCACAGAAACATGGACACACACACACCCACACACATACAGAAACACAGATGAACGTAGCGACGCACTCATGCACATGCAGGCACACTCAGAAACACGCGTGCAAACATTGTTCAGATTAATGGGTGCGCTTTTCAAAAGCTAATCTGTGCAGTGGCCATTTCCCTCAATTGATGATTTCTCCACTGGTTGTTTTTTTAATCTGTTGCCATTATTACTACTCAGAGGTTGCGATGAAGGTTAAAGAAAAGACAGGTGACATCTTCAGTATCGTCCCTGAAAAGCACTGCCCACATCACACATTTCCCCAGGCATCACATGAGGATGGATTCAGCATTCTGCATGGCAGTGCGTGCGTTTGTCACCGCTGACAATACACAGGGCTGATCGGAAGGAGCTTCTCTTTGATTGACAGGTCGATGCTCTGCGCGTGTATATTGGAGTTGGCGGTGCCTCCTTGTGATTGACAAGGTAAGGTTCTGAACTGAAAAATTGGAGAGGGCGGAGAATCACTTTGATTGACAGACTTAGGCTCTGCACTGGGAGAATAATGGGTGGAGCCTTGTTTTTTATGACAAATTAATTTACTCTGCGAGATTAGAGTGGGAGGAGCCTCCTTCTGATTTACTGGCTGAGGCTGTCCATCCGGAGACTGGCATGGGCAGTGCGTCCCTGTGATTGACGAACACCAAGTAAGGTTCTGCACCGGGAATGTGGGTGGAGTTTCCCTGGGATTATGAGATAGGGCTGTGCTCTCGGACAGTGGACTGGGTGGAGCTGCACCTTGATTGACAGAGTAGGATACTAGTGAGTCTGTGCACTCAGAATAGTCTGGGCGGAGCTTCTCTTCGACAAGGTGTGGCTACATAATGCTGTGTTTGAGGTGAGTGGAGCGGGTGGAGCCTACGTGATTGACGGGGTCAGGCATATTCAAGTCTGTGCACTCAGAGTGATGTGGGCGGAGCCTCCCTGTGATTGGCAGGATAAGGCTGTGCTCAGGGATAGTGGGGTGGAAGGAGCCTCTGTGATTGACAGGGTCAGGCATATTCAAGTCTGTGCACTCAGAGTGATGTGGGCGGAGCCTCCTGTGATTGGCAGGATGAGGCTGTGCTTGAGGGGAGAGTATGGGTAGGAGTGGGCGGAGCCTCCCTGAGATTGGCATGATAAGGCTGTGCTTGAGGGGAGAGTATGGGGAGGAGTGGGTGGAGCCTCCCTGTGATTGGCAGGATAAAGCTGTGCTTGAGGGGAGAGTATGGGGAGGAGTGGGTGGAGCCTCCCTGTGATTGGCAGGATAAAGCTGTGCTTGAGGGGAGAGTATGGGGAGGAGTGGGCGGAGCCTCCCTGTGATTGGCAGGATAAAGCTGTGCTTGAGGGGAGAGTATGGGGAGGAGTGGGCGGAGCCTCCCTGTGATTGGCAGGATAAGGCTGTGCTTGAGGGGAGAGTATGGGGAGGAGTGGGTGGAGCCTCCCTGTGATTGACAGAACAAGGCTGTGCTTGAGGGGAGAGTATGGGGAGGAGTGGGCGGAGCCTCCCTGTGATTGACAGGATAAAGCTGTGCTTGAGGGGAGAAGATGGGGAGAGAGGGAGATAATTAGAGGAGAACCGTGCTGAGCTGTTTTCACACAAAGCTCCGCTCTGTCTCCCTCCGTGTGCCGGAACTGTCAGCTCTGCTTAACAATCTCTCCCCACGCTGTGAGTCCTTCACTCTTCGACCCTCCTCATTCCTACACCCGTAACAGCGCAGGACGGGGTCTAACCAGGCCTACTGTCACCACCAAACCACTAACATCCACCCCCACCCCCTCAGCAAACTCTTTCGGCTCCCTCACACTAAAGACAGAACTTTTCTGGTTTCTGAGTGGCAGCCAGGTGGAATGGAAGCCTTGAGACTCAAACTTGATTGGCTGGGCACTTAACACATGGATGGATACATTTGTGCAGGTATACAGCTAGTGAGTTAGAGCTCTGTTACTTTATCTGTAAATTTTTTCTCTTTACATCCCTCTCTCTCTTTGTCTTTCTCTCTCTCTCCCACTCCCTTTTCCACAAGAGGGACTTTCAATTCTTTGTCGACACATGATAAAATGTCTGGCATTATATCAATTCTTAAGCTCTCAACCAAGCAAAGTAATAATTGAAGGGCTTAGAACCAGACCAGACCAGTCTACACTCGAGGCAAAAAAGGTTTGTGAAGGCTGCTGGTTGGCACTGAAAAGGTTCGCACTTAGGAATGGTTCCCTTCAGAACTTGTAGATGGAGCTGAAACCTATAGGGTGCCCGTCCGCACCCTTGAATAGTCTCTCACGCAACCGCACTAACGATCATTAGCCTAATCAACACTTCGGACCTATTTTGTGTTGAACTTCTTGTATAGCATATTTTTTATTGTACAAAATTAGTAGAATGCCACGCTGCCACATTTTTAAACGTACTTATTCTTATACAAAAAACTGGGACACAAAAATGACAACTGATACAAATAAACAACTTTTCGATTTGACTACTCCTCGAAAAATGCAACAACCAATGGCAGTGCGACACTTGTACAAGCGAGGACAATCGATATTGTCAATAACTGGCTTTGTTCATCAAACTATATACTCTAGCTCACTTTGTTACGTGGATGCCAACATCCCGTAACGAGAAGATCGTTTAAGGACCAGAATTGATTTGTTTTGCCATTTCTTCTCATCATATAATTTATGCAGCTGCTTTGATATCTGGTTTATAAACAAGTGCATTTACTTTACATGAAATTCAAAAGTCTTATTTTCAATTTGTTCCCAGTGTAAGTATGGAGATGACAACAAAGGTTGAATGCACATAACAAAAAAAAAAAAAAAGAAAAGTCTTTGCACATGCAAAACTGGGCAGCAATGTGATTGTCATTGACATGCACTTGTTTGCTAGCCTGGTAAAACCAGACTCTGCTACTTCGCTTTGCTTCGTTCACAGAGTCTAGACAGTCGTCATTGACAAGTGTTTACTTCCTGGTGGGTGGGCGCTTGTCAGAAGTTTAAAATCATTGGTGTACCCGTAGTCTAATCACTAACGTTTGGCGATGACATATGTTATGCGCCAGCTCGGCCAACTAGTACTTCCGCTGTAAACACAGTCCTTCATACCTGGAATTCAGTGAAAACAAACTTATCAGTACATTAAAGTTAATACTGTACTCATACATATGCCCATCTACCAAATTATAGCCTTCATTCATTAAATTAAAGGAACCAAAGGTGCTCTGTCTGTTCTCCTTACGAGAAACAAACTGTTGAGCTATCGTTTTTCCTGCAGATACTGCTACTGTTAAAAAACAAAGCGTAAGAGACCCGAAACCAACAGCAGAATCAGCGAAAATAACGCATTATTTACATTAGGACAAAATCCGCCTTGACACATAAAACTGAACCGTTAACCATACTTGCGCTAACATCATACCCAGCTCGCCATCTAACTTTATAGTGACACAGTTTGGCTCTAAGTGTTTGGCTGTCTCAGACAGCCATTTCATTCATGGATAATGACAACATAACACTGACACAGCAAAGAGATCTTGTGACATGAACAGAAACACGGCTTTTACAAAGTTTGCTGCTAATTTAAATAGCATGAAATTTGAGAGCAAAATATAACACTAGAAGCTACAAGCTAGCTGAGGTGGTTCGGCTGTCTCTTACAAAGATGAACAAGGTGCCTATTTCATATGTTTCATGATGGATATTAAGTAGATTTGACAACTTTTCTCAAAACCTGTAAGGAATAGCGCTACAACATCATTTCCATTAAAAAAAAACGAACCAAACATTCATCTTGATGTGGCTATAAGTGGCTGGTACCGAGGATTTTCTCTGCGACAGAGCGAATGGCCTCCCGTGTATCTATGTCTGTTGCCATTGTTGATTTTGGACACTACAATTTCAAACTCGGAGCAGCGGCGACGTCATGGCTTTCGGCCACGCCTTTTGTTCGTTGGTTGGTCCGGCGTATTTTCTGCTGGGTAAATGAGGCAGCGCTCTGAGTGCTCAGAGGGAGTGGTGAAGCGAAATGAAATTAAGTGGAAGTACGAAGGCTGGCGGAGTCAGGCTACTTGTTTGCCCCTTACAAGTATAAATACAATGAGTAAAGACACGTCTCCTGCCAGCCAGCTCATCGCTCCATGAGACCCCAGAGCACATTTTTAATGATTATTCAATTATCATTTGTCATTAGTCAATCAGCCTGCACACCTGTTTGTTGTTTCCTCAGAGGGATATGAGTCCTGTGCAAAGGCTCTTTGTGATGTCTCTTAAATGCCACGCAGTAAAGCCTGCACCAGATGGTGCAACTTTGACTGAGGCAAGTGACACACGTGTATACTGTATCAGGCAATGTTGCACCGTGCGGGGATGGTTTTTGCTGCGTAACTTTCTCGCGTAACAGTGCAGCAGCATATCTAGCATGCTAGATACTTTTGCGTCATGCGAGGAAGTTACTCACCGTGTGGGGGCTTCCTGCTGCAATGTTACACATGCTCGACCAATCACAACGTGCAGACCCGTCACATGATACTGATAATGGGGGTGCTCTGAGGCTGCGAGCGCCTTTTGGGCGCTTTAAAAAAGGTATAAGTGAGAACCCTTTAAGGGTGCAGACAAGCGCTAATTAGACGAGGTACATATGTGCACCCTGTGACATGGTAATAAGAGCCTAAAGGAGGGGCTTGCAGTCACCCTCTATGGAGATGCGCCTGGTCACCCTTAATAAGGGTGCTAATCTGCACCTTTTAAGGTTCTTGCACTCACCCCATGCAAGAGTGCTCAGGGGTGCTTATCTTCACCCCTTTTTAGGGTGTTCATGAACACTGTTAAGGGTGCATGTGTCCACCCCTTCTTATGGTGCTTGTGAGCTTCTTTCAAAAAAGGTGCTGCTATTGTAGCAAATGTGCTGGAACGAACCTTTTTCTCTTAGAGTGTAGCCCACAGAACATTGTCTCTGAGATAATAGATGTCAAAGTTTTTCAAATGTTTGTAAAAATTACGATGTTGTTCACAGGTAAAATACACGTCATGATACCAATTTTGCGTTATGAATCTTATCAACATCTGTCACAATATGATCCAAACTCAAATTTTCATATTTTAGCGGTTAGACCACTCTTGTTCTCAGCCCTTCAGTTTTCGCAGGAACTCCGTCATGCAGATGGTTGAATGCATTTGGACAAAGTATCACCATAATGAGTCTCATTAAAAACAGATTGGTGTATTGACTCCATCTACTTTGTCACCTCACCAATAATGTTCCATACGTCTTAATTAGTTTCTGCTAGTGCAATTTTATGGGTCTTTTTATGCCCTTTTATTTCTGTAATCAATTAAAAAGGATAAAAATTAAGCTTATGCCGTGAATTCAGGCTGAAAAGAGCTGTCATGAGCCTGTCCTCTGTTATCTAAAGCTCCCAAACAAAGCACAGAGGTGGGAAAGAGAAGTTGTAGGAAGCGGAACAATGTTTTATAGAGAAAGAAATTTGCATGGGATAAGTTTCACTTGACATTATTTTTACAGAGGGTCTCACTTTAAGGTAAAAGGCGCCAGAATTTTTGCTGACGCGGGAGTGTGTGCGGGCCATAAAAGTCTCCGAGATGGCGATTTGGATGGGACTAAAATAGCAGAGATACTCCGATAATTATTCTGTTGCCCCTCCCCCCCTTTTTCACAAATTAACCCGTTAAAATCGGGCTTTTCAGAGAACACACTGTTCTGCCTTACTCTGGTCCAGAGTCAAATTAATTCTGGCTGTTACTTTGAATGATGCACTCAGTTCATCGTAGATGGTGAGAAACACACGTAACACTCTCATTTCTTTTTCTCTTTCCCCCTTTGTTCTTTCTCTCTCTCCATTCTTTCTCTGTTCATAACTGTCTCTTTCCATCGCTCTTCCTCTCTCTCTGTCTTAATCTCTCACTCCCTCTCTTCTTTTTAACATTGGCATGCAAGTTTCATCTCTTTTTATTGGATATTCTATGCCAAAATAGTGTTTTTTCTAGAAGTGATGTTTTATTTGTTCTCTTGCTCTCTCTCTCTGTCTAGCTTCTTCTCTTTGGCAACACACCCCACCCCTCGAAGACACTGGACACCGCTGTGACCACATGCTGGACTCAAAACACCCCCCCCCCCCCCAATCCATCGTTAGCGGCTTGTTCTCAGCCAGGGATGGTGCAGGATTAAAAGGTGGAGTTACCGGTCAAGGCTCCTCAGTATTGACCAGCTCTGCGCTGTTTGCCGAGAAGAGAGAGAGAGAGAGAGAGAGAGAGAGAGAGAGAGAGGTCGAGGGACAAACTGTCAGGTCAGAGGAGGGCGAGAAAAGGGCGCTGAAGCCGAAACTGAGGGCAAGGTTGTAGGGAAGAGTGACACCGGAGGATAAAAGGCTGCCCTGGGGGATGACCTTTCACCTCTCGTCTGTGACCTTGCAGGCATTGGCGTGTTGAAAAGGCTCAGCTCAGTGGCATCTGGGTTTATTGTTGTCCACAGTTTACAAGCCCCTTCAGGCAATCATTGACCGATACTGAAAATGTGTGTGTGTGCCTGTGTGTGTGTGTAGGTGCGTGTTTGCAAGCGGTGCGTGAGCATACAAGTGCGTGCGGTGCATTGTGTGGGTATTGATCAGAGACTGTCCGTGAGTTACCGCTCACAGATCCTCTGTATCGAGCTGTGTGGGTATTGATCAGATACTATCTGGGGCATTGTGTGGGTTCGAATCAAATACTATCCTGGGCATTGTGTAGGCTCTAATCAGATACTATCCCTGGCATTGCGTGGGCACTGATCACACACCATATAGAGAACTGTGCGGGTTATGATCGTACTCTATCCCCAGTATTACAGTGCAATGAAAAAGCATTTTCCTCCTCCTCCCGAAGCAGCTACAAGCCATCACACTATCATCACGGCGTTTGACTGTTACTATGATATTCGTATCATCGTCTGCTGTGTTAACTTCATGCAAGATGTAGGGGGACTCATGTCTTCCAAAAAGTTACACTTCTGACTCATCAATCCCCAAAATATTATTCCAGTTGTCTTGGGGGTCATGAAGGAGTTTTGGGGAAATTAGAGACGGGCCTTTGTGTTCTTTTTCGTCAGCAGTGATTTTTGCCCGGCTGCTGTCCCAGTCTCTTTTCGGATTTGTGAACACTGACCTTAACAAAGGCAAGTGAAGCCTGCAGTTTTTCAGATGTTTGTCTTGGTTCTTTCTTGTCGCCAATGTGCTCTCGGAGGAATTTCGGTTGACCATCGTATAGACATTGTGTGGGTTCTGATCAGATAATATCTACGGCATTGTGCACTGATCATGTTCTATCCAGGGCATTGTGTGGCTGCCATAAGACTTCGGTCCGTATCCCCAAGCCAGCTCACTCAGTTAAGCAGAGGAGGGCGCAGATCTTCACTCTTAAGGTATGCAAATACCTGAGATTCATTTGTACAGGTGACCTAATTGCAGTCGCTGTTTTGCTCACAGACGTCAATCGTCACTTTGGCCGCGGCCAACGACTTTGACAATTGATTCTCCTAAAGAATCAGGTGATGAGTGATTGAGAGCCATTCAGGCTTGAGAAGATTATCCAGTGACCACACCCACTGTACTCACCCACATGAACTGCCCGTGCTAGACCAGTGATGGTATGACTGATTATAATTCAATTAACCTTTAATTCTGATCAAAACTCTGTATCTGTAAAGAATGCTTTCAATGAGTGCTCGGGATTCATTTGGGTTCCAATAAATCCAGAGTGTGTTTCACGTATTTCTGATAACCGCCACTCCTGTAAATAAAGAAATTTTTCCCACAAAGATTGGAGTTGCATTCTCTTTCTTCCTTTCAGATGCTATCGAGGACGTTGTGCTGGTTCCGGTCAGATATTGTCCCGGGTATTTTGTGAGTACTGATTAGATATGTTGAAAAAGTAAAATGAAGCAGCTATTTATTTGAAGGTTTTTCTCCCCCCTCACTCTAACTGTTGAAAATAATTACTGAGTTCATTTAAATTAAACTATCTAATTTATGTTCATGGTCAAACCTAAAAAAATCCTGGTTAACCCGAATAAACCAAATAAATTGTAAACGTTGTGTCAGCGTGAAATTGTTTGTGTGATCGATGACTTCAGTTTCTTTGAGTTGATCCATCATTTTATTTTTCCAGTGTGCGGTGGCAGTGATTGCGCACATATAGAGAGTGCTGGCTGGTTATTGAGTTCGCCTTTTAGGAGAATAAGGGCAGCCAAACAATGTAAGCCAAATGCCTTTACAACAGAGGTGCCCAATTCTGCTCACAATGTTGTAAAGTCTTCTTGGTTTTCACTTCATTCAAACTTTAGCTCCTCTTATTCTGCCAATTATTTGCTCATCCACATCTCTAACAGTTGAAGGAGCTGTGCTTTGGCTGGCCTGAGGAGAAATCGTACAGAGGGCAGATGTCTACGAATGCTGTTGAGCAGCCCTGCTCATGGTGTTGAATGAGGTGAGCTTGGACTGGGACGGAATGAAATCCAAAAGAATGTAGATCTCGAGGTGCAGGGTCGAGGAGCCCTGTTCTTTCTGTTTAATGCTGAATACCGCTGATGATGTGACCCACACCCGTGCCATAAAGTTACACACTGCTCTGGATGGCATCTGACCAGACCCCAAGTTATGCTATGTATGGTATCAGTAATCACACACTGTCTTAAGTGGAAACAAGTCAATACCCACACTAAGACGGGCATTGTATTTGATCCATTCCCACATGATGCCCCAGATGGTATCTGCACTCCCAAAATGCCCCAGACAGAATCAGAACAGAACCCAAGCAGCAATAAGATGATGAATCAACTTTCAAAAATTGAAGTAATCGCTCACACAAAATATTTGACGTGGACCCAATGTAAATCATTAATTTGGCTTATTATGTTTTTTTTCCAGTTCAATAATAAACGTAAATTAGAAATTCTAGTTTCAATAGGTAAACAAAATAATCTCTTTCAGCCATTCATGTGAGAAAAATGCATTGAACAAATAACTGCTTTGTTTTACCTTTTCAGTGCATGTTAGTGTTGTTTTACCTTTTCAGTGCATGTTAGTGTTGTTTTACCTTTTCAGTGCATGTTACAGTGTTGTTTTACCTTTTCAGTGCATGTTAGTGTTGTTTTACCTTTTCAGTGCATGTTAGTGTTGTTTTACCTTTTCAGTGCATGTTACAATGTTGTTTTACCTTTTCAGTGCATGTTAGTGTTGTTTTATCTTTTCAGTGCATGATACAGTGTTAGTCTCCTGCAGAACGGGCTCTCTTTCACAATGACAATTCTTTTATGATCTGTTCACTCAACTCTTCGCTTCTGTTATCCACGTACACTTCAGAGTGCAAGATCCAAGCCAAATCAAGCATTCATGGCATATTCCAGAAAGAAAAATGCCTCTTCTATTAGCCAAGTTCTCCAGAATGTGGCATAACTGTGCTTCCCAAGTGCATCCATTTTGCAGGCTAAATGGATTAATATTGACAAAAACCCCAAACTTATGTAAAATTTACATTTTAAAAATCCCATTTATGAGAATATTATGTGCCGAGTAAGCTTGTAATCTACATGAAGCAAATGAGTATCGGATGAGCGAGGATTGACACAGGGCGTGGGGATGGGAGAGTGGGAGAGGTGCGGCGGTGTATAGAATGGGGAGGGGAGTGTGTTAGATGACAACTTCTAACTTGCAACATTCACCTTTTCAGGTATTTTCCATTTGCTTGGAACTGTGCTCTGATTAAGCCAGCTCAAAGCCTATTAGCACAAGTTTTCAGCAAGAGAAAAAAAAAATTAATTAAAAAGAAATTAAAGAACATCTTTCATTTCCCTGAGCAAGCGGTGTTGCTCGGAAGTTTCCTGAATTATTGATCAGCTGGCCTGTGCAGATAAAGGGGCCAAATCCAAAACGTCCAAAGACAACCCTCGTCTTTTTAATTTGTTTGCCGCGTATTGAAATTATGCAAAAAATATCCAATTTCATCTCTAATGAAATGAAGAATGATAACAACAATGAATAAGAAAAAAGCATAATTGTTCTCTAAAAAGTAAATGCAATCATTAATCACCCCGGGGTTTCTTTCGTGGTTTGGAATACTTTATTGCCGACTGTAAGAGGCGTATGGGCTGGCGTCAGGGACAGTAGAAGACATGCAATTATGGTTTGAATATAATGGAATCAGTAATGGGAATTTTAATTATTCAGCTGTAAGTGGAACATTCATATATTAGTGACTGCATATGTAGTGCATTTGTATTGGGCCACTAAGATGCGGTAATGCCAGGGGAAAATTGCATTTCTGTGTAAATAATATATGGTCAGTTCACTCTCGTGTGCCTTACCAGAATCCCTAAAGAGGTGTGACACTATCAAAAAGTCAATGGTTACACTAGGCTTGGAAGCCCTAGGCTTTGTGTGCGTGCGTGTGTGTGTGTGTGTGTGTGTGTGTGTGCGCGTGCGCGCATGCGCGCGCGTTAATATGTGAGTAATTATGTGTGTTTGTTCTTGTACTTGCTATACAGTGAGGACAAGAAAAGGCCTTTTTCCCCCTTCTTAGGAGGGACATTTTTGGGAAGTGTGAACATTTTTGCGTGTCCTCACAACGACAAAGTCAAACTGTACCTTTAAGACGCAAGGATCTAAAAAATAAGTCATGTGACAGAGCCCATAGATTCGATGAGACATTCAGTGTTTTTCTACAGTTTTGCCTCGACTGATCTGTGACTTCAGACAATCGTTTCATAACAGGCAAACATCCAACCTTTGGATTTTTGCACTCCTTACTCTCCTGTCATGACTGGTTCTTACGAGTCACCCTTTCACAGTCTCAGCGTATTCAAATCTGAGCTAGTCTGGCCCCACCTGTCTGTTCTGCCACCGGGGGGCCGTTATTAGCATAAGTTCTGCGCTAGTGCCCATGAGCTACTGCTCAGCCTTGAGATGACCAGCTTTGGGGAGCAGCTGTCAGAAAATATTTACCGAGCTTACATTTCCCCAGAATAAAAACAGTAACCAAATCTAACTGCAGACCATGCGTCGCTTCAGCCAGCTGTGCAAGATACTCGCGTCTGCAGGCAGGGATTTAGAGATTAAAAGATCTCCGCAGAAAAAGCTTACATTGCATAATCATCGCGTCTTCAATACTTCAATGTCAAATAAAGAATTCAGTTTACCAGAACATCTTTGCTCAGTGCAGTGCAGGTCCTCCTCTGTCAAGCCTGGGCCCTGTTCCAGCACTCGTACCGGCCGTGCGTTTTGGTTTGAATCACAGTTTTTGCATTTTGCAGTGGGCTATTTTGCAGCGGTGGCGTCGGGCCAGCCAAATTTCCCCCGAAAAAGGCTCTGAACTGGAGGGCAATTCAAAGAACAGGAACATCAACTGTGTTCTGCACAAAAGCGTCTGACGGCATCATTGACAGAAGTGCTTTTGTGTTCGAGGGGGCTTTGTCATCGCAACAGCCTCCCTCCCCACACACACACACACACACACACAGGCAAACACATATACACACTCTGGCAGAAACAAAAATGCTGAGAAGTTGACAGTGAATTTATCGTGAAAGTGTCCTCTGGCGTAGTTGACCTTTTGTGGACAACAGCAAGAAAGATGGCGATTCGGCACACCTGCCGGCACAAGCTTTTAACGCATTGGAAATAAAAAGTGTGAGTGAAAAGGGTAGAGCGAGGGAAAGAGCGACAGAGGGAGAGAAACACAGAAAGATAAGTGCAAAAGGTCCAAAAAATATTAGCGATGTCGAGGACAACCTGCTCCTCTGGCTGCAAATACAGATAGAGCTTCCAAGGAAGGTCAACGAGCAAAAACATGCTGAAGAAAACATACCCTAGAAATTAAAACCATTAGATTAGTGCGACATATATTAAATGAGCCATTCTTTCTGAAATGTTTAAATGTTCATTGAATGCGGATCCGTGTGAATCCTCAGTCAACGCACCCTGATGAAGTAAGTGACACTGCTCACGCCAAATCAGTTTGACAGAGCAACGGCCAATGGGGAAATTGCACTTGCCCACCGACCCACGGTGTAACTTCATCACTCGCTCACTCACTCACTCATGCAGTCAGCCATGGAAATCCACAAATTTAGAAATGAAAAAATATTGATGGAGCAAATGGGGCGTTGCTTCTTACATTAACGTTACCAGGTGTGACACATGACTTGGTGCTACAGACAAACCCAATCAGTGCGTGTTATGGTGTACGCACGTCCTGGTGCTACAGACAAACCCAAACAGTGCATGTTATGGTGTACGCATGACCTGGTGCTAAAGACAAACCCAAACAGTGCACGTTATGGTGTACACACGACCTGGTGCTACAGACAAACCCAAACAGTGCGTGTTATGGTGTACACACGACCTGGTGCTACAGACAAACCCAAACAGTGCGTGTTATGGTGTATGCACGACCTGGTGCTACAGACAAACCCAAACAGTGCATGTTATGGTGTAAACACAACCTGGTGCTACAGACAAACCCAAACAGTGCATGTTATGGTGTACGCACGACCTGGTGCTACAGACAAACCCAAACAGTGCATGTTATGGTGTAAACACGACCTGGTGCTACAGACAAACCCAAACAGTGCATGTTATGGTGTACGCACGACCTGGTGCTACAGACAAACCCAAACAGTGCATGTTATGGTGTACACACGACCTGGTGCTACAGACAAACCCAAACAGTGCATGTTATGGTGTAAACACGACCTGGTGTTACAGACAAACCCAATCAGTGCGTGTTATGGTGTACGCACGACCTGGTGCTACAGACAAACCCAAACAGTGCATGTTATGGTGTACACACGACCCGGTGCTACAGACAAACCCAAACAGTGCATGTTATGGTGTAAACACGACCTGGTGCTACAGACAAACCCAATCAGTGCGTGTTATGGTGTACGCACGACCTGGTGCTACAGACAAACCCAATCAGTGCGTGTTATGGTGTAAACACGACCTGGTGCTACAGACAAACCCAAACAGTGCATGTTATGGTGTACGCACGACCTGGTGCTACAGACAAACCCAAACAGTGCATGTTATGGTGTAAACACGACCTGGTGCTACAGACAAACCCAAACAGTGCATGTTATGGTGTACGCACGACCTGGTGCTACAGACAAACCCAAACAGTGCATGTTATGGTGTACGCACGACCTGGTGCTACAGACAAACCCAAACAGTGCATGTTATGGTGTAAACACGACCTGGTGCTACAGACAAACCCAAACAGTGCGTGTTATGGTGTACACACGACCTGGTGCTACAGACAAACCCAAACAGTGCATGTTATGGTGTACACACGACCCGGTGCTACAGACAAACCCAAACAGTGCATGTTATGGTGTACGCACGACCTGGTGCTACAGATAAACTGTTTGCTATTGTCCTGTCCCGAAGGGCCGCAGAAGGGGAAAAAACACTGAAAAAATAATTTCCATCAAATCACATCATCTGGCCCACTTGTGTCACGACTCTCACACAAAACAGGACATGAAGAGAGAGAGACAGAGAGAGACAGAGAGAGGGAGATCTCCTTTGTGGTTTTTTCTCTTCATTTTTAATACGCTGACCCCTTTAATTCCTCATAAATCATAATCTTTGAGCCAGCAGTGAAGAGACCAGAAGAATCAAACTACAAACCCAAAATGGTCTCTGTATAATTAAATATCATTATCCACAATTGCCCAGATACCTCAGGCAGAAGCTGCAATCTCAATTTATATCATCATTATTATTTTTTTATTGTTATTATTTATTGTTAGCAAACTGAAACTGCCCTCCTGCCCCCTTCTCTGTCCAGCAAGTCTGATTCATCTTTTATAAGGGCCTGAGGAGTCACTACGAAGTGCTGTACAACATCGCAGGCCCAAATGTCTACAAGAACAAAACCCTTATCAGGCACAACAGAAACAGAACCATCCATCTTCTCCCTAATACCCTGCGCTCGATATGAGAAAAAGAGAGCAAAAAAAAAAGAATAATAAGAAAAAAATCCTCTGAACAAAGTAGAACAAAGCAATTTAATAGAGGTGCAGAATTTACGCCAAGCCCTGTCAGATCACTTTAATATCTTTCCTCGTGCCTTGTTTGGCTTTCCTGTACAAGTGGTACACATAGGCGCAGAATGTTCTGGAATGTTGTCTTTCCAGTTGAAATATTTTGAACCTGCATAATAACACAACCGAAAGGAGTGAGTGGGAAATAACAGACTATAAAAACTTCACGTATCAGAATGGCTAGAACACAACACAACAATTCAGAATTACCACATTAAAGCCCATCAAGGATTTTCGGTCCAGGGAAAAGACTTACCCTATTTTCCTCTATTGTGTCCTGGGAGTACTTTCGCACAGATAAGATTTATGATAGGATTGCTCAGACCAATGAGCCAAGCCATGCAGTGGCTTTTCAGATGTGTCAATGGTTTTCAAATATTTTCGGTCCCTGGAGTGACAATTCGAGCATCAATTCAAAGTCTTGCTTGAGGACTCGCAAAAATTTAAAACCCATATTTTGTAAAATACTTTTTTCCCCAGTTCAGTCCACCTGTACAGTGGTCTCCATTGTCCATAATGCCCAAAGAAGCTAGAAGGGTTGCCTTTGAAAACCTCCAGTTGAGCCCCTTTTTGACCACAAATTCCTGCAGTTTTCTACATTAAAAACAAACCCGCTGTGCATTAATTTACACCTGCCAGCTCCGCCTGTGTCCCCTCCTCCCCCCACCGCCTCGCTCCACCTCCTCACCTCTCCGCCCTTCCACTAGTGACTTTGTTTTTCATGCATTTATTTCTGGTCACTGGCCAATTGGTGCAGAGCACATAGTCATGGAGCAAATGCACGCTCAAAACACCCTGTTTTCAGCAGAGAATGATGAGCGAGGATTGTCCCAAAAATTTTAGACTTTAATGAGATTTTTCAACAAAAGAATATAAATCTACTTTTTGGATGTCTGTGACTGGATGGTGAGAGAACCCAAGTGCAAGCAGAGGTTAAGACGGCACAAACATATTTTAGGCCAAAAATCGGAGTCATACTGTCCAAGTTGGTAATAAGAGATGGGATTTTGCTACAAAAACAGTGGACAGAGGCAAAGTCAAAAAATAGGCAAAGATCTAAAAACCAGAAGGCAGCAAGACTCAAGAGAAATCCAAAACTCAAGAACATTGGGGCGAGGAAATCAAAACAAGGGGAAGCAGACCTCAGTTAAAAGGTCATAATAAACATAAAAAAATGAGACAGATTTGCAATGGCTGACAAAAATGGAAAGTTTAAAATGCACTGAGTATGATTATGAGAGGCAAAACAGAAGCCCACAAGGAGGCAGAGCGCAGAGAGGGGCGCGGTCACAAACAAGGGAAACACGGAACAAGTATCACACAGAGTGGGCAGGACGAGTGGCAAAAAGTTAACTTCAAACACACGGCGCAAGAAAATCAAAGAAAGCTCAATAAACAAGATAACACTTCAACTAATACAAAAAATAGCTCTGCAAATTACGGAGCACGGACAATCTGAAAATACTATAATCGTTTTAAAAAGGCAGTGCAGTACTACACGTTTATGGTCAAACACAAGCATTCCATTGTGACCAATTACAAATGTTGGGGATCAGCGGCCCTGTTGCCTAGTAGCAGAACATTAAAGTATGAGGGACAGATAGATCAGATTCCTATTCAGTCCAACCAGATATATTGAGCAGTGCTCAGAAATCTGCCGGCGTCGGGCACAGTCACACGCGTCTGGCACATTTAGAGAGCTGAATTGTTATTCCCCGATTTCTCACTCCCTTGTTGGGGATTAATAATTGGGTTTCATATTCCAACTAATCAATTGATTGCCCTTGGTCTCTCACTTGCTGTAAATCAGGCCAGTTTGGGCCTGGTATAACTGTATCACTTCTGCCTGTGGGAGCGCAAGCCCTTGCACTCTGTAATTACTTATGGGGGCTTGCAACAGTGATCAGAAATTACCGAGGGTTATTATTAGCCGGGCATTTATTTTTTTTACCAGACTCGTTCCTCAAAGAGCCGCAAATCCATTCTCATTACTCGAGTCCCTGCTCTGTAAAATTACATCCATGGTCATATCTTTGAAACAAAAAATGGCTTGTCAGGCAAGGGGTGGAGGTGGGGGTGGGGGGAAGGGGGGGGGGGGTGAATGTTGGATTGAAATACTTTCTTTTTCCCAGAATTCATTTCCTTAGCCAAGGGAGACATTTATTGCTCCGGTTCTGAACGAGGCGCAGAAATACCGGTCTGGGACGGTGGTTATGAGGGGAACAAATTGGGCAGTCAACTGAATTATTGAGGCTGAAGTTTTGTAACCCCATCTGTGCGACTTATTAAGGTTTAAATGTATCCCAGGACTTGGGCTGAATCACATGGAGGAGTATAAGTAATTGGTCGTCGTAATAAAAGCGACACGGTGCTTCACATGAAATAGAATCCAATAACATCCAACCTCCAGCCCCCTTTTATTTTAGAAAATATTTAGTAAGAACATGCCGAGTACTTTTGCTCCTCAGATACAGCCAATTCTTGCGAGGCAGAAAAGTCAATGTTTCCACAAGTTAAACTTGCCTCAAGGAACAATTTAAAGGTCGCTAGGAGTCGCTTCCCTTGAAATAGGAGACGATAATTTTCATCCTTCGTACCCATTTTATTTTGAGGAATATTCAAATAATAAAAAAAAAAACCAAGAAAAATGTGCAAAACACTCCTGGTCTTTAAATACAGTCAAATCTTTTGAGGTAGAAAACATTTCCTTCAGTTAGAATGTGCTATGCGGAGCATTCTGGAAGTCGCTATGAGTTGCCTGTCACTGGACAATAGGTCCCAAGCCTTGAAGCTCCTGGACAATCAGAGTGCCGTTCCCACCATGGGGGCTTTTGTGCTAGTGACCTGAGTGGGAGGTGCGAAATAAAAAGCTTTCTATTGACTGAGGTTCCCCACCCACCCCGCGGCTATTCTAATCTCTAGAGGCTCCAGGTGTGTGAAAACCTCACACCTCTCTAGCACAGGCTGTCTCCATGGTGACCCCCCACCGCTCTCCACCCACTCCAACCCCCACAGGGAAACGAGGCCAGTCGAGACAGATGCTCACTTTAACCGCGAGTTCAGACAGAAATAATATACTGAACCTCATTTGCATGCCAGCCCCCTCTCCTTACACCTGAAATAAATCATATTGCAGACCTTCTGCTGCATTCAGTATATCAGCCTCACACCACCATCTGCAATGGCCCGCAGCACCGTACTTTAAGATCTACAATCCGGCTGGTTTTCACTTTGACATTTTAAGCTGTGCGATGAGTTGTTCTTTGTTAAGGTCAGAGTGAAAACAAGCAAGACATTTTATTTCTAGGGGCACGGTTGGTTACCATGGAACTGCTGTGTAATGTGCAACCCCATTATGTACGCGGGCTTCAGATCAGCTATAATGAGAAAGACTCCCACGACCAAATTTATGATTAACGTATAAATGGGAAACAAAATTGACTGAGCCTAAGTCAAACGCTCAGACAATTCCAGCGTACCTGTGCCCGTGTACCATTGGTGGGAAGCGAGAAAACTTGCACGTCAAATGCAGCAGAAAAAGCAAAATTAATAAATAAAAAGTGATACCTTGCACAACATACCCAGCGGGAGGAAGATGTTTTAGTGCTTTGGGTGTTCAGTGATTTGTGACCTCCGGACATTTGACTTCCACCGCTAACAAGGCTAATGATGTCACACCATAGAGTAGCATATGGTTGGAAACTGAATTGAAAAAAATGCATGTTTTGAATCCAGTTAAAGATTGATCGAAGCATGTGTAGGGAAGTTATTAAAAAAATTATTTTCAGTTTCCAGCGACCTTGACCTTGAGGTAATTAGGTCAGAAATGTTACTGCGTGACCCCTGGACTGCAATTTAAACCTTGACCACACTTCTCCTGAAAATTTTGTGGAAGCTGTTCAAACTGTTTTTTGGTGCAATGTTTTGGCAGACGCACGGATAGACAGATGGTGAAAATTCCACCAAAAACAATACCTATGCCCTTTCAGACGGGGTAACAAATAAATAAATAAATAAATAAACCAATCAATAAACGAGCAGGGAGTGGGTGAGGCGGTGAGGATAAAAGAGTCGCAGTACTGCTGTGTCCCTGAAGTGAATTCCCATTTGGACAATGGCTTTCAGCCACTCCCGGCACCTCCATCAGCTGATAAGTAAAGTCGATCTGTTGTTTTCCAAGCAATGAATTGAATTAGGTCACAGCCTGGAGGATTAGCACTGTGCTGCTTTGTGCACACAGCCCCAGCGGGTGACGGGGTGGGGGGTATACGAACGTTTGTGAGTGTGTGTGCATGTACGTGTGTGTGTGTGTGTGTGGGAGGGGGCAGGTTGCAGACAGGCCCAAACAAATTATAGTTATCACATCCCTGTAAGATTCAGGGTAAGACTAAAGAAATGAAGTCACATCACATTTTTAGATATCGGGTACAACCGCTAACCTCCTGGGTGCATCTTGCAAAATTCTGTCATCTCAGGCCCCGCCCTGCCCCTCACAAAACACCCCACCTCCCTGTTTTTTTTCATCACAGAATAAAACATGACAGTTGCTTCTCCACCAAGGAGTCTGCTTTGCCTGCTGTAGTCTCTGTTCTACTTCCAGAAATCTTGTAAACGTCAGTGAATCTTGTGTAAAGATAAGAATAAGCATGTGTGCTAAAAAGCGAACAATGCAAGCGTTTACTGGCCCAATGTTCCTGTGTCATGTGCCACAGCCCTTGTGTGAGTCCCCGGTGTGTCCCAGCGCTGTTCAGCAGCGTGCTTGTGGGTTAGGTGTGTGTGTGCGTTGTGACCGGACTGTGTCTTGTCCTTTTCTCCCCCCATTTCCTAATGAGCGAGCGACGGGTTTTTATCCCTTTCCAGTGCATGTGGTTGTTGCTGGACTATAAAGTCAAAGTCATATGTGTGTTACTAAATTAATTTGTCTGTGCCAAACGCAGCCCATTATACTATGCTTCCAAACACTTTAATAATCTGCCGCATGATCTCAGACAAATTTATGATATCAGAGATTCCACCAGAGAAATAGTTTCAGCTATTCAGTGAAATGTTCCAAATTTTTTCATCTCTTGTTCTTTTGAGTTAAGGCAGGGCTCTCCAAATCTGGCCCTCGAATCTAAAACAGTGCTGGTTTTACTTCTTTCCTGGGAAATGAGAGAAAAATGAATGCTGCTGATTGGCCAGATTGTCATCTCACCTGACACCCAGGTAAAGGGAGAGTGAGTGAGTGGAGACTCACACACTGTGGCGACCCCTAGACAAGGGATGTGCCGAAAGACAAAGAAGAAGAAGAAGAGTTTTCAAGAACGAGCTTCCAATCCTAATCAAGGTCCTGGACTGGGACTGTGTTCTTGTAAGCCCTTGTCCTCTTTATCAAGTTTGTCAGGAACAAGCTTCCAACCCTGAGTTGTGGCCAGGACTGGGATCAAATCCCTCTCAAGCATCAACCCTCCTCTTCGTGAGGCAGTCCAGTGCTGGCAAACCCTTCAACATCTGGCAGCACAATGGAAGCCACTGGCTGGCAAAAGTAGCCCAAGCATTGCCTATTACATCTGTGCTGAAATGTCTCTCCTCCTCTCTGGGGTTCCGTCCCCGCCTGTCCTCTCCAGTGGACGACATTACTGTCATTACTGTACTGCTGCCAATAAATTATTAGTTGCATTGCAAGTCTGTCTCCGCACTTGATTCCTGGTACGGACCTTTACATCATGTGGTACACTTTGGCCGTCAACTGATGATGCACTAAATTCACTTATTTGATTGATGACCTGGTCATTTATTGGTGAAACATTTTATGGGGCTATTTTTTTTTTTGTCCAATCCTGGGCTTTCCTTCAGACCAATCAATTGTATTCATGATGCCATCACCCCATAGGTCTGTGGGTATGCAGGCAAGTATGTACTCCTCCCTGAAGTGAGAACTTGTAGCTTCTAGTTTTTTGAGGACTGAACTTTGACTTATTTATGCTCTGAGAATACAAAAAAGCCCTGCGACCGTTTTACCTCTACGTAATTGAGGCAGCAATTAAGATAAATGAGATGTTTAAAAAGGCAATGAAGGCACCATGTATCACCAGAACTCTATGACAATTTATTGCAAGAGGGAAAAAGAACAGTAAGACGCACGTAATTAAGCACCAGTGACTACATGAATCTTCATTTCAACAAATCGAGAGCTGAAGTTTGTTTTTGTTGTGCTGTTGAATAAATGGTGAGATTTCCACCACTTTATCAAGGGCAAGGTAGCATCTTATGACAGCATTCACAGAAAAAAAACATTAACCTTTTTATGACTGGAAAGCAGAAAGAACCATAAACTGGAGAACTTTGTAACTACTTAGGGATTGCAAAATAGACCTATTGATTCTGTCCAGCCAGGCTAATATGTCCTCAACAGTCCTATGGAAGCCATGCAAGGAGGAGGAAGGGACTCAACATTGATCATGAATTTAACCACAATTGGTCAGGCGGGGAGAAAATGTTTTATGTGGATTTAAGAAGAAAACATGATACATTCTATTAATGGTAAATGACACAACGAGAAAAATGCATGCACTGTTTACAACAATTCACCTTGCACAGCAAAGTTATTTACATGTATTGTGCAACATAATACCTATGCATTAATTGAATTAAGACACAATAAAACCGCATTCATTTAATTCAAATAGCAACTCCAGCCCCACCGTGATATGCCATTTTTACAGGTGGATTTTGGGGGAGAACACATCAGATTTACATGGAATGAACCGCTTATCATCCAAAATACATAATAAAAGGTCCTGGGACATCCCGTGTATGCCAGTTTTCTTTTTAATTGAAAAAAGCAACTGCAGAAGTTTAAAAGCTGGTTATTTGTCTGACTTCTGTGCATTTATGTTTAGCGCATTTATTCTTCCAACTGAGCCGCATTTGGCCAGATTTCCATACATGCAAAGAAGAACAATTTCTTATCTACGTTGTGATATATTATACTTTTGTACACAACTGCATAAAGGGGAAAAAATGAACAAATGGGTATCTAATTGGTGAAACCGTGAACACTTTTTTGCCATGTTTATGCTATTAAGATCAAGTTAATTATTCAAAAAAAGAAAAGAAAAAACCTCTAGACTGTGTTGTGCAACCTAATATGGAGCTTATATATTGCCTGCCTATAATTTGATTGGTTTAAAAATGTTGCCTGACATATGGAAAAATATGGACAAATATGTTCAAGGGTCTTTGATACTTTCATGTCGCATGCACATACGTATATCTGTCTTAATATAGCTTAAGACTGTCAATAACCGCTTTAAACATGGAATGCTCCTAATTTGGATAAATTAACATCTTATAAAAATCGCACAGTTGCAGTTGTGGTTGCAAAAAACGGGTTCCCCAAGACCACATTAGACAAACAGTCCTAATAATACTTCATACGTCGCCCCTACCAGCCCATATTTTTATCTAACGTCTCGACACTTCCGTGCCCACCAATGTAGCGTAAAGATGTGCGCACTTCGCACATATATCAGTTCTGAAATGTGACAGAACATACGGAAGACAATTATGAAATTACAACTATTATTTCATCATCGGTCTCTTTAAAAATGTAAAACAGGAAGTAGGCGGTCAGGCTGGTTCGTCGATGACCTCATTTCCGCTCAGAGTCTTTTTCCTCGGCAGCAACGTTTTTTTGTTCTCAATCGCTTTCCATTTCCAGCCTGCGAGGGAGACGGAAGCCATTACCGCGAACATCGACGGCGTAAGGTGTCTGCTTGCTCGGCCGAATTACAAATACAATTTTCTTATGAGAGAAACAAATTGGACAACTTGTGAAGAGGAGTATTTACTACCGCGCAGGAAGTGATTTTTTTTACATATCTGTCCTATTTTCACAAGACCGCAAAGGAGAGAGAATAAGAACACAAAATGGAGAACGAGAGCAAATATCTCCCCGAACTACTGGCGGAAAAGGACAGCCTGGATTCTTCGTTCACGCACGCCATGAAACTTTTAACAGCAGGTAAAAACCTCGGAATTCAGAGAGGCTTGTCTGGATTTTCTCGGCTTGTGTTAGTAATACTTCTGTTTACTTTTGCCAAGTTATCGAAGTTAGTGGGCAGAGCGTTGGGTAGCGCTGTCGGTTGGGAATCCTCTAGCCAGCCAGCCGTAACAAAAGGTTCCCGCGGGCGGCGTGCTCATTTTTTCCTAAGCAAGTAGTGGTGCTGCCTCCGCTCTGAGCCACACTTAGGCCAATCAGATGGCGCCTAACTGGAACTGTGAACCAATCAGATTGAACTTAACTGGGATTTTCCCCCCGTACTTGGTTATGAGAAAATAATGGGGCTTCGCGCGTGAATCGTCCGCTTGCACGAGGCTGCGTAGGCTAACGGCTAGTTAGCTAGCTTTCCGAACAACTTTACCGAGGTGACTCGGATTCCTCAAGCGATATTACTCTCTGCTCGTTACGTTATAGTTATGGATCATTCTCTGCTGGTTTTTTTTTTAAAGCCGTTGCCATCACCATTAACGGACCCTTTGGCCGTCTTGAACCGCAGATTTGTGGCTGCGGGTTACTTATTCGCCCTGCCTAATTATGTAATGAAGTTGAGCAATACTATCGTTAACTTGCCAGTTCAGATAGTTGACCCATTTATAGGTCGGTGCCGTCGGTTACTCACGTTACCTGACTGACCAGCTCGCCAATTATGCGTTTGCGCTTCAAACTCGTGCGCTGAGTCTCGCGGCCACTCTTTCTTTCAAACAGTAACGGACCGAAGCTGCACTGATACATAAACCGTCGCAAAGTTGCTCATTATTCACTCGCTGAAATGGCGAAGCGGTGACGCGCGGAAGGTCTCGCTGCCGGGCTTTCTGAGCGACGGCGGTCGGCCGGGTTAAGCAAGTTAAGCCGCTTTCACACCGGATTGTTTGTTCGCATCTTACGCTGGGTTGTAGTTGATCTATTGTCGCTAGTAACTAAAGAAATAAATAAAATCCAGCGTGCTAACTGGGAGACGTGCACTCACGCATGCGTGAAGGACAAAATAACGCTCCGATACTTTGTCACGTTTCCTGTAACCTCTGGTTTGTCACCTCCACCGGCCTACGACCGCAAGTGTCGTTTGTTTTTCAGGCATGGTGCATAGTGTCCAAATGCGACTGATCTGTATGGGATCACGACTGAAATCGGTTAACATCGCTGGTTTTGATGCTGATTAATGGGCCGCTCAATTAACCAGCGGGGTTGCTACGCAAAAATGTCTCTTGGTCACACGCACACATCAATAATGGATTCCCTGGAAGTTTATCATATAAAAGCATGAGGAAATATGGCTGGTTGGTAATTTGTGGCAATGAGTGGTTTTTGGGCGTTCGAGCACAAATCGGTGTTAAAACGATGGGCATTTAAGTCTTGATTGTTAGCTGTTCGGGGCTTTCTCACAACGTCCCTTCGCGATACACCGGTGAAACTCGTTTTGTGGCCATATCCTGTTTACAAGGTGCCATTGTATCGGTCTGTATTGTTTGCAGATGGGAATTCATGTGGTAATATCGGATTTAAATCGGAAAAGAAAATCTTGCAAACATTGCGCGCTTCGTAATGGCGCAGGTAAAATGGTTTAAATATATGCAAAGCTGAATGGGCAGCGCAAACGCGTATTGAATCATTAACAATTTTATGGCGTATTTTAATGGCCTGTGACCGGCAGTCCCGAGGTTCCGGGACGGTTTGATTACAGCCCAATTATAATTAAGACTCGATATGAAATTGCATCATTATTTTTATTTTTTTTTTGTTGCGGTAAGGGACCTTTTGATTTGACTGGTCGGTTAGTTTTTATTACATGTGAAGCCTGTCATGAACGATATAGAATGACCCACCCCCACCCCCCTCTTTCCCCGCTACCCGCGCCGCCCCCTCCTCTATGACTGTAAACGTGGCGAATCTGTATTCCTGGGAGTCTCCGGGGCGAGTGCGTGCTGGGTGTCGCTGATTGAGATTGGGGATAGTCGCTCATTGTAAGCCTCATTGTCTCTGGCAGGAAATTCCTATGAGCATGTGCTGCTCGCGGGGTCCTGTCGTAAATCGCGCTCCCGCGCCTCATGGGTGAAATGAGGATCTGTAGTATTTCAAATGCGCATCAGAAAACTGCACTGCACGGCCCCGCCCCTCGAGCTTTTTCTGATCCTCACCTTCTAGTTTTATTAGGTCACCAGTTCAAAATCGGGGGTCTAAGCTCGCTCCTGTCACAGAATGGGGCGCGCAGCACGTGGACAGCCTAAACTGTAGGTCTGCAGTCGGATCTTGAACCTTGTCCAGTTTATCATACGGATTGTATTAGATGAACACAGCCTTGGCTGTAAAAGTGTCAGAGCTGCTTGTAGAACATTTTTCCTGTGCAGCTGTTATGCTGAATGGCAGACCTTGATATTTTACTCTCCTCTTCTCAAGCATTTTTGCCCCTGAAAATTCCACAAATGCATGTTCAAATTATTAATGACCTTGTGTAAACTGATCCTGTTGACGGGAGTTGCTCAGTTATTCTGGCGTCACAGTGTCTTAACTGTACTTGTTTTGTTTAATATGTGACTGAGCTGTGGGGATCTCATGCCAGTCTGAAATTAATTGCAGATTTAAACAAAACGCCCCACATTGCCCACACGACTGGCGAGCTTTGATTGTACAGAACTCTGTCCCAATTGTGAGTCATGTGCAGCAGATTTGTTTAATATTTTCTTCCTTCAACATGTCTTGAAACAGTGCTTCAGTCACAGCCCACTCAGTGTGGCTTCGCAATGCTGTGCAAGATTTGATCTGGAAGTCACTTAATCTGAAAGATTGAACACAGAGGCACTGTGTCTAAAAGCAGTAGCCCTGGTTCTTAATCCTCGCTTTATCCGGTACAGAGAAATAAATCAGTACCAATTACTAGGTCAATTATTATTACTTAGCTTTGCTTATTTTGTCCTTTCTTGATTGAACAAGTTGTATCTATTCATTGTAGTCAGTGTGTTGTGCGAAATAGATTGACCACTTCAACTGCTGATATTAGTAAATCCATTCTATCTCTCCATTAAGCTACTTGCATTGGATTTGAATTTATTCAGACTGGATGAAACTGGAGAAACGCAAGTCCAGTATGTTTTGTTTATCCCTGTGGCCACCCTTAAGAGTCCTGTGCTGAGAGAACCTGCTCCACGCTCAGAATAAGTGACACGCTGTTCACACATCTGCCATTTAAGCTGACACTGAGATGGATGTGACTGGATATCGCTTATCGTGGGTTGCTTGTTTGCCAGCTGTGGGCACCCTCACGGACTATAGAAATGGGCTTTGACACGTGGACTGGAAGTCCTTTCTTTCCCTAGGTGGAGCTGTTGTCATTCGTACGGGCTTTTTGGCTGCTGCTGCTTCAGAATGTGAAATGACGCCAGCTGTGCTGCGACCGTAAGCCCCATGTGCTCGCTGCCACCTTATTTCTGTTTGCTGTAGTTTTCGTGTTTCCTTCAGCTCTTTTTGGCATTGAGTACCACTAGAGATGTGAGCAGGGCTTATTTGCACACTCCTGATGGCTCCTCAGTGTATGAGTCTCTTTGAGCTGGGTTGTGTGACTGGAGTAGGTCAGTCTTTAATTGGCTCGCGCAGTGAACCACTTTCTCTTGAAAGCGAGATGGGATGCATCCCTGGTTTAATAATGCAGAGTATGAGTGTGTAAGCGCAATGTGTGGTGCCTCTTCTCTGCTGCTTTCTCCGCGATTGCTCCCAATTAAGCATGACCGTTCTGATAACTTTCTATAAAAAGAAAGCAGTTACTGCTGCTTTCAGCCTAATTTTAAACCTTCCTGCAAATCCCTGTGAATTGCTGAAAGCACCCGCGGTGCTCGGTTTTCCATTTCTGTTGGCTTCACAGTCTGTGTGGAGTGTTGCCAAACTCTAAAGCTAACTTTTCATATACCCCTTTGTGAGAATGGAGGAAGGTAGGCATTCTGGTATCAGTCTTGATTACATTTTGGCCACTGACTGGATTCTCTGAAGGATAGGGTAATGGGGAGGTGATTGAGTACCAGCAGAGCCAATGTAACGGAACAAACTGAGGTATGCAAAGATATGTGCACGGATTGAATACAAAGCTCACTTGCTGAAAGCTCCACAGATAAATGGTATTAATCTTCCTATGTAGTTGGTTAACTCCGTTAACTGAATGCCATTTGTTTTAAGGGGCATCGAGCCATGGTGCAAGTCTTGAGAGATTCTGGTCTCCGTGTTGCCTTGCCTTTCTGTGCTCAAGAGTAAATGTTTCTGCAGTGGCAGATGCGTCTGGTCTGTTAGTGGTGCGCAGTTCTGGGAATTTAAACTGCCCCGCTTCTCCCACTTTTTACGTCTGGTGTGACTTGGCACACTCGTCTCATTGTCAGGAAAATGGGGGTGATGGCGGACTTTGAAATTGCAGCCCAGTGTTTGAATGTGTGGGCTCTCGCGTACACCCTGTGGGTCAGGTCATACTCTGCTTGTCTGTTAGTCACTTGTGTCCTGTATCAGTCTTATGCTGTAAGCAGGGCCTCTAGGATCTGATTTCTGGTTTACTTTAGGGTCACAAGATCTGCACAGCTGGGAAGAAAAGGTATTTGTGCTGCTCATGGAAATCCTTATTTTCTTGTTGGATGATGCTCTTTGCACTGTTAGGCATAGCCTGCCATTTTAAGAATAATTGGAAGTTTTTGGCATTGTTCACCAATGGCTCATAATTCGGGGGTTTCTTGTTTGAGGCATCCAGTGCGTTTGCACGACGTTAGTCTAATTATTGCATTTGTCCGACTATAACCAGACTATTAAAATGCATGTAAATGTGTTAGTCCGACTGGAATCGCGCTAAATCGAATTTTTCATAGTCCGACTAACACCCTGATGCGTTATGCCTGCATGTATGCTTTAATCGAACCGAACTTGACTATGCGCTCTGAGCATGCTTCAAATTCTTTGAAGTGCTTAGCTTTGACCCGGAAGTCTCACGGACTTGTAAACGCCAAACTGCTGAGCGAGATCTGAGCTCTGACTAGCGAGTTTGCTCTGAACATTAGCAATCCTTGTCTACAAGGGGATTGGTGCTGGAACAGTAACGCCTTGTGGTCTCTTAATTTCTACCGTTAATTCATGTGTTTTTTTTTTTTTTTTTTTTTTTGGAATGAATTGTGCGTCATCCGAAAATTTGCCTTCCACTCCCCATCGGAAAAATGATTCTCTCCCACCAGTCATTACTCCTGACCCGCATCCAACATGTGAGTGCATTTCTGGAAAGCACAGTGGTTAACTCTTATAGTTGGAACTGCAAACTGGTCACTGGACGACCTGTTAGTTGCTAGCAAACACGCTTCTGGGAAACGCACTTTTGGGTAGTAGAAGGGGCACAAAGTAGAGCATAGTTTCACCCTACCTTTGGCCTACGCCATTGTTTTATTGTTGAATGTAGGACATGAGTAAATGGCATGTGAAACGGAATACATTGTTTTTCGGCAGTGATTATCTTTATCATTGTTAATGATGGATATTGTCTACTGTAATGTGCAAGGGCACAGTAGAATTTTGGCTGCATTTACATGAGTATGGTATTTTGGGAGCAGTTTTTATTGCTAGAAATGCTTCCTGGAATACCAGAGACTGTCATCAGTGCAAGTAGAATTTGGCTGTGACATTCCTCATTACATTAGACAAAGCCAATTGTGTACCAAGGAAACTAAGCAGCTTCAGTTGTATGGTACTATAGCAAGCACAACATATTCTAGTCCTCAAGGCAGTATTCACAACCGGGAGGTGTATCGCATGTTTGTTTTTGTTTGTTTCCAAAAGACTTGCAGCTCTGCTGAATGGTGCGATTTGTACCCTGTAAATTAGTAGGCAATTTTGGTTTTCTGCCTTGCTAAGAATTTGGCAGCAAAAGGTTGTAGCTCATTTGGCTGGATGACTTGCAGAACAATCCAGGAAAATCTGCTTAAGCAAGCACTGATCAGTTTGCCAGCCATTTTGCAAGATGTTAATTTCTGCTGTAAGTGCTTTCTTAGTGTATTAAGTATTCATGCATGGATACAAATTCCTTGGCATCATATACCTTTTCCTACTGTGATGCTAGCTGTCTGAATGTTTGGATAATAACCAGTCTGCTAAATCGGTAAATATGGTTGGCCCTCTCTCTTCAGATGGATTTTAAACTCAATTTGGCATTCTCAACGCTGTTGCGATCTACAGCACTGTAATATTGTGCAAGAGACATTGCTGCCGGGTTGAAATACTTAATTGCATGCACGCTGTCAGTCATAAAATTTGGATAATGGAAAGCCCCGATTTTGATTATACTCGTCAGATGTGAAATGTGCCCGACAGATGGGTGTACTTCTGGGAAATAAAGTTCTGTTGAGTGTGATTACGAAGTGGGGATGACTCTTCATTGCCAAATGTCAGTTTAAAACTAGACAAATATGAATTTATGGCCAAAGAAATTGAAATCTTTATTGCTGCTTGCTGTGAGCTGAGTATTTGGTCGGTGAAGGGGGTTCCAAAAGGCTGGATTTGTAATTCACTCCATTCTGATGTATGAACTTTCAGTTCTTGCTCCACCCTTGCCATTTTGGCAGCATCTTTATCTAGACAACAGGAGGAACTAGAGCCATCACTGTTCTTACACTGACAGACCTCTGTGTAGGCCTAGTTTGTGCATTGGTGATTCTGGTCTCGCCTGCTCTGTTCAGCCTCATCGGGCACAGCTGAGGGTTAGATTTGTCTCGATCCATCAGGAGCGGAGCTGAGAGCGGGTTTGTCTTTCTCGTTGCCCGACCAGCCCTTTTATCCTCAGCGATCCAAATCCATATAGCTGCATTTTTCATTCTCCGTTTTCAGGCCCTCCCGGTCAGGCAGCAGCAGATGTTTTGTGTTGTAGACGAGGGGTGACCCTCTGTCCTCTCAGAAGGTGTGGGCTGCAAGTGTGCCTTACCTGCTTGTCGTCATTCATCAAGGCAGTTTTTTTTCTGTTAAAGGGATGTGGGGAAATGCATCACCGCCAGTGGTGTAATCATGGTTTTGTGCTTCACCCTCTCTCTCCTGCTGTCAGTGAAAGCTGCTGTACATGTGTTGCTCAGATTTATTGTTATTCTTTGCTCTGGGAGATGGTGAGTGGGGGGGGGGGTCCTGAGAGTAGCCATTTTAACTGTAAAAGCACTTTGAGTGGGTGAGTGATGCAGCCATTTTAGGTGGGTGGGGGCAGGGTGTGCATGTTGTGTATCAATCAGTGGTTCTTTAATGGCTGGGTGAGTCGCTCCTGGCGACTTTGGCTGCAGTTGCTGTGTACAGGACAGGCAGTGATCTCGCAGTAATGAATGGATAGATTGTGCTGCAATGAAAACTGATCCCTCCGGCCATTTGGCAAAGCATTTGGGCTAAAGAGGCCCTGTATAAACTATGGACTACAAATGCTGCAAACTCAGCGTAGAGAAGCGTTCAAACGTACTCAAATCCCCTGTATGGTATGACTCCAATTGTTGTGGATAAAAGGGTGTGCTCTCGCCACCTTAAAGGCGCTTTCACACCGGATGCGAAACAAATTTTACGCGCGACAGGTTACATTCGGAGTCGATGTAAAGACGCAAATGCGCGTCTTTGCATTGACTTTGAATGTAATCTGTTGCATGAAAAATTTGTTTCGCCTCCGGTGTGAAAGCAGCTTAATGCTGGAGCAAGCAGAAGATATATGCTTCCTTGATGCTTTTTTTTTTTTTTTTTTTTTTTAAAAAGACTAAATCTGGTGTGCCTACAAATCAGGATTCTTCAAGTAATGAGTTAAATGGCATCTCCAGCTGTGGTATAGATGTCAATTTTGATGTTGGAGTGAGTGATAGTTTCATTGCAACCGGGGCATTGATTTTACTTGCAAAAGGAATGGCTTTAAATTTTAAAGATTTTATGTGAGGTACTCTGTTGGGAGAGCTGTTGTGTGAAGCCTCAGTGTCTCGAATGTGGAATTGCTCACTAGAGGGCAACGCAAGTCAGCAGAAGGCCACACGTCTTACCCCTCCCGCTGTTTTCTTTGCACAGAGATCGACAGGATCCAGAAAGGGGAATCGAAGAAGGATGACGGGGACGAGACCTATCTGGACCTTTTCACCATGAAGAACATTAAAGTGAAGGAGAGGGTGCTCATCCCAGTGAAGAAGTTTCCCAAGGTGAGTGATGGAGAGCACTGCTGCCGCGTACTGCCTTTCATTACACCCCATCCGGCCCTTACGCTACAGGCCTTCATTAAATGCGACGACAGTGTTTATGTCCCAAGGGACAAGGTCTCGGGGCTAATGAGGTGTGCTGTGTTCAGCCAAAGAAGGCACCTATGCGTATTTCATGGGCCTAATGGTACAGGCTGATACATCCATTTAGAATTTGTGTGGTTTGCCGTTTTGGTTGTCTTCGCGGACCGTTCCTCCGTGCATATTTTTGATCCGTATTGTGGGATTTCATTGCTGAAGAATTTTTAAATGCCATCTCTCGCGTGATATGAGAATGCAGGATCAGAGGAGACGAGTGAACTCAAGTTGGCTTTCTTCCTGGTGGCTGAGTTTTTGTAGTTGCGGTCGGCACGCAACTGTTAAATGCCAAGACTGCTTTTTTTTTTTTTTTTTGCGCAGGCGCTCAACACATTCTCCGTTGCAGCGGCCTCCTTCTGTTGGAAGGTTCTGTTTGTGTTTGTGGTGGGCGGGTTAGCCAAGAGAGAAGGTGTTGACGTCTTGGCACAGTTCTTTGAGTTGGCATTTCTTACCTGCTAATGGTGTTACACCTTTGCATTGACCTGCTAATGCATTTCCACATTGTAATTGTCTTTCAGTCTACCTAACTCGCTGTGGCCATTAATTTCATGATCCGCGTGGGCAGTCGGTCTCAGGAGGTGTTGGGTGAAGCTCTGTTTGTAGGCGTCCCTGTTATATAAAAGTATCAGCCTGTTTGGGGGGGGGGGGGGGGGGGTCTACATATTCCTGCAATCCTCCCCAATCCCCTCTTTAGGGCTGTTGCTATGACATGAGGAACCTCCTCATTGGTCATGTTGATGACCCCCTCTGTTGTAGCCAAACCAGTGCTTTGACACCTCTTTTACATTTGTACCATCCTGACCCCTGTTTGGGTTGCTTAATGGTTGGATGGATACCTCTTGTCCACCCCCACCCCCAATTGTCTGAGGAATGCTGTTCAGTCACGGATTTGATGCAGCTGACGACAGCTGAGGCGCTGGGCCAGAGCTCTGCTTCCCAAATAGCTGTGGGTTGCAGAATGATTGCAGTGTTAAATATCAAACTCATGTACAACCCTCTCATCGCCCTCTCCTGCCCTGCACACCCTCACCTTGCCCTGCTAGCATTCCTCCCAAAGTTAGGCCCCAGTACTTGGGTTGGACTTAATTAACCGTGCAGTAAGTGTGCCAGTGCGTGCGTTTGGCTTGCTGACCTCAGGACTGCTGGGCCTGATTGGTACTCTGCTCTCATACAGTACAGACTCGATTCGTCCTTGCAGATCCCTAAGGGATCCTGTCGGAGACTCACCCAGAAAACCACTCCCTCGTGACATTCTAGAACAGTCGGTGGCAATGAAGTTGTTCTTTTTGCTGTGTTCTGTCGGACTTTGCACTGACGTGACTCATCTCCTGCCGGAGTTTCCCCTCTCGCTGTTTTTGTGATGCAAGCCATCACTTAAGTGATTAATTCCGGTCACGGATTAGTCAGTCCGCGAGCATAGTTTCCAACCCTATGCTGGCCACTGATTGGATGGGAAAGCAGAGCTCTGTGAGACATGAGCTCCGCGCTTTAGCAGATGGTCTGCTAGTGTGAATTGCTCCCTCGCGCAGTACCAAGTGGTCTTTTTCATGCCTGATTAGCCTTGAAAACTGATTGCATGGATGGACTCCAGCATTACTGGACTATGCTCATCTTGGCACTGATTGATTGTAGAGCTCCCATAGCCTGAGCTGAGGACATCTCTATAGATTCACCCATGACTCCTTGTCCCGCGCTTCTCCTAAGGCTGAATTTGTCAGCCTGGCATGACGGGTAGATATCGAGCATTCTAATGAGAACTCATCTGTACTTTTGGGGATGGAAAGAAGTTTGCTTACTTTAATTTGGGGACTTACTAATGTAATTATATCTAACGGTTTCTTTGTGGGGAATACTGTTAATGGGTTTGCGGAATGTGTACATTCCTGCTGTGAACTGAAATGTGCTGTGGTCGTGTTGCACTGTAGAAATGTGAAAGGGAAAGTTTTACGTCCTGCAAATGAAAGCATTGTTTTTCCATGCTCTGATCTGTCCCTCCATCCCTTTCTTCCCTCTTAGTTCAACTTCGTAGGCAAAATCCTGGGGCCCCAGGGAAACACGATCAAACGTCTGCAGGAAGAGACCGGGGCCAAGATCTCAGTCCTGGGGAAGGGCTCGATGCGGGACAAATCCAAGGTGAGTCTCCACTGGAGCAGCTGTTGGCCATCAAGGGCGAGTTGGACGCAGCCCAGATTTAGTGGATGGTGTCTAGCGTGCTGTTTGGCACAGTGGTGCCCAGTCAAGTGCCAGGGAGGAGGAGACTTGTGCAATATTTTCATTCCGGACTGTCGGTGCTCATGATCTCACTCATTATAAAGACTTCGGTCTGAAAGGAGTGCATGATGGGTGAAATTGAAGTATAAGAGGTTGGTTGGAATGAATTGGGGCTGCGTCTAATATTTAATTATCCATTAATCAGCCAATTATCTTTAGTTAATCAGTGTATTGTTTACTCTAAAAAAAATATTAGAAAATTGTGAAAACTGCTCATTGCTCTCCCAGAGCTCAGTCTAGTCTGCAGATCGCCTCGTCTCACCACGGTCCAGAACAGACTCTTAATTTGCTAACACAAATGTAGAAAAGCAGAACTGTGTATTAAAGGAGCTGCGTCAGGATTACTGCACGTGCTCAGAACATGCATCGCAAGAAAGGGAATCTGCATGACTGCAAGTCGATCTGATACATTCCTTGCCAGTCCATCTTCGTTTTGCATTGCATTCATATATTTAATTTACTCTGGCATTATGCTTTTTATAATGAACTTTTTGTGGAAATTCGACGGTCCGAAGTGTTATTTTAAACTTTAGCCAATGGGTGTGAAGAATGGAAGCTGGTTGCCCTCGCCAGCAATAGAAGAAACACCTTCTAGAATTCGACTTGCAGTTGAGTGGATTTACTTTGAAGTTGTGCGCATGCGCAGTAATCGCAACACGTCCTTTAAGAATATTTTACTCAAAAAATAAACAAATCTTTTCAAACGGAGGGCAACTAATTATTAATTGACTGACTACTCAATGTATTACTGCTCTAGAATGAAATTTTCTATTGTATGCTCTCGATCGCTCATGATCTGGTACTACCGCTGCAGTCATTTGTCCTGGGCCAGCTTGTCTGGGCTGTGCTTTCAGCTTGTAGTTTTATGGCAGAGCTGCACTGCTTTCACCTGGATGATTGTGGACTGGTGTAGACGGGGCTACAGTTTTCCTTTTTCTAACCAGCGTGTTCCTCTTCCCCATTGTTCCTAAAGGAAGAAGAGTTGAGGAAGGGAGGAGAGCCGAAATACGCGCACTTGTCCATGGACCTACACGTCTTCATCGAGGTGTTTGCCCCCATCCCCGAGGCCTACCTGCGCATGGCCCACGCCATGGAGGAGGTCAAGAAGTTCCTCATCCCTGTGAGTCTAAAACTCCATTCCCCAGCATCCTCTGCCTCCCCCAACCCCCTGCGCATATCTTGCCCTGCTGTACAGTGCTGTGCCTTATGCCTGCTGTTTCAAGACATCGATTCTCCGTTCCCCTTGGCTGACTGAGTGCAGGACGGAGTTTTGCAGCAGGCGAGTTGACTTTGAAGCACATTATGTAATCCAAGCATTCGAAGCCTTGAGAATAAGGAGTCTTAATAGAAGTGTGGATTTGTCTCGAGTTTTATTTGGTGATTTGGAGTGTTTACTTGAAGTTCGAAGTCGGCGTTTTTGAAAGATTGCTCTCGGTTACGAGTAATGATTGACATCAGCATTGCTGTTGGTCAAGCATTTTAATGACGCATCTCTGAGGTCACCCCTTTAAGTGTTGGAATGCCGAGTACCTCCTCTGTTCGTGTGCATGACTAATTCGCCAGTTTAGCAGCTTTGTAGTGTCCTATTAATCACTTGGCAAAGGGCCTCAGCTAGCAAGACTCAAACTGTCAGATGCCAGGCGGTTGCCTCGGTAACAGCCCGGTGTACCGAAGGAGACTGTCACCGAGGCTTGGCGCACTGAGGCGTGCTCAGGTTCCGATGGGTGGAGTTGTTTTTTGGCGCATGGGTCACTGCAGAACTTGTTTGGTTGGCAGGAAGTGCGGTACTGACTCTGGAGACATGCTAGCCTCAATTAAATGTGCACACTGAACTGCGAGGGATTTCGGCATTAGCTAGCCGGTGCATTAGCGGAGACGGCCTTTCTATAATGCCGTGTTGCCTGGAAAGGCATCCAGTCACTTGCTTTGCCTTCTTCGCTATTTCCACGTCTACTTGGGAGACCGTGAAATGCGGATCAAAGCGGCAGACGCTGCTGGTTATCCGTCTTAGGATTGTGAAGGTTAGCGGAAAGCCGCTGCTGTCTACAGCTGCTTAGATGCGGGATGTGTTGCTGCCGTCTTGATGGGATTAATGTTGCTACTTATTTTGGGATAGTGATGCTTGTGGGAGGCACAGGGGTTTAGCCCATTTTCTCACAGGAAGAACGTTCCAGATGTGAATTGTCTAAACCTTCTGTAAGGAGTTCTGTGTGCCGTCTCAGTGTTTGTATTTTCAAGGAGTACTCCAATTTCCTCACACAGTACAGATGTGAGTGTAATTTACCCCAGATCGGGCGTGAATGTGAGTGGTCTGTGGTCCAGGCCGCATGTCTGGATTATTGCTTGCAGAATTTGGTTGTGGGCTACACACCCTTTTCAACTCTCGGAAAAGGACGCTACGTGTTGGGGGACGGTTGAGTTGGTGGCCCCTGAGCTGCCCTGCCTTCAGGAAAGCCCCCGTTTGTCCTTCTCTCTGAAAGGCTCTCCTCCCTGTCCCTTCCGTCAGCTCGCCCTGACTGCAGTCTGCTCTGTCCCCCCCCCTTCCGTCGCTCTTTACCCGTCACCACCCTTTCTCCAGTCTTTGATCAGTTTCTCTCTCTTGCTCCTTCTGTACCTGGGCTGCCCAAGTAGTGAACTGCCATACTGACTGTTTTCACGCTGAGCCTCAGAGTGCATACTGCTTTTAGCATCTAGCAATCACCTTGAGCCGGTATTTCGGGTAGAAATGGGTTCGTTAAGTACAGTTCACATGAGGGCCTACAGACAGGCTGAGCTTCAGGAACCATTCCTTCCATTTTTTTTGTTCCCCCTTTGTCTTTATGCCGTCCTGCCGCCTCATGACTCATCCTGTCAGTAGTACTCATCAGTTTTTAGCTTACTGGCCCTGTGCACCAATATGCTATTGTCGTTGTCGTCCAGCGTCTTGAACAGCGTCTTTTTTTTTTCTTTTTTTTTTTGGTCGGCCTGACAAATTTTTGTGTAAATTTGCCATAACATACTACTAGGCCATATGTCCAGACATTTTTAAAAAAATTATTTTTGATTGAATCATTTTTGTCCGTTTTATGGGCCCTTTAAATTTTGGCCCCAATGTTAGAGAGGACTGGGATTTTAAAAAATTATTTCTCAAAAACCGCGTGATAAATTTTTCCTAAATCAGGTAATCAACTTCCCTTGGTACAGTCAATGTACAGTGCAAGCATCATTTTGATTGAATAGACAGAACTGGGTCTAGTGGGGGCGCTGTACTTTATGAATAAGCAAGAGGACCTGCGGAGGCCAAATGGTTGCAGATAGAGGTTAAGTTTGTATTATCGACATATAGGGAGTCATATATGACCTATACATTGGCTATGTTAAAGTTTACCTCAGATGACCTTGAAAGGTCAAACTTGAGGTCACAGCAAAATTTTGCAATTTTCAAAGGCCTTAACCTTGACCTTGGAATTGACTTCATGATTCAAATGTCAAACTTCACATGAAATTGTCCTTAACTTGCATCATCTCTGTAAGATTGCTTGCTGATAAGCTAACTGTTTTTAGAACCTTCACAGGCTTTTAACTGTTTGAATTGTGGTTTTTGACTTGATCAGTGGTTGTCTGCTCCCCAACTCTAGGGGGCAGTGTGTCATATTTCTGAGGCTGTGGGGTTAAGCCCTTTACTCTGCTCCTGTTCCCACTCTTAAAGCAGGACATGATGGATGACATCTGCCAGGAGCAGTTCATGGAGATGAGCTACCTGAACGGGGGCCAGGAGGGCGGGTCCCGAGGCCGCGGAGGGCCGCCAGGAAGGGGCCGCGGCGCACATCCACCCCCCTCATCCGTCAGCAGGTACGAACCCAAGAATAAGGCCATATCTCTTAATGAGTCCACCGTGATTTTTGTATTTAGACTGAAGGCTAGTCAAATGCTTTCGGTGACTCAAGTAACCAGGTAACTAATCTGCTGCCTATAATTGGAGAAAATTTCTGCAGAATGTCCAGTGTTTCCCTTAGGATATTTCGTGAAGTGTCCTCATCTGTTAAATGATCTTGAATGCATGAACAGATCTTAAATTCCTGATCCTCATTGTTCATTATGGTGTCAAGGAACCAGTGTTTGCTTTGATGAAATTAGCCATGACTCCAGCTTTGAGAGATCTGTTCATTTCAGCCCAGTGACTCCCAAGATTTGAGCTGCATATATACAGCTGTAATGAAATAAATTCTAGCATCCAGTAACTGACACTCAGTGGTAGTGGAGCAACACTGTGTTTTGTGGAGAAATTCTGACTTGCACCAAAAAAATGCTCCCAGACTGCAATTGCATGTATTTTTCCACTTGAGCGTTCATTAGCGCTGCAGCTAAACGTGGATTCTCCTTCCCTCTGTCCGTAGGGGTAGAGGGATGCCCCCTAGAGGTGGAGCCCCCCGTGGAGGTCCGGCGAGGGGTGGTGCATCGAGGGGAGGTCCTTCGGGCAGAGGAGCACCACCGTCCCAGCCCACCAGAGGGGGCGCCTCCAGCAGGTCCCGGCCACCGGCCCCTGGGGGCCAGAGGATGCTGCCACCCCAAGCCCACTCCCACGCCCAGCATCAACAGCAACACCCGCCTGCTCACCAGCACCACCCACAGCAGCACGCACAGCAGCACGCACCCGCGGCCGACCCCTACGAGGAATATGTACGTCCGCCATCTCACCCGCTCCTTTAGCTGGCTCAGGGCGCCTTAATGAGTGTCTCCATGTGCTGGAGATCAACTCTGGCCCTCAAATCCTAATCCAGGCTTGCTTTACTTTCCCCTCCGGTAATGAACCCATTAACTGGGCAGTAGGTACTTCTGATTGGCCAGCTTGTCCTTAGTCCTGACACCTAAGTAATGGGGGTGGGGGAACTGCAGGTTGGATTTGGGGACAGAGTTGATGACCCCATCCCCCCCCAGATAAACCTACCAGTGTTTGCAATGGAGCTGAATTCACACAAAATGGAGAATAGAGGCTTGGAACCCACCTCCAGAGGGGTATATTTAGGGCACGATTAGTGGGCTAGTGAGATGCGCTGAGCATAAAGCCGGGGCTTATGTAGGGGTTACGAAGGTGGCTCAGTTTTAAGTAGGCCTGGGAACATTCAGCATCTCTAATTGCAGGCTTAAGGTTCATTCAGCCTGCTCGTGCAAACAAAGCACGACTAATGTTGAACATGCTTCGGAGTTCTCCCCTGAGGGTCACCATAGCACTGCATGTTTTAAATATGTCTGCTCTAACGCACCTTACTCAAACGATTCTGTCTCA
Source organism: Gymnothorax reevesii (assembly GCA_029721435.1). Classification (NCBI taxonomy): domain Eukaryota; kingdom Metazoa; phylum Chordata; class Actinopteri; order Anguilliformes; family Muraenidae; genus Gymnothorax; species Gymnothorax reevesii. The sequence goes on from CM056573.1 coordinate 174,883,988, forward strand.
AGGGCTTGATATGAAGGCAGTCATTTGAATCCGGTGTGTTGGAGAAGACATCTAAAACATGCCGAGCTATTGCTCTTCAGGAGCAGCATTCCCTACCCCAGTGTAGGCCTTGGGTTATGAATGGCACCATTTGAAATGAATGTGGGTTACGTTTCCTAAGCTTATATTTGCCTCTTGCTTTGTTTGTTGTGCTTTTGCTCCATTGTGAGGCAATTATGGTTCACTTTGCCCTTGAACCCCTTTCTATTGTGACTCAATTTGTTTGCTCTGCTTCTCGTTTCCATAGCGCTGGGTCTCTATTGTGATGCATTGTGGTTTCCTTTGCCCTCGTGTACTTCTGGAATCCTGGCTGCACTATGATGCAATTAGTTTCCTTTATCCTCGAGATTGTTGAACTCGCTCCCATTGTGATGGCTCTGTTTGCCCCCCTTGTCTGTGATCCTGGCATGGACATGACGCTGTCAGTTGTCCTCTTGTACCTTTCAGATTTTCTGGAACTTGTGTATATGAGTCACAATCAGCTAAGGTGCAATAAATTGTCACATTAACACCAAAATATTGACTTCTTCAATCATTTTCTGTTTTATATAAGCTGAACTACTGAACAAAGTTAATTTGAAGAAAATAGTTATTTACCCAGCTTTTTTTAAAGTGACACTCACCAGAGATGTGACTGCTTGCGCATATTATTTGACGCACTGAACGGTGTGTTTTCTGCTGCTTTTTAACTAAACCAGCACTATAGCACCACCCTAATGTGGTTCAGTGATTGACATGTATTACAGGATGAACAGATTCAACTAGTGCACACTGGTACCTGTTTTTCAGGGTGTGGAATGGATTGAGAGCATCTACAGCCACAATGAATTCACATCCACAAACCTGGATGTAGTCTTATTTGGGCCTATACTGTGAAATAACTTGTATGCAATGACCCACATTCATTGTAGCACTAATCTTTCAATTGATAAAATAATTGCCAAAATTAAATTTAATGAAAATCACAAATGTCAGATTGAAGTAACAAGAAATGTACACATTTACATTATGTAAATCACACTTGCTCAGCGTGCAACTTGTTCAGATGGGAACATGATTGCTGTAGAGAGAATTTTACCTGAATAAAACATACTTAACTGGCAGCGGACAAAATGTCTCATAGGCAAGCATATGCCAGGGAGATGACGCCATAGGTTAGGTTAAATATAGGTAAAAGTATTCAGATTGAATTTCTTGCAGAGATGAAGGTTGATGTATGTACTTCAAAGCTTGGTTTAATATAATATTTGGATGCATCATTTGCCATAAATCAAGGGAAAGAATGATTATCAATTTGTCTGTACTATTTTTAGTAGCCAACCTGTGTTGTGGATTTGTTTCTGAAATCAAAAGCTTGTGGGCCCAAAGACTTGATGGTGATTTGGATTAAACTTAAACCAGCATCAAGTTTGTCTTGGATTCAAGTGGTTGAGCTTGGGACCGAGTTTGAAAACCAATGATCATAAGTTAACGTTAGCCAACTTTGGCTCAGTGGTTTGCGATCCTCTAATTGCATGCCTATTATCTGACTAGCTGTGACGAGTAACTGATCTGCAGGCAATAAATGGATGAAGCTAGCTCGTGGGTTATTGAACAAAAATTTTTTTTAAATCAGGCTCAACCAGCAGTCGAACCACGCGGAATTTATTTGCTGCATAAATAAAGTACATTATCCTATAGGGTAATTTACAACGGATACCAGATTTCCCCAGTCATTCTCAGAGGCGTGGAATGCCTTCAACCAGGCAGACACTGCGCAAGCATTGAGAAACAGAGCTTCAGTAGCGCAGACCTCGCGCTCCGGGGAACTGCGCTGTCAGTGCATAACGAAACCATGGCGTCGTCTCCGAATGGATCTCAATCGGCTCCTCATTTTCATCGTCCACCACATGAATGCATTTCATTGCTAACGTCCTTCAGAAATAACTAGCGCAACCCCTGCCAAGCCTTTGTTTATTAAACCTCTCAACTCGCTTCCCATTTCTAAGTCTCTACGCATAACGATTAATTTCTATCAAGTTAATGCTGTGGATAATTCGCATGTTAGTCATTTTGATGGACAGTCAAAAAAAAAAAAATTGCCCGCTGCCAATACTGCCGCCTTCCACAAGGAACGAATACGCAGATTACAAGCCATATGCGGAGATTTCCTGGAAATGCAGATGTCACGGAGCCCCCTAGTTGTCTTAAGTGCCATTTAATAATATACTTTTTTTTCTTTTTTTTTTTTTTTGAGACTGGTTGGGGTAGACTTTTTTTCTGGGCATCAATTTCTAAAAGGCCTGAGCAGAGACGAGACTGACAACCTTCAGTATATTCAAATGAGAATACCGTGCATACATTATGGAGTAGACACTGATGACTGGGAGGGGAAAAACCCTTGGCCATTACCCTGATATGTTTGATCGACGCACTAACGCGCGCAAGGGGAATTTTAGGAACGTTTTTAAAAGATTTTTTGAAATGAGCCGTAGGTGCTGTGCTTCGGTGTTTCAATAGCTTCGGTTTCAATAGCTTTGAAACCCATTTAAAATATAAGCAAATGGTAATTGCAATTTGGACAAAAATGGTAAAAATATCCAGCCAAGTACATGACTGCCTGAGGATTGACAATTGCCAAGCACTGAAATAAGTGGCCCCTGAATATTAATTTTCTTCCCTTCATTGATGGAAAGAACTATAACTATCTGTCCTGTCTCTTGAATATTTAAATTAAGGCCACCAAACGGAATTGACTGATGTACTCAAATGGGGAATAATTATCTTGTGATGGTTTTAATGATTTGCCATATTACGCCTCAGCTGATTGTGACTCATTGTATTGCTGTTGGTTTTGTAGCTCGTGTCCCCCTGACCCAACGCATGGTGGCTTCCCTCACTGCAAGATCCATTCCACAGTATTTTGGACAAACATGGTGTCCCCGCACCTGAACTATTCTGATTTCCTTTAAAACGTTACTCAGAGGACGAGTTGTTCATCTCATGAAGTAGGTTCACTGTCACTGCAAGAGTAACTGAGGCCAAATTGACAGGCAGTTCAGAGGGATTACATCCAAAATTGTGCAGTGTCTCTGCATTTCTTATCTTTCACATCTGAACAACCTCAGAGTAAACTTTAGCCTCAGTGACTTTAATTGGTGTCAACTAATAACTTGTAATTCACGCCCTCGAGTTATAAATGGCTATGTTCATACAGTATGTCTTGATGCGCAATTCAAATTTTTTGGAGAAATCAGATTCTTTTTTGGTGTGCGCACTCGTTCATATTACACGTGACTTCTATCAGTTTTGAGTATGAACTGAATGCGACCCTGAAGTGATCCGCATGCGCAAAAGAGGTCCTGAGGTAACACGTGACCGCGCAGGCACGCGTTTTTTGACGGAAGTAAATATGGATGCATCTAGTCTTAGCATTTCAATGACGTTAAGGTCGGATAAATGCAACCTGGCCGTTCAGACAGCAGCCGCATTGCAAAATATCAGATGCGTATCGGATTTAAGACCACATGAAAGTGGCCTGGGTCAGTTTAAAAAAAAATAAAAAAAATTACATTTGTGCTGTTCAAACTGTAACAGATCAGATGCAGGTCACACACAGGCAAAAAAAAAAATAGGATTTGGGCCACATTTGCCTGCTGTCTGAACGTAGCCTAAATGTCATCTCCGCCGCATGCCGAATACTGTGGAATGACCCAGAAAATGTGCAGCTCTTGCTCAATTACATGCTCTCCTCCCCCCTCACCCCCTTGTTTATAGCAGGCCAGGGCTTTGCTGTGTTGATGACCTTGACCCTTGTTACAGTCCCACACTTGTTCCATTGTGACTGCTATGACCTCGCCCTAGTTAATGTGCAACTCCATTGTGGTTTAGTTGTAGTTCTGGTTGCATTCATGATGGCCTAGAGCTGGGGGCAATGGCAGTTGACCAGAAATGAGCTGTTATGGGTTCAGACTTTCATTCCCACTATGCAGCTACACACCTGATAACGGAAGGTTTTGAGCAAAAACTCTGGGCTTTGCTCGGTAGAATCAGGTATGTTGACTGGTTGGGATAAGTCTGCGCCCACATCCGCTTGTTCTGGATTAAGAGTTAGGACCCCAGTCTTGGAGCTTGGATGCAAGATCTTGTACTAACTCCCCCTCCCTCTCCCTGCAGCCCTATGAAGAGAGCTACGCAGAACCGGCATACGAAAGCTACGACAGCTACTACAGCCAGGCTCCTCAGGGGTGAGTGCTGCCTGCATGCTTCTGCTCTGTGCTAACCCTGGGAGAGCGCCTCGCTCTGCTCTACTGGGCAGTTTCATCATGCTGCACAGTGGCTCTACACACTGAGTTTAAAGCCTGGGTGTTTGTTTCCTGGCTAAAACGCTGAAATAGCTGCAATGGCTCCCTTCCCTCTTAATTTTTTTATTTTTATTTTATTTTTTTAAATATGCTATGCATTTCCGCCTTAACAAATGACTCCATTAAGTCGCTGGTTTGTAGCCCGCCTCAGTTCTCAATTAGGAGGAAATGTGGCGAATATGTGGCTCAGCATTTTCCCTTGCATTAAGGTTTTTAGTCTTTTCAAACCCCATCGCTGACGCATGTTGGATTAACGCTAGCTTTTAGCGAATGTGCTTAAAGCACAGCTGTGTCCGCTGGGAGCGTTACAAGCGGACATGAACGTTGCTGCGGACCTATTAAGGAATGCAAACTGCAAAGTGGTTTTAATGCAGAGCTGAAATCTAAGACTGCGGTAGATGCACGCTCTGTCTGGAGTTGGGGATTTTTGCTCTTCAGGGCTGAATGGCTTTAAACCCATTTTGCTTTGATCTGCTCTTTTTTTATTAATCCCCAGGAAAGGGTGTTCATCTGTCAGAAACCTGCTAAAACACTAGGGAGCCTTGTTTGAGTCCAGATTTGGCAGTTAATTGCCGTATCAACAAAGTTGAGAGGAATTTGCTTTGGTGCAGATGGCTGATTAAAATGCTGAAATCACTTGAACACCTGGGGTCATTTTTAGTGGGGTCTGGTGACTTCAGTTTTTCATTGTGCTCATGATATTACCGTTACTATACTGAGAGGCATTAAAAACGCAAAGTAGTTTTTAGTGTCTAATTTTAAAACGGATAGTTTTTCTTTTTGCTGATTGACATGATGACCATCAGGTATGGTAAGCATTGCAAAATGTCTGGGTTCAAATCCTTACTCAGTTTAACACCTCATTTTGATTATCTCAATGCAGCACAGTTCCCTGGATCATGGTCGTGAATCACATTGGGAGAAATCATTTTGCACATGAAAAGTTGAAGATCAGGGCCAATAAAAACACACATTAACAAAGTCACATCATTCCCACTTCAAATGCCACAAACAAATGAATCTCGAAAGAATCAAACATTTTGAATGTTGAATGATGGCCAGTCTCAAAGAAAAGATTCTGGACACATTAATGTCCATTAATTGACTATATTCAGACTGCAGGGATGACACAGAATGACCAGAGGTGTCAGCTGTTGTCCCCGAAGTGCGTCATCTGTGACGCTGCAAAAGCACATTCCATGAAATGTCCTCTGCCATGTCAGATAATGCCTAAGAACTGCTGAACTGATTGCCAATGTAATGATAAGTGAGGGAAAGTCTCTACCAAAAGCAGTTTCCCGAGACAGTGTTTTGCAACTATGAAAGAAACCATTTATCGCTTCTTAACAGTATATTTTATTGTGCGTTTTTAATGCCTCAGTATATAATTACTGATAAATGCATTAATGTTTCTTGGACTTTAAATCTCATTGTGTCCGGTTTTCATTTCTCAGAGATACGGAGTACTATGACTACGGACACGGAGAAGCACAGGAAGGATACGATTCCTATGGTGAGTGCAGCCGCCGTGTGCATGATCTGTTCCTGTGTAATGCAGCTGCTTTAGGGTGACACACAGCTATTCAGTAATTTGCTGGCCCATGCTGCTGTCTCCGTTGTCTGTCACCGGTGGAAAGGATGCACTTGCTAATACTGCAGCAGTACTGTAAGCCCTCTGGCTGCCAGACATCGGGGTGTGTGTGTTTCCTGATGGGTAGCTGTAACGGCTAGTGGTAATCAGAGCGGTTTCTTGGTAAATTCTTGGTGACATGGAGCAGATACTGCCTTTTTCCCGTGGAAAAAAAAATTGGATTCCTTTTTTCGTAATGTTAAATGAATCTGCAGCAGTTGAGGCCCCTCTCTCGAGAGCATACTGAGCTTTAGCAGTGTTATGAAAGCCCAGGGCAGGGGAAAATGCTCGGTAATACAAGATAATCTGGTTCCTCCTCGAGTAACTACATTTTGCTCTGAAAATGTGCCTTTATTGACGAGGAATCCTATAGGAGTGTCCTGTAGGAGGCGAATTTGGATTCATCTGTGTTGGTTCTGACCCAGTTTGTTTGCTGTGTGTGGATCTCTTCTTGAAGATCCTTAACAGGCTGGTGTGCAGGGAAATCGGATTTGAGGTTATCGGCTCGAGCGTGTAGTTCTGTCGAGCTATGTTGACATCAGAATAAGCCCAGGTTCCTGCAGGAAAAACAAGGCTTTGTTCTTGTGCCAGATCGTTGGGTAAAATGGAGGGACTGTCCACTAGTGTGGCTCTTGATGATTGCCATCCAAAATTTAGGGAGTATAGTTTTAAATTTTGCCCAACATAGTTGTTCTGTACACAAGTGTAGTATAACTATCCTTGGTGTTGTGCAGCACAGGTGCTGTGCATGGAAATTCTTAGAGATGCACAGAGATTACCATTCCCCTGTAATTGGTTTCTGGTTGTCGGTCTCTGAATGTTGCACTGATAATTCCCTCCATTCCACCCTAGAAATTGGTTGGAGGGTAGGGGTTTGTTGTGGTTGAGTGTGATTTTGTCTGCAAAGCTAACTGGTGGTCTGATGAGATGGTAGTGTGAACTTTGGCATCCTCTCGCCAAGTCTGAGAGGAGGCCGTGTGTCTCTGCAACACTGCGTGTGATTGTGTCGCACAAATCCTGTGTTATGATAGTGGGAGAATTTCTGTGATTTCTTCCCTTAACTGTGTATTCATTCACACAGTTTTGTGGCACGTTGCATACGCAGCCTTTGTTACACTTCTACTGTTAAAGGACTAAACTCGTCTGTTTGCACCGCTCTTCCAAGGCCATTTACATGTGAACAAGAAACTGCATTCAGTCTGAATTCTCTGACCTGAGTGCTGATTCAATCCAGATTTGATTTTAATTTATCTGCATTTGTGCTTCAGCTCATCCTCGCCCTGCCCCAGCGGGTTTAATGCTTTGTCAAGTCACTGGCACTGAACGCACAAGTGTTCAGATGGAGAAACTGCATAATTTAATTCACGCAAGCTTTGGTCCTCTTTGCCTACATGCCTTAGTTCTAGCCTGTTTCTGATAGTTTTGACTGAAGCAACAAGCTTATGTGCTCCATACAGACCTTTTTGAAGAAATGACTCCCTACAGGTGTTTAAGGGGAACAGTGGGCAGTGTTTGTATAATATATCCACTTTACTTTTCAGCTGACATGCTTTAACATCATTATTAGTCCAAAAATTTTAAACCCGTACCGGTTCCTGAAGCAAGTAGAGGGAGATTTGCCTCAGAAAGCTCTGAGGACCAAGGCATCGTTTATGACCATGCTGTCAAGCTAGGCTTAAAATCAGTACAGCCTGGTGAGGGAGCTTGCCAATTGGTTAGCTGCTGTCTGGTTTGTGTGGTTAAGCTAACCTTATCAAGTTATTTGGCTAGCTAGCGTCGGTTTAAATCTTGTAGCCAGCGAACTGTCTGTCCAACCAGATGACAATGTTGTCATTGTGTTGCCGACTTGGTTAGCTATTGATTTATGTCCACCACATGTTCGCAAGCTAATGGTATCCTGCTGTGGAATAAGTGAGCATGGTGGTAGGCTCCTCGGGTTTCCGGACGTACCCAGCGGCTAGGTAACGAAGCATTGAGTTTTTCCACTCTCGTCTCTCCAGGCTCCGACAAGTTACGTTCACAAATGTTTGCTGAACCTGTGGCGCCTGATTGGCCAGGAAAAGAATCATTGGCACAATGAAGTTGGATAAGTGGATATATAGTTTGGGACACTGGACTACAAACTTAATAGCATTGTTTTGTTAACTGCAATTTGATTTGCTCACTTGAACCCATTTACCCTGTTGGTTACTCTCATATCATGCTGGCTTATGAAAATAGTTGAAATGCGTGCAATGTCGGAAAGTGTCTGAATCTCATTGTAAATTTCTTTAGGGATTTTACTTCCAACACTACTAACCAGGTAGCAGTGATGTATTCATCACCTTCATAGTCTGTTCATGTGCTCTTCAGTCTTGAAGTCCTTGTTTTTAACATTGTCCCGCCACCCCCCCCCGGTACTGTGTTCCCCCCCTTTCTCTCCATAGCTCAAGACGACTGGAATGGGACGCGGGGGTCCGGTGGAGGAAAGGCTCCACCTGCCCGGCAGAACAAACCGGGCTACAGGGAGCACCCATACGGGAGATATTGAAACCACCGCCGATTGGGCAGTGCCAGCGAGCGCGTGTTGCCCCGGCAACCGTCTGTCTCCCACCTCAGTTCTTGCATTTAACATCCAGACAAAGTAATTGTCCGTTTGTGTTTTTGTTTGGTTTTTTTTGTACTCTTTGGAATTTTATTTTGTTTTTGTTTTTTTTCCTCAAGTTACATAATTGGCTTTTCTGCATTGAGACGATTTGATTGAAAATTTCGGGAAATTTGGGCAACCTGTTTTATTTATGTCCATTTTAATTTTGTTTTATACCCCCTCCCGCTTTATCGCCTTGAGTTTGTCCAAACCTTTTATTTTTTTAAATGACTGGTTTAAAAAGAAAAACAAAATCGGGTTTAAAATGTGAAGAGAAATCCTTGATAGACTGTACAGTTTAACATTGTTAGTTTTGAAAGCTAATCTGTGTTGCTTTAAAAATGATTCCAATGAGTGCAAGTTGCAGATTCCCATTTAGGCTACATTTCAAAATTCTTTTTTCATCCATGTTAAATTAAACCTTAAATGTAATCCCATTTATGTAATATAGGCATCTCAAATTAACCTGGAAGGATGGGGGGGGGAAATTGTCAGAACCTTTCTGTATAAAATTAACTAGTTTTAAAACCTTATGTTTAATTTCATAATACTTTTGAATGGAGAGTTTTGAAATATAGCCCAACTAGACACTGTTGAGATTGTCCTTTATAATATTCAGAGATTTTAATTGGCCAATTTATTTTCCATTTGGCCAATGGTGTGCAGCTCTGTTATTGAGTGTCAGATGTCTGTGGCCTTCCTTCCTCCAAGCCTGTGAATGCATGATTTGATTATTTGGGTATCATTAATGCACGCAATCATTCACTGGATGTAGTGACCATTCTCCAGTCTGGCTCAAACTTCATATTGGTTCACTGTTGACGATCCAGTCCTCTTCCTATTTGGGATGGTTGCAAAAACTAGTTACCCCTGTGGCACTCCAGTATTGGATTTTAAATCCAGGCCTTTAAATGCTTTCCAATTGATGATAATTTGTGATGGAAGCAAATTATTGCCGTGAATTTCAAATGATTTATTTGGTCTGAAAAGGATTTAGGACATCGTCTCTACAGGGTCTTTGTAATGAGGGACACTGCAGCTAAACAGGACACTTTGTACATACTTAAAACTTCAAATAAATGTACGTTGCCATTTAAAAGCTGTACCGTCTCCATTTAAAAAAAAAAAATGCTAGTGCAACTTGTGTAAGCTTGCCTAAATAGGTAACTAAATATCTGTCCAAAAATGTTTTGCAGCAGTTTGTCAATAAAGCCTAGTTTTTTTCTATCAAACAAAACCTTGTATATTTTCTTTGTTTCTGTTCGTAAAATAATGAAATACTGTCATTTTTAAATAACCTTCAAACATTTCAAGACACTAGGTTTCTCAGGGTATTCAAAGCCGCTAAATCCTAATGACTGCATGTAGAGTGGAGACAAGAGTAAAGGAAAATGTTTGACTACTGAGTCATAAGAGCTTATTTTTAACTTTCTCTTTCTTTATTAAAAAGGGACCTAGAGGTAAGACCTTCTACGTCACCTTTAAAATAAACCCGATAGCCTCTATATTAACCAAGGTAATGGATTTCTAAATTTCTACATTAATATTTCAAGAATGCCATAATGCTTTGGTTTGCCTATCTTTCTTTTGTTTTGTTTTATTTTGGTCACAAAAAAAATCCCTCCGTTAATTGACTGTGATCTTACAACTTAATGAAATGTATTTGTTAGACTCTGAAATAACTGAACTTCAACAACCCATTCAAGTTTAGCCTGCCGGGCTCATACTTGAGATTGTGATGAAAAGTCACGTTGGCTGGTTTTATTAAAGTTACCACAGTGCAGACGAGGAGATAGACCTAGAGACCGTCACAAAAAAAGGTAACGCTAACCCTAAATTTACAATTCAATAGTTTCATATATAAATTGTTAGTTTCCTGCGTGTGAGTTAAAACTTTCATAGTCATTTCAAAATGCGCAGAATTTAAAAATTTTATGCAGTAGTAAGTTAAAAAATTCAATGTAATTGTTTACTAACATTAATATATTCCCCAGAACAGAATGTAATGCAACTCTTGCTAAAAAAAGAAAAAAAGAAAAAATAGCTTTAAGTACCAAATCTAGACCAATACCTACAGATGGTTAACCTGCTTTTTATTTTGCTTACTTAAAGATTAAATGTTGCCTAATGTAATAATACATATGTTTTGTTTAAAAATCAAGCGTAATATCTTAAGGAAAATTGTCTTAAGCTCGAGTTGCATGACTTTTGCTGTGTAATTTTAAGCTTTGCATGCTAATTTTTTCTGTTTCATATTGTGAGACAGTGTCATTGTACATAGTGAGGTGTTAATTTTCTTTCCTTAGGTAGAGGCTAATTGGCAGTCTGTCTCTGGGACTGGGATGTGAACTCTGGATAGAGGTCGTCTTCCCTTTTTGAGGTGGGTGTTCGACCCTAGATAATCACCCAGTCTTTGCATTCTTTTTTTGAATGTAGGCTTAACTGACCGTATTTTGTTACTGGCTCTTGAATTTAACCATGAGTTAAAGAATAAAGCGCACCTCACAAATGGGTAATTTTGTTAAATGCTGCGAGGAGCTTAAATGGGTCTGGATCCTCTAACTTGACTAAGATTATTGCGTCAGTTGGCCTTGCTGCTTTATTTTTTATTTTTTGCTGAATGATGTACTTTAAATTTTACCAGTATGAATTGGTTCAATAGAAAGCCAAGTAATGACTTTGGTAATGCTAAAAGAAAGGGAAAGTGTACAAGCTCTTGAGTGTTAAACCTTGGGCCAGCTCTCAAGTGTTGTGGAAAAACTTAGTAAGCCAAATTTTTGTCAAAATCGAGTTGGAACCATTTTTGCACTTATTTAGGCTTTGCCTCTTCAGTAAGGTGCATGTTGTGTTTAGACTAATCAAAACACTTGTTTGTTGGTTTCCATCCTGTCTCAACCAATCAGAACATTACTTATAGATGAAATTTGCATAATGACGGCATAGCTGCACTCAAATCACGAGCAAAAATCTCAGCTTTTTATCCCCCCGGCATATAATGCGGGGGGATATAGCAATCAGTGTGTCCCTCCGTCCGTCCCTCCGTCTGTCTGTCCGTCTGTAATAAAATCGTTTCCGGACCAGAACTCAAACTATACCACTTACAAACACCAAATTTGGTATGGAGCTTCTCCTTATGGTCTAGTTGTGCCTTTTGGGGGTTTCGGTCCGTCCGTCTGTCCACACAACCTGTAGGTTACACAACCTACAGCCGGGGGGATCCGCCATTGCCAGATGGCTCTTGTTTTTTTCCCATCAAAATGGTGGAAATTTATTCATCAATTTGGACGCATCAGAGTTTGAAGTATTCTTCGAGGACTTGGGGTCTCGAAGGGAAGACTCTGAAAGGGACATTGTTTTGTCTATTACAATGGAATTATCGGACTTGTCCGCGAGTCACTGAGTCCAAATGCGAAGGCCTTTCGGGTGATGACCGAAGTTGAATCGGAATCCTACAACTTCTTTGTGACAGTGGTTCTGCTTGTAGTTTTTTGTGTATGGAGCTTTTTGTGAAGGTGCCATTAAAAGTAGCTAAATGGCTAAACTAGCCTGTGGAAGGGCAGGGGATTGGAATGCATTTTGCTCCAAGGAGGTAAAGGGTTAATCATTTGCGATGCAAAAACCTGTCAAGCTGATCCTCCTGAGTTTTTCCTCATTACATTTTCTATTTTTTTAAAATGGCAAAAACTAGCCAGTTGAATTAGCCAATCATGAAGAAGCATACCTATTGCATGATCTGTCAGGTCAGTGTCCATGCACAGCACTGGATATGCGGGACATTTATGGTCAGAGTTCATAATTTATGTAATTCGCATGCTAATGACAAATAACTTCATTAGGGCAGCAGATGGAGTTTGCTCTAAAAACTGTCAAATACTCATTGCAAATACATAATTGCTTGGTTTTAGCTCATCTTGATATTACATTTTGGATGGAAAAACCTTGCAAGACACATTGCTATGGGTGCTGACTAGTCTTCCCGAAATAGTACTTGTATTGAGAACAAATGCCTGCCAATCATTTTCATTGTCGGACAAGAGCTTGACCTCAGGGACTGTTCTTTCTCTCAATTTCCTTTTTGTTGCGAGGTTTTTCCGTAACACTCGAGAGCTTCAGGATATTATTGCGGGGCTCGATGTTGAGGCTGCACTCAAAATGGTGGGCAGAGGGAGTGCTGTTGGGGCCATATGAAGTCTTTATTATGCTTCAGTGACCTCCAAAGCCTTGTTCAGCGTATGAAATAAAAGCTGCCTTTTGTAACTTTGGAGAAAAGAGCAGAAGATTTTGATTATAATTTGCTCTCCTCCCATCATAGTTTTCAGTCACATGACTGCTGCGTACCCCTTGGGCAAAACGGTTTCATTGTAGTGGTTATTGCTCAACATCCCACAGAGATGCCTCACATGCCCGTCATTTTTTAATTTGTTTCATCCATTGACTGTACAGTATGTAAAGGACGCCCTAACGCAGTGGTTCTCGAACTCTGTCCTAGTGCCCCACTGTGTACACTTATTTTTGTTCTGACCACAGATGCAATCTTGGCATGTAAACAAATCTGCACATGCCATGAAGAATTAAAATTTCATATCCACAATGAGATGTTAGAAATCAGTATGAATAACTGCAGAGGGAAACAATTTGACCAAAACCTTAATCAACGTGAACAATCAATAGGTTTCACCTCATTGGTGAAACTGTCAACACATGGCTGCAAAAATCAACAATTTATTTGGTAAATGGTGAAGTCACAACTGTTTTGTGTCATGTTCATTTTATTAGGTTCAGGTAAATTATTTTGAAAGAATTCAAAACACCTGTGTTCAGCAACCGAATTTGGAGCTTACTGATTTTCCCAGTCTAATATGATCTGTTTAGAAATGTTTTTTTTTTTACCTGAAAATCTTCACAAATATTGAAAAATTAGCAGAACATGTTTTAGGGCTTTTATTCTTCATGGCACAGTGGATATGTCCATAAAAATGCAGCTAAAGGTGGTAAATAACTGTGCTAAACATGGAATGCAGCTAATTAAGACAAATCGACATCTTGTTAAAAATCCTAAGATTGCAGTTGTGGTTGTAAAATGCACAGTGGGGCGCCAGGAATGAGTTGAAAGTGAAACCAATGGACTGCATCTTGATTGCCCCCTGGTGGCTGGCTGCACTATAGGTTATGCCCTCCCATGTTATTGAATGAGGCATGGGCCTCATTAAGAAAAAGCATGTGTCAATTTCTGACTGAAGATTAGTCACCAAGTTCTTGCCATGCTGATGTACACTGCCCCGCCAAAAAGTCGCACTCGAATATTCCTTATGCGGCATGCATTTGCCATGGCATCGTTTTAAGTTTGTAATGTCACAATATCCATCTGTCCAGAGTTGCATTAATTCTTTGGACTGCTGTGTAAAGTCTTCCCCAGTGGGGTGAAGGTCTGGACTGTGGTGGCCAATTCATGCGTGAAAAGGTCTCGTGCTACCAGAATCAAACTTACTCAATTAGAGCCCAATGAATCCTGGCATTATCTTGGAATATTCCTGTGCCATCAGGTGGGGAAAAAATCCAGTGATGGAAAAACCTGGTTCTTTTAATTTGCTCAGATCGTCTGCTGACTCCATTTTTTGCTCATTGCTGAACCTAGTCCTGGCCAACTGAAGCAACCCCAGGTCATAAAGCTGCCCACACAGGCTTGTACGGTGAGCAGTAGGCATGATTGGTGCATCATAATATCTGCCTCTTACTCTGGAATTGCTCTGGCTTGACCTTGCAATATCAAACATGCCCCTGGACTTCTCAAACCACAAACTTTTTTTCCATTGTTCTGGAGGTCAGTCTTTGCTCCCTAGCAAACTGAAGCCTTTTTTTCCCCCTGATTAGCCTCACTGATATATCGAGGTTATTGGACATAATGATTTATTGCAGTCAGCCTTGATATGATCTGTAGGCTGCACAGCTGTTTAGTCTCAGTCCCTTGCTCTCTTTGCATTGTGCATGTGGACATGCTCTTTCACTATTAAACATAGCTGAATAGCAGGTGAAATGAACATGGATAATGAAACTAGTGTAATTAAATTTACAATTTGATTTCCCCAAAAGTATCCCCATCCAAGATTTTTTTTTGACCACATTCCCTCCTCGAGGATGACTGTTCACCTCTATTCTCTCCGGTTTTAATGTGATCAGTTCTTAACCCAATGTTTTCTTTGATACAGGCCAATAATTTGACCCTTCTAAAACGGTAACCTCTCTTCTGCAACCAGAGAATCTGTCATCCGATATGGTCTTGAGGAATGTGAATGTACTCACTGCATCAGATTGGGGTGAAATAACCTCTTGCTAGCTAAAATGTATTCATCTGTGCAATAAATGTCCAATGGAAGGCTCTTCTCTTTTTGCTTAATTTAATACAGGTGGTGACGTTTTGGCTAGGCGCAGTGCATGTGCAAGCGTTTGAATTTTCTAAGTTTGGTGGTGTTAAGTTATTTGATACTTTGTCTATAGTCATGATTAACAGCTGTGATTGATAACTGCTCAGAGTGAAGTAGTAACCCGTTGAGTTGTTTTGCAGTTGTACATAGTGCAGCTATTGAGAACTTAACGTTATACTTGCATACAGTTCTCAGTACTACTGAATATAATCTATGGAGAATTTGAACATCTGATAAATTGACAGAAAAAAGGTTTCTGCTTAGAATATAGCGTGGTGTACTGTTGGCAGCTATGTCATTATTGATAACTAGAGCACTCGGCAACCGAGTACATGTATCCCCCGAAGGCCCCCCAGTTGGGCCCAGATGGTCCCAGAGTACCCAAAATCAATAGTTGTCGTGAACTTACCATAATACATGTCCCTGCAAAATATGAAAAGAATCGGTGCACTTATGTGGGCTGTAGAGCGTTCACGAGAAAATCTCTGCGGACGCGTGACGAGGCCAAATCCATAGTATCCTCTGAACTCGTTCTATAGATTGTACCTATACCTATTGTACCTATAGATTGTACTTATCTTATTGGGAGGGTTGGTTCAGATTTCTTGTTTGGTTGTATCAGGTACTTGCCCATCGTCGATGTATTTGATACCTAGCTTGTAGATGGCCGTTGGCACGAGTGTAGAGGCAGGCAGGAGCACCGGACATTGGCATGGAAGCTAGACAATGTATTGGGAAGGACGACGGAAGCCACAAGCACGCACAAACAAGCCTTCGGCTGCAGTAGAAACGCTTTCTAGTATGTATACAAGAAGTAGCATGGACCAATGGAGCAGCCAGGTTACATAAATATTTCAGGGTATGTGCGATGTGCTTGCGATTGAGTTGTGCGGGTGTATGGATGGTTGGACCTCTTGTGGCTCAACCCCTGGATCACCTCTGCACAGCTTCAGGCTCCAAATGATGTCATCAGTGCAAGATGGCAGCAACTGTTTTTAGGATATTTTGGCTCCAGTTTTGTAAAGTCTATGGAAGTGGTGACGCATGGTCTATTTTTCTTAGGTTGCAGTCTGCAAATATTTGGATCACCTCCAGAATGAACGATTAGTTAAACTCCAAGTGATAGGCACTTGCAATTCATGGACAGAATCTGCCCCTGTAGGGTTATTTCATGCATTAAAAACGGCCTGGTCCCCAATGTTACCTGAGCCCTACCCTGGCAATGCTCACATTTTAATATGGCAATAATCCTTCTCCTTACACTGCAGCTAGAAGAAAAGCATACAAAAGGTTTGTACCTACAAACATTGCGTAATAGATTTGTTTTTTAAAGTAAATGAATCATAACTCTCACCCATTCCCCCCCCAATGGTCCTATTTGTCCCCCGCCGCGCGGAACGCGCGAAGCGGCGGGACATAGTATTCACGACCGTCCATCCGTACGTCCTGAATCCTTGTCAGCGAGACATCTCAAGAACGAATTGACGGATTTCCTTCAAATTTCGTGTCAACATGTATTAGGTTGATACCCCGGCGCCAGTCGATTTCGGTGACCTTCGCGTCACTCTCAAGGTCACACCGAGACATTGTGCATTTTCACACTGATAGCCTTGTGGCGGGGGACAAAGACACGTTAGTGGCAAATACTTGTTGTTCTATTTTGCAGTGCTGCTCAAGCTTGTGCTAACTAGCTACATTATTGATTGGTTGTCACTTGTTTTAATCTGCCAAATTGACTGTTAGGGACAGGGATAAATCTGGGGTTACGGTCAATACCGTATGACCTAGGAACATCAAAGTTGGTGTGTGGATGAATCTTAGGGAGAGGGTGTGTCATGTACCCTGTTCAGGTTACTTTGACCTACTTTTTAGGAAATATAATATGCATACACCAGTAGGGGACTAGTATTGCAGAGCAATACGACATTCGCCAATAGACGGTGTACTTTATTTTTTATTTTTTTATTTTTTTTAATTTCTCCAATGCATGTCAGTGGGGAGGTAAAATTTCAAACGGCTTCATCAGAGGCATGGAATTTTGGCGAGTCACTTGTAAAATCAATTGAACATACTGGCAATTGCATATTGAGCCCTGTATTCAAAGTTGTGAAAATGGTGCTTTTATATCTCTTCCTGCCGATGACTTTGGCAGGGATCTGACTGCCGTATTAGATGTTGTAAGATAATGTGACTGAATGCTGGTGCTCTTTACAGTTCATTAGCTTCTCAGGCTGGTGGGAGGACTGTTACTCATGCCCTCATTACAGCTTTTCATGGAAGGCCTACTTTTGAAAGTCCTGGGTAGAGTTAGCTGCTGGACTGAGATGTGTTCAGAGAGAGTTTTAGCAGGCAGCCTAATTTACCTCCCACTAGATGAGCAGTACACCTCAGAGGAAGTGAATGTGACCTTCACGTAAGAGACCAAGATTGATTTGTGACCAGGTGTTTATTTTTCCCGCTTATTTTCAGGTGTGAACTGATGAGATGATGATGGAAAGAGAGGCAGAGCTTGGAAAATGGAGTCCTTTTGAGGAAAATCCCTGCGAGTCGTTTTGACTGGTCAAACTGGAATGGGATTGGCAGTCTCTGGAGTTGCTCTGATTGGCTCTGCCCAGCTGTCTGCTTTCCGATTGGACTTGACCATGAACCTGTTTGGCCCGGTCTCTTCTGATTGGTTCTCCCCTTTCACACTTTAACCAGTATGTCTTCTAATTGGATGTCAGTTCACCTTCAGCCCAGTCTGATGTCTGAAATCTCATTGTTTTACAGAGTGGGCGGGTTTCTAGACTGACTAGATCTCATTATTACGTCTTAGTGCCATCAGTAAGATGTCCTTGTTTGTTGCCCTTCAACCCTGGCTCCTTTCTCCCTGTTAAGTGCTTCAGGCTTTTAAATGACACATCAGCAGAGGGGTGAAAGGTGCATTATGGGTAGTTTTGTCAGAAGTTGTCCTGTTGCTCCCCTCACCGTGCAGAAGTCATGGCATTTTTCCTTCTCACAGCAGTAATTGTGGATAATGGGGCACAGTTAAAGAATCCTTCATTATGCTCTCCAGCTCACCCTCTGTCTCTGCCTCTCCCTCCTCTCCTCCCTTTCATTTCTTCTCCTTTCTCACCCTCTCCCCCAGCCCTGCCATCTGGAACAGGCTCTGTCTGTCTGCTCTCATCCTGTGTATGTGTGAGATGTGCACAGACCTGTCTGTGTACTTATTGTGCTAGTCTGTGAGGTCTACAGACGTCTGATTCACAGGAGTGTGTCAGTCTCCATTCACCACCCCCTTCCCTCCCCTCCCCTTAACAGCAGGTTTGCCCCTCTCGACTGCATTACTCGGGCACTTCTGTTTGGACAGAACCAAGGAAACTTGGTGTCTAAACGGACAGAACACTGCCCGTGGGGATCGAGTGTCTTGGGTGCTGGCCGACAGTTGCCACCTTTATGAATCAATTTCAGGCGGTTTCATCAAATGTCATTAAACTACACCCCATTACCACCAAAAAAAGGGGGGGGGGGGCAGATATGTGGGAATTACTGTCCTGTATGAATTGGTATTTTTTTTCATAATAAAACTTTTTTTAAATAAAGGGTAATATTTGTCAGTGTCCTCTCTTCTGTGTCTGTATTTCTCCTCCTGAGAGGCCAATGCTGTCACACTTTGAGAGACGGGTCCTGTATGAAGCGTCTGTCCCGGGTCCCTTTGGTGTGACTGCAGAAATGGGGCTCTGGAGAGGGAGAGTTTCCAGTCTTTTCTCTGGGAGATGAGGGAGATGCTGAAGGGCTGTAGACTCCACTGAATTGTACAGTCTCTGTGGGGATCGGCTGTGATCTTAAAATCCATACGAGGGTGTTTGTCCCCTCCTGTCCTGAGTCTGTGTGAAGGACACTTGAAAGATGTTCCCAGCTGAGTTCCTGTATGTGAGGATGAGGTGGAGAGATTATTTAAATGAATGCTCTCCTACTTTTTCCTCTGCCAGTGGTTCTACCAATCTCACACACCTTACTGCTGTAGTGGTACTTTTGTGATTGCTGTAGGTGACATGTAGTGTAAAGGCCATTGGGGGAGGCGGAGGGTGCTGTATGCATAACGTGCCTCTTAACTCTGAAAATACTACCACTTCAGTAACTTCCTCTGTAATGCCGGCTGCAGGTACCTGCTCAGCCTTTTGCCCGAGTGGTAATTGACATTCTGTGTTAAGTATCAGTTTTGTACTCCTGGGCTGTTGGCAGAAATCAACAGCTGCGAGTGGAGCCCGCCTCCAGAGGGACTGTCCGCGTGAGCGAGGTCACACTGAGAAGGTGGGCGTAACGATGGTCCTGAGAGGTAATGGTGCTGCCAAACCTCTAAGATGGCATTTCACCCTTCGCGCTGCACTGTCAATGTGTGCGTTTCCATTTTATTGTTGATTGAAAGTAAAAGGGTTGAAAAGAATTGGAAGGGTGCGGGCAAGTGTTCTCTTACTTCTCAGCGGTGCCAGATTTGCTTGTAAGCTTAATTCAGTAATTGAAGTAACTTGAGACCAGTCTTGGAAATGGATTACGATTTCTCCCTACAAAATACTTCGGGTTTCAATAATGGCTGGCTGAATTAGAGCAATAATCTTGCCTAGTTCTGCAGTACGTCTCAAGTTAACTGATCAGCTATAGCAGTCCATTACACTTTTGGCCCGCCTTTCCATGTTTCATTGGTCTCAATCCTTTGCGAATGTTGCCTGAAAAGAATACAACAAAAACAAGAGCTTCATGGATCCCCTGCTGAACAAAAACCTTACATACTTGGTTCTTCGTGGTGTCTGACAATTGATTTGCAAATATTGCATTCAGAGATCCTCGCTTCTGATCCCGTCTGGACATGGATTCTTGTTGGACATGTAATTTCACCAACAAATCTTAAGTCGCCCTCGGGGTTGGCACAAAATGATGTGCTGATCTGCAGTAATCGGAGCCATTTTAATTTAACAAATAGCACTCAGCATCTAGTTTATTACCAGTTCTAGTTATGAACATCATCTGACACTTCTGTACACATTCATGTCAAATGAAAAAAAGGGCGGACATACTCCGCATGATGCACGTTAGAATGTTTTAAAAAAATTAAGCTGTCGGTACATCAGACACACTTGGTAGGATGTTGAAGAGATTATGAAGCCATTGGACCATCAGAGGGTTTAGAGAGGCCTTTTCAAGTGGTGTCGCATCAAGCAGGTTTAGAACTTCAAAGCCAAGCGATTTGTGAAGGAAATGCCACTTTGAAAGGGGGATTAATTTCTCACAAATGCCACGGCTTCCGAGACACTCACTCACCAACTTGGGGAAATGAGTGAGGAATGTTGTGTTGCAGAGAGGGGTGTGTCAGTTTCTGGATTTCGCCCCTGCTCATTATAACTTAACATTGATACATTAATAAATATTGCTGTTTTAGTAACATGTCGATTGCGTGCTTTAGACAACTGTTATTTTCCTGCGGCTCTGATCCACGTGTGAAGCTGCATGAGTGTGATTGGCTGATGGAGCAGAGGGTAACTCAAGGAAGCAGGAATTTGCATAAACGCACAGGAGAACGGGGCTCCTCAGGAACAGAACATTGGGGCATAAACCATGCTGGACTACAATCGCAAATGAAGGTTAATGGTTGATGTTTACAGCAATCAACATATCTGATATGACTGCTGGCCACCATTTCATCACTCTGGAGATACTCGGCTGACATTGTCCAAAGGGAATTGAATTGTCAAAGATAATTGAAAAAACATTGAACAGATTGACAATTATCACAAAACGTACTTTAACAGATTTCATTAAAGAGGTGGAAAGTGGACAATTCTGTGGCATGGTCATTTTAGACCTACAGAAGGCCTTTGAAACAGTTGACCATAGTGTTTTATTATATTAATTGAAAGCCATGGGTTTTAGTGATTTAGCATTGAAATGGAAGGGCTCCTATCTGGAGAATAGAATGCAAGTGGGGGGCATTGGGGGTACAATGTCTCAACCACAAGGCGTAGACTGGGGTCCCTCAAGGGAATGTCTTGGGACCACTTTTTTTTTTTTTTATACATCAATGATTTAAAGGTTGTTTGTTCATGTAATCTTTTTTTGTATGCTGATGATTCTTTGCTGGTAGTTTCTCATAAGGATAAAAACATTATTGAACAAACAATTTGCGCAGAACTTCTAAAAGTTGGCCAGTAGGTGACTGACAACAGTTTATCACTTCATTGAGGGAAAACAGAATCAATGTTATTTGGATCAAAGTTTAGATTGAAAAAAGCCTTAAGTTTTAAGGTCCTAGCTGGAGATTCTGAAATTACAGCCAAGGAATCACTCAGTGTTAGATTGTCACTTAACTGGTGCAGGTCAGACTCTAAATGCAATCACCAAAATAAATCAGAGTCCATTTTTTGGCTAGAATTTCAAAGATTCTGGATCAAAAAACAATGGTAATTTAGTAGTAGCCTTAGTTCAGCCTTATTTTGATTATGCGTGTGGTTCATGATACTATGGTGTCACAATGAATTTGACACACAGGCTTCAGGCCTCTCAAAATAAGTTAATTAGGCCTATTTTGGACCTCCCAATGACAGCCCATCTTGAATCATCCCACTTTGAGAGGGTGGGATGGTTGAAAGTAGAGGATCGTATAGCTCAGACACAGCTATGTATGGTGCATAGGATTGTTTATGGGGATGTGCCCAATTATTTCAACAGGGTAAATGAAGTTCACAGGTATTCCACTAGGGGGCTTCAACAGATTTTGTACCCGCCAAAGTTAAGACGAATTTGGGCAAAGAGTCTTTTTATGTTGGAACTACCCTTTGGAACAGGTTGCAGGTTTTGAATAGGTTTGGAACAGTCGGAAGCATAGGCAGTTTCAAAAAGGGATTGAAAAAATGGCATAGATGCCAATCTTAGGCGTTATTTTTTATTTCTCTTGAATGATTGATGTGTGATCTGCTGCTACTTGACCTTGCCTCCTGTCCCATCGGGACCACAATGGAAATAGGCTTTATTGTGTCATCCCTGACTATGTATTTTTAATGTATGACACAGATTGCTGTTTCATATTTTATATCAAGAATGGTCAAATAAGATCAGTCGATCAATTGCGGCTGATTTAATCAGAGGCCAATCTTCCCTGGAGAAATGTGGGGTTAAGGGCCTTGCACAGGGGCCCTGTACTGATCTTAGGGTAACCACCAACACCAGAGCTCTCACCACACAACTGCTGAGTAGGAGAGGGTATCAGTTTTGTTTTGTGTTTGACTGAATGCATCAGTAAAAAAAACTGGACGCCCTGGACAGATGGACACGTCTTGGAGAGCCACAGGTTCTGCTGACTGAAGGATACACCGTTAAAACCATTAACAACTCCAAATACTAGAACCTGACCTGGAGAGGTAGGTTAATGGTTTAACAAACTGACTAAAAGTAAATATACATAACATTAATTATGTATGAAGTCCTGATAAGCAACAAATGCTGTGATCTGCGGCACATAAAATCTTAAGTGACTTTTGACCTCTGTGGCTATAGCTGTTACTTATATTAATATCACTTCAAGATGAGATTTGAGCTAATTAAGATCAGAGAATGGTACATGACCACCTTGTGATCAGCTCTGGTTTGCATATTTCTGACGCACTGCCATGAGTTCTGATCTGCAGAACTATCGGGAAGGACGCAAACACGTACTGTTAGCCTTTCTTAACGTGGTGAAATGCCAATTCCCTGCTTTTTAATTAATTGTGGCTTCAGAATGTGTTTTATGATCAAGGTTAATCAGCAAGTGTAATGAGACTGTTAGAAACAAGGCTGTTAGAAATATGAGACATTTTTATTGGAATGAGATGCCGGAGACGACGTGCATTGTGGGTCTTGGACTCTGACTGGCACTAAAAATGCCTCTTACTCTGCTCTAATGATGCGTGCAAAACTCAAGCAGAGGAAATGGCTCCAGTTAGTGCTTTTTTCTGCCTGAATTAAAAAAAAAATGTATTTTCTGCACTGTAGAATACATGATTGCATTTATAATATTTTTGATGGATAATTTTCTCGCATTTTCTTTGCAGTGATCTTTGTTAAAGGAAGGTAGCCCAGCTGTGCAGATTTAATAGTTCAAGTCAGTACCCCTTATGTTGTACGCTATTCACAACCTTATTACTCTTCGGTGGTTTGGGAAATTTGGGCTTTCCCCAGGAGTGCCACTCTTCCTTCCTCCGGTGTTAGATTTGGCCTGGGGTGCCCTATTGTGTCCCACCACCTTCCCTGGGGGGTACACAGCTGGGCCTCCTGAATCTCTGGTCAGTTTGATTGGAAAGAAATAATGATTTACAGTCCTGATTGCGTTAGAAAGCGAGAGTCACATAACAGAGTCTCCTGGGCCAGTGGATACCCGGATTAGCCACACTGCTGAGTTTGACAGTAGAGGGCTGTTCTGAGCCTCTTTATCCACGGCAGCAGAAATGCATATTCAGCAGATGTGTTAACACCGCTTGTCCTGCTACACTAATCAATGACTCTGACACCCTGGGGTATAGCGAACGAGTTGACGCGATACAGCAGTGAGATAATGTGCCGAAAATCTTGTCAACCTGATAGAACCCATCAGATCGCCTTCTCACCTGGCAATGCGAGCGAAACGAAAAGGATCTTCCTGTTTGAGCTGATGTAGCGTAGCTTGTGTTTTAGCGTTTTAGCCACATAACACATTAAAGCGGTTCCAGAAACTGGAGGACATGACCGTTCAAACGAGGCCTCATTCATGCATTTTTGCCTCAGTTTGTCTCCGTTTTTTATTTGGGAAAATCAAAAAGACGTAAACATTAGAGGGCGGTAAAGGGTTATAAGCAGTATATAAAAGAGTTAATAAATGATAAATTGAGTGGAGGGAGTAGAAAGTACCGTAGAAATACATCATTTTGCTTAAGACTGTAGCACCGAACAAACCCCCCAACGTGCACATTTTCTAAGCCACTCATCATTTTGCACACAACTGCAACCTTAGTTGCACCTTAACGGTAGTCAATCGAAGTGCTGAGAATCACCAATCTCTCAAAAGCACGTCCGGTCTCTTGTCCTCTTTCGCCTGTGTTTGAGTGTGTGTGGCTGCCTTTAAATTTGCTGTCTGAACGCCCAGAGCTATTTATACAGTCCACAATTAAACTTCTTTAATTTATGTTACTTGTTTATACCATGTTCACAGAACTGGGCTAATAAGTTATGGGCTCTATTCTCAGCGAGAGTATTGCTGCAGGGTATTGTGCTGGCTGCTTAATTGCCTCAGTAAATATTAACCTGTATGCATGAATTGTGTATAAAATGGAATGTAATTTCACAGTGGAATAAGAGCATCTCGTATCCATTATTTAACCTGGTCCTGGTCACATAAGAGCCGGAGTCTGTACTAGCATACAAAAGGCGAGAGGAAGGATGCATTTCCCAACAGCAACTTGAGGCTGAAGTCATCTTTAAAACATGCACTTTCCAGCCTTGCTGTAGGTTTCCCAAATATGTCTCACTACAACATACTCATAGGAACGAACGCATGCAGATTGAAAGTGGCTCCATACCACCCGTAGAGGGTCAAGGTCTCTGTAGAACAGGGGTGGGCAATCACGGTCCTGGAGGGCCAGTGTGTATGCAGGTTTTTATTCCTATCAATTACCCTGACTAATTGAGTTAATTGATTGCATGCACAAATATAGATTTTCGCAATGATTCGATCAAAGGAAAATGAAGGGAGACAAGACTAGTCTTTGTAGTTTCATGATAATTTCAAGAAATGCGCATGAAACGTCAGATTTCATAAATGGTTTGGCTAATTGAGACAATCAACTAGTTAAAGGCCAGACGTTGGTGTGAAAACCAGGGATAGATACGGCCCTTGCTGCCCACCTCTGCTGTAGAACCATATTGGCCCGTAAAAGTTATCTTCAAGTACATAATATTTGCAGTGTTGTTGATGTTATTCTCATGTTGCGGTGACCCCTTTCAAAAGACACTGTTGGAAATGTTAAAAAGGCAAATACAAATAGTTGTAAATAACGTAACACAGACAACGGAAATCATGCAGATTTATTCCAAAATAACTGATTGATCACGTCTCTCTGACGTGTGGCCAGCTAGTTGCTGTGCATCTAACCCAACCAGGTGCTGCGTGTCTCTGTAGGCCGTTGCCATCTCCATCATCCCCATCCTCCTCCGTCTCCTCTCCCTCTTGTCGCGGTAACCGAGTTTGCCCTGGCAGTGATGGTGTGAAGTATCGCCATCATGGTAACAATGGCACAGCTTGTGTAGGGCAAGAAGAGAAGCCCATCAGTAGACTCTAAACGCATTTTCCACCATGGCGCGCGGCGCGAGGTTTTGTGCCTCACAGTGTGCCTGATGTTAAGCCAAATCACCCCTCCGACGGCGTTTGTTTATTTTTCAGCTCAATGGAGGTCTTAAATTGGGAGTGTGCATGCTTCTTAAGTTCTGTTTTGGGAAACGCGACAGATTGAAGAAGGTTCGTAGAATTGCACTCCAAGAGGCACTTTAAGATGTATCATTACCGGTAAACGCGACCCTGGACAGTTTGCCATTCCATTGCGGTGATCAAACACCATTTGCTCGCTCTCATCTTCGGGCAATTTAGAGACTCCAGTTCAGGTGATATGCATGTCCTTGGACTGTGGGATGGAACTGAAACACTTGGAGGACCCCCTGACAGGCATGCAGAGCGAGCAAACTCTGCTGCACTCAAACCCACAACCTTGCTGTGATGCAGAAGTGCCAGCACACGACCCACAGAGCATCTTCTGAATGCCCAACAAAGTCATATCTATCTTGGAGAAGGAAAGAAATAAAATTGGGCATTTTTAGTTAAGGTTGCACCATAAATTAGCTGAATTACCTGGTAAACAATTTATAGACTTAACTAGAAAGTTAACCCAAGAACCTTTCCAACTGTGTAAAAATCATTTCCCTTAGGCAAATATGTTAATTATGGGCCAATATTTGGAAAAATAGTTTAAAAAAAAAATTCAACCCTTTGGCCCACCTTTCCAAAATGTAGCAGATCTGGTACATTGGGTAATAATGTGAATGGAAAAATTAAAGTGATGGGCCATTCAAGTTATTCTCAAATGTTTATTTGGCAATAAGAAACAAAACCAGCAGGATGTCCAGGCTGTTAACCCTTTCACTTTATGTAGCAGACATGCTACGCTGGTTAATAGAGGGTTAAGGAACACTCAATTTTAACCCGCGTATTTGAAATGTGCGTAAAAACAACATAAATCGCAAGTAGTATTTTACGTCATTGGTGTTGATCCAAGACACTAAACGCGTCAAAACATTTGATTATGTGGCTTTATTGCTCCAAAACGGTAAAAGACGGGAAGACCAGAATCACACTACGTCCAGACCAATAAATCTAAACCTCAAACGATGTCCAAAGTCATTTGGATATCTTGTGTGATCACCACGAACTCTCACTACAGCTTGACAGCATCCAGGGACGCTCAAAACAAGAGAAAATAATAGAGACACTCCGGTCCTTCAGTCTTCCTGTTGAGTGTATTTAGTTTTCTTTGTAAACACACGTTAGGAGATGGATGTGTTCTTTTAAAGAGATGAATAGCTATTCAGGTTAAATATCTTGCAACAATAAAATACTATCCCAGGAATTAAACCTTCAGCCGGAGACTTGGAAGCCCAAATCCTAACCATGAAGGCCCATCCACAGCAAGAAATACCCAAGGTTATTTTTATTATCTCCACGGCGTAATTCGTTGTACAGTCAGCAGTACCCACGTGACCATCTATGACCATAAAAATATAATAATAACTATTCATCATTTTAAAAATTGCTCTCACACGACTGAATGGTGAAGTCCGCACCACAACAATAGCAATGAAGGATTTCCACAGAATCTCTTTCGCACACAGCAGTTGTTTTCCAAACAGAAAACTTGCAGCCAATAAAAATCCATCCAAATTTAGAGTGTCACATTCGGAATGGGAGACGGTGTAGCTGAGAGATGATATCGTTCATTAGTGTGGATGATCATACTGTTATATATAGATGTTTGTGAGGTGGGGCTGCAACACTGGCTGGTTGAGATATGGCGTGTTTGACAGCAGGTGTTGGTCGTTCCCCCTGTCTCGTACCTTCCCAGCGATGTGTAACCAGATAGCGGTTTCTTGAAAGCAAGACTCAAAATAGCACCTGCCATCTAATGTATTCATCTCTCCCCGCCTCTTCTACCCTCTCTGCCTCCCCCTCCCTCATTCCCCCATTATATCCTTCTCTCTCTTCTCTCCCTGTTCCCTCCTTCTCATTCCCATTTCTTCTACTCTCTCCCTTTTTCTCCAACCCCTCTCCATCTTTCTGACCCATTTTCTCTCCCTAGTTCCTGCATCTCTCACTGGTAAGGAGCTTTGAATCACCATTACTCTCCCTCTCTTCTTCCATCGCTGCTCTCCCTCTCTGTCATTCTTGCTCCCTCTTTCCCTCTCATTCAGGCTCTCATCAGTCCTTAGCGTAGCGTTTCTCAGTGCCTGGCTGCCCAATCCCATAGCAACAACGATTCTGCGTAAATCACTCTCCATGCTAGCCAAGTATGCGCAGTGACTGGGGTGGAGTGGATGTGTTGCTCGGTCAGAGGACTCCCAATTCCCCACACCTCACCTGCCTTCCCCTCTGATATCACCCCACGGTACAGGATGCCAGTACTTGTAACGTATTTGTAGCCTACGAAATCTCTCTTGGTTAATTGGAAGTAGCCTTGGAAAATATGGCGTATGTATAAGATTTGCTTTGTGAGCTGTATCGCTGCATGTTATTGTGTTGGATACGGAGAGAGTGAAAGATGTATTTACGAGTGGATCATGTGACAGAGATGTCATCTGAGCAGTCAGCTACTGCAGGATCTCTATTGGTCAGTAACTGAAGGGTGAGTAGTGGGCCAACTTATTAACAGTGACGAGAAAATTGAACAGAAATTCTGAATGGAGATATTGAGATGACGTCATGAGCGTGAGAATGAGACTCTTGATGTAATGTGAGAGTTTCAGGCGATAAAAACTAGCGTTTCAATTTGTGATGAAGGTTTATCCATATTATGGCTTTTAACCTCTAGTGATTTGGTTAAGACGTTTTGCGATTTGACTAAGGATTTACAATTAAAAAAATGGGCCTCGCTGAAGCGGGCAATACCCCTCAGCCCCGAAGGTCACTGCTGCAAGGTCAAAGGTCGAACTGGGACGAAACCTCGAAAAGGCACACCTACCTCCCATGGGGAGTCCGCGTATGCAAATAAATTTTGGCAATTTAATAGATATACAGATTGAATCAGATTGTGTTCTGTTTGATTTACACACTATTATTTCACTTGCTGAGTTTGCCAATATCTCCATTAATAAAAGTCAAACACGGGCTTGCCCAGCTGGGGCCTGCATGGAGCCAATGGACAAAACTATCAGGGCCTCAGGAAGCATGCCTCTTGGGCCTCATATGTGGCCCAGTTAGGTATACTGTCTGGGATGATGCATTCAAGTGGTCCTTTCCTGCTGGAAATTTGTGTGAATCGTAAATCCAACACTATCTCAAAAGTCTGGATGTGCTTTATTTAACATCAGTCCTCACTGGTTGCACTGAAAAAAGTAAAACAGTGCTGATGTTTGTTTAGTGTGTGTAATGTGAATATAGGCCACTAGATGGCAGTATTTATCTTTTTTTTGTTTAGCTCAGACTGGAGTCATGTTTAGACATGTCCTGGACATGTCTGGGGCAAGTCTCAGAAAGTTGAAAAAAAAGAGGTCTAAATGTGGGTGGGGTCTGCAAAAGAGTATATAAGGAAAAGAATTGAGACAGTAGTAGTAGTAGGAGAAATTGCAAGAAGATGACCAGACCTGCCATTCTGTTCAAGACCTGTGACGTTTCTTTTGTGGATTTCTTTGACTGTGTTTGAGCATTTTCTTCATCCAGGACATCACCAAGCCACCCCACTAAAAAGGGACTGTAATTATTTCTGTTTTTTCTTATTTATCAATCTTGGTCTTTAGTTGTAGGTTGTTATTAGTCTTTGTCTTCGTTAAAAATTAAATGTGTTTTAGTTGTTAAAACTGTGTTTGTCATCCCTTGCTGTTGCTGTTGTGTTATAAATGTAATAACAAATTGGGGCCATAACAAATTGGGGGCTCAAGGTCCGGGATAGACCATTGTGTGAGTAATTTATTGAAAATCTAACATTCCAAATTGTAAAATTGTTTTTGTGAATTTTCCTAGATATATATTGACAACAGCAATGGATGATTTCTTGGCATCACCAACCGTAGGGGTTTTGAAGTCTTTTAAAAAGACAGAACTGCTAGAAATTTGCAGACAGTTGGAGCTGACAGAGGTAAAACCAGCCATGCGAAAAGCAAGACTGGCTAGAGAGATAGTTGAATATTACATTGATGAAAATGTGTTTGCACCAGGAGATCTGGAACAGTTTCCAGTGGAAAATCCAAATATAGAAATGGAACTTAAATTAAAAATGCTAGAGATTGAAAGGGAGGAAAGAGAAAAAGAAAGGGAGGAAAAAGAGAAAGAAAGGGAAGAAAGAGAAAAAGAAAGGGAGGAAAAAGAGAAACAAAGAGAATTTGAGAGGGAAGAAAAAGAAAAACAAAGGCAGTTTGAGTTAGAAAAATTAGCAAGAGAAGAAAAACAAAGAGAATTTGAGTTAGAAAAATTTGCAAGACAGAGAGATTTTGAATTAGAGAAATTCGATAGAGAAGAAAGACTCCAAATGGAGCAACTAAAAATAAAAATTGCAACTGAAAATAAATTTCGGGCTAGCCAGGAGGTAAAACTGGTGCCTCCATTTTCGGAAAAGGATGTTGACAACTATTTCCAATGTTTTGAAAAGGTAGCAAAGAGTTGCCAGTGGCCAAAGGAACACTGGCCTCTGATGTTGCAAACTGTCCTCAAGGGTAAAGCTCAACAAGCCTATTCGGCTTTGTCTGCAGATGATTCCTCTGATTATGAGGTTGTCAAAAAGGTTATTTTGAGAGCTTATGAGTTGGTTCCAGAGGCTTACCGACAGAAATTCAGAGGTCTGAAGAAATCTGAAAATCAGACTTATGTTGAATTTGCTAATGAGAAGCAGGTTTGCTTTGAGCGCTGGTGTACTTCTATGGAGGTCAAGGATGATTTCAACTCACTAAAAGAGATGGTGTTAGTTGAAGAATTCAAGAACTGTGTTAAGGATGATGTTAAGACCTACCTTAATGAGAAGCAAGCACTGAACTTGCAATCAGCTGCCAAATTTGCAGATGAATATGTTCTCACTCATAAGTCCAAATTTCAGTCTAGCAGTAACAATAAATGGTCCCAATTTCAGAAAAAGGGTTACGGTGATACCCAAGATTCCTCACCCAAAGACAAAGACAAATCTGGTGATGGTGCTCAGAAATCCAGTAATAGGTCTGATCAAAGTGTGAAAGCTGACAGTGACAAAAGTGGTCTAGTTTGCAGTTATTGCAAGAAATCTGGTCATGTTACAACTAACTGTTGGTTCCTTAAAGCTAAGAAAGAAAAAGAAAAGGATACCAAACCAAATGCCTTTGTGAAAACAAGGTTAGAAACCCCTGTAGTAGATAACCAATCTGCTAAATTGCCTGCTTCTTGTGGGGCTAAAAAGCCTAATACAGCTGACTTTGTGAGGGAGGAATTTCTTCCATTTGTGTCAGAGGGATTTGTGGCTCTGAATGAGCATACTACTCCTGTCCCCATATATATCCTAAGGGATACCGGAGCTTCTCAGTCACTTTTGTTGATGGACTCTTTGGAGTTACGTGATGAGACCGCTTCAGGGGATTTCAAACTTGTACAAGGTATTGAAGGGAGGACTGTATCTGTACCCCTGCGCTCTATATTCTTGAAGTCAGATTTAGTTACAGGACAGGTAAAGGTGGGACTTATGTCAAGTCTACCTATAAAGGGTGTTTCTCTGTTGCTAGGCAATGACCTGGCTGGGGGCAAAGTAGTTCCCCCTGTACATCTTACTTCACAGCCGAGCACTGAAAATGGGGATGAGGACCCATCTCTGTATCCTTCTTGCGCAGTGACTCGTGCTATGGCCAAGAAGGCTAAAGAAGATGATGTTGTGGTGCCGTCCAGTACATTGAATAGTCAGGACTCAGGTGGTTCGCCTCATGACTCTGATTGGCCTACTATGGTTTCTCCGTTTGAGGACTTATCAGATACTTTTATCAGTTCTCTATTCAGCCAGCCGAATGGGTCTGGTGATTCTGATGTGTCTGGAGACTTGTCTCTGTCCAGAAAGCGGTTGATTGAGGAGCAAACTAATGATCCTGAAATTGGTGTACTAAAGAGGAGAGCCCTTCCTGAAAAAGAAATAGATGCAGTTCCAGTTGGGTATTATCTCAAGGATGGTGTGTTGATGCGGAAGTGGCGCCCTCCTGATATCCCTGCCAATGCAGATTGGGCAGTGGTCAGGCAAATTGTTGTTCCGAAGGTCTATAGGAATGAGATCTTAACAATGGCTCATAGTTTACCTTTAGGAGGTCATCTTGGTGTTAACAAGACTGTTGATAAGATCATGAAACACTTCTTTTGGCCTGGGCTTCGGAAAGACGTTTCCAACTTTTGCAAAACCTGTCACACTTGTCAGGTAGTTGGAAAACACCAGTTAGACCCACCTGTAGCTCCATTGCAGCCTATCCCAGCATTTGGGGAGCCATTCTCTAGGGTCATTGTTGATTGCGTTGGTCCATTACCCAAGACTAGATCTGGAAATCAGTACTTGTTGACAATCATGTGTGCATCTACCAGATTCCCCGAAGCCATACCTCTACGTAACATCAAGGCAACTGCAATCTCGAAGGCTTTGATAAAGTTCTTCACGTTGTTTGGCCTTCCCAGGGAAATTCAGTCAGACCAAGGTAGCAATTTCACTTCAGGATTGTTTCAGCAGGTTGTGTATGAACTAGGTGCAAAACAGATTCTTTCTAGTGCCTATCATCCAGAAAGTCAGGGTGCCTTAGAGCGGTTTCATTCCACTCTCAAGACAATGATGAGGACTTATTGTTATGACCATGAGAAAGACTGGGATGAAGGGGTTCATTTGCTGTTGTTTGCAGCTAGAGAAGCAGTGCAGGAGTCTACTGGATTCAGTCCATTTGAGCTAGTGTTTGGTCATGAAGTGAGAGGACCTTTGCTATTATTGAGTGAACAATGGCAAGAGGAAGAGCCGCAAATCAGTCTGTTAGACTATGTTAGCAAGTTCAAGGAAAGATTGCGTGCAGCTTGTGACCTTGCCAAAGAGAACTTGAAATCAAGTCAGGGAAAAATGAAAACTTGGTATGATCATAAGGCTAGAAGCCGTGAGTTTAAACCAGGAGAAAAGGTCCTTGTGTTGTTTCCCTTGCAGTCCAATCCATTGCAGGCTAGATTTCATGGTCCTTATGAAATTCTGACAAAACTCAATGATCTCAATTACATTGTGAAGACTCCAGATAGGAGAAAACCAAAACAACTGTGTCATATTAACACGCTAAAGCCTTATCATGACAGAAATGCTAGGGTTGCAGCTGTCACTTCAGATTCTCCAATGGTCGAAACGTGTGAAGATGAGGGGGAGTTTCAAGATGATGAACCAAGAATTAAAGCTGAAGTTCTTTCATGTAAATTGTCAAACACTGAAGTGTTGCAAAATCTTGATGTAAAACTCCAGCACTTAGAACCCTCACAGAGAGATCAGTTTGAAAGGTTGATCAAGAAATATGAGGATTTGTTTCCTGATGTTCCAAAGAGAGTTACTATAGCCTCTCATGATGTAGATGTTGGTGATGCCAAACCAATAAAACAGCATCCATACCGGATGAATCCTGAAAAGAGAAAGATTGCTGAGAAAGAGGTTGAGTACATGTTAAAACATGATATTATCAGACCCTCCAACTCCGATTGGAGTTCACCCTGTGTGCTAGTTCCAAAACCTGATGGAAGTACTAGATTCTGTACAGATTATCGCAAAGTCAATGCTGTAACTAGAACTGATGTGTTTCCAATACCTAGGATTGATGATTGTATTGATAGTGTAGGGCAAGCAAAGTTTCTGACCAAGATTGATTTATTGAAGGGTTATTGGTGTGTGCCTTTAACTGAGAGGGCCAAGAGCATCTCTGCTTTTGCCACACCATCTGGATTGTACCAGTATGAAGTCCTACCCTTTGGCATGAAAAATGCCCCAGCCACGTTCCAAAGGATGATACAGTCTACAATCGCCGGATTGCCACACACGGGTGCATACATCGATGACCTGATCACATGGAGTGACTCCTGGGAAGAACATCTAAAAGATGTAGAGACGTTGTTCCAGCGCCTGACCCAGGCTAACCTGACTGTTAACCTGAACAAGAGTGACTTTGGTTGTGCTACTGTCACCTATCTTGGCTACGTCATAGGCCAGGGTAAGGTGGCACCCATAAATGCTAAAGTCCAAGCCATCATGGACTTTCCAGTTCCTGACAACAAAAAAGCTTTGCGCCGCTTCCTTGGAATGATCGGGTACTACCGCAAGTTCTGCAAGAACTTTGCTGAGATTGCTCTCAGTCTAACTAACCAACTGAAGAAAGGTGTAAAGTTCACCTGGGATGATGCATGCCAGAGAGCCTTCGATCACCTGAAGTCTCTGCTGTGTCACTTCCCTGTGCTCAAATATCCTGACTTCAACAAACCGTTCTCCATCGCGGTCGATGCTAGCGACCAAGCTTGTGGATCTGTGCTCCTACAGAGAAGTGACTCTGATGACATTGAGCATCCCGTGGCATACTTCTCCAGGAAGTTCAATCGCCACCAAAGGAACTATTCCACAATAGAGAAGGAACTGTTGGCTCTGGTCCTTTCTTTACAACACTTTGAGGTTTATGTTTGTACAGGACAAAAGCCAATGATTGTGTACACTGACCACAATCCGTTAACGTTTTTGAGTAAGATGAAAAACAAGAATCGGAGATTGTTGAATTGGAGTTTGATTTTACAGGAGTTTGACTTGGAAATTAAGCATGTGAAGGGTACAGACAATGTAATTGCTGATTGCTTATCCCGTGTTTGAATGTGTATATATATATCATGTGTTTGAATATTGTATGATATGTATATATAGACAAGTGTTCACTTAACCATTTTGTATTGAAAAGAAAAATTTTGCCTTTGTGAGTCAAAATTTTTCCCTTTTGGAATGGAGGTGTAATGTGAATATAGGCCACTAGATGGCAGTATTTATCTTTTTTTTGTTTAGCTCAGACTGGAGTCATGTTTAGACATGTCCTGGACATGTCTGGGGCAAGTCTCAGAAAGTTAAAAAAAAAGAGGTCTAAATGTGGGTGGGGTCTGCAAAAGAGTATATAAGGAAAAGAATTGAGACAGTAGTAGTAGTAGGAGAAATTGCAAGAAGATGACCAGACCTGCCATTCTGTTCAAGACCTGTGACGTTTCTTTTGTGGATTTCTTTGACTGTGTTTGAGCATTTTCTTCATCCAGGACATCACCAAGCCACCCCACTAAAAAGGGACTGTAATTATTTCTGTTTTTTCTTATTTATCAATCTTGGTCTTTAGTTGTAGGTTGTTATTAGTCTTTGTCTTCGTTAAAAATTAAATGTGTTTTAGTTGTTAAAACTGTGTTTGTCATCCCTTGCTGTTGCTGTTGTGTTATAAATGTAATAACAAATTGGGGCCATAACATGTGCTTATATTCTCACTTAAATTGCTGAAAATTCTTGGTTTTTCAAACTAAACTTTCTTGTTTATGTACGTGGTTGAATCTAAAAAAAGTATTGGTTTAACTTAATACATTACATTGAGTCAAAATAAAATAATTTAGTGTGACCCATCACTTATTTTATTTATTTATTTATTTTGTTGATCCATTGTATGGGTGAAATGGGCTGAGGTTTCTATGAGCTATCATTGTCGTGGGGGGGTTAGTATAGCTGGTAAAGGCTCACATGCAGTATTTTATAAAGTATAAGGCTCCTGATAAATATTAATTCAGAGAGGCCAGACTTCATCAGTAATGTTCGGTAGTGAAAGACAGAGAGACGGCGTATCCGTGACTGAACACGATTACTTTTCTTATTCGCAACACCATACATCTGTATCAATCGTTTATCAATGCATTTGACCGGCAGACATGACACATCAACTGCAGCAGTATAGAACTGTGCATTATGTACACTACTGGTCAAGTTTTAAGACACCCCAATATTTCCAGTTTTTTATTGAAAATTACGCAGTTCCAGTCTAATGAATAGCTTGAAATGGTACAAAAGGTAACTGGTAAACTGTCAGAAGTTTTAAACAAAGGGTAAGGTTACCCAAGTTTTTTGTACGCCTTCGAGTAGGTGAAAGGATGGTTCCTCAGTGCGTGACATCAACTGTCAAACATAAAGGAGGAAGCGTGATGGTCTGGGGCTGTTTTGCTGGATCCAGGGTCGGTGACTTGCAGAGTGAAAGGCACCCTGAACCAAAACGGCCACCACAGCATTCTGCAGCGCCATGCAGTACCCTCTGGTATGAGCCTAGTTGGTCAGTGGTTCTTCCTACAGCAAGATAATGACCCAAAACATAAGAATAAGCTCTGCCAGAACTACCCAAGGAAAAAAGAACAAGATGGTAAGATGGTGAGCTTGAAAACATGGAGCAGCAGCACAGTCTCAAGACTTAAACCCCATCGGGATGGTTTGGGATGAACTGGAGAAGCGAGTGATGGCAAAGCAGCCTACAAGTGCCACACATTTATGGGAACTTCTGCAACAGAGTTGGGAAGAACTTTCTGGAGAATATTCGATTTCCATTGTAGAAAGAATGCTTCAAGTGTGTTCAGCTGTTATATCTGCCAAAGCTGGCTACTTTGATTCAAAAGTTTAAAATACATTTTGGTTTATAAATTGATTACATCATTTCTTTTTTAACTTCAATAGTTTATTTGCTCTATCATGTTTATACTTTCATTCCAGAGTACAATGAGACATTAAACTGCATAATTTTCTATTAAAAAACTGGAAAAATTGCGGTGTCCTAAAACCTTTGACCGGTAGTGTATGGACGGGACGGGAACGAAGGCGATGAGGTCGGACTGAAGCGTCAGAGGGCTCCACCAATGGAGCAGCTGCATGAACACCCTGCCATGCTGGAGGCCTGGCTTATATAGTTGGCAGGTCCCAACAGGTGCATAGGAAGCGGTTTGACATTGTGAGAGACCGAATCTGCACGGGGTGGGCGGGTCCCAATATACGCTGACTGCCTCATCAAGTCTATAGGCTATTCATAAATGGGTGTAATAACTCATTATTGAATTCTGAAACAATTAAAAAAAACAAGTTTAAAATCTGCAACAGTCTCCAGCACTGTGGGCTCCCCTTTGCATCACTATCGCAGATGTCATTTACTGACATTCATTATGCACTGACGGGCTACTTTAAGCACCAACAGCGCACAAAGAAATAACGAGTTGGATACAGTTTTTACTGACAATTTAATGAGCAAATGTTAATACAGAACAGCCTAGCCCCCAGATGTTCATGACCATAATGATCTGATATCAGAAACGTCTCCCCCTCAAGAAGCGATACATTTGTTCATTCTTTTTTTTTTTTTTTTTTAAATTTGGCATCTCCAATCCCACCCGAATTTGGAATGCCCAATTGGGGAACTATGTACAAAGCTTGCTCGTATGCGACCCCTTGCTGCCAACTCAGGATAGTGAAGACAGTTCACGGCTCTCCTCCGAAGCACGTGCCTGTCAGCCACTGATTCTTATACACTCGCTGGTTGAATCTTCGCAAGTTCAGGGCGGAGGATACCCGGACATGAACCAAGCCGGAGTCTTCCTGACGAGCGCCCGTCTGGCCAACAGGAGGCGCTGGAGCAACGAACAAAGCTGTTATCGAATACCCAAATCCGGCAGTACCTTCCCAATTTGTAACCCTGTAGCGCGATAGCCAATTGTGCGCTACTCTGAAAAAGCTGCCGACCCCTGCCGGTGGGTACGCCGAGGCTCGAACCCGCGACGTGGTGATCACCTCTGCACTGCAGCGCAGTGCCTTAACCGTGTGAGCCACCCGGCAGCTCTCATTTGTTCATTCATTTATAGTTAAGAATGTAAGTGTAGGTTTCCTGTCAAGCTTTTAAAAAGCCACGAGTAGCTTTTGGGCATGGACAACCTTCCTAAAAGTATTCTGCTGGTTCCTAAAGCTTAACGATAGCATGAACTAACACGACAGTATAAAGGTGACAAGTGCAATGCTAACTGCATAGCCGGAGTGAAAAGCGCTGTTATGCTGGAACAATGCCCTGATAAAACAATGTGCGCAATGAATGATGATGTTAAAGTTATAGGCCTATTAGTTTTATAGAATGTTAGGGACGGCATCACTGAATGTGCTCACTGCATTTCAGAATCAGCAGCGTGGTCACCAGCCCCCCAGAAACGAGGAACATGTAAGCCTAACGGAGGATGATACCAACTGGTTGGAGCAGGCTGTAGTGCAGATACAAAGAGTGAGCAACAGGTCTCTCGTAAACAGTTATTACACATATTAACTGATTACCAGTATAAGCATCATGGCCGTTGACCCGCATAACAGTGTTGTAAACACTGCAGGGCAGAAGCGGCCCCTGACCCTAAACCTGAAAGAGAGAGAGAGAAAGAGAGAGAGAGTGAGTTGAAGAGAGGGAGGTAGAGGGTGGTACATCACTGCATGCCCCTTTTTGGTGGAAAACAGAACCGAAAAATTGACCAAACACTAACAGCACCATAGACTGCACCTTTACAAATTCTAATCTCTGTTTCCGAAACGACATGCTGGTAATTTATTTTGACTGGTCAGTCAAAGCAGCTGCTAAGCCTAGTCTCGTTCCAGCACCAGAATTGAGCAAAGATCAGAAAATTTTTGGATCACTAGCCCACCTTGTTGGATCTTGCCATTATGCACAGAGATACATCGTAATCCAAAACTGGATATACCAAAAGATCAAGTAGAATGTCAATGTCCATCGCCGGGCTGTGTATCCTTCAGGATGGGGTAATTGTCATATAGCGTTCAGAGCCTCTCTACATGGCTCTTGGTCAGCCGCACCGCATTAATACAACACGGTGTTAAATGTTTGAGATAATATGCAACGCTAGGTTAGCCCTAAACGTGAAAGTCTGTTGTCACAGTTTAAGTTAATCTTAATCTTAATCTATTAATTTTCTTAATAAATCGATGTCTATACGACATTATCTATATCTGTCTAACTTTTAACCTGATGGCAGAGAGTAATGACAGCCAGTAGGTTACAAACTTATGCTTCCGCTACGGGACCATCCACGATCAAGGCGGCTCATGTGAGTTGTCGGGCAATAAGCTGGCATTGCTTGACACATGCGTGTACGGTGGGGGTGGAGGGTGCAGGGGGGGGGGGGGGTGTTTGTTAATCTCTTGGCAGGGATGTGTAGTTTACGAAAATAGTTTAGATTAGAAGTTCGTACTTTACGGGTGTTTTTTTTTTTTTGGTGGGGGTGTCAACATTGGGGCTGTCATGTCCCCCCGCGATCCCCCCACTTCCTATGCACATGGGTCCACACCCATCTGGAAGGTGCTGGTACTTTATGTAGACGGCTAGCATGCTATCGAGAGCCATCGGAGAACTGGAATGTGGCTGGGCAGAGCTGGCGGTGCACTTGCAGAGGGGAGGACCAGAATGATGCTAGCTCGTTTTCACGGTGTGGCCTACGGACTTTCACCCAGTCAGAGCCGAGGATGTTCGGCACTTTCACATTCGTATTTTCACATGAAACACTGCTTCATCCGTCGCTGGTTGTTGCTGACTGCAGCTCGGGCATTCGGCTGAAGAGCAGGGGCTGCTGTTAGTGGAGGCCTGAGCTGGCCGAGTGGCAGCTGCAGCTCCCAGCCTAGCATGAGGGAGGCTGGTGTGACCATGGTGGTAGAGTGCGGTGAAGCCCTGTAGTGCAGCAGGGTCTGAAGGAGGGTGGTCTCGAATGTGCATCCCTGGACCGTGTGTGCCCTAATTCCATTCTTCAGCGTATGGTTAAAATGCTCAACCCCACTGCCTTGGGGTTGTAGAACGATGTATGAATGTGTTGGATCCCTTTAGACTCCAAAAAGGCAGAAAATTCTGCGGAGACAAACTGCAGCCCATTGTTGGTGGTAATGATGCTTAGCAGGCCCCAGCGAAGACGGACTGCAGGATGTCTGTGACGGCCCGAGAGGTGACAGTGCCCACAGCAGCGACCTCGGGCCACATGGAGTAGAGACTATTTCAACTAAGAACCTCTTGCGGTGGGTTCATCAACGCTGCTATCAGTGGCAACGTGGCTATCAGTCCACTTTGTGCCATTGGCTAAGCTGCCCACTACCAAGAATACGGCTGACCTACTCCTTCAAGACGTTGTCCACCTTCATAGTGTGCCTCAGGAGGTAGTTTCAGAAAGCGTTCCAGCCATTTCCGGAAGGCCTCCTGCACCCTGATGGGCGCTACCTCGCAAGTCTCTTCTGGGTCCCACTCAGAAGTCAGTGGCCTGGTGGAGAGGTTGAATCAGATACTGGGAGAAACTCCTTACCGCCTCTCAGAAGATTACTCCATCAGGTGGTCTCATCTGTTAACTTGGATGGAGTTGGCTCACAGTTTGTTACCAGCAGCTGGATTGGGAATGTCTCCTTTTCGATGTTGTCTGGTTTACCAACCGCCTTAATTCCAGCCTGAGAGGAGAGAAGAGGCAGTTCCCTCTGCTCATGTTGCCATTTGTCGTGCCCGCCAGGGTTGGAGAAGAGGGCACCCTTTACTATTCAGAGAGGGATCAGCCTTCCAGAAGCAGAAGTACCGTCGTCCCTGGCCAGGGCCTGTCTATCGTTTCTACCTTTCATTTCTCTTCCTATTCAGCAACTTGCATGTCTATTAGAAGTACAGTAAGTCTCCTTTGATTTACATGGTTTACATCTTTAATCCCCTCTCCAGCTGAATCTCTTTTCATGGTTACTTCCATCTGCTCCAGTGACATGTATTTAAACCCCCAGCTTTGTGTTGCAAATTGCTGGAATGTAATTTACGATGTGTGCTTCGAACAAGTCAGTACTCTCAGTAGAAACTGTTTGTCTTCATAAAATGTAAAAAAAAAAGTTTATAACTCTTTAAAATGCAGTCCTTTCTTAAGGAAATTTCCTCCCGAGCTTAAGTGCTTACAGTTCTTGAACCCACTTCGACTACAGGCAAAATCATGATCTTGTTTGAAAGGTGACACACTGTGGAGTGCTCTCAGATAGGCAGAATCGCTGATAATATTACCAAAATTGAGCAACAACACTGGAAATACACGTTTTTATCTGACAGAAGCGTACAACACATTATGATGAAATGGCCTTTAATTCCATGGATAGTAAAAGCCCAATCTTCATATCGTGTTCATTTGACTATTTGTCAAGTAAAACCAACTCCAGACAGGTTTGACTCAAAATTTGCATTGCCTTTGAATTCTTCGCATCTAATTAATGCTAGTTTTAGTCCAATTGTTTACAATCTCTCCAACAAGACGCCAGTTGATACCAGAATTTTATGAGTTACATTATATCATGTTTTTATGAAAGAAAAAGTATGAACGTGGAGCTCTGCGGGGCATCGAAAGCTATATAATGATATACTGCAGCTTCAAAGGGTAAATAATCCCTCTAAACATAAAACGCCCAATTAATGAATTGCACTAAGAAAAATTTGCTGCACATTAAAATCCTGGGATTGTAACTGCGGCAATAACGAACACCTGCATGTGAAGTGGTCCCCCAGGACCGAGTTTGAGGGCTTCAGCTTTGTACAGTTGATACCGCCGAAAGCTGTTCAGGAATTGGTCCACTTTAATAGGAGGAAGGACATAAACTCTGCATGGTGCAAATACAGCATACTGAATCCTCTCGTTATTCATAGCAGGCGCCATGATCAAACGGTTTCTCCGCACTCTTCAGTCTGTGTGAGCCCCTGCCACTGCAGCTACTTACTTCATCTCTCTCCGTCACAGGGAGACGTGATCTCCCAGTAATGCTAATGAGCTGGTCGAAAACAGCCACGTATAACCACAGCATCCTGTCGAGGTTTGCAGGTTATTATTCTCTGCGATTACAGTACCCAGTTTGACTTCAAGCCAGATCTAAGAGCGGGGAACACTAAAGGAGATCCAGTGAATCATGAGCCAGGTATGTGGCACATGCTGAGACGGAACACATGCGTTTGATTTCTGTTGTAAAAATGTTTATAATGTCAGGAGGCTGAATGGCTGCTGGTGGTATTTAAAGCATTCCGGAGGCCATTTGGCGGAATCGGCTTGTTTTGCCTGGAGTTATGTTTGGCTTTAGCTTGCACGAGGCCAAACCTTCACAATCAGATTGATTTCAATGTGAATCAAACCCGCACAGAAATTGAGTATGCAAGAACATGCTGAAAGAAAACATCTTGCGGTATGTTCTTGAGAACGGGGACTAAAAATGATACCAATTTCACATACTGCAGTGTGTTTGAGAAATATTTCGCTGTTACAGGGATTGGAGAAATATTGCGCTGTAACAGGGATTGGAGAAATATTTTGCTGTTACAGGGATTGGAGAAATATTGCGCTGTTACAGGGATTGGAGAAATACTGTTCTGTAACAGGGATTGGAGAAATATAGCACTGTAACAGGGGTTGGGAGGGCCAGGCACTATGGGGTCTATTCTCCCATTAGTGCGTAAGTCCTTCTTTACGCGATTCGAGTTAAGCGCTTTTGAGTTACGCGTATTCTCCCCTACGCGCTTAGATCACGCCCACTGTGCTTAACTTCAGAATGTAGGCGGCCTTATGAAAGAGGTGTGACTAATCCAAATGAGAGGCAGACTCTGTACAAAGCTCACTGATTATGGCTATCAGGAAAACAAGGAACAAGGATTTTCTGATAAACCATGAAAATGCAGTTGTGGTCCATGGAAAATGCAAACCAGACTTTGAATTTGAATATCGTGGGCCTGCTGATAAAACCTTGTATCTCCAAACTGATAAGAAACAAAAACTAGTATGTCCACTATTCTTACACGCAGAATTAAACATGTTTTATTTTATATATATTTTAAATTGTATTTATCAATTTATATTTTTTTATATTTATTTATTTTCCAGTGAAGTCTAATCTTTTGTAGATACAAGGTTTTATCAGCAGGCTCACAATATGCGGCTGTAATAGTAGGCCTATGTATGTCTGTGCCAGTAACAAGAACTAATGCGGACATCTAATTTTTGTTCCTTACTCTAGCCACCAGGGCATTAAAGCAATGCAAACAAACTAATTGCCGCGATAATGAAATAATACAGAATTCAGCACTTCTCAACCAGCATAATCAGAGCATTGAAAATATGCCCCTCCTAC
The DNA here is from genome assembly GCA_029721435.1 of Gymnothorax reevesii. Taxonomy (NCBI): domain Eukaryota; kingdom Metazoa; phylum Chordata; class Actinopteri; order Anguilliformes; family Muraenidae; genus Gymnothorax; species Gymnothorax reevesii. The sequence continues at coordinate 174,926,479 of CM056573.1, forward strand.
ACCAGCCTGTTTGTTCCGTGGAAGACAGGGAAGAAGACAAATAAAGAGAACATTCTACTCACGCAAATCAATGACAGTTTATATGATCTCATTTAGAAATTGCGCGCTTGAAATTTCAAACAACTCCAATGTCCGGTTTGCTACTAAAGGACAAGGCAACACTTTAACAAACAAAGGATTCTTACCCCGCACGCGGAAAAATCTGCGGGGCACTGTAAAAGCCAGGCTCTCTGCACACCAAGTGTGCACTCAACAGGTGGTGAGTAACCATCATCCCCGGTGCATTTCACTGCACTGAGGAGGAGGTGGCATCCACTCTTTCTATAGTGGAAGTGCATGGAGAATAACTTCGAGTGGATACGGATGAAGGAGGATTACGTAAAATGGTCATATTTATTTGCCTTTGCCCAAAGTATCACTGTGATAAATACTGGAAACAAGCTTAATATGGTTTCAAATATTTACTGTATTTTTTGGCGTAGCTACGCGCTTTTTTCGACTTACGCACATGGGAGAATAGACCCCTATGTGCGTATAGCTCATGTTTTGTATTGAGCATTTTCATCAAAAAAATTCTAAACAGTGTTACAAATCACTCACGGAGACACAGTTTTGTTTGTTCTTTGATTGACAGGGCTCGAGGATCACTCGCGTTCACCATGTTTTCATTCCTAGGCCTTCGGCTCTAAATATCGTATTTCCTCAAATAAAAGACAGTAGTGAATTGAAAACCAGGTTTCCAATAATGGCCAGGGGCATGTTCGACTCAAACAAATAAAGGCCGACCTCAAAACCAAATTCAACAATATAGTCCTAGTATTTTTATCTCTTTATTATTCTTGATCAATCATAAAAACAGTATAACCAATACCCAGAACAATGCAGGAACTGATTAACTGGTTTGCTTAAGTTTATTCTCAGGGGTCTCTTTACCATGTGATATCACAAAGGAGCAGATTTTGAAATGCCCTGTAATCGGCAATTGGCTGTGCAGCGAGTGTTATGATAGGGGACCTTTGATGAAGGGAGCAGTTGAATAAAGTTGGATGCTATTTGCGAATTTCCTGGGAAACACCAGGCAGAACTTTGACTCTCTGACCCCTGGACTCTTCACTTGGTGACTTCTGTGCCGCAGCTATGCCCTGTGCTGATATCCGAGGTGAGTATATTTCTATTATCCCACCTCAGACAAGAATAACTGGATGGCATTGGTCAAAAGCAGTCACAACCTGCAGTTTCCAGCCCTGTATATTCCCATATTACGTCTCTGAGTTCATGCACGACGAGCGAGTAGATTATCTCCCTTAGCATCTCTGGAGCAGCCAAAATAGCATGCATGTGGAAAAAGGTCTTTGACGGGATAAATTTGTTACACATTTTGTTAGAGTATCAATATGGAAACATATGGGGTCAATATGCCATTTACGGACCCCACATATTTCTGTATCGGCCCTCTAACTATCTGTCAAACTTATAGCAAAGAGTGAGTACATTTTACTGTGGTCAAGCACAGTAGTGAACTGTGTGTCATTCTTACGCAGCTGTTTCGAAAAGCTCACCAGAATAGTTTGCTGGAATTCGAACCATCATGCCTTGCAGGTGACCCTGCCTCATACAGCACTCCCTGCTGTTGAAAACCGGGTTGAGAGCCACTTTTTATATTTCATAGGACATGATTTACATAGTAATTGCAGAATTATTCGATACTTCTGAAATTATATTTTCTCTTTTGACTTCGGAGGCAAGCACCATGAAAAGAAAGGTGAAGCACTACAAAAATATGTTGCATAACTCATTTTATAGTACATCAAAATCATAATTGTTACGGCATAATTATGCACAATACTTAAGCACAAAGATTACAATATGTGTAATAATGCCAATTTCATAGTTCTTATCTGAGAAAGCAAAATAGTTACCTAATAATTAAGCGCGGCTATCTGTTACCAGGGCTCTCAAGTCTCACGCATTGAGCGTGAGACTCACGCATTTCAATGAGTTCACATGCTCTCTCGCCACACATGACATTTCTCACGCTGAGAAGTGATAAAACTCGCCACACATCAGTAACACAGACTGTATATAAGAGAGATTAGTGATCTATGAATGGATGAGGCAGACTGCTGTGCCTGAATCAGCAACCTATCAGCCAATCAGAAAATAGTATTTCTTGTTGCCAGGTGAAATAGCAGCGCCTTAATCACGTCCTCCACACGCGCGCGAATGCTATTGTGTGCTCACGTTAAAGAAGAGCTGGAAGTGGAAGCCCGAAATCAGGTAATCGCCTCAATTTTTTTTTTACAATGGCTGCTTATTAAAGTCGAGGAACTATGTAGGATATTTCCTTTATGAATCATTTTTACCTCAATTTAACTGCTTTGGACGGCTATGGTTAGATGAATTGACTTGTAACTTGTTACGGGGAGAGTGGGGACTCTCTGCCCTCCATGTAGTGTATTTTGGCTGAAAACAAACCCTACTCCGGTGTCACAGGTGGTACCGCAACATCTCGTTTGTGACAGACAAAATGATACAAAAACACAAAAGGAATTATTTAATTTAGCCTTTATTGTTCTGGGGAGTCCCACTTAAATTACAAGTACAGGTATGGCTAAACATTATCTTGTTCAAAATCTAACAACTACTCCAAGGGTAAACGCTTGCAAGTTGAAATCAAATTTTTAAGCTCATGTCAAATAGCATTCGCGAATGCCAAAGCTGGCCAGCAAACTCATATTCGTGACGCTAAGCACAGCTGTTAGTTGTGTTGTAAAATGCTTGATGTTGCAAAGTAAACGAAAATAACACGCTACATGCAGATATAAGATAGCTAGATACTTGTATATCGCAACGTTTAATTATTAGCCTACTTGAGCCACCACTTCTGATAGCAAAGATGCGACAGATAACACGGTCGGCATTCATTCTGCAAATAGCCTACAATGCTCAGGAAATTTCCGCGACCGATCCTGGTCTGCCATCTAGTTATAGAATATTGTAACTGCGTGCATAATTTGCAGCTCCGCGTCCACTGGCGGACACATCTGCACAAAGATACACCTTTGTTCTTCGCGAACGCGCAAAATCCAGATAATCCGTAAATGATGAATTCAATTAACATTTTAATTTGAAATGAGTAACTAAGTTGTCTGTGTCAAAGTAACGAAGTGAAAGTATACTTTTTATCTTTTAAATGTAGTAGAGTTTAAAAAAATCATAAGTAATGTACAAATCTTCAAAAAAAAAAAAAAACTTAAGTGCTGTAACGAAGTAGAAAAGTACTTGTACTTAAGTTACTATGCACCTTTGAAAACGGGAGTATCATGACCCCCCCCCCGCTCACGCCAGCCTGCTTTCAAAACTTGAGAGCCCTGGTTACATACCTTATAAATTCAAGGTAATCAGCGGCCTGCAAGTTCAAGTGTGACTCCAGGTTATCTGCCAGGGTTCTTCCCCCTGTAAATACAGAACAGACATTACTTGGTAGAGTACTTTATCTCTGCAAGCAAACACAATCATTCTCCACAGATCTGGAGCCACACTGGCCTGCACAGTTTGGATCTGCCCAGCCTATAAATCAGCGTCTCCCCGTGTGGCCTGTCCACCGCGCTGATTTCTGCAGCTACAAAGCCGACCCCCTGTCCCCTCAGTCGATTGTCTTTAACCTTTTTCTTGTCCAGCGAATCTGAAACTCATTTGACGGTCCCATAAGACAGGCGCTTTAATATGATGTCAGCGAGTTTGAGCGGCAATCATTTCCGAGTGCTACCCCATGTCCTCTCTTAATTGGGGGTAGTGCAGTCAAGTGAATCATGAGGCTGGGGGGAGATTATCTCTGTATGACTGAAAAAGATATAATCTGCTTTTTTCTCCCCGTGTTACACCTCACCACTTTTTATGAATTCACTTTCGCTCTTTTGCTTCTGTTTAACCCTTTTGTGCAGATGCCAAATATGGCTATTTATGTGTTACCGTATTTAAGACTTTATAATTCAAGATTGCTGCATCACAGAGGGAGGGAATGGCTCAACTAAGTCAAGACAATTTCAGCATTGAGAATTCCACCGTATTTTCAGAGAAAAAGGGCTGCAGACATAAAAAAATCTTCATGAAAATTCAGCAATGAAATTGAAAAAAATAATAATGATGAGAATTCAAAAATTGCAAGGGGCTAAAACTGTACATTTCTGGGATCATAAACTTTTTGATCACTAGTATACTTCCTCTGAGCACGAAATTGTAAGTTACTGACTCTTTAGGAGCCAAATAGGACAGCTCTACATGTGGCTCCCCAAACTATCAGATCCCTCCAAATGGCACACTGTCAAATCATAAAACAAACATATATTTAACAAAAATCTACTTTTTTAATTCATGAAATTCAATATTACTTCAAGCTTTTCTGGTTGAATTTAGCATGAGTTTATCAATATAGGTGCAGCTGGACATAAATAGTCAATAGTAACCTCTCCAAACCCAAAACATGTCTTTTCCTCCTTGATAAAGTTGAAAAATTTGTCAATTTTTCTTTAGAGTCCCACAAGCTAGCACACATACTCATTAAAGGAACTGCTCATTTAGCAGTCAGAACATTCATCTTGCAATAAAAAGCTAGCTGTTCCCCCAGCTCGCAACGTTACATAAACACTTTCCACGCCTTATAAGGAGCATGTATAACTCACTAACTCAGTAATATCTGAAAGTTACCTTATTTTAACAGAACAGACATTCCACTGTCAGAAAAAGCAGGCAATATGCTACCCTAGATTGAACAGAATGGTGCAATGAATGTAGTTTATCGAAGTGCGAGAGCTGTTTCTTAAACAAGCCAAAACCTCAGCATTCAATTTTGTTGAATATGGCATAAATTCTAAAACAAAGAGCTACATTGAGCAAAATACCATAACATGCAGTATTATTAGCAAAGACTAACAGTCACTTTGTACCAACCAATATGGCAAACATGCTCTGTCATCATCATGGCTATGGCAAACCAAGAGTAAAAACAGCTAGCCAGCTAGCCGTAAGTAAAAAAAATAAAAAGTAAACTTTTACTTACTCATTAAATAAAGAAAAACATTTCTTCATTGAATTTTTCCACCAGACATATGTTGTAGATCTATTTGGTAGAAGGAACCCGCCAGTCATGTTTCATTCGGAATAATTCCCATTGACCAAGTCTGTATTTCATTTAAATCCCGTTAATGAAAGTGAGCACTTCAGGCCGGTTTTGGAAGTTCTTTTTTTTCGGTGTAATCGCATCTTTTTCTGTTGCACAACATTAAGAGAATCTGACCTAACTTGCAGTCATGCAAGGATTTAAATACTTTTCTGATGGTCCAATCAATGTCTTTCAGTTACTGTAGAAAGTTTATACTCTCTGGAATTGGATAAGAAACATGTCAATCAATAGATCATTGCCGTGGAAGTTTCATGTGGGCATGAACTATAAGTGTGCTTTACACAATGAGAGTATTTAGAAAGATATAAGGGAGAGCTGAATTCGTCGCTGGAGGAATCTACGCGTCAATCAATGGTAGGGAATTATGCTGTTTAGAAATGTGATGACAGTTATTCAGAGCAGAATGACGATGTATCAATATCATGTTGAATTTTTGCTTCAGAAATAGGGACAGCGCCAGATTTGGGAACCCCTGCAGTAGATTATGGTGAGGTGGGCATGGTGGTTAGGGGGTAGGGGGTGGGGTTGCAGCGTGCACAGAAAGAATAAAGTAGATTTCAGGCTGGTTAGGAGGCTGATGTAATATTTCCAAGACATTTCAGACACAAAGCAGATGCTCTTTTCCAGAGAGACCTGATTTTTTGATGTCTGCCTGCTGCAGGGTATTTACTGAGGAGACCAATTTTGAGTCTCATGCTCAGCAATGCGATGGCGGCGCCTCATCTTCCAATCAAACCGCCATCAAACCTGTGGGCCTGTTTCCTGAAATTCTGCATACTAAAATGTATCACTCTCATTTTTTAATATCTACAGCACATGTGGCTGCTTTTGGAAAATCCCAGGCTCAGAGCAGAATTGTGCGTAATATAAATCTGTATGTATGATATCATGGCTCCTGTACAGTAAGATTTATCATAAGCTCGGATTCGACTGCCCTGCGGTTATTACCGTTTTTCTGCTGCTCCCAAATCCAAGGCGCTTCAATAGTCGATGACACATTTCAGTGACAGTGCCAAGAGAGACAGGGCAACGGAAGAGGAGAATTTCTCAGCACAGGGTACCGGACATCTGCATGAATAATAATATCATATCATGATGGACTGAAAAAAGTGTTCATTGCGTACAGTCGCTGAGTTTGCGAATGGCCAACCCTGTATTAATGAGTTTATGTCTGCAGTTTCTTCTTGGAAATCTGCAAAGTGACCACCACACATCACACATTCTTGCCTTTCTCATCTCCCTTCTCTTTTCAAACATCACGCTTCATGCACTTATAAAGGAATGTTTATTTTATTATTTCTTTATTTTATGTTATTTCCCTGGCACTGTGCACATTATTATTATTATTATTATTATTATTAATAATAATCATAATTATTTTATTTGTATTGTACCATTTGAATATACAGTTATACATTTCACAGAAAACACAACAAAAAAATGGAGTGATCTAATTCTGAGGGTCGTAAAATAAATGAATCATAAAAGCAGGTAAAAAGCACATAAAATGTGAAGGAGTGCATGGAGCAGAAATAAAGCCAAATAAAACTGTTCTAATAAAATATGAATAATAAAACACAGCAAAATTATTGTGAGGATAATGAACCACAGCGATGTAAAAGCCAGAGTTAAGAAAAGCTAATACCTTAAGATGGGATTTAAAACCGCTGAAGAACGGATGGGTTCTTGTTCTCTGTGGTTAGCAGTTCCATAACTTTGGTACATAAACACAGGAAATGGCCTCCCCAGTGAGTTTAAGCTTCAACAGAAGGAATATCTAACTGGGTGGTGTTTGCGGAGTCCAGCTATAGCTGAGGCAGATACACAATAAAACATTAATGTATTCTGGTGCTGAACCATTAAGAGCTTTAAATACCAATAAAATAACCTGAAAATCGATTCCAGCTGACACAGGTAGGAGGCAGCCACTGCAGAGATGCAGGAACCGGAGCGATTAGAGGTGAGATTCTTAGCTCCCGCTAATAGGCGCTCAGTGACGCTCTGAATAAGTCTGAGCTGCTTTATTGATTTTTTTTAAGGACCCCAAATGAGCAGAGCAAAACATTAGTTTACTCGGCTTGTTAGAAATGCACGTTCTACTTAACGCAACTTTGGGAACAATTCAAGTTGGTCAAGTCTATTTAGTTAGCATAGCGCTTTATGCATACGGCTGCCACAGAGGAGATATACAGAGTAATGAGAGGGCAAAGCAAGGGCAGGCTTGTAGCCCACAGTAACGCCCACACAGCACAACCATCCTCCTGCTGTCTCCGAGGTCATCAGCTATCAAGACCGCAAATTCGGGAACACAGCTGAAATGCGACTCCAAGTTGAAATCAGAGTTGAAAACAACCCAAAAATGGATTCATAGCATTAACTCCGCACACTATACCCCCCCCTTCACATTTAGGTTAAGAATGACAGGTTTAGGATGCTTTGCTAAGGCAATCTAAGTTTTAAAAAAAATATAAATCTGCTGTTCAGCCGCAACAGGGCTAACTTGCTCACAGCGATGCTGCTTTCATTTCCTGCGACGAGTGTAAACTCTGCTGGTATGTGGTGGAAGATCCTGTCAGTTTCACAGGACTGAACCTAATAGGCAGGAAGGTCACTCAACATGAAACAGAGCCACTGAGAATTACAACAGCATCGCCTTCTCTATGGATGCTGCATGGTTACATAAGACACAGTGTGATATGATTAGTTCCTTAGACTCTGTCTGCCCACTCGATAATTTTGCTGCCTTTAGTTCCAGGAGAAAAGCACTTTTCCCCTCTGTAACTGGGGGGTGTATGGGGTCAGGGGACTGTGTCGATTCGATTGTGGCTCCTACAAATCAGGGCGCTCCTGTGTATTCATGCTTCATAAACTCCTCCAATAATATGGGTCCACTGGCTTTTACTGGCTCTCTCATCTGTTTCCAAGCAGCAGAGTTGCTGATTTGGGGCTGTCTCTGTGTGTGTGTGTGTGTGTGCGTGTGTGCGTGCGTGCGTGCGTGCGTGCGTGCGTGCGTGTGTGTTTTTGTGTGTGTTTGGTGAGTTTTGTGTGGCAAGTGTTGCCCCGCTGAATTAATCTTCCTGATGCAGGGAGGGCAGACAACATGGAGTCGCGCCTTAGTGAAGTTTCACCTCTGCATCGCCTGTCCTCTCCACTCACAACAAAACTCCGCTTTTTAAATATCATCAAAAAACAAGAATGATTAGAGAATTTGTTCTTTGGTTCAGGAGCAACAGCAAAACCACTACAAATGCATCAATGCTTGTGTATGTACTTTATAGATGCCTCTCTCAAACAACTTAAATTAGTATTCAGGCTTTTCTTTCTTTTACACAATTTCTGGGGCTCTTTTTATGCAGTGGACTGTCAAATGTGCGATGCAACTCTATGTAAGCAGTGCCAATATATTCTACGGTGGAAATGAAGACAAACCATTTCTGATGGATTTTGGAACTGCCAACGACTTTTCTCTGTCTGACTATATATAGAATCTGTTTCCCCAGGGGAAAGAGTTTCCAACAGGATGACATCGTCGAAGCAATTTTCACTACCTTCCTTTCGATGAGAAAACCCCTGAGCGGTTTCTGATGCATCTGTCTGTCAGGTTATTGACCCTTTAAAGTGCTGCCCCTTTTTGAGTAGATTTCCTCCCTAACTAAAAATTCTAACTGTTTTGGAAGCGCTCATCTGATTGCTCAGATTTCATTCACTGGCAAACACAGTAATGCTACCAATCCTCATGCAGGCGACCAATAACCATCAATACTGTTAGGTTCCAGTTTGTGGTTTACTTAAGTCAATGGGATGAATAATCTGCTCGCTGCCATGCTAGCGCTTTTTGCCATTTAAGTAATAAGTTGAGTTGCTGTTTTCTGTAGAAACTTGAATTTGGTATTTTATTGGCAAAAAGCATTAGCATGCTAGCTGGCCAATTATTCATCCAATTGACTTACAAACACAGCCAACTAGGAGCTAACGCTTCTCTCTAATTTTGCGAATAATATGACTCTGACATTTATGGGATAAACAGGATCTCAAATTTGCAAGCTCGAGATTTCAGATTTATGAAACTCGAGTGGTAGTTTTCATTTATTCCTTGCCGAGGGCCCTCATTAGAGAGCCTCTATTTATTTAACCTTCAAATGCCAGTGTTTTGTACAAAACCCAAAACCAGTGAAGTTGGCACATTGTGTAAATCGTAAATAAAAACAGAATACAATGATTTGCAAATCCTTTTCAACCTATATTCAATTGAATACACTGCAAAGACAAGTTACGTAATGTTCGAACTGGTAAACTTTGTGATTTTTTGCAAATATTAGCTAATTTGGAATTTGATGCCTGCAACATGTTTCAAAAAAGCTGGCACAAGTGGCAAAAAAGACTGAGAGAGTTGAGGAATGCTCATCAAACACTTATTTGGAACATCCCAAAGGTGAACGGGCTAATTGGGAACAGGTGGGTGCCATAATTGGGTATAAAAGCAGCTTCCCTGAAATGCTCAGTCATTCACAAACAAGGATTGGGCGAGGGTCACCACTTAGTGAACAAATGCGTGAGCTGATTGTCGAACAGTTTAAAAACAACATTCCTCAACGAGCTATTGCAAGAAATTTAGGGATTTCATCATCTACGGTCCGTAATATTATCAAAAGGTTCAGAGAATCTGGAGAAATCATTGCACGTAAGCGACAAGGCCGAAAACCAACATTGCATGCCTCTGACCTTCGATCCCTCAGGCGGTACTGCATCAAAAACCGACATCAGTGTGTAAAGGACATCACCACATGGGCTCAGGAATACTTCAGAAAACCACTGTCAGTAACTACAGTTTGTCGCTACATCTGCAAGTGGAAGTTAAAACTCTACAATGCAAAACGAAAGCCATTTATCAACAGCACCCAGAAATGCCGCCGGCTTCGCTGGGCCCAAGCTCATCTAAGATGGACTGATGCAAAGTGGAAAAGTGTTCTGTGGTCTGACGAGTCCACATTTCAAATTGTTTTTGGAAGCTGTGGACGTCGTGTCCTCTGGACCAAAGAGGAAAAGAACCATCCAAACTGTTATAGGCGCAAAGTTCAAAAGCCAGCATCTGTGATGGTATGGGGGAGTATTAGTGCCCAAGGCATGGGCAACTTACACATATGTGAAGGCACCATTAATGCTGAAAGGTGCTTACAGGTTTTGGAGCAACATATGTTGCCATCTAAGCAACGTCTTTTTCATGGACGCCCCTGCTTATTTCAGCAGGACAATGACAAGCCACATTCTGCACGTGTTACAACAGCATGGCTCTGTAGTAAAAGAGTACGGGTACTAGACTGGCCTGCCTGTAGTCCAGACCTGTCTCCCATTGAAAATGTGTGGCGCATTATGAAGCGTAAAATACGACAATGGAGACCCTGGACTGTTGAACAATTTAAGCTGTACATCAAGCAAGAATGGGAAAGAGTTCCACCTGAAAAGCTTCAAAAATTGGTCTCCTCAGTTCCCAAACGTTTACTGAGTGTCGTTAAAAGGCAAGGCGATGTAACACAGTGGTAAAAAGGCCCCTGTGCCAACTTTTTTGCAATGTGTTGCTGCCTGTAAATTCTAAGTTAATGATTATTTGCAAAAAAAAATTAAGTTTCTCAGTTTGAACATTAAACATCTTGTCTTTGCAGTGTATTCAATTGAATATAAGTTGAAAAGGATTTGCAAATCATTGTATTCTGTTTTTATCTACAATTTACAGAACGTGCCAACTTCACTGGTTTTGGGTTTTGTAGTAAACGCTGAATCTTTTCTGTCTTTACAAGTTATACCATGCATTTCTAACTAATTGATGGAGAAGCGCAAAACCATGAAAAGACGAATTCGACTGAGATTGAGAGGAAGAGAATGTTGTTTCAGCCCATCAATTTATGGATGGCAAAGTAGCAAAATGGAGGGACCAGGTCGGATTCATGGCCAAGACATTCCCTCGGCTTTTTCTGATGGGGGAATGGGATTTTTAATGACGATAGAAACTCTGGACCTCAGCCTAAAATCTCATCCAGGTTGTTGCTTTTGCCTACAGAGCCATTTCTCAACTTCTTGCTTCCGGAAACAGTACATGCAGGCCGAAACAGCACCATCTTCTCATATAACTACAAAGAATCTTCACTCATCCCTTAACCTCAGCTGCTCAGCGATGGGTGGTCGACGTGTAGTTCAGTAGACTGTGACGCTCCACAGAGAGGAGAATACTGTTAAGTGAAGTTACTCCTTTATGACTGCGTGGAATAATTTGTTTTCTGCCTTTGACACATCTTAGCACCCCCTCCCCTACGAGGTGTGCCACCACAATGCTCCAGCAAACTTATCACAAATCCAAACCCTAATGAACTGATCTGGACCTGATAAAGATTTCTTTTGTTCTTGTCTTGTCTCCAGGACTTCTGTTTTTCCGTTTGATTCTTATACTGTGTTTCAAAAAGGAAAGCCCTTTTCATTGAGCATTTGTAAAATCAACACTATAGGGCAAATCTCTGCTGTGGACTAGAAGCTCTACTGTGTGTCAGCATGTATCAGAGCTTTTGTTCCGACGCTGTTTTTGAAATTCGGCACCACAGCACTCGGCCATCCCCAGGGCCATTCGCTTTTCGTTTTGCAAACAGCTGGACGTTGTTTCATTGCAGCAGTTTGTAAAATGCTGGCAGACCAGCAGCTGTGTTCATGGTGGGCGTTAGCGGGCAGCTAGCGGGAACTTGGCTTTCAGGCTGAGCGGCGGCCGGGAAAGTTTATCAATTATTTATGGTCTCATTATAATAGAGAGCTGCTGAAAAAGTAAAGGCAAAAATGTAGCAGAAAAAAAGGAACGAGTGATTCTTCAGGCCCTGCATCCTGTGCACCTCCATAAACTCAACAGAGATGTTCTTTGGGCCGGAAAACCCACCGTGCCTCCATCCGACCAGTAACCCCCCACCCCAATTCACATTTAACATCTATGGACTTTCACAGTGGAATATGGGATCGAGTTGTTTTTTAATTGAGCATCCTTCTGCCAACATGACCAAGTCAGTAACTGAATGCAATGGAGGTCTAGAACATTGCATTAGCATTTTATTTAAACATTCCTAATATTGCGATCTGCAAACAGATAAAGAGAAACTTAAAGGAGTACATTGCTGGACTTTGTGTTAGGCAAATGCGCATGGATTTTCACAATATTTCTTAATGAACAGAGGAGTTTAGAGACAGGTTGAATGGGAAGTGAGAGAGGGAGATTTGTGCGATGGAGGACAGTTGCCAGATTTGAACCACCAATGTCGTGACTAGTTACAAGCATGAGGATAATGCCCAGGCTTTTACACTGAGACGCCCCATGAATGAGGATTTTGCAGTATATTTTGATGGTTTGCCAAGCTCCGAATGAATGAAAATTGCAGCTAGGAAACCCTATGAGTGGAAATACATTAAAAAGACTGATACACCAGGGAAATGCACAGCAGTCTGCCATCAACAAGCCACACAGACTTATGAAGGAATGGAGGCAATTTTTCACCATCCCAACAGACTCTGGGGAAAAAAGAAAAAGTATGCGAACAGTGTAGCAAGAACGCAGCACAAGATGGACGCCCCTAAGGATCAGCTCAGCTCCTGGTGGGATAAAGTAGTGTGGCTGCTTACGTGCCAATGCAATCCTTACGGCAGAATTTTTATTTATTTTTTTTTTAAGAAACGAAAAGCAAGCAGCCTGGTGTGATTTCACACCTTTAGTGGAGAGGGATCTGTGAAATTTACACTGTGGTATAGCTTCTCCCCACCCCCCGGACCTGAGGAGCAGAGAGTAGAGGAGCAAAGTCATTGAATTGACATTTTTCTTGGTGCCTGGCTGGTGAAGTATACTAGCCCAGATACACTGGAAATCTGCTACCAAGCGCAGAACAGCTGGCATGATTCATTCTGCTTGTATGCTGGGCACAGTCACATCTTTTCCTGCCCGGGGTCCCGCTGGTTTTCATACCTCCATTCCAATCAGGGGCTGATTTGTAAAACTGTTGCATGGAAAGGCTGAAATCTTAGGCCAATCAGTGACAATGGAGGACTATGGGCAATCAAGCGCATAAAAAATCGATGCCATTTCTGAACTTCTGAAGGGCTGGACTTGAGTATGCCTAATTCATGCAAATCATGTAGTATATCCATTAAACTGACCAAATGTAAAAACTTTAGATGATTATGAGTCTCTTGGGCGGTGCAGTCAACTGATTAAAAAAAAAAAAGAAAAAACAGTTGTTTTTTCCTCCAAAAATTGTGACTTAAATGGGAAGTTTATGGGTCAATAAAATTCAGCTGCTGTATTCAAAAACAGTGGCAGGCGGTGAACGAAAAACTGTTGGGGCGGAAAACATCCCTTGAAACGGATGAGATTAGTGACCCGATTTCAATCATTCTTCTGGGTTAACATGTTAGTCTCCCCTCATAATGAAATGTTTAGGCGAGTGAATGATAATTTCTATAAAATGTTTAATTCACATGCCTTAATAGGCAACTCTTCTCGAAAAAACCACTGTGAATTTTCAGCGGGAAATTTTGTCACATCCTAAGCAAGTCGTCAACCCTGTGCGTAATGATTGTTTAATTGGAAAAAGATTGAAATGCGCTCTTTTTTTGCGTTCAACTGGTGCGTTTGATTTCTCGTCTTAACGAAGACAATTAGCTACACCTGAGAGGGGAGGGTTCAAGTGTCTTTTACTTGGTAAATTGACTGAAAACAGATCAAGACTAATAAGCAGTTTAAAGACATGTTTATCGCCTTCCTTGTTCTCTGTCCACCGCCCGCCACTGTTCAAAAATGTGAAACTTCAGGCCTAAAATTTAATTTCTAGTGCAGATCACAAGGTCTCCAACAATCCCAAATATGTCTAGCTGAAAAGGGAAATATGAATAAAATGATGTATGCAATTTAGGTATCTTCCATTTGAAGAAATACTGTGGCCATGCAAGCATGGCATCCTGGGTTTAATTCTCTCAGTAGAAGTGTGATGGAGCTTTGTGTAGCTGCAAGCACGACAACCAGCAGATACAAAATATGTGTCCGATACTGTCTTACAATATGGCATTAAAAGATTGTCTGACTTTGAAACTACGAAAGAGAAAACATAAGTAAAAAATTTGAGCTTAAGGGTATTAAGTCCATCAATTACATACTAGACAGTCCAGTTGGCCGCAACCGCATGGGTGTAGCTTCCGAAAGCCGCATTTCCCCTGTTTTGCGCATTATTCAGCCAATACTGTCGCCATGGCAACCGAAATCGATAGGTGTCATTTGTGAAGTATAACACATGTCCATACCAAATATGAGAGTAATTGGTCAAAAATTGCAGCATTTACTGCATCCACAAGGAAATCTGTATGTTTTACCACTAATTTGCATATTCTTCGGCCAATACTGTCGCCATCGCAACCAAATCGATACGTGTCATAAGTGAAGTACAACACAAGTCAATACCAAATATGAAAGTCATTGGTGAAAAATATGCCACTTGCAGGAATTGATCACGTTATGAATCACTCCATAGCAACAAGACCGTGGTGTGCAAGCGAACTCTACATTCCTTGACAACGATAAGAGTTTGACTGGCGGTGCATGACATTCCAATACTTGACTGTTGATGACCTTTTCTTCTGTCTTTTTTTGGCCGATTTTTGCTGGGTCCTTAAAAAGCGATAGATTTTATTGTTTGGTGTAAGATTTTTGCCATTTACTGTCCGCAAAAAACAAGTTTTTTTTACTTCAAATTGACTGCTACGGACTGAAACTCACATGTGAAATGGCGGAATTCTCAGGTAAGTTTTTGTCTTCTTAAACTTTTTTAGCCTTAAACATTCAATGATCGTTAAGAAGATTCATAAAACAAAACTCAGATAATTTGTAGATGTGTTTTGTGATAGTATTATTCACATTCAAAGCCATTTTAAGCCAAAAATCTTCGCGTGATATGTTCGCCAACGGCTTCAGCACGAAGATTATTTCAACGTCCTAAGCTGTCTTTATGCTCAAATCTGGCTCTCAAATGGACTTTTTCTCGATATTTATTACTTGAGATGACTTGGCCGATCTCTCAAGGTCTATTGAAATGACATTTTCATTGGAACAACAACCGACTTCAAGCACGAGTAAAGCGACATCAACTTCCCATCTTCATTGTTTGTTCCAATGAGCACCGGTGACTCTCGCTACAACGAGGTGCTTTCATTCCATCGTTTTCTGATGAATGCTTCACTAAAATGGCTTCAAATGCGACTAATGCTGCCACAAAACACATCTACAGATTATCCTAGTTTTGTTTCATGAATCTTCTTAAAGATCATTGCAATCGGTCAAAAATTGCAGCCTGTACTGTGTCCAGAAGGAAATCTCTTTGTTTTGCCACTAAATTGCATTTTGTTTAGCAAATTCTGTTGCTATGGCAACCAAAATTGAGAGGTGTCATACGCCACAGGCCAAAAGTTCGGGGCCACCCTCAAATTTTAAAAAAAGACAATGACCCCAAACATTCTTCAGAGATTTGCCAGAACTACATTTATTCAAAAGAGGAGCAGAATGTCTTAAGAAACATGATTTGGCGACTACAGTCTCCAGACCTTTCTCCTACATAACTGGCATGGGATGAACTTGATAGGCAGGTCCAGTGCTCCAACTCTAGCAACGAAGAACGGTTGCTTGAACACTTGATCCACATGGGAATCACTGCCAGCAGCATGAGAAGAAACTGTCAAGAAACTGTTGCATCGCATGCCAAGAATTTGTGACGCAGTGATCAAGGCTAAGGGTGGCTATTTCGATGATTCTAAAGTCTGAGCAAAGTCTCTCAAAAATGTCTGGTTCAGCCTGAATCCTTGTGGGAAACGTGACTGTATGACATGTTGAAACTGTCTTGGCCCCTTCAGTCACAATAAACTGAAATGAAATGCAGAACATTGTGTTTTGATCTGATTTTTTTTAATCTGAGGGTGGCCCCAAACTTTTGGCTTGTACTGTAAGTGAAGAATAACACATGTCCCCACCCAATATGGAAGTAAATTACAGCATGTAGAACATGCACAAGGAAGTGTCTACGGACGTGGCGGCAGCGGAGACGACACAAGTGAATCATAGTACCCGCCCGACTTCGTCCGGGGGCTCCAATCAATGTAAATATGGCCTGGAATAAAATCCTAGCCTTAGAACTTATTGAATCTCCCTAAACTCCGCCATTTATGGGTGGTGCGGGAAATTTTATCAGGTAACATATTTCCTAAATATAGTTCATGTTGTCATGTTACTGTTTATTTGACCATTATTATTTTCAATGCACTGTTGATATGCAATTTGTTTTTGTGGCCAAGTTTCCCTCCACATCTAATCCCAACCCACAAATACCAGGAGATTTGGACGCTGCTGACTTTGTGCTGCATCCAGTTTCTTAGATAACAGCCACTGGCGTTAAACACCAATATTTCACAATAAAAGACCAGTCAAGTTTTGTCTAAAATAAGCTGGTGATACAATGGTTGACTGATCAGACTGAGTCAGCTGTTGATCTGTGTAACTTGACAAATAAATGACTAGGGCTCATTTGGCCTGCATAGAGAGATAAGCAAAGAAAAAGACAGGACATCGTCCGATATTTTCTTATCGTAATTCTATTGATGAGTTTAACTTGAGTGAGCAACATCAGAATCGCTTCATTCAGCTTAAATTTAGCTTGGTCTTTTTGAGGTCAAGCCACTAATTTTTTTCTGTTCTCACTGTGTCCTCAAAGATCCCTTAATAAAAGTGACTTCAGCTTTATTCAATATTTTCAGGGAATAATCAGCAAAGCCAGGCCACTGTCTCAAATGAGGATTACACAATGATTAGTCAAATGGTCATGGACTGAGCTTAATTCTGCAACGTAACACATGATTTTACAAAGTAGAGAAGACGGAACGCACTGAATTCAACACTGAACGCACAGTGTCATATTTTAATGTTCAATCGTTTAGTATTTTGCTGGGATTTCCGCAGAAGTTCAGTCAAAACATGGCCCTGACTGTGTAGAAAAGAGGTTTGGAACTGTTAGTAGACTATCACACCCAGAGAGGCAGAGGATGCACCTCTGTACCAGGGCATTGTGGGAGTTGTTGTCTTGAGTGACAGTGTGTCTTCTTAACATGCCATTGGTCAAGTCCTCTCACTCTCAGGATTCCCTTCCCTCTCAACCCCAGTGAGACTCCCGGGGCCCAGAGAACACGAATGATATTGCATTCACTGTTAGCCGACAATATACATTTTTTGTTTCATGCAAGGTAACAATAACCCGAGTTCTGTGGCAGCGACTGTGCTAGCCAGCGGCCTGCCCGATATTGCATGTACCGTCATCGCATGTGAATTTCATGGAAGCTGGCTTTGTTCACAAAAACAGCTGAGGTCCCTGCTTCATGCTAATAAGCCTTTTTGTGTTCCTGCTTATATTCCTCAAGGGATTGGGGTAGGGGGTGCATTTTGGACTCAGGGAGAATGCGATAGATAGAGAGAGAGACCATAGTCTTGCTTTAGGATTGAAGTTGGTGATGTTGTTTGTGTGCATGTGCACATGTGTGCCTGCAAGGGGATTATTAGATATGACATACAGACTATTTCATTCCCACCTCCCAGCAGCAACTTCCCCCCCTCTCTCTCGACACACTGGACCTTTTCTCAGTCACAACAAATAAAGAAATGTATTCTATTCTATTCTGCTGGTGCCTGTTGAGAGCAGGTACTTCGAAATGTTGTCTGAAAGCTCTCAGTCACTTTTACAGAACTCTGTTGTTTCAGTCACCCGCAGCAGTGATCATTACATCTGAATGTCCAGTTAAAAACACAGAGATGACACATAAATGATCTTATAACTTACCTGGTTAAACACACACTTAAGAAGTTAAACATTACAAAAAAAACAATTGGGTACCCTGCAACAGAAATCATTACCCTATGATTGTGTGTGGGGGGGAGGCTGCCCACTCCAAAAAAATCTACCGCCCAGAGCTGTGGTTGCGAGGCTGATTGTGTCAAGACACAACTTTTTTTTTCTACTTTAATAGACTTTAATTTCATACTTATTGAATACCTGAAAACAGAAAAAGAAAAAAGTCTGTATCCTCAATTAGACATGGAACCAACGTCAAAACCCTTGCAGGCTGCTCACCAATGTGGGTGCAGTACATTCTAAATCTAGACAGCCTCCGGTTCTAAAAGCGGCAGTATGCAGGCTGAACGTATGAGAAGGGCCGCGTGGAACACTTCCGGGTCGCGGGGCGGTGGAAGCACCAGAAGAAAGTGAAGGTTTGGGAATAAATAAACCGTGTTGAGATGGTGAGGGGTGTCACTGCCTCCATTCTCCTCACCCACCCCATGAGAGTCTCTTCTAAAAGCCACTCTGATTTCCAAATCACCGCCAATTCCCTCTCACAAAGCAGAACGTTTTTTAGCATTAACAGTTGTGAAAGAAAAATGTGGATATTTTTGTTTCAAAAAAGGAAAAAAACATAACAGTCGACTCTGCGTCAAGCTGCACTTGGTCCTTGGTGGAGATTTCTACTTACGCTCAGCACATCTAGTGATTGAAACAGTTCCGAGGGCTTTCCCCCCCCCCCAAACACACTACCAGGTCTGAAAGCTTGAAGTAGATTATGTTCAAGCACCCCATCACAGACTGTCCAAATGGCCAAGCTGTTGTATGGAATCAATGGGGCATCACCCTACTCACCTTCAACAAGGCATGAGATGAGCCTTGTTCTGGAATGAAGTGACAGGAAATGACATAATTCTACAGTAATATGACTGCAATGTGAAACACTGCATGGGATTCGAGACAGTAACACAGCATGCCATTTCATTAGAGCAGTCGCACCTAAACTCGGTCCTGATCACTCGGAAGCACAATTGCAGTCGCAGATGTTTAAAAAGCTGTTAGGAGTTTGCAATGTGGAATTGCTTAAAGTCTTAAGCGCTGTCAGAAATAACAATGAGTGCATTGAAGAATAACACTTCATGGAACTTGTAGTGCCTTTTGGTCCATATTGCAAACAATGCGAACATTTTTAAGCCCCCCTGTCATGTCACCTGGTCCAGAGCCAATTATCCATTCCAAGCCATTTAAGTGTCTGTGCTTTTTGACTTGACAAGGTGAGAGACCATCCGGAATAATGAAGGCACTGATTAACTGATTGGCAGAAGTTGATCTATTGTTCTTGCCTCTGGGTGGTCATTTCACCATATGATGTCACAAAGAAACAGATTTTGAAATGGCTTGTAATGACCACTCAGCTATGCACATGCTAACATAATTTGGGACCTTTATTAAGACTAAAATCACAGAACAAGAAGTACATTATCCATAATTGATTAAATTAAAGAGTGGGGTCAATCAATATGCTCCCCATTAGTGACAATCTGGATGCCAGGACATCAAACCAAACAATTTCAAAGATAATAAAGAATTCAAAGAAAAAGCAAGTCATAACAGCACAAACCTGCATTATGTTGAATATTAATGTGCCCTAGAGTGTTTCGCCAATGAAAAAGCTATTTCTGGCATGGGTTGGGTTAGGATGGTGAATAATTCCTGAAAACACACACACAAAAAAAAAAGCCTGATGAGGAAGAATCCAAAGCGAGTTAAAATTTGGATCGCAGTTGCAGCTGGAGTAAAATCCAATATACCAGGACCAAGCTTGGAAATCAGAGCACAATCGGGCAAAAAAAAAAAAAAAAAAAAAATCAAAACCTCAAGATGTGGTTGTATCTCACAAGAGAAGGGGTAAAGAGACCAAGTTGAGGAGAATGTTGCCATTGGGGTCTCCTGGATCAATCTTCCTCTGCAGCCTTTAGATGTTGGTTATGGCACTTTTCCACAGCATGGTTCTGGCTCAAGTTGACTTGATTTTTCTTGATCGGTTTTCCATTGGGCAAAAGCGTTGGTAGTGCCCGGTACCAGTTACTTTTTTTGTATTACTGTAGTGGAAGTTCCATGCTAGTTGAGGCAATACCAAGAAATGAAGCGGAAACAGAAGCGGACAACTGACCGAGAAAATCGAGAGAGGGGTAAGTTTTTGCAACAATAATTCTGCACTTTCCTTGAAAGAGTCCGGTCAAGTTATGCTGGTACCATTCAGTGGAAAAGTGCTTTAATGTACAGTAGCTGTTATTGATATGCCATTGGCTGTTACTTTCATGAACATGAACATGCCTGGTCCATGATTCTGCCTGCAAACTGCACCTCTCCCTCCAGCCCATCCCTGCAATAATTTTATCTTTAAATATTCTTGTTGTAGGCCTCCAAAATTCAAAAACCATATTTGGTATGAGGTGGGGACTAGTCCTGAGGAGACTTACGGAAGCCAGCGAACAGATGCAGCGGGGGAGTCGTCTACCACTTCACCCATGATGCTTTGCGGTTAAGCGACATAGAAACCGAGGTCACTCTAATTTATATTCCCCACCGATCCAAAGGCCTCAATCATCTTAGAGAAAGAGAGAATAAGGTGAAAGATGGAGGGAGAGAGAACGGAGAGAAAAGAGGACAATGATCTACTGTCCGCTCCATCTCTGGAATGGCGGTTTGTTGGCCGTTCATTACCAGGCCTGACATCTCCATCTGGAGTGGCTGTCACCTCGATAGCGCCGGCGCTAACAAGAGGCATGTCTCAGAGCCCGAATCCTCCACACGTTTGTTAGCATTAAAAAGCGCTCGGTCACTGCGGCTGCCAAAGAGCCGAGGCCCAATTACTCAACCCCCTAACCGGCCGGGTGATTGAAAGGATGACAGGCCTGATGCTCAGCTCTACTGAGGTAACTGCCTTTAACAGCACAGGGCTATCAGATAATGGAGATTTGTTTGCGTCAACCAAAATAAATAAATAAATAATGGAACAAGTGTGACAGTACAATGAGGAGGCAATGCAGGGATTCAAGGATCACAAAGCAATTAAATAACAAATGATTTGTATGGAAAAAACAAAAACACATATTATCAATAAATGAGGGAGCTACGTATATATAGAGTGCCAGCCAGGGTAAATACAGCATCAGGTAAAACTGCAACAAAACCAAAAATCTACTGAAGATGGGTCCAGAAAAAAGCCACAACTTTAAAATATACCTTTCTTAACTTAGTCTCAGAGGTATTAGCAATCAAATAAATGAAGGATATCAACTGTAGGTTGAACAGTATCTTGCCAAAAGGGTTGTGTTTTTTTCAGCGAGAACCATGAAGGTCAAGGCCGATCGCCACCAAAAACTAATCAGCCGAGCGCCTGACCATATACTACTTTCACACCAAGTTTGAAGTCGATCCGATTAAAACTACTCAAAAAATAACGGTTTCGTCAAACCCTCAAATTGACCAAAAATTGACCTTGACCTTTGACCTTAATGGCGTCCCTCGAATAATAGGAATCGTGATGAGTCATTGTTAGGCAACCGTACAAAAGATCTCAAGGAGCAGGCATCATGCAGAGCAGAGAAAATTGTTCAAGAAAAATTTTCTGGTAAAAAAGTTTTTTTGTCATAACGTCACCAAATGATGTCAGAGTGCAAAAATTTTGACTGATCTGGAAAGCGATCATCAAGGGCTTTCGTATGAAGTATTACTTGACATAGTTCCTGCAAGTTCAAAATTTGACCTTGGGGTCAAAAATTTTCGACCTTCAGCGAGAACCATGAAGGTCAAGGTCGATCGCCTCCAAAAACTAATCAGCTGAGCGCCTGACCATATACTACATTCACACAAAGTTTGAAGTCGATCCGATCAAAGCCACTCAAAAAATAAGGGTTTTGTCAACCCTCAAATTTACCAAAAATTTACCTTGACCTTTGACCTTGACGGAGTCCCCCGAATGATGGGAATCGTGATGAGTCATCGGTAGGCAACTGCACAAGAGATGACAAGGAGCAGGCAACGCGCACAGCAGAGAAAAGTGTTCAAGAAAAAGGATTACAGACAAAAAACAAACATTCCGACCAACATATCTTGCCAAAAGCGGATAATGAATTGCATCAGTGCTGCACCTCTAATAAGCTAGAGATTGGGATTTGGGAAGAGTTTTTAGCACTTTTGTGCAAATAGCGGCACCAGCTAACTCTCAAGTCTCACACATAGGGGGTGAGACTCATGCATTTGGAGCAGATTTAACAAGTCCTCTCCCATCTCACACGCTGGAAACGAATATTATGCAGACGTACATCACGATGAAATGGTGCACCCCAATTATTTTTCTTTTTTTTTTTTACTTGAAATCTGGCCACAGGTGTATTTTTGTTTACCTCTTTACAGTTGTTAAATACAAGAAGCACATTTGTGATGGCACATATTGCGTAAAAATGAATTTAAAAAAAATGCCATTATTTTCCTCAGGACGGTTGGTGCAGATATAGCCTTGACAGAACCCAGATCAGAACATCATCAAGGCTGTCTGGGGTTCCACGGGAGGACAGAGGACAGTCTGCAGGAGAGCAGTGACAGGTTCTCCAATATGCTTGGAACAGTTGAGCAGCCAATTGAAGCACTGATTACTAAAACCTCACAAGTCAAGTCAAGTGTGACTTATGGGGTTTTAGTAATAGGTGCTTCAATTATCTTATAAAACTACAGAACGATGGGATGATGTAACAAAGTTCTAGGCAAAGGGTAGTCACTCCAAATTTTGCTTTGATTCACTTTTTTACAGTTTATGGCTCCCCCAGTATATTTTGTAATATTTGAAGAAACCTTTAATTTCTCCTGCCCACCTCGCGCTTGCATTCTGTCGAGGCAATTCTGCAAATTTGTTTCTGGGAAAAATCTTACTCAATGGATTAATCTCCCATCTTAAATAGTCCACAGCAGCGCACTTTAAAGCCACTAAGACACTTACAAACCGAAAGGCTTCCCAGCCCACTCTGGAAGACCAGCGCATTCCAGAGGGACTAGTTAAACTGTCGCGCTTACTGTCCTAATTATCTGCGGCATTGCCTCTGCTGGGTTGTGGACATATTGGGGCAAACCCCTTTGAGTAATGGACTGGCCGTGCATCAGCGAGTTACCTGTTTCCCGAGAGTAAACCTAGTTTGTTATTTCGCTGCAAAGCTGATGGCCACATTAATATCAATTCAAACAGTATTACACAAACAGGCCTGTCCCACAAAGCCAGATTAAAGCACAACAACTCTCACAAAACTGGGGAATGGACCAAAGCAAAAGTATCTGTTCTAGATTGTACTTTGTGCTGTTATTGAGCTCATGCAGTAATACTGCTTTGTGGAACAGACCCTCAGAATGTAAGGCTGGGGAGGGCTTTACTCACAGATATTTACCCCTGTCTGTAACCCCACCCTGTATCCCCTACCCTTGTTCTCTGAGATATGAATAAAAAGTTGATTAAGTAATATATAATTTGATGTACATTTTGGCTGCAACAACGTTTTACTGCATTCTCGAACAAATCAGCAGCTGCTGAGTCATTCAGATTATCGTACTTTGATGCCATTGCTTACAAGCCATCCCTCATTTCAATCAGCGATATCAGCAATCAGTTCTGTCTCCCGTAACCTTTAATTTTGTGAAGTTCAAAAACATTGATAAAGAACATTTTTTGTGGGAAGAAGACATTAACAAAGCCATAAACAGGGTACAGCTGTAGGACCCAGACCAGTGTGCTGTTGAGTTTTACTCCAGAGTGCGAGGTACTGGGGTCAGATCTTCAATGCGAAGTGAAAACTAACAGAACGTTCCATGCAGTTCTGCTCAAGCGGTCTGTCTGTTTTCTTTCTTTTTTTTAAAAAAATTTACTTTCTCCTCTTCGTACTGCCTCTGCTGCTGTGGGTTCATGACTCACTGACCATCAAATGAGGGTAGAGCACGGATTTTTTTAAAATTTATTTTTAATTTATTTTAATTTACTTCAGGAAGAGTGGCCCAGCCAGGTGGAGACATGGCAGCTTAGGGCGGGGAGCAGTTAGTCCAGGTTTGGGAGTAATTTTGATGTAATTTTGCTTCAACTTTTGTTAGTGGGATTCATGCTCTGTAAAACTACCAAATGCTCTCCACTGCATTTCTCCGAGCCTCATCAATAGTGGAACTTCAACATTCGCAGATTTTCATTAACAGCACTCAAGAGGCCATTTTACCATTTCACTATTGCTCACATATCATATGAACGTTGCCCATAGTGGCGATTAGTTCAGCCAGTATAAATTCACTACCAGTTATGCTTTCACAAAAGCCACTGCATCATTCTGTATCCTGACAATACAATTAAGGGAAAGACCATATGGACGTTATCGTCCCATTAAACATACTGTATGAAGTGAACTGTGACCACACATGTGCTGCTGCAATGGAAATAAAGCCTCCATTTCTCAGTGTTATGATCTCATGAGTATTGGGGCACCTCTGCCTCTGCTGTTTAGAGTACGGGCCCAAAAACAAAAAATCGAAAATCAATTGGATCGTACTGTATGACCCAACTAGGAGATCATTTACAGAAACAATCAAGTAAAAGGAATATAGAATTCATATTTTCATTATATTTTGTTCCTGACATTCATCTTTTGGAAGTATGAGCTCAAGTATGGATTTATTATATGAGATGAATACAAATTGAATCTGTGCAGGAGTGTCAATATTAATCCATCCAGATATCGGCTCCCGACCACAGCATCATATTCACTAACAAATAAACCCGAAACAGCGCATATGTAAGAGTGGAGTCTGTGAGATGAGCTTTCTAATCTTGTGGTTTCAGTTCCACAAATGTGTTCATCAATGTCCCAGCATACAATTCTGCAGGAATCTACTGTCATGTTTGCAGCAAAAATGATAAACTATTGTCAGTGATTAATTACAAATGTGCATGTTTACAGCTACTGCAGAGCAGTGCAGAGAGAGCCTTCCCCTCCAATCCCAGCCCTCAATGTCACTCAGACTCCTTAGAAAAGAGCATCATCAGTCGCTGACAGAGGAGACAGGAGAATGTCACTGTTCAGTCGTCCCGTCTCTGCCACAGGAACGCTCTCTCTGCTCAGTATGTCGTAATATTTTCATGCTGCCAAACTCATAAAGTATTTAAAATGTGTGCAGGCCTGTTACAGGTACCGGGCATCACAGACTGTGCCCAGCGTGTGATGTCATCATTTCCTCAAACCCCTGAAAGCAGTCAGCGTGTAGCCTGTCATGAAACTGGCAGGAGGGCCTTAACAGACAGTGATGAAATAAAGTGTGCAAATGAGAAGCATAATGATTCTGAGTGTGTGTGTGTGTGTGTGTGTGCAATAATGGGGCAGCACTATTATAGTGGTTGTGGAAGACGAAGGTTTCATATCCCCTGTAATGGGAGATGGGGTGGGGGAGTTCTAATGCAAGCCATATTTTACAGCCTGTCAGCGATCTGTTCCTGCCATGTTATTGTGGGGTTGATACAGTCATTTCACGTGGCTGAAATTTGCGTTGAGTTTGCCGGAGTTAAGTCCTTGTTGGGACTGTGTTGGGAGAGAGAGAGAGATAGAGAGAGAGAGAGAGAGGAGGGGGGGAGGGGAGGGGGTGGGGGGGTCAGAACCTGAGTGCAGTATTTTTTGTCTCCAGGTAAATGCAGCTCTGATGAACATGGCCTCCTTAATCACATGATAGAAAATGGCCGCCTCTTTGTGTTCAGGAGAACCTAAACCTGCCAGCGATAGAGAGAGAGAGCGTGCAGAGTTTTAGCTTTTTAAACCCCTTGGCACAGAACAGAAATAACGCCAATTTTTCCTGTCATGCATGAGACTATTTAAGGCTTTATGACTCAGTATTTGTGTCACAGACTGTGGAAAATTATCCCAGTGAAGCAAGACATTTGGAAATTCAATTACAGAATTATTTAGCAATTAAATTTTGGAACTTACAGATGCCACCATCCAAATCTGCGCAGAGGGGTCAAACACTTACTCTAACAACACACTGACCTCAGCATTACTCCCTTATGTGGCTGCCATAGGTCTGCGCTCACTGCATCAGTACTGCCAGCACCAGGCCCTGCCTCATTCAGAGGCAGAGAGGACTGTGGGTAATGACAACATACAGTCAAACTTCATCTCCAGACTTAAAATAGCTAATATTGAAAGTTAATTAATGAACCAAATCATTTCAACTTAAGTTATGATGAATGGCCACTTACTTTAGTGTTATTTTTTGATTTATCTTCAATCATTAATTATTTGGGCAAACCTATAGATACTTGTGTTCACGTCAATGTGCCACATTTAAATTTCAGTTTTTGACAGAATGACAGAGCAGGGGAGTCTGACAGACAGTGAATATATTTTAATGGTTCAGTGTCAAAATATGATTGAATATGACTGAAAGTGAGGGAGGGAGGAAGAGGTAGAGAGAGGGAGAAGGATGGAGAGAGGAAGGGAAAGTGACTGGGAGGGAGATGGAAAGAACAGGAAAGAACAGAAAGAGAGAGAGGGAGAGACGGAAGAAAGGGATGGGGGATTGAGAGAGAAAGCAAAAGAGCGAGCACGAATGAAGGAAAGAGAGGGTGAAGAGGGACTGACAGAGGGAGAGAGAGGCAGAGTGATGTTTTTCACACGTGGGCATGAGGCGCTCAATCTGACTTACTTACTTTCCTCAGCCACCATACCTTCATTAACTTCCTTTTCTTTGTCATTTTTCTAACGCTCAGTATTTCCAAACATAATTTCAATGTGCCGTCAGTCACGGACAGATGTAGGTGTGGCAGGTGTGAGGGAGATGGGGGAAGTTAGGTTCACACACTCATTTATAAACACGTTGCACTCTGGATATATATACTCCTAGTAAATGATGGTCTTGACGCTCCCTACCTGAAGTTACCCGGAGAAGCTCATTTAATTGACTGAAATCACCGTAATGATGGCAGATCTTTATCAATTTCCAGTTTAAGCTCAATGAATGAATGAAAGGAATAAAAAAATAATAATAAAAGATTAAAATTAGCCCATTTTCTGGGTTTGGTGAGTCCGGGAAGCAGCATTAGGAATCTGTCAGTTATCACAACCCGACCGGATCTCACTTCCTTGCTTATACAAGGCAGCTAAGATGCTACATACACAATTCTTTCATGAATTGCATCTACATTGCAATTCAATTTAATTTGGAAGATTAGTTACAGAGTGGGGGAAGGATGTAATTCACCTTAGCCAACCCCCAAATTTGTGACACCCTGGAGGGTTAGGTGCGGCTGCCATTTTGTTGACCGAATCACCATTACCAGGCAGCAAAAGACTAACTTTCCCAATTAAAGCAATTACATCGACAGAGTTGGAGACTCAATTAGGAAATACTGCCCCCATCTGACCCCCTCATCTCCATATCCCCCTCCTATGAGAATTGCAGCACTACCTTCAATGGCCTCAGTGTTTTGGGACTGAGGATTAACGTCTCTCGCCCTAAAAGAGATACCGTTTTCTTCAGCACTATCTCCTCACTGTTTCACTGCTTCAGACCAGGAAACACTGAAATACTACCCTGACTCCAAACAACAGCCATGGTTTTATTGGCTCTCAAAAAAGGCTCTTCTTTATAGAGGGACAATTTTTTTATTTCCCTTCTATCATTGATATAGACTGAATGCTCCCAAATTGAGCCATTTTACCTCACAAAGAGCCCTTGAACTAGATAGGGCTCCTCTATGTTTTCAATGGTTAGCCCTCTCCCATTGAAGCCGTTTATTTCTGAGAGTGTGAGTTATCTGCCTTTCAAGAGCTAAACCAGCCCATTCCATATGTGGTATGGTCTATGATAAAGCAACTGTAATTATGGTCTCTGAAATATGCCCAGAAATGCATATGAAATGCATATTCCTCATTTTAAGGTTATTTGTGGAAACACAATGAGCACCTTAGCAAAGCACAAGCAGCAGTCATCCTTCATCCAGTATGTCCTTTATGACGTCACAACCCAGATAGCAAAAAGTGATTGAATCAACATTGTGATATTGTCAGGCTGAAGACTGCAATCAACATTGATGTCAGATATTGAAAAAAAACCATTGAAAGTGCCCGCTATGATCAACATGGAAATACACTCAAAAAAATGAAATGTTAGATTTACTTAATAATGTTATGTCAACTGGTTCCACAAATTTGAGTTAAGTACATTCCACTCAATGCAATGAATTAAACTGGCCTAAACTGTTAGAAGTCGAATAAAGGTTACACAAAGCAGTTACGTGGAACTCGTTGACGTAACAATATTAAGTAAATCTAACATTTCATTTTTGATTGTAACGTTAAATTTCCAATGACTTCTGACAATAAATCAACCTTGATTCAACTATGATATGATCAACATTGAAAGAGTGTAGAATTGCATCAACATTGATTCAACTATATAAATGCATTGCATTATACATTGAAACAATGTTATTATTATAGACCCATTTCAACACTTTTCAACCCTGCTCTGAATGTTTTTGATATGCCTCATTAAAAAACTAGAGCACTCGGCAACCGAGCACATGTATCCCCCGAAGTCCCCTCAGTTGGGCCCAGATGGTCCCAGAGTACCCAAAATCAATAGGTGTCGTGAACTTACCATAATGCATGTCCCTGCAAAATTTGAAAAGAATCGGTGCGCTTATGTGGGCTGTAGAGCGTTCACAAGAAAATCTCTGCGGACACGGCAGACGCGTTACGAGGCCAAATCCATAGTATCCTCCGACCTTCGTTCGGGGATACAATAATCACTTTATTACTCTATTTATGGTATAGTTAAACAAGGAGCATGCCAAAGTAGCTATAAGCTTGCATGCTAGCGAACGATAATGCTATCAAGCTAAAACCTCCAGATTTAAGTTTACATGGTACGGCAATAATACAGAAAGTCAATATTTAGTCAAACAATGACAGCCAGGTGATGGTATCTGAATGGGATAATAATTATATTCCATAAGGACTTACCAGTTTGTCTCACACACAGAAGGACAAAGTATTGTTTACCTGCCGTTCTGTGCCCACTTGCCACAAATGCCCGCCACAGTTTGAACTCAAGTCCCGCGAGATTTTCGCTGGTCTCATTATATAGTATCCATGAACACCCCACCCCCCCGACCTCAACGAACCCCCATAAGCACTGTTGAAACTATTTCAATTCACTGCAGGGTATTTCAACATTGAAAAATCATCATCTATACTACATTGCTTCAACAACAGGTTTTAAAACGTTTAAATGGTAACTGTAATTAAACTTTGATTCAACATAGATTTTTCAATCTCAATCAAAAATAACCAATCTGGCCAAAATCCAACATTGAATTAATGTCTTTTGCTATCTGGGAAGTGGTCTGTCCAATCCTGGAGCTTTACAGATCATGTCCATAGCACCAACAACAGAACTAAAAACTGTCAGATTTAATTGTGCTCAGTTGGTTGAGGATCAGGAAGGAGACAGTTCAGATTTCTATGGTACTCCAGGGCTACCAATATCACCTTGAAAACTTTCCAGGCCAAGTTGCATCCTTAAATCTACATCTTTTCTCATGGTCTCCGCGAGCTCTTCGTTCATCAACCCAAATATCTATTATCCACTTAGGCCATTTGCTGGCTGCTGTCATGGACCATTTACCAATACATGTAATGTGCACAATCATAGCTAATGAGCCAAGATTGGAGACCTTACAGTCAGGTGTCCTTGCTTCTCGATCCGGGTAACCAGCCAGGCTTTGGCTGTGGTCACAGGGCATTTGAGGTGAACCTACTGCTATAGACCTGTAGCTGCAGTGTAAGCAAAAGTGAATGTATATTTATTAGGGCAATGAACAATGCAAGCTAACAAGCTCACCCATCAATCACATGTATTGATCCGCTGCTATAACTCACTGAATGTATTGATGTGTTGGTTGGAAACGTGAATGGCAGGTCAGTGTTATTCATAAATTATTTGACAGTTTGTTTGAATTTTTAGTTTGAGTGTGTTAATTTTTGTGTCTGTGGGTGTGTACTTATACGTGCATATGCATGTTCCTGTGTGTATGAATTTGCGTGTTTGTGTGTCTATGCATGGTGTGTGTGTGTGTGTGTGTGCGTGTGTGTGTGTGTGTGTCTGTGTGCATTTGTGCAAGTGTGCGTGCGAGTGCTCTGTATGTACATTTGTACGCCAGAGTGTGAATATTCATCGTCGCATTTTGTGTCTGTTTTTGGGATTGCACGTGCATGTTGTGTGTGTGTGTGTGAGTGTGTGTGTGCGCGTGTGTGTGTCCATGTACCTGTGCGTCATACGGTCATGTGCGCTCATGATAAATGTGCACACTTGTGTGAGTCTGTGTGCATATTGTTTGGGTGTGTCTACATTTGGCAGGTGTGTTAATATATGTAATACTTGACTTTTACGTATCTGGATCTCGGGTGGGGGAAGAGGTGGGTCGAGGTTAACAGGAGACTCATTTTAATGAAGTACGTTGCCCTTTATCCACACGAGACACTGTCACACAGTGATGTAAAGCAGCGATATAACGTGTGCCACAGGCCCTCTGAGTTTCCTTCATTACCCACATTAAACATTTTCACATGAATATAATTTCTCATAACAGCAAGTGCCCTGTGTTCTGCATTCAAGCAATAACCGTTATCCTTGCTGTCTTGAGTCCTGTGCCGTGCTCATATTTTGCCGCTGCAGTTATTATATCATTGTAACTTCATACAGTACAGTCTATGTTTGGATGGTGACACGTTTTTGCTCTTTGGTTCTGCACTGCTGGAGGCTTGGAGATTTGAGAAGAGTGGCTGTGTAGGAAGAATCGAGGACGTCACCTTCAATTTGCAGCCGTCTACATCCTCATCATATGAGCTGTGTAGAAACTGGAGGCCTTATTTTCCACCGTTTCATGCCCGGTACGCTGATGCACAATATCAAACCTCACTTGTCTTCACATCAAGTTTCCGTCTTTTATGGAAAATTTCCTCAAGGTTAAAAACAGAAAAGTTGACTAAACTTAAAAATGTAAGGCAATCAGCCGCAGATCACTCTCGAGTTTGCTCAACTTGAACTTGGAGCTTAAAGCTGAGCAAACTTCAAAAATACATGGCAGTTGGTTGCCTTTTTAAGTTTAGTCTAGTTTTAGTTTCATTTTCTGAATAAAGTATATTAGTTAGAATGTGTGGGCCTTATATAGTTTTATGGTAATGCCAGAGATTTTTATGGTGCAGCAGGGGAAGACTAGTTGGTAGTTTTCAGTGCCACTCGCCACATCTCAGAATGTGGTTTACCCCATTTGGTTTCATACCGTCGTAGATTATAACCAGTTTCAAACGAAGAGTGAATTGAATTGTAAAGACAGATAAATATTTGGGTTATTAATCTCAGTTTTATTAAGTGCTATCAATGCAGTAACCAGATACACTATTATCAACTGACTCAATTTAACAGTTAAATAAATTCATTGTTTTGTGTTTTTTTTTTTTAACTGTAAGTGGAGTCCTGCACGCATTTAACTGTGGTTTAAATTAAAATACAAAAAACTCTGTTGTAAACTTATTGTAAAATTACTGTTAAAATAACTGGCAAAAAAGGTGCAAATTTATAACACTGAAGGATAAATAAAAAAAGCACCACAGACAGTCATGCTTTTTCTTGTTTTAGGTGTTTTGATGCGTGGTATTTTAGGTGCTCGGTGCGCTTAATTTGACATAACAGGAACAATTAATTTCTAAACACCTCCAGTCAATCTCAGAGCTACTTTTAAAGCTTTCCCATTCATTTTCCTTTAATATGTTTCCGTGTCTTCAAAACTACGCAGAAACCGATTTAATTTGGAACTGATGAGCTCAGGGCTGCGATATGGTCACCGTGTTTTCAGATGTGAGTTCGCTGAATTTACTGTTGCTTAATTTCACTCAGATTGCTTGTGTTCCACTCCCGCACAACCCCTGAGCAGATCATATATTTCCATCTTCACAGATTTGATAGAAAATGCCGTAGCAGCACCCTGTTTAATCTGGCTTTGGGGTGAAACCACAGATCCTTAATTCATTCCCCAATTTACATTGGATTGAAGGAATTCAATTTAATTTCTGTTTTGCATTTACATTGCATTCTGCTTTCTATTTTCCCCTTACCCTATGCAATTCAAATGAAAAAGAAAGAAAGAAAGAAAAGCACAGAAAGGTAAAATGCTGACTCAACACAAGAACAGTGAGGAAACACAGATTTTTAACGATTCAAAAACAAAACAATCATCTACAACAAATAAAAGCCAAAAGGAAATGATGTCACTGTGGGTAAGACAGCCTCTTGGAAGTCTGTCTAATCCTTTGCTTCTTGCAAAAAGTACATGTAATTTATGCATATCCATATTTGTAGGGACAGATGATGGACGATGGTGGTGATGATGATGATAAAGGCATTGACTGATGGGGAAGAAGAGAGAGAGGGAATGGAGGGGAAATGATGAAAAGAGGGATGCAAAAATGACAAAGTTGAGTAAAACAAATCTTATGTACAGCCCAAAGCGAAGGATGTTGAAGTACAGCGACTGTTGTTCTAATCCTGTAAAGCACGGACTGTACTGAAACCCTGCAGTACACAGGAATACTCTAGTACAGATATCTTAT
This sequence comes from Gymnothorax reevesii, assembly GCA_029721435.1. Taxonomy (NCBI): domain Eukaryota; kingdom Metazoa; phylum Chordata; class Actinopteri; order Anguilliformes; family Muraenidae; genus Gymnothorax; species Gymnothorax reevesii. Next base: position 174,959,235 of record CM056573.1, read on the forward strand.
CTCCTGAGCCAAACTTCCTTCAGTTACAGCACAAATCACTGTTTGTTAGGTTAACATTACACTTATTGATTATGTGACACTCTCTGTGTCTTCCTGATGATATTGCATTTTCAAATCCTTGAGAACAACAACAGATTCCAGCACCGCCGAGCATCTCTCTCGATAAGGGTATCCGCTAAGTGATTGTGATGTAGTGTAATGCTGCACTCTGTACTCTGGTATTAGATTCCGGCCTTGTCCTCCGCAGATATGGCTGTCAGCTCAGATCCCAGGTGGACTGCAGGGCTAATGAGGAAGGTTGCTGAATTGCTTTAGGGAACTTCTCAGCCTCTGATATCTGAGAGCTTCAGCGACAGACCTGACACGTGTGATACAGGTACTGAGAACTGTCACAAAGTGCAGTCAATTATAACAGCCAAATGTTATAAGTGAAATAAAGTCGTTCAATCTTTAACCTCTCTGTTGGCAGCCATTTTTGTTCACTTTGCACCGCGTTTTCTGACTGTTGGCTAATGTTAGCTGATGCTCGCGACAGAGAGGACAAAAAAAAAGTCCTTACGTTGGTTGACACAGGCTTATGTGCCACGCCGAAGGAGGGCCCGGCCGGGGATTTGAACCCCAGACTCCTGGGTAAGAGTCACATGCACTGACCACATTGCTCCATGCTTTACGCATGCTGCCATCCATTGGGATTCCCTGAATCCTGCCGATAACGCCAGAACGTGGCAGGCCAAAGGCGGGCCTTGGTGGGGGTTTAAACCCCAGCCTCCGGGTAAGAGTCACACGCGCCGACCACATCGCCAAAAAGCCAGGCTCGTTGACAAGGTAGCCAGGGCACGAACTTAATACGAGGCATTTCTAGTGACAGGACCCATCAATTGTCATACTTGGAAAATTTCATAATGATCAAATAGCTTCTGCTTTTACCCAGTGCAATTAACAAATTGGTCAGACTAAGCAGGGGCCAATTCCCATTTGATTTAGGGTTAAGGGCCTTGCTAAGGAGCTTTAAAGCTGCACCATTTACATCTACAACAGGACTTGTCACTCATACACTGCAGCCACAAGGGGAGAGGCCTCCTCAATCACTGTAAAACATTAATTGAATGTTTGGAATGATTAATTCAAATGATCTTCGTTAGTGGGTAACACATTTCCTTAAAGGAGCAATATGTAAGAAATGTATGTTGATTAATCATGAAATGGCCCTGATATATCACCAGACATTAAGGAATGATGTTAATTTCAAATACTAATATCACAGACAACAGTAGTCCAGCAAGAATATTCTCATTATAAAACCGAAGTTGCAGCCCACAACTAATGTTTATGTGGAAATTTTGTGTTTTGGCCTGTTGCGCTGCCCTCCACCTATCTCCCAATCACGAAGTCAGTAGCATTTCGGCATCCAGGTACCCAGTTACCACTGAGCTGCAGCTACCAGCGTTTCGGAGCACAAATGACTGACGTTACTAAACCTAAAAGGCTTAATACGTCATGACAAAGTCAGAACAAAACAAGGATCTGTATAGGACATGCCTCTGAAAGATGGAGACGGCTGAAAGCGGAGAAGAATTTGAAGACCGACGCCAAAGTCGCTAATTTTCTCCTGGGCGGGTAAGATTCAGCTAAGTTTGGCTAACTTAATTCTATTTAATGTAGGCATGGACATTTCAAATATTCTCTACTGTCGAATAACGCTAAGTATGTTCATTCATGGTACGTTAATGCGTATGCAGGTGGGTCATCGAATTGACTGGGTAACAAATTGTTTGAGAAATAAAAACTGTGGCTCTTCATTGCTAACATTAGCAATGCGTTATTAGTCCATTTCTCTGGCTTTATGCTGAGACGCTGTGCAAACCTTTCCAACATTAGTACAGCTATTATGGCAATATGAAATGTAATTGAGACAGTACATCGGTCAAATGAGTCCTCATTCATTCTTTACGCATTTTATAGCATGGACTTTATTGGGCTATGCACACACAAGAGTGACGAGCAAGTTGACCAATATGACCATTGCTAAAGTTAGTTAGTCATTTGTCTCGATCTTTTCTGAACTGAACTGAACACAACCCTACTGGGTCGAATATAGAACATCATGCACAGGGGAGCGCCCTACCACACCCCAGATCTCTTCAAGGGACGTACCCACAACTGAATCTGAAACCTGATGAAGATCTTTGCGATCGAAACGTTGTTTGTTTGTTTGTTAAATAAAGAAGTCTCAAGATGAGACGGTGTGCGGGTTTTGTCTACTGTGCATGATATTGAAACGTAGCCATGGTAGCTCCGTGTAGTAGACGTTCTTCCTAGATCCGGTAACCTAGCTGGCAACCTCTCGTCTGCTGGAGAAGAGGAGGGGATACTGTGCTCTGCAGTACTTTGAATGTGACCGCACTACCAGTTTTGGCCACAAACTTACATACTGCTCCATTAACTACTGATTTACATGTGATTATGGCCTTGTAAAATGGTTGAAATGGTTTTGTCATGGCTTAGAAGGCAGATAATGTTTTTTGTTTGCTTCACAACTCCAAAGTGAGACTAAGGAATCTGATAGACCCGACTCAGACAGCTTTATGCTGCCTGCAGATTATTTATTTACTCACACTGGAGGAATAGAATGTAAAAGAGTGAAAAAGCAGAGGAGAGAACTCTGATGGAAGCCTGATGAATAATGACAGGGGGACAGAGGGACTGTAAAGATGTCAAGACTTTGAAGCCACTTTCTACAATCAAAGTATTTTTATTATTTCGAATAGGAGTGCAATAATGTACAACAGTATAAATAGCCATTTTTTGAATCAAGCCATTTTCTAAAGATCTGTGTGTTGAAGTCCTGCTCTCTCTCTCTCTATTGTACCTACACACAACAACAAAAATAAATGCTCACATGCACACGCAAACGCACTCGCGCCCACACACACAGATACGTGCACACACGTAGAAACACACACAAACACACACACACACACACTCACTAGAACTCACAGAGATATATGCTTGTGCACGCACACATACACACACACACACACAGACATCCACAAACACATAGGTACATCAAGATCAAGATCAAGGTAAACTTTAATGTCCCACAAATGGGAAATTTGTGTTTGGCTCTTCGCCCGTGCTGCAGCCACATAAACACTAAACAGACATATCAACACAAAGACGATTATACATAACATAGTAAGTATACACAACATGGTGTCCCGGAATGCATGAAGTTAGACTGCATCAAATAATAATAAGAGAAACACACACACACACACACACACACACAAACATACGCACACACACATGCACACACACAGACCCATGCATGTAGATACTCAAATATATCATGGGTCTGAACTTGGGCCTTTTTACAGCATGGCTTGAATACTGATACCAGATCTCCCTCCTCCTCTTAAACCTGGCTGTTCATGGTTAATTTGCTTCATTCCTTAAGCCCCTTTAACACCAGGCTGTGTAGGGGACCAGCACGAGAGATGGCCATACGCAATGAAAATGACAGATCCGCAGGAAACTGAGCGCGGATGACGGCGTTCGTGACACATTTCATGACAAATGGGAGGCCTCCGCAGCGCTCCACACGAAAAATAAAACATGTTTAATATTAGCATTCCATGTCTGTGCACCACTGCGCATTACTGCTTACCCATGCGCATCCCCGGGGATGTCTTTGTGTTCTCCATGCGCATTAATGCGTACGGTCATCTGCGCTGCTCCGAGCCCCTATGCAGCCAGGTGTAAACGGCAGTGGCGGGCGGTGGACAGAGAACAAGGAGGATGATAAACATGTCTGTAAACTGCTTATTAGACTTGATCTGTTTTCAGTCAATATCCCTGGTAAAAGACACTTGAACCCTCCCCTCTCAGGTGTAGCTAATTGTCTTCATTAAGACGAGCAATCAAACGCACCAGTTGAACGCAAAAAAAGAGCGCATTTCAATCTTTTTCAATTAAACAATCATTACGCACAGGTTAGACGTCTTTCTTAGGATGTGACAAAATTTCATGCGGACAATCCACAGTGGTTTTTTCGTGAAGAGTTGCCTATTAAGGCATGTGAATTAAACATTTTATAGAATTTATTATTCACTCGCCTAAACATTTCATTATAAGGGAAACTAACATGTTTGACCCAGAGCAATGATTGAAATCGGGTCACTAATCTCATCCGTTTCAAGGGATGTTTTCCGCCCCACCAGTTTTCCGTCCACCGCCCGCCACTGGTGAAAGGGGCTTAAGCAGCCTTCTCACTGGGAGAAGGAGACTTTGGCCTGGCATTACTTTGCTCTTTGATTTCCATAGGAAAAAGCAGGCAGTGATACTGTAAGCAGGGGCCTGATCCATAAAACAGGATTTCAACTGTATAATTTCACTAAACTAAACTAGATTTCCAAATATATTAGGAGTATGGACTGAAGTAAAATCAGCTGATTCCAGGTGTACTCAATGCAGTTATCCAGTTAAGTCAGTAATCCTGCTTTGTGGAACAGACCCTGTAGTTAGACATTAAACCTCTTTTCCTGGTTTTCATTACATGTGGCACGAGGGCTATGAGTGTCTTGTAATTTTTTCTCTTTGTTTTTTAAATAAATTTGGTATCTCAAATCCCACCGAATCTGGAATTCCCAATTGGTGAACTATGTACAAGGCTTGCTCGTATGCGACCCCTTGCTGCCAACTCAGGAGAGCGAAAACAGTTCACGGCTCTCCTCGGAAGCACCCGCCTGTCAGCCACTGGGGATCTGGGGATCTGTCAGGTGCACCATTGTGTCAGTCACCGTCCAAAACAACTTGACTCTGTGAACAACGGAGGAACCTCGATGGAGGAATTTACTCTGTACAATGGAAAATGAAAACTGCTGACATCTACCCAAAGGAAAATCATATGGTTTGCATTGCAGCACTCTGCTCAAATCAAAATAACAGTTATCAACACTGCCTTAAACAAGAAAGAGTTTTTACTCGTGAAAATGTAGGTCTCCCCCCAGGCCCTCTGCCCTGCCTTACCCACCAGATGGACAGAAAGACAGACAGACAGACAGACACGTACCAAAAGGCAGCAGTGCAGTGCCTGAGTAGTAAGTATGCAAACTTTCGTGAAGATCATGCAAACGTTTAGGAGTTATGCTGCAGAAAAAATGGCTCACATCCGAACAGACAGAAAGACGGATGGACAGACAGATACACACCAAAAGGCACCACTTCAGGACCTGAGTAGTAAGCATGCAAAGTTTTGTTACAAACGATTTTGGAGTTACGCTCTGGAAAAGTCAGAACGCCTACGCGAACACGAATGGGAACTGAGCCTAAAAGAATATGTCTCCCCTCTCCCTCTGGGAGGGAGGCGTTATTCGTCAACTTCAAGGTTGAAAGAGTGAAAGAGAAAGTGGAAGAAAGAATGAAAGATGGAGAGAGGGAGAGAAAGTGGCAAAGTGAAAGTTAGAAAGAATATGAGGGATAGAAAAGCAAGAGCGAGATGAAAAAAGTGTCAATAAGATGTATACTTTAACTGAGGTAAGCAAGTCCAGCTACTTTTCAGGGTTTGTCCGAGCCCAAAAATTCAAGCAAAAATATGCACTTCAGTTTAGAGTGGCAGTTGTCACACAGAGGTAGAGGTATGCGGTTTGGCCTGGGCTTTAGGTGGGACGACTTTGCCCAGCGCTAACTAGGCTAAAGAACTTACTTTTGGCCTCCCAGGGGCTTTGATCACCCGCCTTTTGGGACCCAGTTGATCACCTTTGGCCTCACTGCAGTTATACAGTAGCTTTCTAAGAGGACTCAAGCAGCTTATTACACGCTGATCAGTTCTAATCCACAACCCTCCTTAACCCATGGTCCAGAATCACCACACCCTAACAGCTGTGTGATCAGTGATCTGAGTCCATTTCATATCTCATAAGTATCTCTGCTAGTTTTGAAGATCTTGCTCTGCTTAGCTGTTGTGGACACTGTAGCCGCTGTTTTCTCTGTGAATGAGGGCTTAACCGTGCGGGGGCTAACGTGCTATCATCAGTTTGCACAACACAAACTCCTAGCAGCAGGAAGCATCTCTTTTCTGTAGGGGCTCTTGTCTAGCCCTCCTCCTCCAGGTTGTTTTGTTTTCAATCTGTTGTTGTGGATAAAGAGGGAGGGATGGTGCGGATGAATGAGGAATGACTCAACTCAGCTTGTTGAGCAGCCGCCCATCGAGGCCCCTGGGATCATGGTGCCAAGCAGGGAAAGACGCGCGAGAAGAAACCAGCCGACGGCAACGAGATGGTAATCCTCGGAAGTATGGGAATGCGCGTTTTAAGAATACGGTATTAGCAGTGGATGTTACGTGACTGGCTCATGTATGGCTGGAGAATATTCGCGGAGTATCGGTCTGTGCTGTGGTAGTCGTACGAGAGATTATACCTTCGAGGTTTTAAACTGCAGAACATTTGTTTCAAGTCTGGTGTCGATCCTGTTTGACCACCTGACAGAGCCCAGTCTTCACTGGTAAATACAAGCAAAGTTTCTGAAGAAGAATTTTCTCCATGGAGTGATTGGTAGCAGGGTGAGAACAGAGTGTGAGAGCTGGTGCTGTATTAAAACTGGAGCAAAGGGGCAGGAGCTTTTTACCATGTTATCCTTTATTTTTAACAGGTTAAAGGCCGCCGATGCTGCTAGAATCGGAATATGAAACGAGCGAGAGCATAATAATGAGACTAAAAGTAATAGAAAGGATGTGAAATAGAGAGCAAGTGATAGGGAGAGAGGACAAGGCAGTGTGGGGGACAGAGAAGGAGAGAAGGAACAAGATATTGAGGGACTGAGAGAGGGAGAGAGGGAATGAGACATTGGGAGAGACCGAGAGAAGGAGAGAGGGAATGAGATGTTGCGAGCCTGAGGGAGAGAGGGAATGAGGTATCGGAACAGAAAAAGAGGCTGAGAGAGGTGATGAATCTGAGAGAGAAAGAGAGTGAGAGCAAAAAATATAAATATAATTTGAGGTTTAAGACCCAATGTATCAGAACGCCATTCAAAAACAGAAAAGACACTACTTTGCAAAGAAAAAACAAATAATTGAAAAAACCTCAACAACCCCAAAGATTGAGAAAGAAACAGAATAAACACAGCGAGATGGAGGGAGCAAGAGAGAGATAGAGAGAAAGCGAGAGAATGTACCGAGCAGATGAGTTGTGTCAGGGAGTCAGAAGATCACAGTTCAGCTCGGCTGGCATTTCCCAGAGGTCACTGGGCCGCGGGTGTCGCGCTCCATCCGTGCTCATTATCATTTCACCATCAATGCGTTCTCACGTCCGAGAGAGAGAGCTCAGGCCTGTCGCCAGCTCACAGGATCTGACATCTGAAACACAGGGTGCAAGAATTGCCAGAAGCCTGGTGGAGAGCCGTCGCTATTCCACATCAGAGAGGAAAATTCACCCGCCGGTGTCTGCCTCGTACACAAGCTGTCCAGAGATTCTTCTGGTGTCGGGTCGTCTGAGTGACCTTTTGCTCTAATCCCCATTAAATTACATTACAAGCACCCAGATTGTGTTATCCAGGGTGATTTACAGAAAGAGAATAAATAGGTGTGAGCCTTAGGGGAGAATTGCCTGTAAAAAGTCAAACAAGGCTTGTTCAAGATCAAGCATAGTAAAATAAACAAGCTGATTTTAATTAATTTGTTTATATATTGCGAACAAAAGATCAAAGCTCTAGGCATACAACGTAAGTGGATATTGACACAGTTATATACCCCGTGGTTGCATTATTAAGGCGTACTGCCAAAAAATTTCGACAATTCATTGATTTTCACATGATAAAAGTGTTTTTTCTAATTACATGGAGAAGTGTGCTGTTTTTATTTGTTTCAAATTATCCGTCCCATTGTCAAATCGATCTTTGCTCTCACAGATTAACTGAGACCTCTGCTACTAACAACAAATGGTCCCTTGATAAAGGGTTCACTTTTTAATTTTTTTATTTGGACTTTGACAGTTACCTGGAAAGTTCAAAATAATGCATGAAGTCAAACAATTCAAAGATAAAACTGATCAGCCAGATTTTCTCTGTTGCTATTGGGCTCAGAAAAATCTATGAGGAAAAAACCTGAGCGCTTGTTTATATTCTGTGACCTTACTTGATTAAAAGATTGCCTGCAACAAATCACAACATGTACAGCAACAACCACTGGAATAGGTTTTTGCAACCTTAGCATCAGCAATATCAAACAACATGTCATACCTTGAATTGGGTTCCACAAGACTTAATCTGAATGCATCATCAAATTGCTGGTATGCACTGACAACTCTACAGACAAGAGCATGATAAAATCAGTAACTCTTTTTTTGCTGAGACCATTTTCATGGTCTGGCCGGTGTGTGGTAGAGTGGACGTGAATTGACATTATCCAAAAGTCTTTTTTTTTTCTATCTTGTGCTTTGCGATAGATTAGTAGTCTGTCCAGAGTGTGTTTTTTGCCTCTCAGACATGGATCCAGCCACCAAACCAGGAATGAGCAGCGCTGATAATGGATGGTTGAATTAGTGGATGAGCCTTGTTTCGTAATTATACTCTGGTGTAAAGCTGGGTGATATGGAGGAAATGAAATATCACCATATTTCGGCTGAATACCTCACTAATGATGCCGTAGGGATGTTGCAGAGGTAAATTTTGGCACTTGCACCGATTAGCCATGACCTTATGACCACCTACCCACCAACCTAATATTCTGCAGGTCCCCCCTTTTGCTGCCAAAACAGTCCTGACCCGTCGGGGCATGGACTCCACTAGACCTGTAAAGGTGTGCTGTGGTATCTTGCACCAAGATCTTGCACATCCATTATGTTCAGTAAGTTGGGAGGTGGGTCCTCCGTGGATTAATCTTGTTTGTCCAGCACATCCCACAGATGCTCGATTAGATTGAAATCTCAAGAATTTGGAGGCCCAGTCAGTACCTTTAACTCATTGTGTTCCTCAAAAATTTCCTGAACCATTTTTGCAGTGTGGCAGGATGCATTACCCTGCTGATAGAGACCACAGTCATTAGGGAATACAGTCTCCATGAAGGGGTGCTCTTGGTCTGCAACAATGTTAAGATAGGTGGTACTTGTCAAAACATGTCAAAGAAACATCCACATGAATGGCAGGATTAAAGGTTCTCCAGAAAAAACATTGCCTAAAGCATCACACTGCCTCCGCCGGCTTGGCTTTCTCCCATAATGCATCCTGGTGCCATGTTTTCCCCAGGTAAGCAATGCACAGGCACCCGGCCATCCACGTGATGAAAAAGAAAATGTGATTCGTCAGACCAGGCCAGCTACTTCCAGTTCTTCGTGGTCCAATTTTGATGCTCGCATGCTCATCGTAGCACTTTCGGCAGTGGACAGGGGTCAGCATGCACTGTGAAGCACTGCGGGGTCTGACACCTTTCTATCAGAACTAGCATGAACTTTTCAGAAATTTCAGCCACAGTAGCTTTTCCCATGGATTGGACGACTCAAGCCAGCTATCGCTCCCCTCGCAAATCAGTAGCCCTTAGCTGCCTATGACCGTGTTGCAGGTTCACTGGTTTTCCTTCTTTGGACCTGTTTTTGTAAGTACTGACCCCTGCAGGCCAGGAACACCCCACACCCCACAAGGGTTTTGGAGATGCTCTGACCCGGTTTTCTAGCACATTTGGTCTCATATCCTTACGCTTGCCCATGTTTCCTGCATCCAGCACATCAACTTCAAGGACAAATCTGTCATGGTTTGTGTATTTGCTTTTTGCTTTCTTTGTTACTCGCGTCCCTGACGATATCGTTTTCTTTCCACATCAGATTTTTCACCCAGCTGGCTGATTATTCTTGGGCAGTGCTTCCCCGGAGTCTATATAACCCGGAGGTCCGCCACGCCTCCTTTGCTGGAGTGTCTGCTTTTTATTTATTCGCCTCAGCTGAAGATATTTGTAGTCAGGGTTAGTTTGACTCTTATATTCTCTATTATTTCTGCGAAGCTCTGCTTCTGTAAGTATTTGCACACTCTATTGTGTGGTGCCTTTGTTTCTCATTTGTTGAGATTTATGTTTCTCTATTTAGGCTCGCTTTGTTTTTAGGCACTTAGTCGTCTCCTGTTTTCAGAAACGAGAGCCTTCCTCCTTTCATTTCCTCGATCACTCTCTGCTGTGCTCGGCTCCGGGCTTGATACACGTCTGCCGGCCGCCGCATCGGAACTCCACTCCACCAACATTTACAAAATCATTATACTGACAGGAGCCACCGTAACAAGATAATCAAATTTATTTGCGTCACTGTCAGTGATCTGTAATGTAATGGCTGATTATTGGTACTTTCATGAAATATTTACACAATTAAATTTTTTTATAAACAGTCATCAGATATGTGGATATAATGACCAGGCAGATACAGCAACTGCTAAAAGAGTCCAATGGGTGGAGAAATGGCATACTACACATTTACTGTAACGCAGTCTCTTAACACTTGACACGCATACACACGATGGACAGCCTTTATTCCATTCCAGTCCTGTCTTCCAAAATCAGCTAAGTAATGGACGGCTGTGGAAAGTGGAAAACCCTGCTGAGACCTTCCTGACCACTTTTTGAAACAGACACATTTTAGATTTTCTCATTTTATGGCTGCTGTTGAGTGCTGCATTAAGGTGGATCCTCTATCCTGAGAGCCCATATCCTGCCACACGAATGGAGCCATAAATTTTGGCATCCGGTGTCCTTATCTTTGGATTAGCCATTAAATTGTCTCATTCGGGGCATACTCGCGCTCAGTGAATGATACCTGCTGCCTTCAGCCCAGAATTTTTACAATTCTCTTTAGTAGCATTTAGGAGACACTTAGGAAGGAAGTTCAATGATCAGGAATGGAGGTGCAGTCACTCCCTAGAGGGGGAAAGTATAATCAGAATTGAGAGGATGACTTCTCATCTACCTTTCCAAGCTAACGATGTAGAAACATGAATAAAGCTGTACTGTACGCACAAGAACCGCAGGCTTTGAAACTAATAAAAAAAAGTAACATATAATCTGGCGTACGACCTGTAAAAGTGTTCCTGAGAGCTGAATAGCAGTGCGACGAGGTTAGTCTTCAGTCTCAAAATGGCCGCCATACCTGTTTTATTTGATGTTCGTGTGTAGATCATTTCTACAGTGAGGAGTCAGAGAAGAAAAAAATAAAATAACACTCTTGCCCTGCTTCTGTGACAGCTGCTCTCTTATCTTATACTTGACCAGTCGTACGGTGGTCAGTGGGGAAGGGACTAAGAGGGGTTCAAGAAATTATGAAGAAGTGACAGATATCACCGATGGGCACTGACAACGTACTAAAAGGAGCTCCGTCGCGATTTCTGCGCTAGATCAGAACTTTGAGAACTGTTCAGCTGAACAAGAAATCAAACGAAGTACAGAAGTGTGCAGTGAAGATTACACACCACCACTTTGGTCTAAAAGGGGTCCTAATATATTACTTCTTTATAATCATTTTATACAATTATACAAATATACAATTATTGGCAAGGAGAACAAAAAAAAAATCATTCCTAAAAGTACTGTATATTAAAGCTGAAGTCAAGACGATTTTTTTTGTCGTATTTACTGAAACTGTCACGATGCTTAGGCATGCAAATATAAATCAGGTGATTTTGGAAAAAAACTGCAACTTTATCTCCAATCACAGCCTGTAACGCGATCTGCGAAATTCTCACCGCTCCTGGCTTAATTAACCAATCAGATCATGAGCACGCGCCTTCGGATGTGCACAAAAAATCAAGGGAGGGACTGGTTTGGATCTCGGCACACATAGGGGAGGGGCAGGAGAGTTTTACTCGTGAAAAAAATCTGACTAAGTCCTTTTGGTCGATCTTCCCAACTTCAGCTTTAAGGTAAAAATAAAAGTAATAAACAAAAACACTGAAACCATCAATTTTTTTCCAGCAACTGAAAGATGTAGCATAGTTTTGATTATTGTTTATTTGATTATTGGTGCTACAAAATTTATTCAAACTGGTTTGAGACAACATTAAAAAAATTACCTCTGATGGTCAGTAGTTCTAGTATGTAAGGTGACATGAAGTTTGAGTTGTATCACAGCATTAGACACGATGGCATGACGGAAAGTGCTCTCCGAATATGTTCGAAGCCACATCGCGGCTGTACATGATGCTGAGGATATTAAGTGCTTCCATGGCACAGGAAGAGACGCCATCAAGTGTTTCAAAGAGAGCAGTTTGCTGAAAACTAGTGGCAATAGAGGTGCAAAACGCAAGTTAAATTCCTCTAATAGTCATTATCTGTGTATGACAAGAAAAAAAATAAAAAATAAAAATTGGCGTTTGATAGCACGACAACTCCATGATGATATTAATAGATGAAAGTATCAAGATCTACTATTTCTAGACGCTTGCGTGAAAATGGTCTGGGATGCGTTTCTCTAGAGCGCAGATTCTAACTTGCATTGTTGGAGCCTTTGACTTTTTGCCAAGAAATGTTTGCCGAGAAATTCAGGGATTGGACACTATTTGACTGGGAACATGTCTTTGGACCGATGAATCAAAATTTGAGATTTACTCACCCAAATACAGAACTTATCTGCACCATAGAGATGGAGAACATTTAAATATGACTATTAACTCCTTCAGTAAAACACAGAGGGGGTAATATTATGGTTTAGGGCTCAGTCGGCTCGAAAGGAGCTGGTGATGTGATATGAATTGACAGAACTTGGATCAAAAGCAGTATCACAGCATACTTGTGAGGCACGCATTGCCACCTGGGAAGAAACTTTAGTCGCGGATTTATTTTTTTCAACAAGATAATGACTCAAAACACACTTCTATGTTGTGCAAGAATTATCTCAGTTGGAAAGAAACATCTGGTGACATGAGAGTAATGACTCAATGACTCAATGTCTAGACCTTAATCTGATTGAGCAAATCTGTTGTAACATCAAAAGAATCCTTTTGGAAGGAACTTCAAATCATATGGAATGGTTTAACGAATGAGGACGTGAAAAATGTGAAAACAACGTACGTCTGAAAGATTAAATGCTGTAATCGAAACAAAGGGGGGCCACTCTAGATATTGACCTCTGTCATGGTTTTGCCCTGCCGGCTGAGGACAACGAACCAGCGGGCACTGGGACCATGTACTCAAAAGCAGGTGACGGGACCCACACACACAGGCTGAGTACAAAAATAGAAATGTTTTATGAAACCAAGAAAACACGCAATATAAAACTGAGAGGAGCAGCGGCAAAAACAACAGGGCTCAGGCATCAGAATTCTTAAATACTCTTCACTGCACCTCCACTTCAACGAGCAACAGGTGTGGCAGCAAGAGGGGGGAGGGATTGCTGGGCAGAACCATCACATTCTCTCAAAAATACATTATTTTTGTTTTTACTGTTTATTGTTATCTTTCTACTTACTTTCATCTATATCATATGATATTACATGAAATAAATACTTGAATAGTACCTGGTTTCTGATTTATCTTAATTGTACTGAGTGTATAATCATCACTGCAAACTACTGTAAAGCCGCTCTATACTGCAAGTCAAAATTTGATTCTATCATTGCTAATTTGTCACCGTATTGCATTGTATTTATACATATTGGTCACTCACCCATTATGCCTTTTATCAAAATTAGTTTTCTATGGAAATTTGAGGATTCAAAGCGCTATTTTTGCGCATCAGCCAAAGGATACGTAGAATGTAAGGTTAACCAATCGTAATAGACGCCATCAAAGAAGAAGAAAAAGTAATCTCTTCAAATGGCAGACCATTGAGGATAGTACATTTATAAAAAATTAAGCAGGGGTAGACTTCCTAATACAAATCAGATTATTGGCCGTAAGGCCACGTCTCCAGCCTTCAGACTCTTCGGTCTATTAAGACCTGGGCTCCATTCTCAGCCCCACAATCACTGCATGCAGCTGTGGTTCATTTCCACTGTGCGCTAGTGTCACACTATTTAAGACCGAGCTTCACACTTAGTCTTTGTGAAGTCTCATAATCCACATGCCTGTGTTGTATCTCTAGTCTTGTATAGACTTATTCCCCATGTATATACAGGTATTGTAACTCTTGAACTTAATGCTGTTTATGTCAGCATTTTAACTTAATTATTATTATATTATATGTCTTTATGTAAATTATGCGTTGTATGTATCATTTACTTCAGAAATAAACCACAACAACAACAACAACAATAAAGGAACCTCATTTCCTATTTTCTTTCCCTATTTGTAATTCATTGTTACTGTAGCTAAAGCGCAGTTTCTGTATTGCGAATCGAGTAATACAGGAACCTCGTTTCCTATTTGTTTTGTATTTTTTCGTGTCTGCTCAGAAGGCATAATAAATACAACCAGGCCCATTCTTGCACCTGAGTCCAGTCTTCAACTTCCTGTCCTCCTTGCACATCACCAGTGTGCGAAGCACAACCTGTACCCCTGACAGGCCACCATATAGCCAGGTTTAGATGGCTCTATCTCCATTCTCTGAGGTTTATTTTAGGTCAGGGTCGAGTTTTGAAGCGGAAGCCCTCTGGGGGAAAGTGAAAGACTCAGCGGGTGGTGAGGCAGTGGGGCTGAGAGAAGAGAGAGTGTAAACAATGTTTATTTTACAAGAAAAGAGCAGGTGCAGTATAAACACTGTGAGGAATATGGGAGAGGAGGAGAGAGAGAGAATTTTTTTTAAATTTAAAAGCCCCTTTACTGGACATGAAATGTATCATACAAAACAAATCAAAGAGTATTTACCAAGAATAAGAAACGAAAAATAAAATTAAAACAAAAACAAAAGGTCAGCAAGGTAACGATATTACCTTAAGGAGAAAGTGAAATATTCAGGATGTTAATTGGAAATTAATCTCCAAACTGCTTTCATTGTCATTCACACAGCACAAAACATTTTGTAACCATGAGACAGCCAGAAATTGTTCCGCATTCTGAACCATTTTTTAAAAAGAATTTTCAACTCTCAACCTTGCAGTGACTAATCCTTTAAACATTTCTTCAGCATCATATGAGCCCACTGCTCTGATGTAGTTGGTTTTCCAGATTGCCAATTTAGCTGTGCCACACAGATAATTTAACTAGAAAAACTTTGGTTTGGTCTTTGGTGAATATTTCGGCCCCCTAATAAAAATTTGCTCTGAGAAGATAACCCCAAGTGTGAAAAACAAACTCTTAAAGAAGTTCAAACAAATTTCCCAGCCTTGTGCATTGAACAAACAAATGATAAATTCTCTCGGGAACCTGAAAAAAAAGGACATCCCACCCCAGTGCCTGGATCTAGGTGGGCCACATGTCTGTTCACAGCTATTACCCCATGTATTATCCTCCGTTGGAGGTCAGCCGTCCGCTTTTCAATAGGAGGCTTATATAGGGACTGCCAATTGCCTTTAGGGGGAGGGTCGAAACCAAAAACTTCAGCCCGCTTGGTCGCTCAACCGCTCTGCATACTCTATCTTTACACTGGTGACATACAGTACCTTCTTCTCCAAGCCCTCCAGGTTCCCGAGTTCAGGGGTCCTGAAGGACAGAAGACGGTCCCCATCCTTTTGCCACTCCTCCACAGCAGCAGTGACACTCAGGGAAGGGAAGATGATCCCCTCATTCTGCTGCCACTGCCCCATCCCGTCGGCCGCAAAAAAAGGCCTGCTGAGCTTCTGTGAGAGATCCCCAGGCTTCAGCCACCACCTGATTCATTAACCAGAGGGACCTAATGCCAGTCTTCTCACTCAGTGCCAAAGCATCGGTCTTCAGCAAGTGACCTAGCTTCACGCATCCCGCACCCACCATGGACGATCGTAAGCCGGATGAAGCCAACATTGTCATTCAGAGGAAATGATTATAAATCAGCAATTCCCCAAACAGCCACAGTCCCGGAGTATCCCCCGCTCACCTGGAGTAGATGAGAACACGCCAGGCCTCCAGCATGGACTCAAAAAACGGAGTCAGACCTAAGAGGTCCACCCCTTTCAGCCACATCAGGAATAGGTGCTTGTCCAGTCCTCGGCGCCCAGCTCTCCGCAATAAAACACCGGCTCTGCCAGCCCACCTGTGGTCACTCCTGTACAGAAGCCGCTGTGCCGACTGGAGACGAAAAGCAGCGACTCTGGCAGTGATATCGATCAGTCCTTATCCACTCTCTTGCACCGGTAAGTACAGAGCAGTAGCCCGTATCCAGTGTTAACTGGACCAGAAAAAGTCCACTAGCTGGTGCTGAACAGCCTGCAGAATGTCTCATGGTGGCTGAAACACTATAAGCTTATGCCACAGGGCCGAGGCAACCAAGTTATTAACAACTGGGACCCTCCCCCTGTAGGGCAGTTAAGGTAGCAGCTAATGCTATTTAGACAATCGGGCACACACCCTCTCCACTACCCCCTCCCAGTTTTTAGCCTGAAACTCTGTGGAGCCTAAATAAACTCCTAAGACCACTCCTACCCCACTTCAGACCACTCGGTAGAGACGGCATTCTCCCTGGCTGCCACTGCCCTGCCCTTAAACCCTCCAATTTGCCCCAGTTTACCTTAGCTGAGGCAGCTTTCTGATACTGATTTAGTGCATCAGCTAAAACCTGAGACATCCCTGTCATTATTTATAGAAAGAGTAATGTCATCAGCACACGCTGGCAGAGCAACACCTGAGCCTGGCACCTCACCTGGAAGATTAAAACCAGACAATTTAGCCCTTAAACAAGACAGCAGTGGTTCTATTGCTAGGGCACCCTGGACACCCCTGCCGTATGCCCCTTTGAACAGGAAAAG
Organism: Gymnothorax reevesii; assembly: GCA_029721435.1. Taxonomy (NCBI): domain Eukaryota; kingdom Metazoa; phylum Chordata; class Actinopteri; order Anguilliformes; family Muraenidae; genus Gymnothorax; species Gymnothorax reevesii. The sequence continues at coordinate 174,976,014 of CM056573.1, forward strand.
GAAAGCTCAATCCTCCCCCAATCTTCACCATGCAGGATGCATCTGCACACAGAAAGCTAAGCTAAGATAAAAACCTCTCCCCAAACCCAAAAGCCCTGAGTATTTTTAAAAAGATATCAATGATCAACACGATCAAAAGCCTTTTCGTGATCTAAGGAGACAAGCCGAATGTCACAGTTTACATACTTAACATATGTCTATTGTGTCTCTAATGAGGAACAAATTGTCCATAATAGATCGACCTGGAATGCAGTGAGACTGATCAAGGTGTACCAAAGAGGCCAGACATGTCCTCAGCCTATTTGAAAGACACATTGCCAAAATCTTGTAATCAGAGCACAGAAGGGCTACAGGCCACCAATTATTTAAAAGACATAGATCTTCCTTTTTTGACAATAAAGTCAAAACTGCGCGCCTACATAACATAGGCAAACAGCCTTCCTGTACCGACTCACACAGGAACTCATAAAAGTCCCAACTAATATGAGTACAGAAATGTTTATAAAATTCAGATGGTCGTCCATTCAGTCCGGGTGAGCGCCCTGAGCACAGCTGTTGAACAGCAGTAGTGAGCTCCTGCAGGGTGATTCTACAGTGCAACAGCTCCTTCTCCTCAGCGCTGAGCTGCGGTAACCCTTGGAGAAGCTGCTTAGCACTTCCTGCGTCACAGTCCTCTGTGCTGTATTAAGATGGATAAAAGTCCATTGCCATTTGGCGCAACTCTGTGCTGTTTGAAGTTAGACTGCCATCTTGCTGACGCAGTGAGAATATTTGCTTGTTTTTCGCCTGTGTTTTCTCGAAGTTGAAGAAGAAGGCAGTGGGGGCATCCATGTCCTTGATGCTAGTAAAACGGGATCGAATTAAAGCACCTTTAACCCGCTCATTAAGGAATGAAGCCAGCTCCCGTTACTTTTCCTGGCGCCTCATGTCTAAACCAGGGTTTCCCTCCTGAAAAATTTCCTGCTCAATACGTGTAATGTCCTCCTCCAATGCTTTAATAACACCCCTCAACGTTGCAGTAGAGAATCTTGTGTACTGCCGACAAAAAAGCTTTATTTGGGTTCTCTAACCTCCCGCCATGGTCTTAAATTATTGCATTTAGTCTGTTCCACCCTTCATTGTTCCCAGAACTTTACAAATTGCTGACCAAAAGCAACATCTTCCAATAATTGTATGTTAAAATGCCAATAGGTCCTAGCTCTTGGAGGATACCACACATACTTAAAACTACAAAGTGATGATCAGTTAAACCAACAGGCGCAATAAAATATTCCAGAATCCGGTTAGTAAATATTTTAGACACATAAAATCTGTCCAGTCTAGCAGCACTAATTGTGTTATTTGCTACTTTAAGCCTGGAGTACTCTCTGGTTTTATTGTGTTTTGTTTTCCTAGCATCTAAAATATGGAATTTTGTTGTCAATTTCGATAGACAGACTGCTGAGGGAGGGTGAGGTTCCTCCCCAGTACGGTTCCAGTCCCCACCCAGAACAACACATCCCTCCCCACTGCACTGCTGCAACTCACTCTTCAAAGTATTGAAAAACTGAATCCTATCTTGACCACCATTTGGAGCATAGATATTAATTAGAGAAAAATGTTCTCCTTTATATCTACTTTTAACAAAATGGCCCGCCCCTTAATGATCTCGAGTAATCAGGACGGTGAGGTTTCAATCAGGAGAGAGAAGAACTGCGACTCCTGCGCTAACATTTGTCCCGTGACTGTAAAAAGACTTCCTTTCCCACCACATTCTCCATTCAGCTTCGTTGTCAATATCAGAGTGTGTTTCTTGCGAAAAAACAATATTCAGCTTCTTTTGTTTTATTACCTCTGCCACACTCGTCCTTTAACCCCATCTCGACCGCCACTGATATTCAGAGTTCTCACCGTAAACTATCCATAGTGTAGAAGAAAAGAGAGAAGGAGAGGACAGTCAGAAAAATAACAGAGAAGGAAAACACCATGTCCTGCACAATCATTTCTGTTTAGTGGTCCGCTTTCCCGGCGGTTTAACGCAGGACCGTCCGTGCCTAATCATCGTGACATATTCACTCAGACAAAAGCGTTTTCTTTTGCTTAGCTCATCATAACCAACCGCCCTCTGAAGTGTAGTTGCTGACCTGATAAATTTATCTTTATCAGGAAAAAAGTCAGTTAGATTCACCGCAGGTGTTGAATAAGTCTTGTCTAAAAATATATTCAGATCATCCGGAGTATAAAGAGCAGAATCTGCGCCCTGGTCACTCTGTGTTAAAGGAACATCGGCGAGTGACTCACATTCACTCATTTCTTCCTCATTAAAATCTATAACCACCGGTGAGTTTGTATCGGTCACGCAATTATCAACTGTCAGAGGCTGCTGCTGTGCACTCGTGCTGGGAGGTGGGGGGGGGGGGTGTCATTATCAGCAATAAACTTTTCTGTAGAAACTATTTCATTATTTGTAGAATCGTTTCCACATTCAGCCTGAGCCTCTGAACCCTGCTCGGCTTTACTTGCCGATTTAACGATATCAATCGGCGCGGTCTTTCTTTTCTTCGCATTTTTCTCGAGCAGCTGCTCCCCTGAACACCCGGCCTGTTGCCCAGAGTTCGGCGGCACCCGTTCGGATTCCCCAGTCACAGTGTTATCAGTACTACTCGCCACAGAAAAACTACTGGACAAAGTCACGGACCGACTCAACTCATTCGGATCCCGACCACCCCCACCTTCGCTGGTGGCCTCAGACCCAGCATTGGTATTACCAGTTGAAGAGTTATCAGCTGTTTCTTTGGGACATTGAACTCCTATATGACCCAGGTCCCCACAAAGAAAACACCGTGGACTACCCGTGGTTGCATAGATCATGTAAGATTTATTGTCATGAGCAATACGCAGTGAAATATCAAGCGTTTGGGCTGATGAATCTAAAAACATAAATACTTGGCATCTAAAAGACAAGACATGCTCTAGATCTGGATTTTTACGCCCCAACGAAACGATTCTCATTAAACTGGCAAACTTCCCAAAACGAGATAACTCTCTTTGAATCATTTCATTCGTAATGAAGGGCACTACATTTGAGACATTTGAGAGGCGTCGCCTGTACAAACATCCCCTTAAATTCAAAGCCCGTCTCAACCAAGACATTAACTAATTTGTCATCCCTCAAAAAGACGACGACAGCTTTATTCATACGAGAAGCGGACATGATATCGCAAGGCTTCACACGCTTGCTCACCGCGAGCGAAACTTCCTCCACCATAACACTTGGATCAGGTATCCACCTGAACCCATGATGGAGAGATCATGGGTTGTGAGACGCCATCCCCACCCCGTATAACTCTCCTACACCGCCAGTACACCACCAATAACGCAAAGCACCTTAAGAGAAACCTTTATAAGACCATAAACCACAAGAATCCACAAAAGAAGAGGGGAAAAGTGAAAAAGACAGGGAAAACTAGCCAAACTCTTGCTACGTCCCACACACCACCCTCCTTCCTCAAACCCAGCATGCAGTGCAAGAGAGAGAGAGAGAGAGAGAGCAAGTATAAACAGTGTGAGGAATATAGGAGGATGAGAGAGCAGGAAAAGAGAGGAGGAAAGGCTGAAGCAGGGGACTGGAAGAAATGAAAATGAGAGGATGGAGAGGAGGAGTGATGGGCAGAGAGGTGATGAAAAGAGGGAAGTAGAATAGAGGAGAGAAATGAAGGAGAATGGATTAAAAAGATGAAGGACATTATGAAGGAAATGGAGGAAAGTGTAGCAGAGTAGAGGGTGACAGAAATCAACTAATAGGAAGAGGAGGTAAAAATATTGAAAGTGAACCAGAGAATAGTAGAAATGCTGCCGTAATACGCAAACTCGACCCTGATACAGAACTCCACTGTGATACAGGAACTCCATGCTGTCATACCATCTCCACTCTGACACACACTTCTCTCTGATAGACACGCCCCTCTCTGATACAAAAATCCCTCTCTCAATTATAGACACCTCCTCTGATACTAAAGCTTTAATACATAAGCTCCACCATGCATGATTCCCACTCTGACACACTAACAAAAACAAAACGCATTAACCCCGCTCAAATACAAAAACTTTGCTCTAATACCTACGCTCCACTCAGCGACATAAACTCCACTCTGATGCACAAATGACATTGTAATACTGTATAAAAGCGTCACTCTGGTGCAAAACCTTGTCTCTGACAAAAAAAAAAAAAAAATGCATTTCTGAGGCAGAATTCTTCCAGTTAGCTAAGTGTCGGGGGTGCTTGCTGCTGGCAGTCACCATAAGCTGGGAGAGGAGTTCTCACGCTGCTCTTGTGTGCAGCACATGCCCAGTATAGGTGAACCTGATGACTCAACTGGTCACCTGGTCTCTGGACCTCAGACTGTTACCATGGAAGTGAGCAGGAAATGAGTACTGCCCCTCGTTAATATGTGAATACCACAGAGCAAGAGGCTCACTGTAACTATTTACAGCGATAATAGTCCTCCAGTTTATGATGGGTTCTTAGTTATATTTGAATTTCATGATTTGTGTCCTGGGAGCTTTGATTAAAGCTATTCTCATTTAAATAAATGCTCCCAAGTTAACAAAAATGGTCCCTCAAGTTAATTGAACTTTAACCCTCAGATTGTTAATTTGAAGTTCCATTGAATTATTCACATTTTCCTTGAATAATGCATTACTTTTCGGCTTCAAGTTAATTAAATTGACTCTGTAATTATTAAATGGAGAATTCAAATTGACCAATTGAGTGCACACAATTTAATTAGCATTTTTTCCCCAGTTCTGATCATGGTCTATTTATGAAGGCTTTGAGGATTTGTTATCTGTTTATTTCATCTTCATTTTCATCTCTAGAGGGTTGTGAACACTATCTTTATGTCTGAGAAATTATGGTTTGTTACAAGAAGCCTCTCAGATATCACAGCACATGGCTCCATTCTCATGAACTGGGCTTTTCTGTGCATGTGAGCTCCATGATAAAGATCATGCTTCTCACACATATAATTAATGGATTCCTTATCTATGAATGGCCACATGTGAGTCTGTATCTCCTGTGTATGGTAGATATGTGAACTGAAAACACAAAGATGTCTCCTTTGTGCTGTTTTACATCTCTGTGTCTTTATTACACTAATTGTCAAAAATATTTTTAAGGTCCTGAAAGCACATTCAGATTGATCCTCTTCCTCTTTCAATTTATTGGTAACATTTTACAATAAGGGTAAATTCATTAATGCAGTAATAAGCATTAACTACCAATTAATTAGCAGTTTACTAACACATCAGACAGCTAAATTAGCATTGGGTAATCTTAACTTGCCATTTATTAATGCTCTTTGACATTATGAAGTTTAAAAGATCCTTTAAGTATCCCTCAAGTATCAGCTCAAACTATTAAACTATTCAACAATGTATAAATTAATACCTTAGTTAACATGAACACCATTAGCAAATGATTGGTAGAACTATTAGTTTATTGTTAATTAACAGATAGTTAATGCTTCTTACTGCATTAGCTAATGTTAATTAATGTACCCTTATTGTAAAGTGTTAACAATTTATTCAACCCTTTGGAAGAGTGAGATCTGGGCGTGCTGTTTTTCCAAATTTTAAGGATCAAATTGGGACCAGAGCCGGAGCTGGCAAACTGCAGGCAAAGGGCAGGTCAAAAAACAGGCAGAATCTAGAAACTGGTAATCATTAACAAGAGCACAAAATTCTCTAGAAAGGACACAGGAAGACTTCAGACACGATCAGGAAGAGAATATGTGTAAAGGTGAGGATTAAATAGCAGATATTGACTCGGCAGGTGAGGAGAGCTGGGTGTAAACAGGAGGGGCAGGAGGAGGACAGAGGTTTGCAGCTGATAACTGATTCAGGAGCAGGTGCTGCAGAACAGACTGTCACCAACAGAAGGAGGAGAAATGGGTGGGGCAAAGACTCACATAAATCGCGTAAACAAACAAACCCCATATGCTCACATGAACATAGATGAACACACACACACACACACACACACACTCAGACCGAAGTACTGAAACAAATGTGAACTATCAGTGTAAAGTATATGCTAGATTCCTTTCCATACAGAGCACAGCACTTTCATTAATTGAGTCATTGAATAATAAATTAATTGTAATCCTTTTAAGTTTGTGATTTTGCCACAGAAGCCTGGAATAATTTTTTGAGAATTATTCTCATTCAGTTCTAATCCCACAGTGCTCCAGTTATCCCATTGCCATCACTGTGGTATTTTCTCCTTGAAATACATTCTTAAAGTGAAATTTGTTCAAACACAGTCTCTTAAATGTACAACTTCTTTAATTTAAGTGCATTTAAGTCAAAAGCTTCTCAATCCATCTTAACAGTAAAATTGCACATCAAGGATATCTAGGGTGAGAAATTCAAAGGATGACAGTAGGGTTGGTGTCAGTGAGATCTACTGGTAACATTGAAGATTAAAGACATTTAAGAGCTTAGAAAAGAAAGGATTTGTCTTTAAGTTTTGAGGATGAATTGCTTTCCCTGGTTGGCGAGATTAAAGTTTTTCAAATGATATTTTGTTCATCAGCTATATATAAGTAGCTTTAAATACATTTCTGAGCATTCCTTTAGTTAAATTAACTATAATTGGATTCAGTGTTATCCATCCTAATTGAATATTGCATATTTTAAAGTGAGCTAAAGCAGGGCAGGGCAGGGTTGGGTTTATGGCTGAAATTGGGGCTGCAATTGCCCTGTTTTCTGAAGAAGCAGGCAATTGAAAATAACTTTTATGTCGCACAGGAACGTGGAGAACCTAACCCCGCGGGGCTGAAAACAGGAGAAGAAGAAAAGAAATAAAAAGCCGTTTGACATTATGTGCCACTCAAACCTTTTGGCTTGTTGAATCAATTTTTAATATCAGGAACATTATCTTTGAGCTTTCTATCCCCTTCTCTATCACAAATGCAAGCCCAGCCACCCACACACCCTCTCTCTCTCAATGTCCCCCCCTCCACACACACACGCACACAAATATGTGCTTGGGCACACACACACACACACACACACGGGCGTGCTCACACCCACTCATTCAGGCAAATACACCCACGGATGCACACAGAGACACACGAATGCACACACAAGCACACCACACACAGATAAACACACACACAATGTTCCCTGAACAGGGCGACTGTATCCAATATGCAGCCTGCATATCATGTGTGTTGGGGGGTATTGAGTTGGAGCACTTTGTGTGATGTCACTGACCTCTTCCTTAAGCATCCACATATAAAGCTCTTTTACACTCCTGAGGGGGTTCCTGCAGTTTTATTCAGCCTCTCTTTTGAGTGAATTAATAATAGAAGAGCCCAGCAGGACCGTGGTCCGTGTACACAATGAGGGCCCTGTGTTCCTGCGGCTGGATGTTCCTGTCAGCTGCGTCTGGTACTGATATGGGTTTGGCTCCCTCTGGGAGGGGATGTTCTGATGCAGGCAGGGATGACCCATCTCCGTCAAGCCAGGAACTAATGGAGGAGTGTCCTGTTTATTCAGGGCCTTATAATGCTTCCACACAGACCACTGCTCCACCCTGCTGCTCTGATCACTGATCCACACTGCTGCTCTAACCACTGCTCCACACTGCTGCTCTAACCACTGATCTACACTGCTGCTCTAACCGCTGATCCACACTGCTGCTCAAACCACTGATCCCTGCTCTAACCACTGATCCACACTGCTGCTCTAACCACTGCTCCAAACTACTGCTCTAACCACTGCTCCACACTGCTGCTCTAACCACTGATCCACATTGCTGCTCTAACCACTGATCCACATTGCTGCTCTAACCACTGATCCACGCTGCTGCTCTGACCACTGATCCACACTGCTGCTCTAACCACTGATCCACACTGCTGCTCTGACCACTGATACTCACTGCTGCTCTGATCACTGCTCCACACTGCTGCTCTAACCACTGCTCCACACTGCTGCTCTAACCCCTGATCACTGCTCTGATCACTGCTCAATGCTGTAATCTATTTTTCTCCACAGCAAAAGGGTGTCTGAAAATTTCTGTCATGGCTTTTTTTGTGTCCTTAAAGTCCAGGCTTAACTACTTTTACTTGTTATGAGCATGTGAATTCTGTTCTTAACAATCCATATAAAATGGGACATTTATAAAGTCTCATCTGGGCAATAATCACATGGTTTAAGAGCTCTACATAAAACTTTATGAGGGTAGCTGTGGCCTGATCTGTTTGGTGACATTATGTTACATTAAAGTATTGTTCTGTACTAAATTTATGTCATTTCCTGTTCCCCCGTGACATAATACTCTTATGAGAGATGGGTGCTTTTACAGACACAAGAAAAGGTAAAACATTATAGAGGGATGTACATATAAAAATTGGCTTCACTATGTCTCAAAACATCATGCTGTGATTTTCTTTTTTTTTTCTGTCAAATTAGACTGTTTGGGCAACTGCAAAAGCCTCCCAAACAAAGCTCTCCCCGGCAATCCGAAATTTTTAATGACCTTTGCTTTTCAGTTCCTGAAATAATGTTTGCGAGAAGCACGAATTGCAAAACACTCTTGACCCTCTGTTACTATACTCAGCAACAAAAGTTTCTGTGACACCAATATTGTTAATTATTTTTCATAACGCAATTATGAAATTGTCATACATGGTGATATCAGACTGAAACAGTACACGTAAACACAACATTGAAATGGAAATCATGAAAATGCGAGAAAATGACTTTGCACGTGAAAATGTGCGTAAATCATGCTTGTGGATGGCAATAAAAGAGGAGAATTTTTGGAATGTTCACATTGTGCCTGATGAACGACGGAAGCATCACTTATCGAAAACACAGCCATTTCGGATCAGGAGCTCTACCCTCTAAATGCCAAGGCTGTCTGAAAATGATCGGTGGAGGGCCATTGGGATGATTGAATCCGGTGCCTCGCAAAGGGAAGTTGCTCATCGCCTGAATGTCCACCGAAACACCATTTGGAACTTATGGCAGCGTCATCAGCAGACAAGACATGTCAGAGACCGTCCTCGCAGCGGCCGTCCACGAGTAACCACTCCCAGACAGGACAACTGGATTCGAACAACCCATCTCCGAAATCGATTCCAACCTGCAACCATAACTGCAAGAACGATACCTGGTTTGAGGCGACTGTCTGCACAGACAATCCGTCGCCGTCTCCGTCATTTTGGCATTGTCCCACGTCGGCCAGAAAGACGTCCAATACTCACAGTACAACACCGACGACTGCGTCTACAGTGGGCACAACAACATCGACGGTGGATCCAACGTCAGTGGGATCTTGTACTCTTCACTGATGAATCAAGATTCATGCTTAACCGATGTGATGGTCGTTTACGTGTATACCGTCGATGTGGAGAACGTTATGCCAACAACTGTGTTCAGGAATTTGATCGTTTTGGAGGTGGTAGTGTCATGATTTGGGGAGGGATCACGGCTAGAAACAGAACAGATTTGCTTGTTATTGATGGAAATCTGACAGGTCAAAGATATCGCGATGAAGTGCTACGGCCATTGGTGGTACCGTTTTTGATGCAACATGGTCCCGGAATAACGCTGCAACATGATAACGCCAGACCACACGTTGCAAGGATTGTACAGCAGTATCTGATGCAACAACATGTCAATGTCCTGCCATGGCCAGCCAGATCCCCAGACATGTCCCCAATCGGGCATCTTTGGGACGAGATGGATCGACGTTTGCGGCGGTTGGATAACCCGCCAGCTGCACTCCAGGAATTGCGACAACGTCTACGTCAGATTTGGAATGACATCCCACAGCAATTTCTGGCACATCTGATTCGGTCCATGCGCCGGAGATGCGTTGCTTGCATCATGGCACGAGGAAGTCACACCCGGTATTGAAGTGTGAAGGTCACAATTGGTTAGACGTCAGACAAGTGCTTCATGACACATGAAAATGACATTTTTCGTTTTGAGTGACGTTGGCACTGAAAAGTCAGTGTTTCTCCTATTAAATAAACATATTGATTGCATTGAGATCTTTGCGTGTCATTTATAACATACACATAAATGGTGTCACAGAAACTTTTGTTGCTGAGTATATCTTCTTTACTATCCCAGCAGAGACCTAAAAGTTACGTTACGGGCTGTTTTTAGACATTGTGTACTATGGATTGCCAAGCAGGGTTAACTGATTGATGCTGAGGGCTTGATTCATTGAGATTCTAGCTTGCGCTTAATTCAGAACCGAAACAAAAACTGAAAATGAACAATGCTTGGTCATAAAATTATTTTTGCACCAATCATGGTTATGTTATTGGTTTTGCACGCACTAAAAATGTTTTTACTGTATTATAAGCTTCAGTAAATCAAGCCCGAAAATGTGTCTACCCTGCACGATGACAGTCCACCCTGGAACGGCATTTGATGTCAGCTGGCAGTTAAACTAACCTCATAAACCTGAAGGCACTCGGTACCAGGGACAATCAGTAAGCATGAAAAATACGCCATTTTTCCTAATGGCAACATCGCCATGCATCATATCCATTTAAAGGGAAGAAACTCGGCAAAAAGCTCATGATGACCATTTTTCCCTGAACCGGTACACAATTCAAGCACAAAGCAAGCAAATAAGCATGTAGCAAAACATAGGACAAAATAATATCAGTGTTCAGTCGCTGTTGTTTCTACTGAATTTGTGGTATTCATATAAATGATATAACAAATGAAAAAGGAAAGTCCACAGAATCCAAGAATATGAGCCATGTCATTTTAAACTGACACCGCACTCAAAGAAAAGCGGGCACGCACTTTACATTCTACAGCGATGAGAAAAATGTTTTTCTTTCCTTTGATATTTTGTCATAAAAAATGGTTCAAGGGTAAATCTGCACTGGCTATTGTTAGCCCAATGTGTCTGCATTATATTGAAACTACATCTACCAGTCTCCATGCATGTTTTTTTTTCCCATGGCACTGCTTCCATTGAGATCAGGCCCTGATTATCCCGCTTGCACGCAATACATTTTCTTCTCTGTCATCGGCTTGTGCTGCCGTCAGTTTGACTTTGCGGGTTACGAGTTGATTCTACAGGCTTCCAAATAGCCCTCAATCACCGTAATCGCACAATCCTAGCCTCAGATAGAGTTTTTTTTCAATATTCTCACAATAATGAACCACTAAATATTCAACATTCGTTTTCAAAGTCCTTTTCTGACTGAGAATACTTTTTCCATTATTCACAAGTATTAGGAGAGCACAGGGGTGACATATTTGTTGACTCACTATTCATACTAGCAGTGAGAGGCGCAGAGTGCAGTCCCTTGAGCCAGGGTAGTTACTAAGGTGGAGTGCTAGACCGTGGGAGACCAAGGTTCAAATCGCGGTTACTGTTGTGACCTTTTACAGCAATGGCAGCATAGTTTTCGTATTAATAATTGCTGAGGTGTTTGTTCTTTTTACTTTTTACCATTTTTTACCTTATTTTTGGATTTATAATTTTGTTTATTTGCTTGTTTTTTTAAATTAAATCTGCATATCATTTCCTTTATATGTATTTTCTTTGAATGGGAAAATGTAGGCCTATACAGGCCTGGCAGAGAAAATAAATAAATAAATAATAATTATTAAAAAAAAAAAATTTTTGTCGTTTGATGGAATATATGCCTGTAGTGAAACATAGTTATATATATAAATAAGTTTTATAGTTTGGTACTGGAGAAATCTGAAATTGCACACAGTGTCCAAAAAGGTGCGTGTCCACATTGGCAATTTGGAGATGCCACCTAGACATTCCTGAACTAAAGCCTCTCTAATCTTGCTCTGATTTACATGATTAGAATAAATTTTTGCACAGATAATGCTAACATTCTGTGCTGTAATTTTGTAGAGGTTTCAGACGGCAACTAAATAATTTCCAAAGGGATAGAGGTAAAATTGTGTTTGGTGAAAGTCAGATTTTTCATTCATGCTGTGTTCCATCTTCAGTTCCACTGACTCAGTGATATATATTCTGATTTTTAGACCATGAGAGAAATCCCCAAGGTGTTACCTTTATTATGATACCAAGATTATTCAATGGACCTCGTTGTTACAGAGATATACTCATTCCATTTTGGGCTTGTCATTTTTGAGCCAGAGGCTAAGGGCTTTAGTTCAGAAGGAAAACGAGTTGGAAAGAAAAAACAGTGCAGAGTATTTTTGAGGGATGTAAGACTCGCTGATGTGCTGTTTTCCCCTGCGCTGGTATCTCCATTAGTCAGATAAAAACGTGACTCCTCTTGTTGACTTTAGCCGTTCTGGAGAGCAGCAAAATGCTAAATCGTGACAAATACAGCTGAGTACGCAGATGACTCTGCCATTTTGCTTGACTGTTGCTTTTTGCGGGGTTGATGAATTCTCACGGTCGAACACTGAAGTCTATGAGTATTTGGACAAGAACACAGTTTTTTTTTTTTTTTTTTTGGCTCCATGCTCCAGCATACTTGTTTTCTGAAAACAAAAAATGTTTATAACGTAACAGCAGAAGTTTTTGGCTCTAGTTTGAGGGAATCAATGTCAATATTCTGCGAACACTGTTGATTCTGCCGTCATTTCTATACAGTGTCTCTGTCCGACTACATATAGTTAGCAGAGGATGACTGGATGCTTGTTTTAACCTCCGCGGACATGTCTGTGTCATGACCCTACACTGCTGATATTGTCGTTTCTGACCTCTTTATCTTCGTTTCTCGATCTGCTCCCTTCGTTTTATCTCCTCTCTCATCCCCCTTCAGCTTTCTTCATCTCTCTGTTTCTCTCCCTCGCTCTCAGCTCCTCTCTGCTCTTACTCTGAAGCCTGGTGCACTTTGGCAGTAGATGTGGTGCTGGCAGTGGGCCCAATGATGGTGGGTATTTGGGTCATGTCGAGAAACCGCTAATGAGTTATTCATTTTTTTAACGCGGCCGCACTGCTGCATGGTAACTGACTCTTACATAATCTCTCTGCTCAGCCAAGTGATGTGATGGTTTTATGTTGCCTTTTTTTTTAGTTAAAATGATTAACCGAGTCTATCTCAGATTTCAAGTCTGAACCAGCATTGATAGCCAGCTCTGGTGAGTATTTCGCAGCTGGAAGGCAGACAAGGTCTAACAGCCGTCGAGTGATGGAAAATTCCAGAGAGCAACTCCATCTCAACAAGGCTGGCCGAGGCTGTAGAGGAAATGAACGTCCTCGCGGTCGCAGCGTAAAACTGAAACACCTTTGATCTCCTCCTGACAAGGCTCCTCCCACTCATCCTCCTGTCTGCTCATCGCCGTCAGAGTCAGAGAGCAGAAAATATCACATGACTAGGCTACATGCACACATGAACACACATATATTGTCATGCGCTCACACACATACACACACTTTCAAATTTATGTACACTGACACGTTTACACGCATATACAAGTGCACGTGCAAAAATGCACATACACGCACACTTTCGCAAACAATCAAAACAGCAATCACAGTTGTGGGAAATTAATCAAGTTTAAAATTAATAAAATGAATATAGATTTAAAGCACACTTGAAAAGGTGTGTTTAAGTGTTTTTTTGGGTTTTTTTTGAGGGAGGAGAGTAAAACTTAATTCTGGATGTAAACAGGAAGAGAGTTCCTGAGTGTCATGGCATAACAGTCCCTGCTGCCCGAGGTTCTATAATATCGCAATACTATGTGCTACGACACAACTAACGACGAGTGGCTATGCTTGTGAGTGACAGGTGCAATGTGGAAAGAAGCCACGAGATGGCAGTATTGACCTTTTTTTTGTTAAGCCCAGTCTGGAGCTAGGTTTGGGCATGTCCTGGGCATGTCTGAGAGGGAAAGTCCCCGAGAATAAAAAAAAGTCTAAAGGGTGGGAGGGGGCTGCAAAAGAACATATAAGGAGAAAAATTGAGAGTGTAAAGTGGTAGGAGAAATTGCAAGGAGAAGGATACATTTGGCCAGACCTGTTACTCTTTTCAAGGCCTGTGAAGCTTTCTGTGGATTTTTGCCTGTGTTGGAGCATTTTCCTCACCCGGAACATCACCAAGCAACCCCATCTCAAGAGACTGTATTTTTTTTTCATTTATATTATCAATCTTGGTCAGTAGTATTAATTGTAGGTTAGTGTTGATCTTTGTTCAATTAAATCAGTTTTAGTCTGTCATCCCTTGTTGTCTTATATGTCGTAGCAAATTGGGGCTATGACACAGGTAACCTAGACACATTGTTCTGTACGAGAAGACCGCACGATGACTCCCTCAATTAGAGCTAATAAACTCCCTCGGATGGATCAGGTCCAATTTCCTACAAAAATCTTACCCTCCCTCTTCTCTCCTGGATTGAACTGAGAGGTATTAGCATCATCGATTTAACCTGCAGCCTCAGGGTCATTTTTACTGAAGGAGGTCCCAAGTCGTTTGCTGGCATAATGGAGAACAGAAGCTTAGCTTGTAACTTTGATGCAGCGCTACAAATATGTGTGGTTTGTGTGATGGCAGAAGTAGTGAGTTGCTATTCAATATGCTCTTTCTTGCTACCTTAATTGGCTCAATTGTTCGGTTGCTGTGTAAGTGAATGGATGACAGACTGAAGGTACACTTGATCCTGCTTTTATTGATGCTATGTAAGTCAATGACCGGATTTGCACTGGAAAACAATGGTTCAGCGAACTTGGCAGGAGTCCCAGATATATGTGCCTCAGTGTTACTTTGGAAGAAATGAGGGTTTTATTTTGCCCGCAGGTGTTGTGATTCTTTATTTTTCATGTCATGTATTAAGTTTCTGCCTGGCCTTGTACCATGTTCTGACTGACCTCTGTGTTTTGATTCTTTGCTCATATCTGACTATTCTTGGATCACGTATTGTGTTTTGGTAATTAGATTCCATGTTTTATTATTTTCCATGTTTTTGTTCAGTTTATTCCATGCCATGTTTTGAGTTGCCATGCATTGCACTTCGTCTCCCCCGTCTTGTCATGAGTGTTGTCTTTGCTCACAGTCCCTTGTATAGCGTGCCACTCCTTCGAGTGATTTATTGGTTTCTGGGTTTCAATCTTCCTTCATTATCTCGTGTTCTTCCTTCCTCTCTCTTTTACTATCTTACTAACACATACTAACCGTTATTTTTGATAATTACTAACCAACACTAACATTGTACCAAAGTATATTTGACTAACTTACTAACAAGCGCATGGGATTGTATTGCTGCACTTACTAATTGACTAACGATCTCTCAGCATTCGCCCTATTCTAGTCTCCGCCTCTTGTCTTTCCCTAATTATCTCTGCTGCGTTTCTGTGGGTCTTCCACAACTGCTCCGTGCTGCCTTTTCTCTCTCATTACCTGTGCACTTTAGAACTCCTTGACTGGAGCTGTTTTATCTGTCTATAGGTTTGTCTTGTGATCCTTGTCTGCGTTTTTGGCTACGGCCAATTTCATGTAATTCGTTTCCTCCCTATGTGTTTCTCCCTTGTTGTCATTTCCGTTGATTGAACCTGTGTTCCTTTATCATGTGACCTCCCGGAAATGTATATTAGATGTCTGTTTGTTGCACTTCCTTGTCAGGTCGTTTTCTCCATTGCTTACCTGTGCCATGCCTCTCTCGCCTTGTGTCATTATGATTATCTTTCTGACTGGACCGTCCCAGACCACAAGCTTTGCATTCTCCCTGTACTTCGCCGCTTTCTTGTGTATTGACCCCTTTTTGTCTGACTTTGATTTTTGTGATTGGTGCCCTGTTTACAACCCTGGATTACGCCGTTTGGATTTTGGACTTTGTACTGTCGCCCGCTCTGTTGGGGGGTTTCCCCCTTCAGAAATGAAGCCTCCTTTTTGTATTTTACTGGTTGTTGCCATTGGTTCATTTCATAAAACCTCACAGCAGGTTAACCTAACACATTACAGACGACTTTGTGTTCTGTCTGTGCACATACTTCCTTCAGATGGTGCAGTCTTCCATATACACTGCTCTCTGTCTCAGCAAAAACTGTATTTGACATTGGTCTCCAAACCTGTTTTTGGAGAACTACAATGCCCTACAAAGACAAAGTGCCATAATTACGAATTAATTTATGCAGTAAAAAATGGCTTCAAAGCTTGTCTGCTGTCCCAACAAATGAATATTTGCTCTTGTATGTTTTATTTCTTGTTTTAGACCTCTGTGATGCCTTGGCTCTGAGCTATAAGCTATGTTTCATGTTAAACCTGCCTTTTTTTTTGTAAAGCACTTTGGGTCAACTTCTGTTGATTTTTTAAATGTGCTATATACAAATTGACTTGACTTGACTTGAGTAGTTGGCACATCTACGATAGATTATGGTTAACTGACCTGCCATGGTATAATTTCTATCCAAATAAATCCTGACCTCAATTTACTTTCAGGCCGAAAACTGCACAACTTAAATTTTATCCAATGTGTAGTTACTGCACTTTGGCTTTGTAGGGCAGTACAATCCATGTTTTTTACTCCAACCCTAATTCAACACACCTAATTCAGGTAATTAACAGCTCATCAAAATCTCTACCTGGGAAATGAGGTATGCTTTGCTTTGGAAGAAGTGAAAATCTTCAGGATAGAAGCTAACAGGGTTAGAGACCATTGCCATGGAGGAACCCTTTTCTGATCATTAACAGAACCACAGGAACAGCTTCTGGAACCTTTCATCAGTGACTATGCCTTCATCTACATGCTGTGGAGATTAAGAAAATAACTTGCCCTCATTCTGGATCTGTATACAGTATGTACTGCATGAGCGCGTGCATGTGGTTACTCATTTTCACCTGCTGTGCATCAGTGTGTGTGTGCATATTCATTAATAAAGTCATGCATTTAAACAGTGCAAATGCATTACTTGTGAAAGTGAAGCACAATTTCAGAGAGAAGAAAAGCAGTCAATGTTAAACATAAATAATTCATGTAAAATGTTTATAATTTCCACTTATAAATGACACAATTAATTAATTTGAAGTACATGCTGATCACATGCTGGGTGTTATTTTGCAGATTTATATTTGAAAAGGGTGAAACTGAAATAGCATTAATCCAAATGCGCCGTTTGCAATGTATATCAGCATGCAAAGGCCAATAAATAAAAGGCAAACAGATGGGGGGAAATTCATGTGCATAAACCACACGTCAGACCTGAACCAGGATAGGTGGATTATTAGGGAAACGTATTATTAATGTGTAATATCAACATACGAGACCAGAACAGGGACAGGTGGTCAATGAGGAAAACAAGTTATTCATGTGTAATGACAACATACCAGACTAGAATAGGGACAGGGGGCTTATGCGGGAAAAGTATTATTCATTTGTAATAACAACATCGCAGACCATAACAGAGATAGCTGGCTAATCACGGAAGTCCGTCATTCACATGTCATAACAACACAGCAGACCAAAACAGGGACTGGTGGCCAATTAGGGAAATGCGTTATTGATATGTAATTACAACAAACCAGATCAGAACAGGGACAGGTGACTAATGTGGGAAATGTGTTATTCATGTGTAATAATGATGTATGAGGTGTCAACAGAGAGAGTTAGCTAATAAGGGTAATGGTTTGTTTATTGTGTTATAACCCTCAGAGCAGATGGGGAAAAGGAAGACTTTCAGTTAGGATGAGCGATATATTCATCACTGGTCCAGTGTAACGCTCTGCCGCTTTCGCAGGTTAAAATACTTAATCGTAGAAACAATGAAGCTCGACCACCAGGGAATCAAACGTACAACCTTGCAGTGAATGATGAACTATATTTGCCATCATACTAGCATTCCACCCCTATGCACCTCACTATACATTATTAAGGCGAGACACGGCAGGCAAAAACATGGATTTTTCATGCAGTGGTCAAATTTGAGATTTTGGGCTAGTTTACTCCTTGAATATGTATTCTTTCAAACTGCAATAAAGAAAACATAAAAATTATACATTTGGATGTTTATTTTATTACATTTTGTCTAACGTTACTTGCGGCAGTGAGTTTCTTCCGAAATTACTAAAAAGTTAGCATTCCAACGCAACGAACAGCACTTCACCTTTTCACTGAAGTCTCTCATGTTCGGTACCGTTGTAAAGCTCTGATTCTCCTGCACAACGCTGTGTAATCCAAATTTGGGCATTTCCTTTCTGTCAGTAACCAATTGTGAAAGTTCATAGGGGGATTTAAAGCTAATGACAAAATCTCATTGGCTACTGCTGGTTTATGCTAACGTGATTTGCTCAGATGCATCACCTGTTGCGCTCTGACACTTCCGTCTTTAGCTTGCCGCGGAACCTTGGCTGCGTCCTAATAGTTATATAATCGCGTTTAATTCCGAACCACTTTTCTCTATGTAAAAGAATGTCTTTTATGTATTATGTATGTCTTTATTTGTGTAAAACATCATGAGATAAAGGAACGGTGTAAAGGGGACTCTTTTACAACTTAGAGAGAGAACCGCGCTCATAAAAGAATCTGAATGCACTGACACTGGGCACAGTGATCACCCGCCTCCTGCCCGTCTTGTTTGTTTGTTTGAGATTTGGTGGCATGTTGCCATTCCTGTGCCATGGACAGCAATTAGTCAATCAATGCAATGCATGTGTTCCACAATTGTCCAAGTTGTTTAAATCAAATAGGACCATTTGAAACGTTTTTATGCAATTCCATTGCTTTCAACCCCTGAGTAAAGAAAAGCGTGAAAAGTCTGGAGTCATAATTATTTCCATGTTACCAGTGGTGAAATCCACCGAAACGCATGTGAAACTGATAAACCTCCATGCACAAGTATTTCAATTCCGCCTGAGAGTCTCTTAAAAACGCGCTGGATGAATGGTTGCTGACATATGGCATGGGAACGTGAATATGACACTTAAACAGCCGAATGCGTGAAAGTTGACAGCCTTTTGTCCTAATTGTGCTGCGCCGGGTCAACAGACATTGATACAAAAAATCATGGGTTCTGCAGCAGTTTATTGCTCAAGTGCAGTAATTGCAAAAGGGACACTCGTGCAGGCGAAGCGTCTTTACATCTACACCAGTGGTTTTCAACGTTGTTCCTGGGGACCAGAGGTGTATATTCCAGGTTCAGAAAGTAAAAGTCCATCCCAGGATATTGTTCCAGCCACAAAAGACCTGGTAGTTGACATTATTCTTCAGCTGGGAGGTAAAACTAACAAGTGAAATCTGCTGACAGGAGTTTACGGATGGAATGAAAACATGGTAGGATTTTTACTTTCTGACCCCTGGATTATACACCTCTGCTGGGGACTCACTGTGTATGCTGGCTTTTGTTCTAACCACAGTTGTAATCGCAGGATTTTAACGAGCTGTTCATTAGTCTTAATTAAGTGTATTTAATGCTTAGAGCAGTTATTTGCCCTCTTAATTCGCAAGATAAGTGAGGATATCCATGTTTGCCATCCAGAATTTTAAAAATGCCATACTCACATTGCTATGCATTGGAAATAACAACATATAATGAGAGAAAACAATGTAAATAATCAAATTAAAGATGTACTTGGCTCCTGCTTGGTGAAAACTAATTGGCACATCAAGACAAATTTATTTGACAAGCAAATGGTAAAGAGTCAAACCAGCTTTTTGTTCATCTAATTAATTCACCGGAAGGTTTTGAAAGAACTTGAACTTGAAACGGTTGTGTTCCTCAGCCCAATTTGGGGTTTACTGAGTTCCTCAGTGTCTAATTTGATCAGTTTCAAATGTTACAATGCTGGAAATTTCTTGCAGTATAGAAATAAAACCACAATCTTTGAGGATATTTTATTCTTCATAGCATGTATGGATGCTTCTATAAAACATTTGGCTAAAAACAGTAAGTAACAACGCTAAATATGAAAAACATCAAATTAACACATTACAACTTGTTAAAATCCTGTGATAACAATTGTGGTTGGAACAAAAATCAGCATACAAAGTGGGCCCCTAGGAACGACGTTGAAGACCACTGATCTACATGATTGTAGAGTGAGAGTAGAAGTGTTATCGTGTTTGACGTGAGTTTTGTCTGCAAGTTTGTGCAGTGTAGGCAAATATGTTTATTAGTTGAATAACTACAGCTGTAGGCCTTAGATGCCTGTCATGTTATTAAATGATCAATTTTCATGAGCTTAAAATGTACCACATTACTATTTATAGGGCCCTGAACATTTATTCTGTTTGTGAGCAATTGTTTCCAATAGAAATGCATTAAATTCCCCTATGTAAATCTTTGTATCCCGTTTTCTCAAAACAAGTTTTTTGTCATACTCCAAGTCAAAGTTCTCCGCCTCTGTAGTACCTATGTATACCAAACTTTGCAGTTATACACTTAGCAATATTCTGAAGATATTTACTAAGGGATCTGTTAATATATCATCCCTAGCCTGATTTATGAGACATTTTATTCCTAAGAATATTGTGAAAATGATATGGAATCAGTGACACCAGATGCGGGAAAAGGGAATGAGGATTTTATTTAAACCAAAACAAAACAGGCACGAGGGCCAACAAAAAACTTGGCCCAAAGGGTTGCAAAAACAAACTAAGGTATGCTACTCAGAGCTATAAACAAAAATGCAAAATGGCAAAAAACAAAAGGCACTGGAAACTCCAGGCAAGAAGAACAAGAAAAATAAATAACCAGACTATATATATATACACAAGACAAAGGGCTAGGACAAGACTAGGGAACTTGACAAGAACTTGGCTAAACGAGATGCGACTAGAAACAAACTTGAGACACTGTCTGCCAGCCAACTTCCACCGCAACCAGATAAAGGCTTGGAAATCATGACATGAGGGGTAACACCTGGAGAGAGAGAAACAAGAGGCATGGCAAGATCAAGACATGGACAGAGATTGGATGACATGACCTGCTCATTAAGAGAATGAGCGTGCTCAGCTTAAGTACCAATTAAGTATGCAGTTTGGAAGCAAGCATGAATGTTAAGAACAGAAAAGCACAGCAAGATCTTGAAATAGCAAAGCAGGAATCATGACAATAAACTCCCTGTCTAAATTAGTAATATTAGTAATGTGCCTATCTAAGAATTACACCACCCAGTGAGTGTTAGTAAATGTTAGTAACTTAAAAACAGTCAATTGCCAATTAAGCTTAGACAGCCCCGAATCAGCACAGCACAGAAGGAAGGGAGAAACTACAAAGCCAACCAGAGCTCAGAAATGTGCAACAACGAAGGCACGGGGCGGAACGCAGACAAGCGGTGGAGTGGCATGGCAGACCTGGCATGAACAAAAACATGGAAAAGTAAAAACATGGACAAGGAACATGAATTATGAAACACTATGACTATGAGCATGAACATGAACTATGAAACTATGAAATCTTGAACTATGGAACATGAAACTGTTAAAACCATAAACAATACTGTTCTGGCCAAAGGCCAGAACCCTGGAACACAACAGTACCCCCCCCTTACAAAAGCGGCACCTGACGCGGACAAAAAACACCAATAACTAAAATACATGAAGCCGCACATAACTAAATACAAATTCCACAAGACAAATAACCAAGTAAATACTAAAGACAAAAACCCGAAGACACAAAACACCTAACTAAGAAACAGTACAACAAGAAACACTAAACATAAACAAGATTACTTGGGGTCTCCAGCAAGCTGGGGCTAAGGCTTAGGCTATGGCAATGGCATGAGGCTATGGTAATGGCTATGGCTTGGGCTATGGCAATGGCTTGGAACTATGGCTAGGGCTTGGCTTGGAGGTTAGAGGCTATGGCTATGGGCTATGGGGTTGGGGCTGTGGCTATGGCTTGGGACTGTGGCTTGGGCTTGGGGCTATGGCTATGGGCTATGGCTTGGGACTGTGGCTTGGGCTTGGGGCTATGGCTATGGGCTATGGCTTGGGGTGTGACTGGTGGTAGTCACGGATGAGGGCTTTGTCCAAGATGTGCCTGGCCGGGACCCAGGAACGCTCCTCTGGGCCGTACCCCTCCCAATCCACGAGGTACTGGAGGCCCCGGCCCCTCCGACGGCAATCCAACAGAGATTTGACTGTGTAGGCCTCCCCTCCGTCGATGAGCCGAGGAGGAGGCGGAGGCTCAGGTGGGGGCATGAGGGGGGAGGTGGCAACAGGCCTCAGGCGTGAGACGTGGAACACAGGGTGGAGACGTCGCATGGTGGATGGGAGCTTGAGCCGGACAGCAGTGGGGCTGATGATCCTTTGTATGGGGAAAGGACCCAGGAAGCGAGGAGCCAGCTTTCGGCTTTCCACCCGGAGTGGGATGTCCTGCGCCGCTAACCAGACCTTCTGGCCGACCCGATAGTGAGGGGCTGGGCGCCGACGCTTGTCTGCCGTGGTCTTCATCGTCTTACCCGCCCGAACTAAGGCGCGGCGAGCAGACAGCCACACACGGCGACACCGTCGGATGAATGCCCCGGCCGAAGGCACCCCGACCTCCTCCTCCTGGCTGGGGAACAATGGAGGCTGGTAGCCCATACAGCACTCGAAGGGGGAGAGGCCGGAGGCAGAGGCGGCGTGGGAGTTTACGGCGTACTCGACCCAGGGTAGCATGGTAGACCAGGATCTTGGGTTGGTCGAGCACACGCATCGGAGGACCGTCTCCAGGGTTTGGTTGGCCCGCTCAGTCTGTCCATTGGTCTGTGGGTGGTATCCGGAGCTGAGGCTGAAGGAGGTGCCAAGGGATGTGCAGAATGCTTTCCAGAACTGGGAGGTGAATTGGGGACCACGATCTGATACTATATCCACAGGAATGCCATGGGGACGGACAACATGCTGGATAAGTAGATCAGCTGTGGTTTTAGCAGAGGGGAGCTTGGGAAGGGGCACGAAGTGGGCAGATTTGGAGAACCGGTCAACTATGGTGAGGACAGTGGTGTTTCCATGGGAGACGGGCAGGCCAGTGACGAAGTCCAGAGCTATGTGGGACCAGGGACGGTGAGGAATGGGCAGTGGTTGGAGCAGACCAGAGGGAGGTGCGTGGGAGGACTTGGCGCGGGAACAGACTGAGCAGGCAGAAACGAACCCCCGGACCTCTGCTGCCATCTTGGGCCACCAAAAACGGCGCTGAATGAACCGCAGGGTCCGGCCGACCCCAGGATGGCATGACAGGTTGGAGGAGTGGCCCCACTGGAGAACGTCAGATCGGGCAGCTGCAGGGACGTACAGGCAGTTGGCAGGGCAGGCACTGGGCGTAGCTGCGCCGTTCTGGGCGTTGCGGACCAGCTCCTCAATCCGGAGGCACACATTGTTGACGAAGCAGGTCCTTGGCAGGATGGAGCTGGGCTCTCCCTTGGATGAGGAAGCGTCGAAACGCCTGGAGAGCGCGTCAGCCTTGGTATTCTTGGACCCTGGCCTGTAGGCCAGGGAGAAGTTGAACCGGTCGAAAAAGAGGGCCCATCTGGCTTGTCTGGGTGTCAACCTCTTGGCTGAACGGAGGTACTCTAGGTTTTTATGGTCCGTCCAGACCAGGAACGGAACCCTTGCCCCCTCAAGCCAGTGCCTCCACTCCTCCAGGGCCAGCTTCACCGCCAGCAGCTCCCGGTTCCCGACGTCGTAGTTGGACTCCGCAGGCGTCAGTCGGTGGGAGTAGAACGCGCACGGGTGTACCTTCTGATCATTGCTGGATCTTTGGGATAGTACCGCACCAACCCCGACATTGGAGGCATCCACCTCCACAATGAACTGCTTGGCGGGGTCGGGGGTGGTGAGGATGGGCGCGGTGGTGAAGCGCCTCTTCAGCTCACAGAAGGTCACCTCGGCTTGCGGAGTCCAACGGAATGGCACCTTGATGGAGGTAAGGGCCGTCAGGGGAGCTGCCACGGTGCTATAGTTCCTGACGAATCGCCTATAGAAATTTGCGAATCCTAGGAAGCTCTGTAGGGCCTTGCGGTCCTTGGGTGCGGGCCAGTCCACCACAGCCTTGACCTTCTCCTCGTCCATGCCCAGGTGGTTAGGGGAGATGACGTGCCCCAGGAAGGAGGTAGTGGTGGTGCTGAACTCGCACTTTTCAGCCTTGACGAAGAGGCGGTTTTCGAGGAGGCGGCGGAGCACCTGGCGAACATGGTTAGTGTGCTCCGTCTTGTCCCGGGAGAAGATCAGGATGTCGTCAAGGTAGACGTAGACGAACCTCCCGATCATGTCTCCAAGCACATCATTCACCAAGTTCTGGAACACTGCGGGCGCGTTGGTCAGGCCGAATGGAACCACTAGGTACTCCCAGTGGCCGCTAGGGGTGTTGAAAGCGGTCTTCCATTCGTCGCCCTCCCTGATGCGCAAGAGGTGGTAGGCATTCCGCAGGTCCAGCTTGGTGAAGATGGCCGCCCCCTGGATAACATCAAACGCCGAGGACATCAGTGGAAGCGGGTAGCGGTTCCTGACCGTGATCTTATTGAGCCCTCGGTAATCGATGCAGGGGCGCAGGGAGCCATCCTTCTTCTTGACGAAGAAGAAGCCTGCCCCCGCGGGAGAGGAGGATGGACGGATGATGCCAGCTGCAATGGACTCCCGGATGTACTTGTCCATGGCCCCCCTCTCTGGCTCAGACAAGGCAAAGACACGACCCCTAGGAGGCGCTGTGCCAGGCTGGAGGTCAATAGCACAGTCATACGGACGGTGCGGGGGCAGGGACACCGCACGGGACTTGCTAAAGACTGTTGCTAGGTCGTGGTATTCGGGGGGCACTCTGGAGACGTCTGGCCTCCCCTCGGGAGCTGGTCCACCCAAAGAGCAAGAAGGTCGGGAGTCGAGGAGGCAGCTGGCTGAACAGGAGGCACTCCACTCCCGCACCTCATGGCGGGCCCAGTCGATCACCGGCCCGTGTAGCGCCAACCAGGGATGACCCAGGACAATAGGGGAGCGAGGTGTCTCGGTCACAAACAGCCGGATCTGCTCGCGGTGGTTACCGGACGCCAGCAGCTGGATGGGAACGGTCCGAAAGGACACCTTAGCTAGGGGTTGCCCACCCAGCCCTGAGATGGACAATGGGCTGGGAAGATGGCATAGGGGAACCCCCCACTCAGCGGCAGCTCTGGCGTCGATAAAGTTTTCCTCAGCCCCCGAGTCAATGAGGGCGGTGGTCTTGCGGGAGCGGCCCTCCCAGGTCAGGGTCACCGGAACGCAGGTCCGGCGGTAGGAGGAGGTCTCCTTGGATGAAGCACCCACCAGTACTCCTCCAGACGCTAGGGGGCGCTGTTTAGACAGACAGCCTCGCACCGCATGACCCTGCTGGCCGCAGTAAAAACACGCCCCCGACCTCCTTCTCCGTTGGCGCTCCTCCTGGGTGAGCCGGGACCTCCCGATCTCCATGGGAGATGCCTCCCCAGGAGGGGGTGTGGTGGTGCTTCTCCTCGGCTGGTCCTGAGGCGACGCACGACTGGGACCCAGGGGTTGGATCTGACCAGCGGGGGCAGAACGTCGGCCAGGGCTAAGGGTGAGCGCCCTCTCCTCCAGGCGGCTGTCAATACGCAGGGCCAGGTCTATAAGGGCCTCTGGAGACTCAGGGATCTCACAGAAGAGCAGTCGGTCTTTGACTGGTTCGGACAGCCCCTGGAGGAACACGTCACACAGCGCCTCCCTGCTCCAGCCCGACGTGGCTGCCACCGTCTGAAAATCGATGGCGTAGTCCGCCACCGATCTCCTCCCCTGCCTCATCCTCAGCAGCTCCCGTCCTGCGGCTCTCCCCTGCTTGGAGCGGTCAAAGACACGCAGTAGCTCCTCCGCCAAGGCCTGGTAGGTGGTAGTGCAGGGCTGCCGAGCCTGCCATGCGGCAGTTGCCCACAAGCGAGCCCGCCCCGTCAGCTGGGAGAGGACGAAGGCGACTCGGGCCGGCTCTGAGGCGAAGGTGGAGGGCTGCAGAGCGAAACACATCTCACAGGAGGTGAGAAAAGCCCTGCAGAACCCTGGTTCTCCACCGTACCTTTCGGGCGGTGGAAGGCAGGGCTCAGGACCAGGGTGGACAGCTGGCTGCAGCTGAGGTGCTTCTGCGCCGGGCTGGCGCACAGGGGTGATGGGTGGCTGGTGTGCTGCAGGAGCACGGGGCTGGACAGCTGGCATGATGGGACCCTGGCTGGGACTTGCCCGGGGAAGGCTGGCCTTCAGTGTGGCCAGCGCAGCTGTCAGCTCCTGGATCTGCTGCCGTTGATGCAGCAGCTCAGCCTCTCGCTGGGCGATCCTGCACTCCATCCCGCTGGTGTCAGGGAGACAGTGTCTACTGATATGGAATCAGTGACACCAGATGCGGGAAAAGGGAATGAGGATTTTATTTAAACCAAAACAAAACAGGCACGAGGGCCAACAAAAAACTTGGCCCAAAGGGTTGCAAAAACAAACTAAGGTATGCTACTCAGAGCTATAAACAAAAATGCAAAATGGCAAAAAACAAAAGGCA
This sequence comes from Gymnothorax reevesii, assembly GCA_029721435.1. NCBI lineage: Eukaryota > Metazoa > Chordata > Actinopteri > Anguilliformes > Muraenidae > Gymnothorax > Gymnothorax reevesii. The sequence goes on from CM056573.1 coordinate 175,002,400, forward strand.
CTGGAAACTCCAGGCAAGAAGAACAAGAAAAATAAATAACCAGACTATATATATATACACAAGACAAAGGGCTAGGACAAGACTAGGGAACTTGACAAGAACTTGGCTAAACGAGATGCGACTAGAAACAAACTTGAGACACTGTCTGCCAGCCAACTTCCACCGCAACCAGATAAAGGCTTGGAAATCATGACATGAGGGGTAACACCTGGAGAGAGAGAAACAAGAGGCATGGCAAGATCAAGACATGGACAGAGATTGGATGACATGACCTGCTCATTAAGAGAATGAGCGTGCTCAGCTTAAGTACCAATTAAGTATGCAGTTTGGAAGCAAGCATGAATGTTAAGAACAGAAAAGCACAGCAAGATCTTGAAATAGCAAAGCAGGAATCATGACAATAAACTCCCTGTCTAAATTAGTAATATTAGTAATGTGCCTATCTAAGAATTACACCACCCAGTGAGTGTTAGTAAATGTTAGTAACTTAAAAACAGTCAATTGCCAATTAAGCTTAGACAGCCCCGAATCAGCACAGCACAGAAGGAAGGGAGAAACTACAAAGCCAACCAGAGCTCAGAAATGTGCAACAACGAAGGCACGGGGCGGAACGCAGACAAGCGGTGGAGTGGCATGGCAGACCTGGCATGAACAAAAACATGGAAAAGTAAAAACATGGACAAGGAACATGAATTATGAAACACTATGACTATGAGCATGAACATGAACTATGAAACTATGAAATCTTGAACTATGGAACATGAAACTGTTAAAACCATAAACAATACTGTTCTGGCCAAAGGCCAGAACCCTGGAACACAACAGAAAATTGATTTTTTGAGGCCATGGACAGCATATTTTAATTTTCTCAGTAATAAAAGCAGATATCCTTAAATCCCTCAGTATTTGTTTTTTCATCTTATATGTTAACAAAATGAAAAAACCTGACTTTATCAGATGTTTAAATTTATCTTCCTAAAATATATGCAAATTAGTGCATATTTAATGAGATAATGCCTGATTTGCTTATTCAAACATAAAAATTTCAAAAACTTGTAATACAATTTTTTTTCATACTCATGCAAGTAATCAACTGAGGAAGTTTCATGATGATATATTTTATTTAAAATTTTTACCCTATTCACCTGTTGTGTCTCGCCTTAATAAGCCATCACAGTTTCTCTAGAGTGACCACATCAAAAATATCACTGTGAAAGCGAGGTTATTAATAATTACAGGCTTATATAAACTATATTGGTTTTGATTATTCAGTAAATGACTTGTGTGATTATTAATCGAGTGATCTTGCCCTTGAAAGCAGGGAAGCTCGAAAGCAATTCACGACATTCGAAAATTCTGTATTGCCAGCGTTACCGCTAGGGGGATGTGTGAAGGAGCGATCGGGAACCAGTCGCGAGAACCAGGCAATGCAGTGGAACTGGTTTTATTAATAAAGGGGGAGAACCCCTCCAGGGCAGAAGGCAGAAGTACAGAGTCCACAATCCAAAAGTCAAAATCCAGTTGGGCAAAGATAGAATCAAAAACCAGGGCAGCAATCACAGTAATCGTAGTCGGACAGAAATGGGTCTGGTACACAGGATTAGTTCTATCAGAGAAGCAAGCCAGAATCCACAGAACGTAATCCGAATTGTTACCAGGGCAGCAAACAGAGATCTCGTAGTCAGGCAGAAAAATGGTCAAAACACACAGATGCAACAGTAATCCAAAATCACAAGGGCAGAAATCGAAAGTTGGGCAATCCAGTCAGAAAGATAAATTACTAAGAATCGAGGCGAGAAACCTGGCACAGGAAGCTAGGAAGATACGATCTGACACGGAACTGCTAGAAAAGATATCTTATATACACATTCGTGGTGAACACATGACCAGGGAGAAACAGGTACAATAAATGATACAATAATCAGGGTTGACACATGAGGAATAATCTAATTACATGAATCTGGCCAAAGCCAAAACGCTGACAGGGATTACAAGACAAACCTATGTACAAAACAACAGCTCCGGTTAAGGAGTTCTAAAGTGCATAGTTTAAAGAAAAGGAAAGCCTAAAGTATAAGTGGAAATCCACAGAAGCTGCAGCAGAGATAATCAGGGATAGGCAAGGAGGCAGAGACTAAAATTGGGGACTGCTGAGAGATCGTTAATCAATTAGTATGTGCAGCTATACAATCCCGAGTGCATGTTAGTAAATTAGTAAAAATATACTATGTTAATATGTGTTAGCAATTATCGAAAACAACAAACTGTTAGTATGGATTAGTAGATAGTAAAAGAGAGAGGAAGGAAGCACACAAAATAATGAAAGAAGGTTAATACCCAGAAACCAATATATCACCCGAATGAGTGGCATGCAAGACTAGGGACCGTGGGCAAAGACCTACATAAGACAAGACAGGGTAGACGAAGTGCAATGCATGGAAAGGAAAACATGGCAAGATAACTAATGATCTAAACATAAAAAATAATAAAACAAGGAAATCCATAAACATGGCAAAGCCAGGCACAGAACTTAAACAAGACATGAGCATAATCAGAATCACAACAGGATGTTGGTTTTTACGAAAGTAATTTTTAATCGAAAATGTGCGTCATATACTATAGGCATAATGTGTGGAAAAAATTGCAATTCTACAGATAAAGGTCTAGTGCCTGAAGCCAGGTAAAGCCCTTGTGTTCCACCGCTCTGCGTTTGGAATCACACGGACTACAGAGGGAGAGGGATCGGCATGGTAACCGAACAGAGTCTTGAAAAACATGTTGGTGCTCAGTATCAGTGTGCAGTGGATTTAGTGACAGATCTGGGACAGGGGACTATTTTTAATCCTCACCCTAAGACCCGGGCTTACATGCATGCACAAACGTGTGCTCCTACACACACACACACACACACACACACACACACACACATGCATGCAAGCACGCACGCAGGCACGCACACACACGCACACATGCACGCACCGCACACACGCACACACACACACACATGCACGCAAGCACGCACGCGCACACACCCACACACGCACACACACACACACCAGCGGCAGCAGAATTCTGGATTCTGGTTCATTAGTTGATTGCAGCTCTGGAGGGCCCAGTACACATGAAGCTGCCAGGTCTGTTTTGGCCTCTCAAACGTGGCGTTTTCTCAGCTCATTAATGAAGCTTTATAACAGCTCAGCTGGAGAGACACACACTCCCAGTCTCATATGAGCAATGAGCAATGTGGACCGTGTGGTCAAACTGCCCAGTTACCCAGAAACCCCTCATTCTGAGCTGGCACGCGTTGATTATGTGAGCATCAGTTTTTAGACACTTCCCCTCTGCTCTGTAATTGGCCCAATGTTAACCGCAGTCTGACTGTAGCTTTAGTCTGAGCGGCACTGAACTGTCATTAGTAGAGGGTCCAGAGAAAGATGCACAACAGCTACAGGAACACTGGTGTCAAACTCTGGTGGCTCAACCCCCACTGAAATCAAGTGATCTGAAGTATATTGAAATCAAATACACCATCACAACAGGCAAAAAAAAAACATTTGAATATTACTTAATCTACAAAATCTATTCAAATAACTGCAGATTTTACACTACCAGTCAAAAGTTGTGGAACACCCCAATTTTTCCAGCTTTATATTGAAAATTATGCAGTTTAGCATCTCATTGTGCTGTGGTATAAAAGCATAGACATGATAGAGCAAATATCAACAAACAAATCATGAAATCCATTTATAAACCAAAATGTATTCTAAATTTTTGACTCAAAGTAGCCACCTTTGGCAGATATAACAGCCGAACACCCTTGAGGCATTCTTTCTACAATGGAAATCGAATATTCTCCAGAAAGTTCTTTGCAACTCTGCTGCAGATGTTCCCATAAATGTGTGGCAACTGTAGGTTGCTTTGGTTTCACTCTTCTGTCCAGTTCATCTCAAACCATCTCGATGGTTTAAGTCTGGAGACTCTGCTGCCATCCATGTTTTCAAGCTGACCATCATGTTCTTTTTTCCTACGGTAGTTCTGGCAGAGCTTGGACTTATGTTTTGGGTCATTATCTTGCAGTAGGATCAACCCCTGACCAACGAGGCACATACCAGAGGGTACTGCATTGCGCTGCAGAATGTTGTGGTCGCCGTTTTGGTTCAGGGTGCCTTTTGCTCTATAAATCACTGACCCTGGATCCAGCAAAACAGCCCCAGATCATCACGCTTCCTCCTCCATGTTTGACAGTTGATGTCACACACTGAGGAACCATCCTTTCACCTACTCGACGGCGTACAAAAAACCTGGGTAACCTTACCAATTGATTAAAACTTCAGGCAATTCACCACTTAACTTTGTAACATTTCAAGCTATTCATTAGACCGGAAATGCATTATTTAAAAAAAAAAAAAAAAAAAACTAGATAGTGTATATATTGCAAGACTATTATGGAAAATGTTGGTATTGCTACATAATATTTCAATAATTTCAGTACAGTTCATTACTTCAACATATTCAAAATACTTTGTTGTATAACCTGAAACTAAGATGGTGTGAACCTAACGTTCCCCAAAGATCTGTTCAATTTGTCACATGTCAAAATGTGGAGACATTCTCATTACTGAGAGGGTCATGGCATTAACAGGTGAGGCAAATCCTGACTCTGTGGAGAGGTTCTCTCCCGTGTCAGAGATGACCTTTTTATCATCACTGCTTGTCTGTTCTCTCAGCCCTTTTGATTTTTTAATTTGATCTGTTTTTTTTCAATCCAGTAGAACTAGTTGAAGCTCCCATCCGATGACAATACTGTTTTAAACTGAGTATCTGCAGCACAAGGTGGCGCTAATATTAGCTCTGTGTTCACGTTCTGAACTCAAGTCCTCCAGGATTATTTTATCGAACTCTGTGTGGGTGGGAATTTTATTTTATAATGAATATTTCTCATGTGTTCGTATAGCACATTCTTCCTTCATATTGATCCAACGACTTTATGTATTTTAATATGGTGTTTTAGCAAACTTCAAGCTCTGTGACTTGAAGTTTATATCACATACATTTTTATAATAAGCTGCTGATGGGCTGAAGACCCTGATCAGACAACCCTGCAATGTTGTGAGGAAAACTGTACTGCACTGAATATATGAGCCATGCACATGGTGGTGCTGCTGTTAAATTTGCTAATATTGAGGTTCTGGGTTTGAATCCCTTATGGGTTAGTTTATGAAGATGTTCTGGGTTTGTGTCCATGACGGGTTTATTTATAAAGAGTGAATGGGTTTGAATCCTGGCAGTTGGCTTTGTTTATAAAGAGGATTTGGTTTTGAATCCCCTGTGGGTTTTATTCTGCCTGGATGTGGCTCCATGTTTCACACATGCTTAAGATCTCATGCTGGAACATTTTAAGTTTCGAGTGCAGATGGTCTTGAGTGGACTCATATGTTTGTACTCTGCTGGTGGTGAATTAACTCCAGATGTGTTTCTGCGCAGTAAATCAGGCTCTTACTGTATAAGGCTATCTCCTTTTGAACCAGTCTGTGATAGGAGCTGGTTCAGAATAGTACATCACCTGTTGCATGAATGACAATTTTTGTACTTATGTGTTATAACAACAGTTGAAAACAGGAAATGGATTGGCAGATACCAGTGTAAATGTGTTATTCGTCTGTTATAACTGCAAGTCATGGGCAGAGAATGGCCAAGTAAATACTAGGGTGATTGTGTCATACATGCTTTATAACTACAGCACAAAAGAGAGAGTTGACTACCAGACACCACTGTGAATGTGTTATATTGGTCTTGTAGGTCAGTAGTCAGAGTAGACAAGTGTAAACTAGCATGAATGTGTTGTTCATGTCTTATAACTGCAAGTGCCAGTATGGATGATTAATTAATATTTTATAACCATAAGCCATAAAAGAAAGTGGACAAACAGATGCTAGAGTGATTGTGTAATTCATGTATTATAACTGCAGGTGAGACAAGAGAGTTAACCTGCAGCTACCAGTGTCAGTATGCTATTAATATTTTATAACTGTTGGTGAGAGAAGAGAGCAGACAAGCAGATGCTGATGTAAATCCCTTAACATATGCAATAAAACATTACAGTCGGTAAGTAAGGTATAATCAACTTGTAGGTGTGCATCACACGATTTAAAGGCATGACGCGGAGGCAAATCCAATTTTGATCAAATTTGAAACGAGCTCATTTTGTGTATTAAATTGTAAAATTTCTCAGTTTCAACATTTGCTATGTTATCTGTGTTCTATTATGAATAAGATATTGCCTGGTGTGATTTGAATGTCATTGCATTTTGATTTTACTCGCAATTTACACTTTGTCCCAACTATTTAGGAATTGGGATTGAGCAATTGCTGTCACTTGGCATTCATCGTCGTCTCTCATTAGAATTTTTCAAAAATTTTTTCCTCTGAAACTACAGAATTGATCCAGACTTAAAATCAGCCACAAGCATCCTTAGGATGTCTACTTTAAAAATTGTGTCGATTATGCCCGCCATCTGAATAACATGGCCGGTGTTACTAAAAGTAGAATATAGAGGTAAAACCACTCATTAAACCTATATCTCAGGAAGTAAAGCAGCTATAAAAAAAAATCTTACCTCAAAATACCCCACAGATGAAACTCTACAAAAGTGTTCAAAGGATTAAAATCATACAATGCCTCCTTATAGGAGTTATTGGCCTTGAAATGTGAAATTTGACGATTTTGTGTTTCTTTGGCGTATATAATGAAAACTATAAGCGATAGACAAAAACTTTCAATCGCTAAAATGATGAGCAAATAAAGCTCTACATCACACTGAAATTGTTCAATGGGTCTTTATAGGAGTTATTCACTTTAAAACATCAAATATAATGATTTGAATCTGAATAAATCATCACATTCATTGGCTCATTAGATTCTTGAAATGATAAGCAGAATCCCCCGGAATTTCCATTTATATCAAATTTATTTATTTATTTATTTATTTATTTTCCATTTAAAAATCAATTTTATTAAATTATGGGACGAGGTCGGAATCGTAATCATGTTTTTTGTTTTTTTGGTATTTCATTAAGGTCCTGTACCTTGTATGCTACAGTACAGTATGTTTCTGTAATTCTAAGAATTACTCAATTTTCATACAGATCCAGGGGACCAATTCAGGCTCTCTAAGGCCTGGACTACACGTATCTGGATATTTTTTTAAGCGGATATTTTCTTCCTTGTTTAAAAAAAAAAAACTCTTTCCATACTACAGAAATATCTCTGTCTACACGAAGAGGCAAAGCTGAAAATGAGGCCTTTGAAGCCTGCAATGCCCTGCCCGGCCGATAGGTGGCAAAATGCTAAGAGTAAAATACCACAGAGGAATAACGTTTTGAGCATGCGCAGAGAAACGACGGCAGTTAAGAAATGGCCAGAGACGTAATGGTGAAGAAAACTGATTCTTTTGTGTGGACTGACAACGAAGTGGAGTTATTGCTTCATATAACATTACAATATAAACACAAGAAGGCGCAAGAAAATGTCGACTGGGAGTCGTGTTACACAAAATACCCAGACATCTTGGAGGAGTTTTTGGACGTGTAACGTGTATATGTCCGCCATTGTTGTTGACAACCGTTTTGCGCGTGTGTGAACGGCTTGTCGCTAGGCGCTTGATGTCACCGTGTCAACACCAGATCTGTTTAACCTCGCTAAATGGATCCACTGAATCGGATATTTTTTTATTTCTCCACTTTTTTATCCGTTTAAAAATATATCCGTTTATGTGGGTGAAATCACCATGTTCGTGTGGTTGAGAGGCCCAATCGGACAGAAAAATGTGCGTTTTAGGAATATATCGTATTTGTGTAGTCCAGGCCTAAGGCCTCTAGCTTAGATTCTTGTGAGGTTGTTTCTGATATCCACTGAGTTATTGTTACTATCAGTATATTCTGTTTCAGTCTTTTATTCTAAGAATTCCTTTTTAGCAGTTCTTATCCATTGTCCTCATCTCCAATACCTTGTCCTCCATCTGTAGTTTATATGTGGATATTGACGCTCTTATCTCAATATTAAAGAGCCTGGTCCGAGCAGGGCTTCCAGTCCTTTCCGCCCGCTGTCATGTTTACTGAGTGCACACATACTGACATGCACACACAATTCATAATTTACTTGTAGTAAAAAAAAGAAGAATTTGATTGAATATTTTGTCATTTTATCAATCTTGTTCTCTGGAATTGAATAAATTGTGTACAATGACAAAAAAAAAAAAAAAACCCTTATGATTTGACAAACATTTTTCGCCAAAGCACACTGCATATGGTGAGTTAGCAGAGAGCCAGTGATACAAATTTATCAAAAAGACAAGGATCTCTTGCAATGTTTTTTCATCTGAGAGAAATTCATCGAAAGTGTCTCATTCTTTCAGGAAGAAAAGGAACAGGATAAGATGAGATTTTACACTGAGAAGTGTTGGCAAAAATACAAAGTTTAAAAGGCAAAGCAGACATTTAGCAGCGACACGCAATATAAATGCCATGGGCTGTGACTGGATCCTGCAGAAAACAAGCTTTACTTCGCTTTTAAAAATGTTTTTACCGCTGTGTATTTCTTTCACATTTTATGTAATGTCAGTCAGCAGAGCCGTTGACATTTAAAATGCACATTTGGTCTGAGATAATAGTTTCACACTTTCAGCTCCCCTGTCAGAGCGGCTTGGAAAGAGCCCAATCATCCAGATTATAATGGAGGGAAACGGGTCCCCATCCACACACACTTCTGGGTAAGAGGGTGACATTCTGCTGCGGCTGCAGTCAAGAGTGAAATAATGACATGTACTCTCATTTATGCTTTATGACAGAAACAATATGGAATAATAATATAAAATAGCACAAGCGTGAGAGAGACGTAGAGAGAAAATTTCAATTATCGTGCTGAGCAATGCTTATACATCTCAACAGTTTCTTTCTTCAGAGCATTTGTGTCTCTGCGTGTGCATTTTTGTTCGTGTGCCTTTGTGTTTCTGTGCGTGTCTGTGCTTGCATATGTGTGTGTGCGTGCGTGTGTGTGTTTTGTGTGTACTCAGGCTTTTCTCTTTGCAAATGATCTTCTGTCCTTTGTCAGTCATTCTCAGTGATGGAGTCATTTGCTGAAATGAATGGGCCTGTGGAGGGATTACTGAGCGACTCATTAAGTTTCCAGTTAATGATGTGAGGCTAGTACCTGCGACTGATGCCGCTCTTTAACCTCTTCCTCTCCGGAGTTGCCATCAGAGGGGTCCCGGCACTGCTCTCCCCTTAAAACGCATTACATCTCCAAACCCGCTCCCATTTTGTCTTCTAAATTTTACTTCAGGAAAACAGGAAAATAAAATACAGTTAATTCGTTTCATCTGCATGTTCCAATATTACATGTAATAAATACTTGACTTGTACTTGGTTTCTGATTTATCCTCATTTCATTGAGTGTATAATCATCACTGCACACTGCTGGATGCTTCTTTCTCACAGTCTAAACTTTGTGGGTGACAAACGAGAGCAGCAGGCAGTCAAAAATGGGAAGAGAATTAATAAACATTACTGTCGACAAGGAAAGAAAGCGGATAATGAAAATGCAGATGTGTGGTTTGATTCACTAAATATTATTGAGTTTGAGCCCATAGACCTGTGTGTGGAATGCAGCTATTTTTCAGTTGTTCTGACATCAAGAGGTAGAAAGGTCATTGTCATCTTTTTTTCAGAGAGTCAAAGTGAGATCAATACAATGAATCTCAGCATAGTTACAGTGGGGAAAAATAATAATTTAGCATGAAAACAATCTCTGGCATGGGGTTTTCGGCCTGGGAAACATAAATGGGTTAATAAAATGATTCACTATTTCTCTCCCATGGCATGAGCAGGGATGATGGAGAGGATGATGGAGAGGGGGCCAATATTGAAATGGAGAGATGCTGAGGAGGGAATTAATTAAAGTGTAGCTGCAGGGCTCTTAAAACATGAATCTCAGCACTGTAGCAAGAACTGAAATGTTAAATTTAGGCTACAATTCGGACCGCTAGCATAAATAATGTGCATTCACTGTACCAGTTAGGTTAATGGTGGAATGCTACATGGCTAAGATCTGGGCCGGATCTGCCATATGGGTAATCTGGGCACGTGCGCAGGGGCCCTTGGGCAGGGAGGGGCCTTCCGTGATGGGAGAGTTTTTTTACGCTTTTTGAAGTTCATTACGAGAAGAGAAAATGATTTGCACTGAAACGATTATCATTAGCGTGAAGGTATAGTCATTTAAGCGAGGACGCTAGGACTTTACGACAAAAGCAAATTGAGCATCGGTGGTATTTTATCCTTCTAATGTGCGACGCGCACCGTTGTTGCTTTGCCACTCACCACAGTAATAAGGCTAGCGTACACTGTTCCCTGAAAACAATTCCAAGTTGCCGTACTGAATCTACGCTCAAAGCTGAAAATCTCATCATTATTGTGATTTTTTTCCCCATTAACCATGCCAAAATCGTCCCAGATAGCAAGCTCCTTCGCTCCGGATCTGCCACGGATCTGCCCCGTCTCCAGCTGATCCGGGGAATATCCGCGGTAGATCCGGAGCGGAGGAGCTTGCCCTCTGGGAAATGAAGTTGAGAGGTGCACGAACCATAACATGAAAACGGGTCGCATGATTACTTTTAACGCATTTCCAAGTGAAGTTTCACATCCTGAATGCCACAGAAAGTGTATTTATCCGGTTACAAAAATTTGTCGTTAATAGCAATGGAACTACCTGGACTCCTGCAAAACTTGAACTTTTTAATAGTTTGATTTGATTCTGCTTTGTCAGGGTAATCTCGCGGGGGGGGATGACAAGTAGCGCACTGAAGACCCGAATTACACCGCGTGTCATCGTTTAATACAGTAATTAAAATCTTACCTTGATTTTTTAAAAATGGCATCTTGTTAGTAAATAGAGCTTGGGCTCAGGGTTGACGACGCACATTGATTATGCGTCGTTGTCATTCACCTCCTGATGGTATTAGGCTTATCAAAATTTGTTTGGGTCCGAGCTAAGTCTAAGTAAAACTTGTCTGCTTTATTTCTCCTTTATCGAATACTTGCAATGATTTCACCAGAAAAGCCAGTGCTGGACTTATACTGTCGATCAGTAAATAAGATTGCATTGCCCATCACTTTGTTAGTTTCATTTTATGGGTTTATGTGCTTCAGAATCCAATTATCATATTGAACATTGTGTTTCCGGTATCAGTTCAAACTTGCAGTGCCGTCTTAACTTGCAGCTGAAATGATCATATACTTTCACTTGGTGGGAGGTTGTTTGGTGGATCTTTTTATTATATTGAAGTTACGCAGAACAAGCAAGTGCTGGAATTATATCGTTTAGATCACCAGAAATGTGGGTGCAATTTATCTTGTTGCATGGTATATGGTTGCATGGTGTAGGATAAGTTTGTTGTGAACACAGATTGTTTCAGGCATGCAGTCAGCATAATAAACAATGCATTGATATTTACTTTTTAAAAGAAGAGAAAGTGTTATGTCTCCAACCCCCGTCCGCCAGCACCCACCAGCACCCCCGACGGCAAGTCATTTTTGAATTTGGCCAATCTTTTATTTGACTTGCTTGTCTGAAGGGACAAGCGGGAAAAAATCCTTTTTGTAGCACCCTGACTGCACAGGCATACTCGCACCCGACTCAGCTGGACTTTGTCATTCAGCCTTTGATCAATCGGTTGGTTGGACGTTCATATAATTAAGGTCAGCTTTCGCCCCATGTGTGTGGGTGTATTCTGGGTGTGTATTCTGGGTGTCAGTAGCTTTGTCATCGCCTTCTTTGGAAAGTGAGGGTGTTAGGGAAGGGAGGGGGGCCCCACCATGAGCTTCAGTGCCTGGGGGCCCCTGGGGGTATCAATCCAGCCTTGGCTAAGGTGGTGCATTTCAGAGAGGTAGAGACGACCACGGCCTGGGTTCAAAGCTGAACTATGCCAGTACTGGCTGCAGCTGGTAGCATTTTCAGATCGGCGCACAATTGGCTTAGTGCTGCTGGGGATATGGGAAGGACAGCCGGTTCAGGTTATAGCAGTATTCGTCGCTCAAGCGCCTCCTACTTGCCAGCTGGGTGCTCGTTAGTAAAATTCTGAAAGGGTTTCCTCTGCCCTCGTCCTGAGCTCGTTCCAAGTGAGAGAGTAAGTAGGAGATGCAGTAGCGGAGTTCCAAGCAATGAGTGTAAAGTTGTTGCGGCTGACAGGCACGTGCTTCAGAGGAGAGCTGCAAACTGTCTTTGTTCTCCTGAGATGGCATCATGAGTCACATATGAACATGCTTCTGTACACAGTTCACCAACTGGATTACTGGATATTCCAGATTTGTGTGGGATCGAAGATGTCAAATTTGTTTTTAAAAAATGCAAACCACAATAACTCCTGACAATTTACTGAGATCATTCAGTCTCAAAATCTGGCTCTGAGATCAAACAGTGACGCCCAAACTGGGAATTCAGCCTGTTGAGACGGCCGGGTCGGCTTCAAAGCTGTTACACTTATGTGCTACACTCTGAAATGAAATATTAGAATTGGTGAAATCAGTTGATCAGACTCAAACATGCAATATCAAAGGAAAAACTTGTCAGATGCCATGTGTTTATGGACAGATTGGTCAAATATGCTGTTCAGGTGGACTAATCAAACATTTGAGTTTTTCAAAGCTTGAACTCAGAGTGGGGGAAGAACTGAGGGCTCAATCAAAGACTTTAGAATGTAAAAAAAATGTGCTGAACTTATGTCAATGTATTGTGGTAAGGACGGACATTGCAGAGGGCTGAAGGTTTAATGTGTTCTTCTTGGCTGGCGTTAATTCAAGTAACTTCCTGGCTGGTGTGAATCTCAAAAATGGATATTTTTCTCCGTTCAAAGACGGGGCACAAAAACACTATGGTTACAATTAATCTGACTCCATAATACATTTAGAATACCAAATTTAGTTATATCCTCGTTAAATATCTGACTCCATAATATATTTAGAATACCAAATTTAGTTATATCCTCGTTAAATATCTGACTCCAAATTAGAATTAGAATTGACAGTTTGGGGACTGCATGCATGAATCTCAGGGCAGTTACGCCATCAGATTCGTCTGTGAAAACCAGTTACTCAGACTCTAGGGAAAAACATGAAGTTGATTATACCTCAAATTCCTAACAGACCACCACCGTCGCTGCATTAATGTTCCCGGGTTTTAACACCATGTCCCGATCTTAGGTTCGTGGGTTAGAATAGAGGTTGGAAGTCAGCCATCACTGCAATAGCCTCTGTTGGCATATATCTACAGCAAACCCAGATTTAAATACGCCCATGGGTTCCTTAAGGGAATTTAAACGGATAACCGACTTTTCGTCCATGGGTTTCCTTAAGGCTAAATCCCCAGAACCAGCAATATATAAACCCTTTATGTAAGTAGATCATGGTTGTCTCTCCAACTTAATAAAACCAATTCCCACACCGGGCCGCTGGCCAGTCGTTCCTCAGTGGGGATAATACCCCTAGGTATCCGCCGAGACGGGGCTAGAAAGAATGTATAAGTGTTAAGAGTCACAGAGACCATGCAAGCTGAAAGGAATAACAATAATTTAATCACCAGGTAGGCACAAGCTTAGATCAAACAAATCAACGTTAAGCCAATTATCAGTTACACACAATTTAGAAAGAGAGAATAAATTCTTACCTGGGAAAAATGGAGGCCGCACCACGTGCCTAAAGAGAACTCAGATGCCACCCTCCCTGCCCACCTAGATCCGCTACTTACGCGCAAACCCAAGTGCACAGAACCGAGGTGGCATGTGATCCTCCATAATTAAAAGACTACTCACCCTTCCGCATGCGAGATCTCGAAATTCGGACCTCCTTCCAATGGCTAGAACCTCTTGCTTTGAAGCCCGAAGCCCCACCTCTGATCAGGGGGGTCGAATTTGGGTTTTCCCCCATTTGGGGGTGTAATAAACTTCCTAGCAGAAAGAGGAGACTAGGGTCATTGCCAGCGCAAAATCTAACCAATTTTCAGGAGTTTCCCAATGAGGTTGAACCATAATTTCAAGGGAAACGAAACATGCTCCATTCAACTCCTTAGGGACAGTGATGTGACTTTCACAGGAGACTTAGGACCCGCAGGGCTTTGCCCCCACTGAGCAAAGCCAGAGATGCTACCCCCCACAGGCAGGCTGCAGGAACATCCTAGGTTATAAAGGTTTCATTGCTGGCTCTGGATTGTGCTAATCAACCAAATGTTCAGATTCTACAGTGGGATGTGTGGCCAGTGAATTCAGTCCAAATCTCAAGAAAATGGGCCAAGGTGAAGACAACTTCCTGAAAGAATTTTGCCCCACCCCCAACTTACTCCCTGACCACTGACAGCACAGAACCTTCTCCTGCCCCCGCCCACAACCTAGATTCACCATTGGTGAAAGTCTTCATTTAACTTCATGAATCTGTATGCAGAAGTGGACACAAGACATCAATCAGCAAAATAACATTAACATGGCTTATACTGAATTTAGTTTTTTATTCAGTGTGCTTTACCTTGAGTTTTTCAGTCACTGTGATAGATACAGCTCACACTGTCTCTGTGTTGAAGGCAGTGTAGAAAATACTAACTCTTGAGCAGAGTCCATTAAATCAAGTTGGACAGCAGAGAGACAGACCCATGAGGACAGATGACATCACTTACCAGCCTTTCACTACACTTGTCTGCAATCTGATTTGCTAACAGGAGCCCTCTTCACTGCTCGTGCTGTGAATGACCTCAGAATTGGCGTGAGCTAATGAATCAGCTAAGTGAGCCTGTTTGTACAACAGCTAGAGTTACCCAGAGCGATTTCTCTTCAAATAACTGTTATCATTTACATGCACATATTTCTGCAAACATATGCACAAAAACCCACATGGACGAACGCACATTAACACATGCGTAAAACATATGTCTAAATACTGTTTGCGCACACATGCACAAACGCACGCACACACGCACACACACACACACACACACACGCACACACACACACAGAATCGTTGTTTAAGGTAGAAGCAGTTGTTTTGCCCTTGGATAGATACTTTATCTCTGGAGTTGCTGTAAACACGCAGTGGGGTTTGAGAGGATTACAGTTGACTGCCCCCAGTGCTCCAGAAGGAGTATTTTCAGTGTTTTCCCTAATAGGATGGGAATATATATACACACACACACCGGTATATATGAAATTTTATCTTTCTGACTCAGCTTGTTACTCTCTCCTCTCTCACAATCTCCCTTTCTTTCTTGGTCATTTTCTTTTTATCTCTCTGTGCCTCCCTCCCTCGCCACCTGCACCTCTCTCTCTCTCTATCTCTCTCTCTCTCTCCCCCTCTCTCTCTCTCTCTCTCTCTCTCTGGACATCTCTGGCCACACTTCCCACAGCTCAGGAGTTCATCACTCATCTTCACTGATAAGGCTCGTGTGTGTGTGTGTGTGTGTGTGTGTGTGTGTGTGTGCATGTGCATGTGTGTGTGTGTGTGTGTGTGTGTGTCTGCCTGCGCGAGCATATGTGTGCGTGTGTGACAGACTGTGCACATATGCACATGAACTGAATTTGTGCCCCCCTGTGTGTGTCTATCAGTATGTATGCATGATTTTGTGACGGCTTGTGTTTTGTTCTCAGTCTATAACAGCTCAAGTTTATTTGAAAATAAACGTCAAATATTAGTAAGCAGATTTCCAGCAATGGCAATGCACTGATTGGTATATCTTGCTAAATGAACCCTGATTGAGTATTCTCAGTTATTTTCTGATTATTGGAGGAAATGACTTATCAATGACATCAGCTGCCACAGCCTGGAGCAGATGTCATACGTGTGAGAAACTTCTCATTGAGTTCGACAGACTGCTGTCACACAGTCAGCAAGTGTTGCAGAATTTACCAGAACTGTTTATTTTTCAAGTTCTCGGATTCTCACGCTTAATAACCCACCAGGGGAATTAACAGACAAATCTGTTAAGAAACCGAAACAGGCTGCATCCCTATTTTAGCGTATGCAGTGACCTTCGAGCTGTGTCCTCCATTTTACATTCACACACACGGTATTTTTAGAATCTCTTTTCTCCTGTTACAAACCCAAACAGCCAGCCGATAAAATTCTTCTGGAACTGCTTCATGGCACCACTGTGTGTTGTCACATGCCAAAATGTTGGCCCACGCTCTCAGTCAGAAACCGGGATCTCAGGCAGAAACTGACGCGGGGCGTGGCGGCCGCTGTGGCCACAATCGGTGGCCAAACAGTCATAAACTTGGTCAAGTAACACGCATTGGTCGTCGGGGACACCAGACAACACCTACAACAAAATAAAAATAACAAAAAGACAGAAAAATGCAATCATCATAAAAAAAAAACTCCCGGGGCTCAGGCTAGGGGAACCTAGGACCCAAAATAAAAAAAAATACAAAAAAAAGAACTGTCAAGCGCCCTGTCCATCAGCTCTCAAGGGGCATTTTCCATTGGTAAGTGATCAATTACCTACTGTAGACTCTTCTTCTATCTATAAGTAAAGTATTATGGCAATAGCATGTCCGTCGGGTTGAGTTTGGTGCACTTTGACCGGTTTCTGACTTAGATTCGGTTTCTGACCGATATACCGATATTTTGAGCTTAAAGACACCTGTTCTGTCTTGCTATTGTTTTTTTCAGCAGCGATGGGATCCCAAGGGGGGAAAAAAACACTGTAGGACTGTAGGGTTTCTAATTTC
This sequence comes from Gymnothorax reevesii, assembly GCA_029721435.1. NCBI lineage: Eukaryota > Metazoa > Chordata > Actinopteri > Anguilliformes > Muraenidae > Gymnothorax > Gymnothorax reevesii. Next base: position 175,019,160 of record CM056573.1, read on the forward strand.
AGGTGATATACCTCTTGACAACACTTATATGCATTTATAACACGCCATGCTCCCATTTGCGCTCCCTTATTAGTTCAATGGTTTTCAGCTGTGCAACAAATTTGCCGAAGGGTTTTCTAATAATAAATTAGCCTTATAAAATGCTTAACTTGGATTAGCAGCCATACCAGGAGATTGATGCAGAGGACTGACAGTTGCTGATAATAGGCCTCTATGCAAAAATGTAGATCATTCTTTGAAAACATCTGATTAATTCTAATTGTTTGTGAAATGGATAAAAATGTTTGTGAAATAGAAAAAATGTTTGTGAAATGCAAGAAATTGTATTTTTCTTTGTAAAACAAAGAAATTTGCAAGTGATCCCAAACTTTTGAGCGGTAGTGTATATATATATATATATATATATATATATATATATATATATATACAGTATATATATACACACACACACACACATTTATTTTTCTTTCTTCTATTTATTGTTGTCAATGAAGAGACGTCATGTGAATATCCATTTTGATATGTTTCATGCTGGTGGTGAGTCGGCTGATCCATTGACTCTGGGTAGAATAATTTGAGCAGAACAAACCATTGTTTGTGGCTGAGTTGGTTAAAGGTTAGGGTTCGGCACAGAGATAGGGATAGCATTCCTTATGAGTTGGGTTAAGGTTTGGTAAAGGGATAGCATTCCCTATCAGTTGGGTTAAGGTTAGGTCAACAGTGTCATGGCTGCCACCTTTATAAGCTTGCCACATGTATAGACGCTCTAGAAAGTAAAGTGTAAATTCTCTTAACTGGATGTGAACTCGATGTTTTTCCACACCTGAATATTTAAGTCGGTATCTAGGAGGTTGTGTGTGGTATTCTTACCCAACTTTGTTTCAATGTTGTTTCAACGTTGAAGCAAATCTTGTTCAAATTTCAGTGTTGATTTGAGATCATTTTGTTAACCTTTTTGCAAGCATCAGAGTTGAACGTTGTTCAATCGCGTTTCAAGGTTGAAACGACAACTGACATAATTTCAACCATATTTCTACGTTGAAGGTCAGTCATGTGCTGGCTGGGTTGTATCATGATTTTCCTTAATAAAAAATATTGAAAGGGTAGATGTGATTCAGTTCTCACATTCAGCACTGTGCTGTGTTCAGATCCACACACTTACTTTAGGTTATAAACAGCCTGCTCTGACTTTTTTGTTTACATCGCTGTTTTTTTCCCTCACATTACAGGGATCGTGATTTTATTTCATTAACAGGATAATTCTGGGTTGCTGAACCCTGATCCTGAAAATCAACCATCCTGGGAGTGTCTCCCAAAACCATCCTAACTTAAGATGCTCAGAAATCGTTGTAAAGCAACGTGCATCTTAAGAACAGCAAGAGTCTTCACAATTTTTTTTTTTTTCCTGCGCACGTGTCATTTAAATATTATCGTATTTAATCATGACTCCTGATGTTGTTGTAATTGGGTAATTCATGGAACTTGAATGGCAATTGTTAATCATACAGTCACCAAAAACAAACAACAATTATAGACATATACCAATAATCATAATTACGCTAACAAAAGAGGAAAAGAAGAAATTAGATGCTATAACAAAAAGATATAACCTAATATCATATTTTAATTTGCTGAAATATGCATATGTGAGAGTCCACAGGAAAAGGGTGTATAAGCGATTTATTTGGTCTAGCGTCTACCAGCCTAATTTCGTAAATTGCCACCCCTAGTGCTGCCACCGTTTGTTTTCGAGTGTAACTACCTACTGCAAAGGATTCTGGGACACAATTAGTCAGCAATATTGGCAAGCAGTTTGCTAACGTCTGGCCAGGTTTGTAAAAGTCTGATTTTCTTCTCATCCATCCATACATGAAAACTTGAAAACTCTATGCGCGACGGAAGCGTACGTATCCAGGATTATGTACATGACTTTAGTTTTGTGTGTTTTACTTCCTATTTGACACTTAGGAATTTGGGGCAAGTCTGCCCTAATTTCGTAGGTAAATTTTCTTTAAAAAAATGGTCCCATCCTCCACATTTAGGTGGCAGCACCCCCTGTAACTACGTTGGTAATCACAGCACTCTTTCTACCTTCGGTCTGAAGAGTTCCAATGTGGAGTACATGCCACCATTCACAGTGGAGGATGGAAAATACGCAAAACTGCTACGAAATTAGGCTGGTAGACGCCAATTCGGTTAAGTGCATCTGATGATCCCTTACCAGGTACTAAACATAGAAAAACAGTTTTTCTCTAAAACGTAAAAAATCCCGTATACACCCTTCTACTGTGGACTGTCACACATACATATTTCAGCAAATTGAAATATTATACTTTACTAGAAGAAGCGTGAAAAGAATAATGAAGAAAACACAGAGGTGTCGCTGTGGTAATTAATGCAAATGGAGTTCTAGTCACAAGAGGGGAAATTGGGGCCTATTTTAAAAATGTCAAGGAAACGCCAGAGAGCATGGCTTCTCGCTGTCTCTTGATCATCACGTTTCACACACCTCGTTGCGGTCATTTTCTTTGAACTGTCGTTCCAAAAGATGGCTTCATTTTCATTAGTAAGGCCACCTATCAATCTGATGAATAAAGTGACTTTGTTTGCCTTCACTTCATCCATCCATGCCTATTTTGTCCAGACAAAGAGCCGACTGTTGTTTTGTATTCAAAGTTAGAATGTTTTCTCGGTTTTGCCGAATTTCCGATTCTCAGTGGATACCTGTATATACTAAGTGTGATAAATTGATTCCAGAGTGACAATACCGGAATGTGCCGCAAATGCTTCAAGGCATATGAGTAGAACCATGCAAGGTTCTCATTTTCTATTTAAGGGCAACGGAGAAATCAAAGCACACTGGCGACCGGTCAGCTGGGAAGAATAAAAAACAAACCTCTAATGACTGGTTTTGACGTGTTAACTGTCATTCATTTAACTTTAAATTATATGAACGAGGAAAACATAATTCAACATCATCAGCAGTGGCCGTTATCCTCGTAAAGGTAAGATAAACAATAAATTATATCGAGGCCAAGTTGCATTTCAATCGACGTTATTGAAATCTGGATTCTTGAATATGTTTCTTTTGTTCTTTACATTTTTTTTTGTATGTTTAATTTCATTTTGACTTTATTACATAGCTTACACAGGCCTACATTTAAATTTGTGACTGTGGCCTATAATAAATTAAACATCTCAGCACCATTGAAGTGGACCGCAGCGCAAAGCGAAGTTACGAGGTACTTTTTTGTGCGCGCGCTCCCGCGTAAGAGCTTCTGTGGGAAATGCACGTTAAAAACGAGGGACTTTGCAAGATCTATCGCAGCAAACCCTCTTAGAGCTCTATGATCGATCGTTATTGGGAAACGAGGCCCTCTTGATTTTCAAACCCATTCAATACACATGCAATGGCAAGCTCGAAGAATGAGCTTGAATGGTACCAATTATCAAGGGCTTTAGTGGAATACCTAGATTCCTGTTCTTCAAATCACGGTCCTCAAGTTACACCAATTGTTAATTTAAATTCTTCAACTCTGCAATCCCATATGTGGGTTTGCCAAAGCTGGTGCTTTATTCAAACCTGTGGAACTTTAGTCTTATTCAAAATTTTAGTGGAAATTTCAAGGTCTCAAAAGATTACAGGGAAATGCGTATAGAATTATACGCAAAATCTAGATATCGTCTAATTGGGACAATGCTATGGCCATAAAAACATGGCATCCAGGGTTTGAATATTTCTCTTTGTGTAAGTGTGATGTAGCTTATAAAGAATAAGAAAATAAAGAATATGTATGTGACAGCATCCTACATAATAGAAAAGTTTTTTTCTACTTTGAACCCACTTTTGGGGAAATTAATGCAAAATTAGAGTTTAAGTGGTTATTAATTACCCGGAGGAAAAGGAAACCAAAGGCAGATTATGATTTGAGGGCCAGATTTTAGTACATTAGCTCAACAGGATATTGTGTGTAACTGCATGGCTGGAAGGAAAAACAGCGCCTCCATCAGCCCATTCCAAGTAAAGCCGGCCGCGTTTGGACAGATAATCAGGTGAATTTGGGGCTCAATACTCCCCTTTCGGCAAACTTAGCGGAAGACAGATTTTTTTCAAAGGCTGTAAAGATTGCCGTACCCAATTCTCGTGCGGTGAGAGGTAACATCAGTATGGATTCAACGTCACCGGATCTGCCCGAAAGCCCGCTGGGGCTGCAACAGTTTTAATTCGGAAATAATAAACATTCAGTGCTTGCAATCCGATATCGGGGGGGTGTGCGATCCAGATTGTTCAGTGAGTGTACTCAGCACACACTAGAGCACCAAGCTAACTATGAAATGTAAATTTTATGTTGTTATATGTGGTGCCTCTCACATTCAAACGTTAGTTCAGATTTAAAAAATCTGTTGGTGTGGGCCAGGCTAATAGTTTAGTCCTGCTGTTCAAGTATGATTACATTGCGTAGTTCTCATTTTAAGCAGGAAAGGGTGAGGTTCCATGTCTATGGAAAAAAATGGATGCCGCTCAGCTTGAAGAGAGATGAACAACCTTTGAGTTTTTCCTGCATTCTTAACCTTCAAAATCAAGAAAGAGTGTGATTTTTTTTTCTCTTCATGACTACTTTTTTAAGTAAAACTGACAGGCTATTATTGATCATCCTCGATATCTCAAAGCCATGCCGATGGTTAAAAAATGCAAGCAAACATACAACCTTGTGGCCAAACCCTGAATAAACATAGGCCTAATTAACACATGACAATAATAATTATGTGGCACTGTGAATGAGAGATAAATAATTAAGTAAAAGATCTCAGGAACATCATTAGTAATTCAACAATCACCCTGTGAAATGCCATGGTCATTTGCATTTACAGGATTGACAACGGCAGCTGTAAATTCTACAAGAACTAATCATGTCAGAGCCTAAGAGGGTATTTATGAGGAAAAAATTAAAAGTACCCAATTGACATTAAGATACTTTAGGAAATGATATAAGTAAAGCGTTTTTATAATGCCATTAGGAAATGTTTTAAGTAAAGCGTTTTTACAATGCCATCCATAAACCATCAGTCATCTGTTTTAATTGGCGTGAAAAAAAAAAATCAAAATCTTTTTTTTCCCCTTGGGTGGAGAATTTTAGCTTGTTTTCAGTAGCAATTGATAAAATGTCTTTGCCAATTCAGCAACTCTTGAAATGAGTCAATTCATCTCATACCACTAGACATATTTTCGGAAAGCCATTAAAATACAGTCAAGTTTTGATACAAGAAATGATTATATAAGACAGACTTGCTCTTGATTTTGAAGGTGTGCTACTTTGGCATTTTCTGTTGACTGGGCAGTGTCCAACAACTGCAATCATTCCTTTTGATTGGCGGTTTAATTGGCTTTGGAAAAGGGCATATTTTGGATTAAAAAAATACTTTTTTAAACATCTGTTTATCAGCTGATGAGTAAATAAACACCTCAACAACTGAGACTGATGATGTGCCAAAACACATCCCACAAACCCCTCAAAACCTCCCCATCTGGTGGAAAGGGAAATTGCTTGATAACTTTCCCAATAAACAATAATGCAAGCTGAGCGGCAATGGATAGTCATTCTACTGATTGATCCTCGCAACTGAATGAATTAATACTTAGATGCTAATTTGAAGATGTAAATGGGAACAAGTTTGGGGAAGTAATGCGATTTAAGGCGAGGTGAGAGCAAGGATATAATACCTTCAATAGCGAGTCCCGAGTGGAAGGGGTTATAAGTAAGGCAAACGGTTACAAGGTAGTGCACTCGCTTAAGGTGCAGCATTGCAGAGCAGTGGAGAGTACCATGACCTGGGTTCGAGCCCCCGTCGTGGCAGTGCCGGAAGTGGCGGGTAGCCTTTTCAGAGCAGTGCACAATTTCCTTTGAGCTGCGGGAAAATAAATTTGGAGGGACTGCCAGTTTGGGATTATACAATTATAGCATTTGTTCGTTGCTCAAACTTGCACATGTTCTGGTATCCTTCGCCCTCGTTCTGGGCTTATGAAGTTTTCAGCTGTGTAAAAGAGGCACGTGCTTTAGAGGAGAGCCGTGAGGTGTCTTGCTCTCCTGAGATACCAACATGGGGTTGTGTACGAGCCTGCTCATGTACATAGTTCGTTAATTTGGTATTCCAGATTCAGACGGGATGCCAAATTTATAATGAAAAAAAAAAATAGTAATAGAAATAAAAAAAATAAGGCAAACAGCTGATTTGCAGCTGGTTGCCCTACTTTTTGAAGTTTAATCCACATTTCATCCCCCGCTGGGCAACAGCCAAAAAGGGGATTATGTTTTAGCACAGTCGATCTGTCCGTCCGTCCGTCTGTCTGACCGTATCGGAGGGTACTTGGCTACAGAAATCAACCCCGCCTATAGTTTTCCTTGGACATCCCTTAAATTTTGCTCATATGCTGCTGATAGACTGATTTTACGTACTGAATAGTACAGTCACCATTCTGGTGGGGGATGCTCTGATCTCAGAGCACTCATGTTATTTTTTATGGTGAAACACAGACATTCCGGTGCATTCCAAAGAAGCTGCTCTTCAGGGGGTAATAATCATACATCACACCTCCCACTCCCGTCGACAAGGACAAATTAGCTTGTGTTACACAGCTTTTTTTATAGACACCAGAAGTATAAATTCCTTATAAATATACTTTTCAATTATTTAATCAGAGTGCTCAATCTCTCTTTGAGGATCTAATTATTCGCTTTGAAACAGCACATCTGAGAGACGCATTTAGATTTCAATTTGCCTTGATTTCATTTGAGGGCACATTCATAAAATAACATACAAGCCACAGTGGACTGCAGATGAAAGCTGGTGTATGGACTTCACTCTCTGTCAGGGGACTTTCTGTAGAAGTAAAACAATTTCACTACTGATAGGGAGCAGATACTTTGAAATAGTTATGCTCCATAAGTGTACATGATAATCAAATGCAAACAGAGCTCTGACATGGGTGAAATATTATAGTTGTTTCTTCAAGTGATAAAGAGAGAGAAAATTAAATATGTCTGTGCACGTGTATGTTGGCACACGTCCGTTTGTGTGCGTGTGTGTGTTCCGTGTGTGTGTGTGCGTGTGAGCGAGTGTGTGTGTGTGTGTTTGTGTGTATACGCATGTGTGAATCTGTTCATATTTAGTGCGCATAGAACCAATAATCTGTTCTTACTGTCAATTGATGGTAATTTGTGCTTTGGTGTTGAACACAATAACTGCATAATGCCACTGTGGCCATTTGAACCCAAGGCCATGACTGTTAAGGCCCAGAGCAGATAGGACACTAGACTGGGCTTCTTGTGAAAAGCCATAGCAAAGTCATTGCTGACTAGTGGAGTCATTGCCCGATGGAGGGGTCGTTATCCTCCGGCAATTTCTCAGCAAATCAAGTACACTGAGGTTTACAGGTTTCTGGCAGCTGTTCCCAAGTGATTCGCTCAAATTGCCCACATGTAAATACTCTCAGATTAAACTCCAGTCAGTGTAGAAAGACTGTGAAAGATGTTAAAGGTCTTTAATACTGTGTCACTGTCCACATCCATAAAGAGAGAGCGAAAACACTTCATTTAAAACCCTTTCTGGGGGATAACGTTCGTGGTTAGATATTAATGACCAAGCAAACCACAAAGACAAATCAAACCAGCAACCACCGCTCACAGAGGACCAGCTAGAGACAGTTTTGGGAAAGAGAGAAAAAATGAAATGTAAAGCTTGTCTTATTTTTGACTTTAAAAAAAAAAAAACTTTTGCAAACACACAAGCGCAGGCAGTTTTGATCCCTCCTGTAATTAATTCTCAGGCTGCGGTGGAGGCCGCAGATGAGCGTTTTAGCCTCTTTTGTCCGCGTTTATTCATAGAAAGAGGGATAACTTTTTAATGACTTCATTAAACAACCAGAGCTACAGAGGTCTCCTAATGGACAGGTATACAAATTCAAATGTGCTATGTTTCATGTGTGTGTGTGTGTGTGTGTGTTTGTGCATGTATCTGTATGAGTGTGTGTGTGTGTGTACTGGGGATATAAAAATTCTGATCGTTTCTTTCGTTTGTGCTGGTTTCGGCTCACAATGGGAAGTGACTCATGTGGGCCGCTCTGTGTGATTTATTCTGTATAGGGATCATCATTAAAAGCTTAAAAGTTCAAGAAAAATAAAATTACCTGAACTAACTTTATTTCCAAATATCAAAGACATAGTAACAAATGAGGATAAACAAAAAGAGGATCCAACTGCCCGTGAGCAACACACCTCAGACCTGAAGTCTGAAATAATGAGGATTTCAGTAAAATAAGTGCCTGCAAGTGCCGGCAAAGTGGCCTTTTCTGAAGTCCTCACACACTAAAAAAAGTGAGACTTTGGATCAAAGTAAAAAAAAAAATTGCGTCAACTTGTGACAGCTAATTTTTTTAGTTTTTCTCAATTGAAAAAAAAATTATTTTTGTCAATTGTGAAAATCTAAAAAAATTAGCTGTAACAAGTTGACGTTTTTTTTTTTTTTTTAACTTTGATCCAAAGTCTCAATTTTTTTCAGTGCACATATACTAAAAAAAATCTGCAGGTAACTTTGTGTGAAATTTCATGTGTATGAAGCAGGGAGCCGTGCTGCACTGATATGACCTGGGGGATTGTGACTTCCTCTTTGGATCTCAAAATTTTTCATTTGTCTGGTTCATTGGTCTTTGGACATTGGTCATCACCTTTTTTCTGTTCTATGAATGATGACAAGTCCACAAATCAAAATGAAATGATTTTCTGTCTGAATAGACAGTGCATGTGTGCGAGTCAATGCATCTGACACCCATAATCTTAACCCCCCCTCACCCCCCCTTTCTCTCTCTCTCTCTCTTCCCCTCATTTCATTCAGCGGACACAGGCCTTTTCAATGACATTTCAGCCATTTTGCAGACATACATAGAGCAACATACACATCTTAAATAAAAGTACATGGCATAGAGTCTAACCTGTAAAACAACCATGGTATAGGTAACTTGAGCAGTGTACACGTATGAAGCGGGCCATATGGGCTCTGGAACAGTCATTGAACCTATTCAGGTCATGTACATTATACAAAGATAGAGAATCAGCTCTAAGGAGAGAACTTGTGCTGTAACTTAGCATTTGTAAGAGCAATAATCCAACGAAAACACAACTCACTGCAGCCCGGTTTCTTTTGTCTCTCTTTGACCTGAGCAGCTTCATGATCCTCTGCTGTTAACAATACCAGAATGAGCTCCAGCCTCGAAAAATTGTTCCTTTTCTGTCTATTTATTTATTTATTTAAAGATTTATTCAACCAACTAAAACTACACAGTTGAATTGCATATATTTACAATGAGATCAATTTGAAGGGGCTGCCACTACCAATGAAACGGCAGGAGGCATCAGTTCATGGAGATGAGAGCAACAACAATAACGAAAGACACAGAGATCAGCAGAATTTCATACAATACAAGTTTTACTGTACTGATTCCTTTTGTGAGGATTAATTTTTCAGCTTGTGTACTTTCATTGGCTAAACTTTTAATTTGTCATTGATTCTTTTCAGAGGGATATGACATTAACTGCGGCGATTCAAAGCGAGGGGCTGCATGCCAGGCTGTTTTGACTGATTGATTGTACTCAAATATTTCTACTATAATTCATGTCATCACTGACTGGTCTTTAACATTTCTACTGTAATTCATGTCATCACAAGCTGTTCATTTATATTTTTACTTCATGTAAAAAGTTTCTTTTTGCTTTCTTGCTGCCACTGGCTGTTCAGTAATATACGTATTTCCTGTAATTCATGTCATCGCTGACTGGTATTCAAAATTTAAATGGTAATTCATCTGTAATTCATGTTATCCCTGGCTGTTCAGTCATATTTATATGCAATTCTGTCATCACTGCCTGTTCAATATCATTTTTTACTGCAATTCATGTCATTCATATGATAATTCATATCATCACTGACTAGTCTTTAACATTTCTACTGAAATTCTACCATAATTTGTGTCATCACTGGCCATTCAGTGTAACTGTGCATGCTCTATATGCACAGAAAAAAATAATTAAAAACTTGACACGTACTTAATTAAGGCCAGTCTGTACTCAACAGCCGCATGCATTTGTGCGAACTCCAGTTCTTAAATTTTGAATGTTGGTTTTGTGTTTGTGGGGGCAGCTTCCCACAGCATTCCCCCGCGCCTCGATTTTCCAACAGAAGGCCCAATAATGAAGAGCGTTCACATTTAAGGTCCCATGTGATCTACCCATGTCTTTCCTTAGGGGAAAAATAAACGCACCAAGCTGGTCTCCATTAATCCATCTGGGCTCAGGCCATATCAGACCGTACATGAGGACATTCAGAAGCCCCATGGTGTGTGCAATCAGATTCGGTTCCCTGTCCTCTGCAGGGAAGAAGCCTGATTGGCTGACAGGACAATGAGCGATAATACAGCCCAATAATTGGCTTAATATGTCTTTTTTTTTTTTTTTTGCTTTGGATCCAGGACCTTATTCCATCTTGCGAGTCAGAATCTGATCCCCAGATGCAGAATGTAAGAGCATCAGCTCTGTGTTTGATTACCGCATTATCTGCTGCCAGACCTCAAGGCCATGTTCAGTTCATTATCATGAAGCAGTAATCATTTTTAACAACCTGCTGCTACCATTCCCCCAGAGGCTAAAGCTGTGTTCGAAATCGTCCACTCATTCACTCACTCCCTATTCCCTACATCGTGTTTATGATATAGTGCACTACATAGGGAATGACCAAAGGAGCATTTGGACGCTACATTGGAATTTTCTGGGCATGGTTGCATCAGCAAACGTGCTGGATATTCCTGTGATGTAAGCACTGAGCATCATGTAAACCAACCGGACACTTAAGCTGCTTTCACACTGGATGCAAAATGAATTTTTCGCACGACAGATTGCATTCAAAGTCAATGCCAGGACGCGAATACACACGTCTTTGCGTTGACTTCATATGTAATCTGTTGTGCGAAAAATTAATTTAGCGTCTGGTGTGAAAGCAGCTTTACGGGAACATTGGAGAATATATTTCTGCAGGGCAGAGCCATCTCGCTCTTCACATTCTTCTTCTGTGGATAAACACGACCGCAGTGCATTGTGGTATACGGCAATACAATGTAGTTTACATCGCTTGCTCACTCGATTCCGCTGTGTATTATGGGTTATATAGTTATACTATATAGGTTTATGGGTTTATAGTCCACTATATAGTGAATGAAAAGAATTTGAACAACACTACAAAATGGCAGACGCACTATATAGTGCACTATATCTGTGATGGGGGGCGATTTCGAATACAGCTTAAGTCAGAGAGTTTAGGGTAAGTGCAGTTGAGATCAGAGAGTTATTCCTGGAAAAGCTGGGGATGAACAGGGGAGAGATCTAAGATTGAGGCTTTTAAAGGAGGAAATATAAGATATTTCTAGTTACAGCAAGTTTTTTATCCTATAAACAGTCATAGGATGTTCCCGATAACAAAGGTTAATGAACAAGACCACTCACAATGCGCTTTCCTATTCGTCCGCTCGCCTATATATACCGCCTTAATTCCCACAATCTCCACTCGTCTCGATTCTTCGTCCCTCCCTCCCTCCCTCCCTCCCTCCCTCCCTTCCTTCCTTCCCTTCCCTTCCCTTCCCTTCCCCTCTCCAAGAGGGAAGCAAAAAAACAGCCACCACCTGGGACCCCGGGGGGCTTTGGAGCCACAAGGACTCCGACGAGAGACACGAGCCCCACCCTGAGTCTCGCCACCTGGTGCTCCCAATGTTCACACAATCACTGACCAAGTCCATGCAACATTGACTTCGCCCCGATCCTCTATCCATTGTGCCATCGAATACCCTCCTCCCCTTTGGGAGTGATCCAGAGTTCATTTACTGGTGTGAGTAATAGAATTTGGCGTTGAAGTGCAGAAGTACTATCACGCCGTGGGTTCAAGCCCCGGTTGATAGCTTTTTCAAAGTAGCGCGCAATTGGCTATTGTGCTACAGGGTTTTAAATTTGGAAGGGACTGCTGGGTAAGGGAAATAAATAAACAGCTTTGTTAGTTGCTTAAGCGCCTCCTGTTGGCCAGACGGGCACTCAACAGGGAGATTCTGAGCTTTTTCATGTCTGGGTATCCTCCGCCCTCGTTCTGAACTTGCAAAGATTCAACCAATGAGTGTATAAGTAGTGGTGGCTGACAGGCACGTGCTTCGGAGGAGAGCCGTGAACTGTCTTCACTCTCCTGAATTAGCAACAGGGGGTCGGCAAGGAGCAAACCTTGTACATAGTTCACCAATCGGGCATTCCAGATTCGGTGGGATTGGAGATGCCAAAAAAAAAAAAAAAGTTCTTCTCACTTTTTCATTATTACAGACCGCTAGTAAGGTTTTGTTTGTACTTTCAAACACAGACATCAATCAACATTCATAATTCAAAACAGGCTTTCACCTTGAAATTGATTTTTCCGGGCTTCAAAAAACATTTATAATCTCATTAATTAAATATGCTTCTTCCTGATGTTCCATCTCAAAAATATATTGATGGAATACATTAATATATAATTTTCCCAGTAGCAATATCTTTACCATTGTTCCCTCAGAAACACTGATAATTTACTTCTCTCAAACATTCCATCGTATTACAGATGAATTGTTTTTTTGTGCTTTCAATTATAAGTAATGATATCATATTTATTTAATTATTCATTCATTTATTTATCTATGTATTTGAAGTTTTTATTACTTTATTAACCTTGAAACTGTGAAAAGTCCCAGCATGCACTGGGTGACAGGCAGTAAGACACCTAAGACAGGTGGCCTCCATCATACGGACCAAACTTCATTCACAACGATGATCAGTACGTAGAGTCTCCAGTTAGCTTACTCTGTTCCTCTGGTCTGTGGAAGGAAACTTAATCACCAAACAAAATCCTGCAAAGAATCTGCCCCAGAGAGAAGAGCCGAGTGCTGATTGGGGCTAAAAAGACTCAAAAGTTCCTCAGGTTTTTTTTTTCTCTCCTTTACCTCCTTTCCATGCACCTTTTGTTATGTGTGATATTTAGTTTTAGGTCTTTGTCCCATTGGATTTGTACATTTATTTTGTTATATTTTTGTAATAAATCCCATTTCCAATTTATGTTGAGTTTGTCTCCATTTTTGTTATGGTCAAGAGCGGACCGTGACAAGATCTTGATTAAATGTTCTATAAATTTCACGAATGATGTGAAATTGCCTGGAATTTTAAATGCCATCTCTTTTTGTTCATATTTTTGCCTATTTCTGATAGGACCACATTGTCAAAAAAGAAAATATTTGTTGCAGCATACAGGCATACAATCATACATTGAGTTTGGCGACATGGCTCTGTTCAGTCAGGAAAACACACGTTTCAATAAAAAAGAACAATTTATTCATGGGTATAAGCATTACATTGGAATTTGGCAGCAGTTCTGCTCTGGAGGAATGTCCAACCTAGGCACAGCAAACATATAAACATAGTCATGAACAGAAATCAAAATCTCCATGATGTGAGCAGAACCAAACAGGTGGAGGCTGGGGGGGAGGCGGCAAGCAAAAAACCAAAGAGCATGTTGCATAGCATGAAAAGTCATTGCAAACAGCAGAAGTAAGTGAGCTTGATGTCTTTCAAATAGACCGCTGTATGACCTCGTGATGTGTATCCTCCAGTTGTGTGCCTGCTGATGCTGACGTGCTGGTAGCTTACCAGGCTGCTGTCAGCTGATGTAGCTCTTCTTGAGTTTCCTGCATGAAATAGTTACACTTATTTCAGAGAGATCCCTGCCCATCCGAACAAGGAACCGAAGGCAGGGAGATGCTAGTAATCCCCCAACTGAACCATGCCAGCAAGGCCAGCTGAAATGCAAAAAAGTTAAGAAGCAGTAGATGCATAGTGGCAGCCCGGCAGCTCACACAATTTCTCTTGATGCCGATACAAGAGAAATACACTTTATGAGTGTGCAATGTGTCATCACAGCCCGGCGGATGCCACGATTGCTCTTCATGCCGATACAAGAGAAATATACTTTATGAGAGTACAGTGTGTCATGACAGCCTGGCGGCTGGCACAATTTCTCTTGATGCCGATACAAGAGAAATATTCTATACGAATGTTCTAAGATTGACAGCCCAGTGGCTGGTACTCATTTCTTGATGCTGATACAAATATCTTCACCCGATTAAAATATTGACCTAAGTCATTTTTTGTATTTTTGTATTTTACCAAAAACTTGAAAAAAATTACTTAGGCCATTATTTTAATAGGTGACAATATTCTATATCAATTGTATTATGTGTAGTGACAACCCAGGTATAAGTAGAGTTAACCAATCGATTTAAGCAAAGCAGTTCGAAACCAAGTCACTTGACCAAGAAGTGGCATCTGTCCCAGAGGTTGTTTACAAAAGTTTCAATTTGTCATCTAAAAATACTCAATTGTAGCCCAGTGAATTAGGTCCGATAGGAAGGTCAAAGTTATCATTTGTAGTAATCCATAAAGTATCATCAGCCATCAAAGAAAATAACGGTAAATATACCATGGCCAGGGGTGACTTTAACGCCAAGGTAGGAAGTCACAAGGGAGGAGAAGAGAAAATCATTGGAAAATTTGGAACTGGGGAGAGAAATAAACGAGGAGATATGCTAGTTGAATTTGCATCAGAACAAAAGCTTGTGGTAACCAATACACTCTTCAAGAAGGATAAAAAACAATACTGGACATGGGAGAGCCTAAATGGGGCAACTAAGAACCAGATTGACTTCATCCTAAGTAGTCAAAGAGGAATCGTAAAAAATTGTGAAGTCATCACCAAAGTTGATATAGCAAGCGACCACAGAATGGTGAGAGCAACTATTCGCATCAACACCAAGCTTGCAAGCCTCAAGTTCATCAATAACAAGAAAGGAAAAAAGATTGACATATTTAAACTGAAAGCCAGACAGGACGAATTCAAGCTGAAATTGAGAAACCGGTTTGCCAGTTTAGAGGTGGAAGACATTGCTTTAGATGCAAGATGTGAAAATATCACAAAGATCATGTTGGAGGAAGCTGCAGGTCTAGCCTCATCGACATATGAAAATGGCACAAGATCAGAGGAGGACAAAGAAATTGAAAACCTTGACAACAGAAGGAAAGCTCTTTGAAAGAAAGAGGCAAAAACAAAGGCAGAGAGAGTGGAATACACAGAAATTGTCAAAACAGTGAGAAAGAAACGGAGGCAACGGACAAGACAAAGGAAACATGAAACCATACTTAAAGTCTTGCAAAGTGGAAAAGGTCCCAGGGCAATAATGAAACAAGATCCAAAGAAGTAATGAAAGCTGTTTCTCCATCTTCACGATGCAAATAGGCAACTGCTACAGGAGATACAGATATCCTTAACTTTTATTGTCTCCATTTAATTTTTTAATGCGTTTGTACTTATACATACATACATACATACATATACATATATATATATATATATATATATATATATATATATATATATATACTTTTATTTTATTTTCTGATGCCAGCTGGTCCAATCTTTCTGCTTTCCTGCAACTCTACGCTATAAATTGGGCACCTAAGCAGTAATGAGGTTCATGTCTCCTTGTGAATTATTGCAGGGTTACATTATTCAAATGAGTGATTGCCTTCCATCGGCCAAACTTTGATCGCCCAACCTTGGATGTTCGGAAATTTATATGCAACCCTCACCATCCAACTCTAACTCCCGTTACCTGCCTCATTTCATTTTTCATTACTCTGTTCCTGTGAGTTTGTACTTTAATGGATTGCTACCATAGTTCGCTTGCTGAACAAAACTTTCTTACAACAAATGATTGTCCAGAACATGTTTGGTAAGCATTTCCATGCAACAACCGCCTGGAAGCATTTTTCTTCAAAAATACCTCCGATTCCTGGTCACGTTTAATCAAATACAGATCAAATTACCAATAACTTAAAGCCACTAGTGTCCAATGAATACCCTAATATTCAATATTTTCAAATATTACATAAAGAATATTTTATACAACACATTGCATTCAAAAGCTTGTATTAAACCTTTTCACAGTTACTACAGTTTTTTGTCACGTGCATTGGTATGTCATTTAAATGTTTAATGCTTTTGCAGAACAGCATCAAATCTTGACTCATCCAGTAAAGGGTGAGGTTACTGAAGGCCCTCAGTCTGAACACCTGATGGCACGCCGCTGCTTTTCCCAATGTCAGTGCCTGGTGCTTGATGGACAGGAGGTCACTGGTCAGTGAAAAATCCCCTCTGAGGATGATTTCATTGCTCGCCCACAGAGCACCTGCTTGCCATCGTCCATTCATCTGTCCTGCCTCCCACATGGGGACGAGATGTTTTCCTACAACAAGCTTCTGTCTGAGTTTCAGTGAAGAGAGGAGTGAACAACACAACACTATCGTCTCAGGTCCCGATAAAGGTGAGTTAGAGCAAACCTGGCAACCCGAACAAGAAAGTAGCGAAGGTGACCTTCGGCACTAAGCGTCAAATTGCCCTTGGAGTGGGAAGTGCCGGGAACCATTTCAATTTATTTCTAAAAATAATAGATAGAGAGAGAAAGCGAGAGAGCGAGATGGACTTGAAACCAGACCTCGGAGAGAACTGTGATAAGGAGCAGAACACAGACTGTCAGTGAACTCCGCCCACACGCTTCCTAGTCAATCACCCTTTGCAGAGGGAAATTTCCGAGAAATTGCACGTACATCCTATAGGTATCTTTTTTTTCTCCAATATCCCCTGTTCCCTCACCCAGCCATTTGAATGCAATTTTAAAGCAATTTGAATTTAAAGCCATTTCTCCTGGGCACTGGATGCTGTTTCTTTTTTGAAAATGTACATTTCTATCCTCCTCTGTTCTTACTGATGTCAGACGGAGGGTCCTTCCTGCTTTATTGTGGCAGGTCCTCCTCAGCCCTGAAAGCAAAGAGCCTCTGAAAACATCCTGTTTGAACCCAGAAACAGACTCTAGTGCTTCAGGACACCCCCGTGTATGGATTTTTCACAGTTGAGCCAGAAAGAATAGACCCCATACGGCAATAGGCTATGGGGTGAGGAGGGGTTTGGGGTGATATCTCAGACTCAGTGCATCTCAGCAGATTAAACCTTATACCAGTGCATCACCTGGTCCCTGCTGTCCCTGTTGAGTCTTGCATCAACGGATGTTGAACTTGGCAATAAAAAAACAACGCTCTGAAATCATCAGAGAATTGACAAAATGTCAGCCCTTACTAAAATGGACAGTACAAAAATGTTTTGAAATGCCGTAGTATAATGAATTTATTCAATATGTAATGCTGTACAATATATGAATAAAGCAATGAATGGGGAAACATGACAGTAGGCCTGTGCTAAATCTGCACATAATCAGACAGTTATACAATTTTAAAAGCTTGCAATAACTACTTTGTTCACTCTATTTGAATGTAAATAGTCTCAAATTAAATTAGTGCCAATGATGGTCAACATTAAGTGGAGAGTATTACATTCATACTGACTGCAATTTATTAATTTGCTTTAATTGTCTTTTATTTTTGTCGCTAATATTGTAGATGGTGCCCATGGTGATGACGAGGCTCTGTTTTCCTAACAAAGTACAAATCTCTGTATTGTCATGTGCCCTATGACAGACATTTAATGTCACGACTGAATAATAAGGTGAATGATGGTATTATGTCTACATGTAACTGTGATGAGTCTCATGTCATACTGACTACAGTTGTTCAGGATGCTATTTTGAAACTTAAAACTGTTTAAAGGTGATGTCAACTTTGCGCTTTGTTCAAATAATCTGATTCCTGGCTGTGATGAATTACATGAATTACATGTGCGTCTTGCTTCATTGTTCACTGCCATGTTGCATGATGGTTATGTTCCCCCAGATATGAACCTGTCTACCTTAGTTCCAATACCGAAGACTAACAAGAAATCTGTGAGTAACAGTGATAATTACCATGCTATCGCAATTGGTAGTGTTATTGGAAAAGTTCTTGATAACATTATTCTGTTTAAGAATCTCGACAAGCTTTGTACTTCTGGGATACAATTCAGCTTCAAGGCTAAGAGTTACACTACTAATTGCACCTTTGTTTTTAATGAAATAGTTGATATATCTGTTAGGATTCACTCAGCTGTGTACCTTGTACTATTAGATGCGTCTAAAGCATTCAATAGGTCCACTGTTTTAAACTTCTTGAGGTACTGATTGGCAGGAAACTGTGTAATAAAACTATTATGTTATTATTGAATATGTATACTACCCAGCACCCCTGAGTTAAGTGGGGCTGCCATGTCAGTGATGCCTTCCTCTGTTTAAATGGTGTAAAACAAGGAGGGGTACTATCACCAATTTTATTCTGTATTTACCTGGATGTTTTGCTATGTAAACTTGCCCAGTCTAGTTATGGTTGTTATATAGGACGGCGTTTCTGTGGAGCTTTGTGTTACACCAATGACTTGACTTTGATTTCTCCATCTAGATGTGGTATGAAAAGATTGTTAAATATTTGTGATGAATTTGCTAAGGAATATTGTGTCATTTTTAACCCCTCAAAGAGTTCCAGTGTATCATTTAATTGTCATCCTGGTACTTCATTCAAAATTTGTCATGTTCCCATCAAGCAAGATGACTCCTCTGTACATCTCGGTCATATAATAGGCCATGATTGTAACATCAGGAACATTAATCAAGGGATCAATCACCTCCAGCTCTAACACTATGTTGGCTAAATTTAATATGTGTGCCTCGAGTAAAAAGGCCAGGTTATTCCAAACATATCGTACCTCTTTTGATGGATCGGTGCTGTGGAATTTGAATAGCAATCATATTCAGCGTTTCTATGTTTCATGGCGTAAGGTTGTCGCGGCGTATTTGGCGTGTCCCTTATAATACACACTGCAGTTTACTTCCCTCTCTTATGTCTGCACCTAGCAAATCAGTTACTGTGTCGGTTTGCCATGTTTATGTGCAATATTGCTAATTGTGTTAACAATTTAGTTTGTCTGTTTTACAAGGGGCTTATGTATAGTCAATCATCAGCAGCTTTGAAATGCGGTTTGAAATGCGGTTGAAACGGTCATTGTAATGATGAAATTGCCATGCTTATTACCGAACTTTGTGATGTAAGGGATGGTATGCAACTTTGAAATGAATGAATGATATTGTATGTATGATCACTTCACTGGCATGTATGTAAAGCTTACAACTACTGTACTTGATTAATGCTTCCCCTCCCTTTACTGTACTTTTTCTGTGTGAATAAAATTGTTATTATCAACCAGCTAAATCAGTTGAGAACAGATTCTTATTTACAATGATGACCTCACCAAGAGGTCAGCAAGACATAAAAACAGTCTTTATTGACCGATACAAATAATCCATGCAAAAAAGCAGCGAAAGCCAAGTCTAGCTTTGATGTTAGCTAGAAGATTAGAAATGTGTGTCTTAAATGAGAGTGATGAGTCCAACCAGTTCTGAGTCATCAGCAGTGAAAATATTAGGGAGGCCAGTGGTGTTGAGATTTTTTTGTTCAAGCAGCATTCATTTGGTTGTTTTGGAGTTGGGGAGCAGGAAAAGGTTGTGGAAAGCCTGCTCGATGGAGGAGAGAGGGCCAGCTAAATATAAGATATGATGGCGTTGCCAGCATACAGATGTATCCAGAAGCTGCCATAAACCTTAACTACATCAATTATATAAATGGAGAAATGTTGGGCCTAAGATGGAGCCTTGGGGCACACCTTTAGGATGAGAAGTCTTTCTGACGTGATGTTTTTGGTCTTCATCCATTGGACACGATCGGGAAGGTCGCTGGCGACTAACTGCATTAACTACTAGACAGACTAACTCAGGTAAGTATTAGCAAGATGATATTATAGTCTGCCAAGTCAAAAGCAGCTAAGCAGACCTGCTTACTGTCCATAATAGCAATATTGTCATTAACCTTTTAAGCCCTGAGTATCTGGCTCAAAAATTACATGCCCAAAATGAAATGAGTATATCTCTGCAACTACTTGGTTCGTTTGAATAAACTTGGTATTATAATAAAGGTAACACCTTTGGGATTTTTGTCATGGTGTAAAAATCTGTATATATCACTGGATCTGAGTAAATTAAGATGGAACACAGAATAAATGAAAGATCTAATTTCCGCCTGGCAAAATAAAAATTTTATCACTTTTGAAATTATTTAGTTGCAATTTGAAACTGTTGGGATTCTAGATCTGTCTGCCTTGTTGAAGCTCTGTGCCTGGCCTTGCCATGTTTATTGATTTTCGTGTTAAGTGACCACTGCCTGTTTTCTGACCATTCTTAGGATTTTGTATTTTGTATAGGTAATTTGGATTTTTATGTTTTATTATTTTTCATGTTCATAGTATTCATAGCCATGTTTCCTTTGCCATGCTTTGCACTTCGTCTCCCCTGTCTTGTCATGTGTGTATCTTTGCTCACGGTCCCTTGTCTTGCGTGCCACTCATTCGGGTGATTTATTGGTTTATGGGTTTCAATCTTCTTTCATTATCTTGTGTTCTTCCTTCCTCTTACTTTACTATCTTACTAACACATACTAACAGTTAATTGTTTTCACTAATTACTAACCCACACTAACTTTGTATATTTTGACTAACTTACTAACAAGCACTCGGGATTATATAGCTGCACTTACTAATTGACCAATGATCTCTCAGCAGTCGCCCTATTCTAGTCTCCGCCTCCTTGCTTATCCCTAATTATCTCTGCTGCAGTTTTCTGTGGATCTCCACTTATACTTTATGCTTTCCTCTTCTTTAAACTACACACTTTAGTACTCCTTGACCGGAGCTGTTATGTTCATAGGTTGGTCTTGTGATCCCTGTCTGCGTTTTGGCTACAGCCAAATTCATGTAATTAGTTTATTCCTCATGTGTCTCTGCCTGATCATTGTTTCCATTGATAGCACCTGTTCTCCCTGGTCATGTGTTCACCCCGGGTGTGTATATAAGATGTCTGTTTGGTTCACTTTCTTGTCAGATCGTT
This sequence comes from Gymnothorax reevesii, assembly GCA_029721435.1. Classification (NCBI taxonomy): domain Eukaryota; kingdom Metazoa; phylum Chordata; class Actinopteri; order Anguilliformes; family Muraenidae; genus Gymnothorax; species Gymnothorax reevesii. Next base: position 175,040,230 of record CM056573.1, read on the forward strand.
CTTCCTAGTTTCCTGTGCCACGTTTGTTTTCCGCCTCGATTCATAGTGATTTATCTTTCTGACTGGACCGCCTGACTACCGAGCTTTGCCTATTCCCTGTATTGTACCGCATTCTTGTGTATCAACCTCTTTTGCCTGACAACGGATTTTGTTATTGGTGCCCTGGTTACGATTCTGGCTTTTGCCCTTTGGATACTGATTTTGGATTGCGGACTTTGTACTGTTGCTAGCCGTGTTGGGGGGTTTCCCCCTTCAGAAATAAAGCCTCCTTTTTGCATTCATCTGGTTTTCGCTATTGGTTCATTTCGTAAATCACAACAGAAACTTCTAAAAAGCACAAAATCTCACTATTATCTTTACCAAAGTTTATTCTAATCCAGTAAATCAGAGCAAACTTTGAGAGGTTTAGATCAGGAATATCTAGGTGGTATCTCCAAATTGGCAATTTGGACATCTGTGTGCCATTTGAGATTTGTCAGGTGCCCAAACAGCCAGTCCTGTACACATTTCCCATTCAAAGAAAAGACATAGAAAGGAAATGAAGTATGACTCCTCTGAACCAGAGAAATTTTCAATATAACAAGCAAATAAACAAAATTATAGATACAATATGATAAAAAATGGTAAAAAAAAAAAAGTAAAAAGAACCAACACCCCAGCAATGATTTACACAAGAACTATACCTCCACTGCTCCAAAAGAAAACATGCTCAGTAGAGGTTTAAACCCAGGTATTCCATGTAAGAGCACACTGCCGGAGCTAATCCACTAACTGAGTAGATAACTGCATTTGCATATCCATGCAAATGTGATGAGAGAGCCAACAAAACACAACATCCACCCAGATTTAGCACTTGTATTACTGTGCTTTTTCAGTACTTGTGCTTGATGGCTCGAGGATTTTCAGTCAGCTGCACCCGTAAATGCTACTTTGAGCATGACTGTTGAATATTTATTGGATAATTATTGCAAAAAAAAAAAAAACTAAAAACAAACCACTCTCAGTTCAAGGCACCGGGAATTCAATCTCAGGCTAGGTTTGTGCCATTACAATGGTAGAGGGCTCATTGGAAAAATCTGAGCCCTTAGAAGCAAATGCCATTGCAAGCCAATCACTGGGAGGAAAATACATTGAGTGCAAGCAGAATGCTCAGGGCCTGAGCTCATTGGAAGCAGTGCCCCGGAAAATAACATGCATGGAAACTAGAGGCTCTACTTTCAATGTAACATGGACAAATTGGGGAAACAATAGCCAGCGCAGATTTACCCTCAAATGCAGTATTTATTACAAAATATCAAAGGTATGCAAAAATTTTTGCTCATCGCTGTGAGTGCCTGCAGTTCTTTGAGTGTGGTGTTGGTTTAAAATGACATGGCTCATATGGTTGGATTCTGTGGACTTTCCTCTTTCATTTGATGTATCATTTGTATGCATAGCACAAATTCAGTAGAAATGCTAGCAATTGAACATTGATATTATTTTATTTTATGTTTTGCAACCTGTTTCTTTGCTTGCTTGGTGCTTGAATTGTGTTCGGTTGAGGTAAAAATGGTCATCAAGAGTTTTTCGCCAAGTTTCTTTCCTTTAAGTGGATATGCCTCATGACGATGTTACCATTTCGAAACATTCTGTATTTATAATGTTTATTGATTGCCCCCAGTATCAGGGGTGTTCAGGTTTAAGAGCTTCAGGACCTTTAGAATAACGTTGGTACATCTGGTTTCTGTCCTGAACCCAGACTGCAGGTCAGACAGGATGTGGGTTGGAAGACACATCAGCATATCTGAAGGAATTCTAGCCCTTTGCAATTATGCCGCTGTCCATTTATAATATGCGATTTCAGTCAGGAGTATCAAATTTTTTTTTTGTTCAGAAAAAGTAATACTCTTAATAGGCAAGTTGTTATCACTCTTTGTTTATAGTTTCTGCAGACGGCTTTGTTTGAACTTCCTCGGCAGAGTGTATATCAAACCTGTTTCTCCAGCGGGGCCTGCAGTTAAACAAAAGAGCGCGCTGTGGTAGCGCCTGACCCACCACAGATGGAGAGCAGAGACTGAAGTCTGTAAATTCAGCCCATTTGCAGAACAAACATTATTATTTTTTTCTGTTACCGCGCACCAAGAATAAATAAACAGCCAATCTAATTTGTACTGTGAAAAGTGCTACTTTACAAACAGAGAAGGAAAGAGGCTGGCCAGAATAGTTATGGAAAAAAATGTTCCCATCTGTGCTTAGCATTTTATTTTTCCTCCATTGCTTGGGAGACAGAGAGGTTTCTGGAAGGTTCTAAAGGCCTGCCAATGCAGCCATGGCGCTGAAGAATAACCTGTGAATACAGAGTCAGGGAATTACACCGCAGTGATTTGCTGAGTCGCATAATGAAGCCAGAGTGAAAGAGAGTGAAAGAGAGAGATGGAGAGACTGAGAGATGGAGACAGGGAGGAGCTGCGTTTACTGTGTGTGTGTGTGTGTGTGTGTGTGTGTGTGTGCAAGTAGGTGTGGGTGCATATGTGTATGTGTTTGTGTGTGTGTGTGTGCAACTACTGTGCATGAGAAATGGCAGACCTCTTAGATAACATCTTCTGATGACCTATAAGAGCACATCACCAGGCGTGGGAGGTGCAGCTCTTATGAGGAACACATATTTGTTTTTTGTTTTTTTTAAATATGGAACAGCATGGAAAGTCTCTGCTTTTTTCCATGAGTAATGAGACCCAAGAGATCAATTCCCAGTGAATGGCTCCCTGTTATAAGTTACCGAAACAAAGACTGCACACTTGCAGTTTTCCCGTGACAGATTGCTGCACAAAGAAGAAGAAATGAAAAAAAGAGAGAGGTCTCACGCTTGCAGAACAATATTGCTCAAAATTGTTCCCTCGGCAACCAGTATATGAGCAGCAATGAGCAACCAATTGGGTGCAGCTGCTGTAATCTGGGCCTGTAGTATTTTCTCTGGTACGACACCTGTGCCATCCAAGTGTGGAATGTCAAATCTACAGTACTGTGCAAAAGTCTTTAGCAGCCTAATTTGCTTTTATTTAAATGTGAAGTTGGATGTTTAATTTTGTTTTCCATACTAGAGGTGCTGTAGATAAAAATCACATTTGAAGCACAGCATGTTTATGAAATGAAATAAAAATTCAAAAGAACTTCATATTTCACTAAATGCAGTTGATATAAATAATTCGCCATGACAGCTCTGACCTCGACATCATCAAGGCTGTCTGGGAGCGCCTGGGGAGACAGACGCGGGTGAGACTGTCAGTCTGCAGAGGAACTGTGGCATATTCTCCCGTGCACTCAGAAAAACAGAGCAGTCAGTAATCTTATAAAACTACTAAACTGCATACCACCACCCCAAATTTTTAGACAAAGGGTACTCAGACCAAATATTGATTTCAGTTTGTTTTTAACAGTTCACAGCACTTTATAGTGCACTTTTCAATATTTAGAAACTTTTAGTTTAATGATTTTTTGGAAGCATCTACGCCGCATGGAATTGTGTTAAATAAGCCTCAAACTACAGTACTGTTCATTTGTGTGTGTGCTTGTGTGCGAGCGTGCTTGTGTGTGTGGGGGGGGGGTTTGAGTGTAAGCCTTCACATGAGCATGAGTGTGTGCGTGAGCATTTTACATGTATGAGTGTGTGTGTGCGTGTGCTTGTGCGTGAAATGAATACAATTTCAGTACAAATACTGATATAAATGAGCAATATTTTCAATATAGGCTCCTGATTTTATGGCAAAAACCATACATTTACATGTTAAAGAAATAAATAAGAAAAATAATAATAATAATAATAATAATAATAATAATAATAATAAGGGATTCACGAGTCTCAATATTTAAAAATGGAGGCAGGTTTGTTCGCCTGGTTGCCAAAACTGAATTTGTCTCCTGTTCTTTAATTTAAATCATTCAGTTCTTGCTGGTTCAGTGCTTAGAGATGAGGATTTCCTGTAAAATACCAGTGCACTTCTCTCAGAAAAATAACTCTCGATAGTTTTCTAGACTCACTTGACAGAGACATTCCACCAATAGTTATGTCTCTGGCACACATGTACACTTCCTCTAAATTCAACTGCAAAGAAGGTTAGTTCTTGACCTTTAAAGGAATGGCAACAAACCAATGAAAGCAATATTCTTTCCGTTTTCCTCCAACCAGACAGACCAACAGTCGTGCGTTGATTAGGGAGCACAAACTGCATGTATTGGGTAAAAATGTAATTATTCATTGTGCTCTCTATAATCATTTAAATACTTTTCAGGTATGTTGAGCCCAGGGGTCAGGCTGAAAAATCTTTCTGGAAATTACAGGATGTCTGCAGTGAATGCCATTACATGTATTTCATTTGCCACTCATCTAGCAGCACTCGTGTAATGGTGTGCTTAGCATTGAATAAGTCATTATTCACCATCATCTCCTCACTGGTGAATGCTGTTCTCAGCCAGATGCTATATATTGGTGCAACTCCCCCAGTGGTGGGTTGGAATGAAAGAGTCAACTCTACTGAGTCGAAGCCAAACTGATTCAGCATGAAACAGTCATTTTATAGAATGTAAAGCAATATATAAAGCAAAATATTTCCAGATGAGGTACACTAAGGCCTGCTTTCTACATAGCTGAAGCTCACGTTCTGGTAACTTGTCTGTTCCCTGAGAAGTTGATCTTGTGTGAAACTATGGTACCCTTTCCATGTACAGTGCGTGTCCCTGCCTGTGAGTTTTCAGCATTCCTATAATAAGTTGTTTCTGTGTTGACTTTTCCGTGCATGGATTGGGGTCAGTGTGTCGAAAACTGGTCGATGTCTACATGATGTGAAACCATAGTGAGGACTCTCAAGGGATTGTACTGGTTAAAAAAAGGTTTAATCAAGTAGATAAATAATTAAATTATGGTGGGTACTGCCCACCATAATGAACAAATTGTAGTTGTATTGGCACTAAAATCAGTCTACAATCCATCCAAAGTTATTTAAACAAACAGCCAAATGACAAACCAGCAGGAAAGGTGGACATAGTGGAAGGAATCCTGATGGATCCAGAAATAACGTTTCTTCTTGTTGTAATTGTGCCATCATATTAAAAATGAAATGACGCTGCCTTCGTAGTTTGTAAAATGTGTACATTGGGACAGCATTGCTTGGGAGAGTCAGTCAGTGCACAAATACGCACACTGACACACTTCGATGGAAAGGGATTTCAGTGGACAGAATCAAGTGCCTGACCGTGCGTCAAAATGCAGACAAATAAAAAAGTATAGTTTATACAGTCCATTAGAATTTCAGCAGTGACTCATTTTGCATTTTGGTTCCGGTACTAGATTTGAGAACAGTGAACATGAGGTCATTATTCAGACTGACAGCTTTAATTTGCAGATACTCTAAGACATATTGCATGTGATTGAAATAGTATCTGGGTTATTGTGTGCCACTGTACAACTATTTATTGATGTTCTTGCACATCGGTACCTGCTGACATTAGTCAGCAGTTTGGCTGTCCATGCTTGCCTGAAAGTCTTGAAAGTGGTTTGGAAGTTCGAATAAATCTTGAAGGTTGCAAATGGACCCTGAAAAAAACATGTAACGGAGTAAAGGGATTAATGCATTCTCATGCAGGAAATTCTGGGCCAGGGAAAAAGTTTGTAAATTGTCTGGTTCTGGTTTCCTGAATCAGACATTCTTGGTAAGGCTTTGGAGTTTTGATATCACCTGGTGGGCAATTTAATCAAGACAGGAAATTCCTGTTCACCGTTTGCCCTTAGAAAACCATGCAAATACATTACATATTGTTTGAAAAAAAAAAAACTTACAGTCATAATGTTGAGTGGAATATAAAAGATTTCAGAGAGAATGAAGGAGAGAGAGAAAGAGAGAGAAAGAAAGAGAGGAAGAATGAGGCAGAAAGGACAATATGATCAGCACAATATTTAAGACTAGAACTTTAAGAACAAAACACCTATGAGTAATAGAAGCAGCACTGAATCTGACAGGATGAATTAAATATCAATTACATTACAGCAGAAGTGCTTTGCAGGGCCATAAACAAAGCTAGGGACAAAAGCAGGAGTTCACACCTCAGGACTGCTGAATTTTGTTGCCTTAATGCTTTCTTTTTTATGGGGGGGTTCATTTTGAGAATCTTCGTGACTAGACTAGAGTAAAAAACACACAAAAAAGGTCCTTTGAAATAAATGGTAATCAGAGGGATTTGATTGGGAATTTGCTTGCATAACCTTTCACAAGAAAGGCCTTTTCTTTGTGTCTTCTCATATAAATCAGTATAGTGGGGTCTTCCTGTTCCTCTGTAGCTTGGTGCAGTATATCAATGCAGTGTGTCTATATGTGTGCGTGTGTGTGTGTTTGTGTGTTTGCGTGTGTGTTACAACCCGGTCTAGATCAAACAGTGTGCAAAGCGGCAAGATGAGAGAAGTCAGATTCATAAACACAGGGAATTCACTGAGCCACCAGACCGAAGGGCAAAGGCAAGAATTTAAAGTCAAATAGGACAAGTTAGTGGCCAACCGCAAATATCCAATCTCACCGAGGGAAGGGAAAGGCCATATCATAAGTAAAAGGGAAACCGGCCCAACAGTAACAGTTGTAACAGTGTGTGCTTATATGTGTGTGTGTGTGTGTGTGTGTGTGTGCGTGCATGTGTGCTTTTGTGTGTGTGTGCGTGCGTGTGCGTGTGTTTGTGTGCTTTTGTGTGTGTGTGTGTGTGTGTGTGTGTGCGAGTCCCTTTTGAATAATTTGAAAAAATATTTAGAAGGAACTTTCAGTCTAAATATCTGAAGAGGATGAGAAACAGTACATCTTAAATCTGCCAGGAAAAAAAAGACAAAGAAAAATAATAGCAGAAGATGTTTGGCAGCGTGATGACAAAACTTGGCCGCCTCTTTCAGAGGAGCCAGTGACCCTTGGCTCCTGCGCAGAAAAACTCCGCTGCAGCAGTAGATTAGCTCTGTACACTGGCACAATGACAATGCTGAGATGCTCCAAATTAACTCTGTTCACTGGGGTTTTTTTCATGCTCTTCAGCTCAGTACAGTGATGTAGCCTCCCACATTGTGTGGTCACGCCTGCTCACTTTTTCATGTAGAGTCATTAGGAGATGGAGGAGCAGGTCAGCTGATCCTCAGGCAGAGCTCCATTCCAGAAACATGATTCATTTGAAAAGTTCTCCTTCCTGCTAGTGGCTGTGGCACTTCCTGTGAACATTACAGGCAACACATACTATACAGTATGCAAAGTCACATGTACTCGTTGATTCATCTACAGGCAATTGTGTGAGTGTGTTTGTGTGCGCATGTGTATATGTGTTTGTGCGTGTGCATGTGTGTGTTTGTTCAGGTTTGTAGATGCCAACTATGTCTCCTCCAAAGTCACTCCTTAAGTGAAGGTCATTCATGATTTAATTCAGGTATGAGCAATTCCAGCCCTGGAGGGCCACAGGAAGGATACCACAAAAGTCTGCAGACAGTACGGCCCTCCAGGACAGGTGTTGCCCATCCAAGACTTCCTTGTTTATTTCTTGTGGGGGGATTGGGGCCTATTCTGGCATCCAGTGGGGGAAGGGTGGGTGTTTCTGGCAGGAATACTTGCAGAGTCTATACTCAGCCTGGCATAACCAGAGTACTCAGAGAAGAACCCATGTTGACATGAAGAGAACACCCAACCTCCCAAATCGTAATTAGCAACAGAGCAATTAAATGGTAATGATATGTCTTCAGAGGAGTCAATTAATTTTAAAGTAGCTTCATCCTGAAGGATAACCTGCCTGTTTGCTAAAAGACAGTCAAATATTATCTTGTGTTCAGTGAACTTGACAGTTGGGAAGGGATTTGCAACATGGATTGAAATGTATATCTATTTTAAATTTGAGGTAATGAGTAACAGTCTTTGTTACTCAAGGTTTTTTTTTCCCTACACTGGATGAAATTGCCCGTGAGGAATCCCTCTAAAAAGGCCACCAAATTTAATTTCAAGAGGCGGAACAAGGCCACAGTTAAAGTTAATTTCCATCACTGAAATAGAATTTCATTGGCAGCGTTGCAGCTGATTCTTACAGGATATTGGGTTTGGGTTTCACTCCAGTGTGTCATTTCCTCTACAGTCTGAATCCTCAATCATACACTCAGCACCATAGTGTCAGTGCTGCTCCCTCCGTAAACCTCTAGTTTTACACTGCAAACGTCAGAAAAACTTTAATATTCTTAACAAAATGGCGTGCAATGCACAGAATACCCCTCAGCCCGATGTCGAAGTTTTTGGAGACGCCCGACCGCCCGCCCGCCCGATAGCAATACCTCGTCAGCCTTGAGGGCTGAGGGATGAAAACTGATACCAAGTAATTTCATCCAGTATTTCAACTCAAAATCATGCTTTTGTAGAACCTGAATATTTGATTTAGCTCAAAACATGGGTCAAAAATCCTAGTGTTGGAACACATGCTCATTACGCTGGTAAAATCTGAATGTTTGGGTGATCTGACACAATCCAGAGCGAGCCGTTAACTTTTATAATCCTACAGCCTGCCGGTGAGAGTGGCATCCTTTGTTCCCCACGGCGGGCGGTGGGATCCATCAAGTCTAGCAGGCCCAGCATCTCTGGAACTCAAACTCACTGGTTTCATTGAAGTTAAAGCGCAGCTACTTCAATTGGCTTAAAACAACTTAAACCTCTATCAAATTCATATTTTGTTTATGTTCAATATCCTAAAAGGAACCTCTCATATATTTATCACACTATTGGGCTATAATATTCCATTTTAAGGCTTTTCCATGACAACTGCATCATTTTAGCACACACTCCTATCATGTTTGGTCTCTTTATTCTCGGGGGAGTCCAAGGAGTTGAATGGAACATGTTTCATTTCCCTTGGAATTATGGTTCATCGTTTGTAAGAATCATTCAAGCAACTACCCTAGTCTCCCTGTGCAAATTATCTTATCACCTAGGCCAGTAAAACTCTGATTCGGCCAACCTTCCCTCTACCTTTTTCGGAGGTGTGGTTTGGAGCCTTTAAAGGAACGAGATCCTGAGGGGGCGGGGTCTTCTCTTCTCTTCTTTCCTGTCTCCTACTATCCTGTCCTGTCTCTTCTCTGTCAACGTCTGAATCGTGTTGGTGAGTGGGGAGGGGTGACATGTCACCTTGTTCCGGAGCGCGGGAACATGTGAGTTCTCCCCGACCACGTGGAGCGACTTTAGCTCTACGTGGTCATTCATCTTTTCCAGGTATGAAAATATTCTAAATCATTCTTCTAAATTATATGTAACGGTAATTGGCTTATCATTGATTTGTTTGATTCAAGTTGTGCCTACCTGGTGAATTAAATTATTGTTATTCCTTTTCTAGCTTGCGTGGTCTCCTGTCTTTTAATCTTTTTATTCTTCTTAGCCCCGTCTCGGCGAATACCTAGGGGAATAGCTTATCCTCACTGAGGAATGACTGGCCAGCAGCTCGGTGTGGGAATTGGTTGGTTAAGTTGGTTTAGGCGACCATGAACTACCTATTGTAAGGATTTATATATGTTGGTTCTGAGTTTTAACCTATAGAATCCTTGGGCTAATATATAATCCTAGGTTCATTGTAATATACCAGCAGAGGCTATTGCAATGATGGTCGACTGCCAACCGCTAATCTAACCAACGGACTAGGATTCGAACATGGTGTTAATGCCCAGGAACATTAATGTAGCGGCGGTGGTTGTCTGTTAGGAATTCAAGGTATAGTCACTTCATGTTTGTCCTTAGAATCTAAGTTACTGGTTATCACTGTTTCGAGATTCACGCAGGTGTTCCCTAAATTATCAATTCTAATTCTAATTTGGAGTCAGATTTTTAACGAGGATATTGCAAAATTTTGTATCCTAATTGTTCTATGGAGTCAGATCGATCGTAACCATTGCGTTTTCATGCCCCGTCCTCGGACGGTGAAAAATATCCATTATATTGTGATTCACACCAGCCAGAAGAATGCTCTAATTAAAGTTAGACTAGGAGAACACGTGAGGCCTTCAACCCGGCAACATCCGTCTTTTGGTCATTGCTTTCTTGGGGTTTTACACTTTGATTTCAAATCAACCATGCACAAGAAAAATGCTTTTTTTATATTATTTTAGAGTGATACTTCCACTCATTTCTAACCTCTATGATACAGTCGTTATGTTGCGCTCCTCATTGACTGACTGTCGCTATACCTAACGCCTGTACGGGAAAGCTCTAAAAGTGCTTTGCACGGCCTCGTTATGAGTTGGAGGCTCCTTCTTCTTATTTTTGGTTTTATGGTGTTTACAGACCTGTTGGTGTATTACCGCCAACTACTGGATTCATTCAATATAAATTTCCCTATTCCTCTTATATCGAATTCCCACCAAAGCCTCGCCAAAGCGAACGGTGCACTGTGTCGAACAATGCGTTTGCACTCTGCATGTGTTCAGTGTGATAACACTTTCGATTCGTGTAATCTACGAGCCGAATGTAGACGCAATGCATTGGCTTTTGAAGAAGGAAATGACGTCAACACCAAAGCTGCCTGCTGATTGGTCCAGCCAAAAAATTTCAGGCGAAGCGCCGCGAGGTAGCTTTCCTTCAACGCCCTGATGGGAGCGATCGTCAAAGCCACCTAGCGTACACAGGGCGTTAATCATTAACGTTAACTCATTTCAAGATTTGCCATTAAAGAAAATTTCACTTCTGCAGTCATTGGTAATGTGTTTTGTGAAGCCCCCTACACCATGGGGAGAACACAGAAAGGCCCGAGTGGGATCCAAACCCACAACCTTCTTGTAGTGACAGCCACCACCCTACCCACAGAACCACTGTGACACACAAGTTAGGAGCAATTAAAGCCAAAGAACCTGACCAAAAAATAAATAAATACAAAATTAAATAACCTTGAATGACTCAAGATGGGAGGGACAGTTGATTACCCCAAAAACTGATGATCAAGATTTGTGCATAAATTCCTATATACACAAAATGGCCTTAGACAAATGACCTTCTGTTCAATGCACAGGCTAAGGGCATTGAAATATGATTAAACATGCAAATAATAATAAAGGAGACAGAAGAGTTGTGAACATTTCAATCTTATACTGCAGGTTGTGAGGTAGCATCTCCATGGTGTCTTTATCACTATTTGTAAATCATTTGTAACATACAGTGCCAGTCAAAAGTTTGGACATACCCTCATTGTTCTTACAATATATGTTAAATAAAGAAATAAGCAGCCTTTATTTTGCACAAAAATTTCCAATTCTTAAAACCATCAAACTTATCACAATTTATTGTCATATTTGCAGAACATTCTCCATTTTTTTTTAAACAAGAGCAGTCATATGACAATAATGAGTTTGCAACTGGACGGCTGGCAAACGTCCCAAAGACGTGCTGCACTTGAGGTGTGCTTTTCATCAACCATTTCGTCCAATAAGTCCCATTACCGCTTGACTTTAATTCAGCTGTTGGAAAATTAAGGAGCTATTTTGTCTGTTTACTTTGAAAAATATGGCTTCTTTGAGAATTCCAAAATTTTGGACACTATTTAACAAGAAATTTATTCTCTTTTCACTTCTCTTTGCCTTTTACAAAATTCCATTTGAGAATATATCGAGAAGTTAAGCCGTTTAAATTTCTCTAAAAACAGAGCTCTGTGACATTAGCAAAGTGTGTCCTAACTTTTTGACTGGTACTGTACTTTCTCAAAGTCATTTTGGATAAAACACATAGCCATATGTGAGACAGATGAAATAAACTCTAAGAGAGTATATTATGACCGTTCTTTTTAGACTGGGTAGCCACTACTTGAACTGAATTAAATGTTAATATTCAGATAGGTCGGCAGACTGGCCGGCAAACAGAAGATCAGACAAACAGACAGACGGATGGCCAGATGGACAGATTGAAAGATGGACGACAGAAAGACAGGTGGATGGATTGATGGCCGGACAAACGGATAGATAGATTCTACACAGAGAGATTGATAGCGCAGAAGTGCGTACATACAAAATTACTCACCCTTCATGACATGGGAAAGAGCTGTCAAGATTGCTAAAATAAGTAATTACGTACTGAAGGCTTTGTCATAGTGAAGACATCATGCCTTTTTCCCCAATAAAACCAGCAATTAAACCCTTACAATACAGTATGCCAAAGGACAATGTTATGACATTGGTTATCATATGCCAATGCTGATTACAGCATATTCATTCATTTGGAAATATCATTAAGCTCTGCCCATTAAATTTGACCACTGATATTTAACTGAAGCTCTCTCATCCCAGAGGTGCACAATTTTGCAAGGTATCCAATTAGGTGCCTTGATGATTGCCTGACCAAAATGAAGCTGTCAGCATATTTATGTCCATTTTTCAACAAGACTCATTTATGAAGGGCATTTATTTCTGCATAATTTCATTGAGTTTGATAACTTCATGAGAAAATTAATTTTCAGCTTCACTGGTGGATTCACATAACTAGCAGAAGTAAATTAAAGAAATTGAGTTTTTGAAATTTCAGGTGGACACCAGAATGTCTAATGTTGAAACTAAAAAGGGTCTTATGGGGATTTAACAGATAAGATGGGGACAGTTGCTCATCCGTGGCATCATCTCACAGCTAACAAATCACAGGCCTTACTGAGGGGGTGGGTGGAGCTTATAGACTGTCATAGATAGAGGAGGGTGGGGTTTACATTGAAAGGCTGGAGCTTAGAGATGAGGAGGAACTGAAAATTAGCCCTAAAAAATTGGCTGCATTTAGATTTGATCATGTAGCGTCAGCACACTAGTCTGGGGAGGTGCACAGCAGTCATTAAAAAAAAAACCTCAGGAAAGACGTGAGGCAATACCAAGTCTCTCAGCACCAGAGCCATTATTTGCAGTCTTCACTTTAGAGTTCAAATGTACCTTATGTTCATCTGACAGTTTGGCCCCGAAGAAGACGGAGGCCATAGCGCAGTAAGAATTCCAGATGGTAAAATGCTGCAAATGTAGCAGGTGTACAGTTAAATGGAGCATAAGTATCAAAACTAAAACAATGCTCACAGGTCAGGAGTTCTTGAACCAAGAGGAGCTTTAAAACAGGGGTGAATTTCTGTCTAAAAGCAAGAAGACAGTTGACAGGACAGTCCGGTTTTCTGGCTCTTTCCACCACATTATGCAGGTTTGTCCATTCGACACCCCACTCATCTGGCCGAAAGTTATTATTATTATTGTTACTGCCTGCCGTTTCGAGCATCCATGAAGCTGTGAACAATAAACAAAATTTTGACATCCATCATTGATGGAGTTCCTGTGCCAACTCGAGCAAGCAGACAAGCCGTTCACTTAAAACAGAGTGTTGCAGAGTTATGAATTACTTTCGGGCAATTAATTCTTTCAGTATTTACTGAAATGTACACTCAGTTACTCCAGATACACGCATATGCACTCGGAAGCGCGTGCACACACACACATACACACACACACAGAGTTATGACACGGATATAAAGATATCCACTATCAAACAAAGTTAAGAGGTCACATTTTACACCACCCCTTATTAATTAATGGTAATTTATCTCAGCAGAGGGAGCCAAGAAAATATGAGAATATGGCAGCTTAGCGATTAGAAGGTGGAGTTTGATTCTGATAGAGTGTAAAGTGATCCTGCTTTCTTCCCTCTTTGTTTTGAGACGAACTTATATGAGCTACAAAAATACTCCTGCTGACTGCATTAGCACTGTAGGTGAAGCTAACAAATACTCTTGAGTTCATCAAATTAACATAAATGGATTCACTTGTTTGATTATCAGTGTGGATGACGTCCATATGCCAAGCAATATTTTCCACACCGGTAATCAAATGGTAAACAAACACCTTTCTGTTCATTTCAGAGGTACCGCAACCCAATAATCGACTCTCAAGTGCATTAAAATTGATCAAAGTATGATGTACAAAGTGTTGAAAATTAAAACCTGTTTAAAATGCAGGCCTTATTGACGCATTACAAATGACCATCTAATAAGTTCTTGATTTCCTGTCATAATTACATAAATTTCATGATCAACCTAAGAGACAATTAACCCCTTTGCCCAGAAGGCAAATCTGGCAATTTACACACTCTCCTATTAAAAAAGTGCATAATTCAAGATTTGAGCATCATAGAGAGTGAAAAAATAATTTACAAGAAACAAGACAGCATTTAGAATAACATCCTTTTTCAGTATATTTTCATAATTTTAGTACAGAACAAGTGTCGCAAACACAATAAAGTTTTCATGAAAATTTAACACTGAAGTCGTAAAAAAAAAAACAAAAAAAAAACAAATATTAAAATGGCTTGGAGGTGAAACAATACATTTACTCAAAGGCATAGACTTAGGCTGGGATGGTTCAGATAAGTCCCAGCAAAATTTCAGACTATACTAAGCACAAATATCCCGAACCAACTGAGGATCAGTGGGTAAAGTGAATGACGTGCAGAATATTAAATCTAACATGGTTCAGTTCAAAGTAATTGTTGGTTTGCAGCTTTGTCAAATTTATAGATGGTCAGTCGTCCAATTTTAAGTGTTTGTCTTGGCTGCTGTCGCATTACTGCACACAGTATTACTGCTTAATAGACAGAACTGGCTTGCTTACAAAACCATGTAGCCCAATACTTGGTTTCAATGTCCAGGCTACTAAGACTGAGCAGGTTTCGGGAGTGCACTGAGAAGATTTATAGCAATCCGTGAAGGTTAAAGAAAGTGGAAGAAATCCAAACATTCGTTAATATTCAAGTACGTTATGACCAGTGGTGGAAAAACTGGAAATGCAATTGCACCTCAGCTCATGTGCGATGGGAATCCATTCAAAATCTGTGGTGATATGATCTCTGTGGCAATCAATAAGGGAAACTGGCTTGTGAGGTAAACAGTATTTGCGTGCAAAAGTGATAGGTCACATGATTAAGTACACTATCTCATCAATGTTTTATAATAATAACTAAGAGCAAAGACAAATAAATCTCAGTCGTGGGAAGTAGCTTTCTTAAGATTTAAATTCTTTAATTTTTAATAATTATGTGAATATTAAGGGGCCTACATTAGATATTTGAATTTGTTATTGAAATTGATGGAAAATTGGCTGCATATTTTCTGTTTATATCATGGTATATCATGATTCAATTTGCTTTCTTTTTGTGGAGATTTATTGAAAATACAATGACCAGTGAAATTGGCTTCACTGAAAATGTGGTCATCAAAGAACAAACAAAATGGGAGAAAAAAAGGAAGTAGAGAGGAAGATGAGATTAGGGTAATACTGACGGAAGTAAGTTCCTATTTTTGTCACTTTATGCGATGAGCAGCAATGGAGCACCTGAGGAAAATGAAATGACCTTACCTGACCCAGGATGCAATCTAACTAGCTAATTAACCAACTCATGTCCTTTTGCGTGGGGCATTATTACATGCAGCTGGTGCATAGTTTACAAAATTAAATTGAAATGGTCTAGAACCTCAAATAATGGTTCTTCAGAAATATTCTTAGTAGTGCTGGGACTTCAACACGTTACTTTGGAATAATTAATTACAGGAAAAATTACAAGTTAAAAAAATAACGCATTTAATCGCACCTTTCTGAGTTCCCTAATTTCTGGCAGACCGGTTACACTCTAGCCCAGTATGTGGCTGTGATAAACCTAAAGTCTAAAAATGTTGAATATAATGACGATAATTGAAAGTTTGCAGTAATCTGTGAATGTAGTAGACAGATGTAAAATAGAGATAAATAGAGATGAAAAATGCAAATTTTTGTTGTTTAAGTTCACGTTCATGTCTATTCATTGATTCAGTCGTCAAGCAAATTTATTTGAACTGAAAAACTTTGCTTATTGTGTCAAATATTGCTGTTTGATAAAAATGCAATTATTGAAGATTAATTAATAACAAAGCTGTAATTAATTAGATTATTTTTTTGAGTGACCCATCACTAATTCTCGGTTTTAAAACTGTTATCTAACTTACGTGCAGCGATGAAGGATGTTGGGCTACACAAAAATCAAGCCAAGCATTTCCAAGTCTGATTTGTGAAGCTGATGTGTGACTGGCCTCAGAAGATAACTAACATTAGATCACTTGCAAGGTATAGCTGGCTAATAAATTACAACATAAAGATTGTAACATAAACTAACAATGCTGCCGTCCAATGGCAGAACCTAGTAACTGTCATTTTGGTCAAAATTGAGTTAACATTATTTTTGTAGGTACTATGTTTTGTGCTTCATGTTCACATACAGTTCATTGCAAAATGCCCACCCATTCCTTGAGTATTGCCATGCCCAAACCTAGTAAGTACCATCTGTGTTGATCCATACCATGGCAAAACCTTGTAACTATTTCAACCAATCAAATGGAAGCATTCTGTCATTTAGAATCCAAGATGTCAGCCTCCATGATGGGCAGAAGTCTTTTTTAGACTATTTTGGAGATTTTCTTGGCTTTCATAGAAGTTCCTGGACATTCTCCTGTCAACAACGACTCATTGGCCAAGCAGGGGGCAAAGATTAGTGGCTCTGGCCTTGGAAAAAGCACGGTAAGTGATTAATTATATTAGATTTGCAGTAAGTTGCCCTGGAATCTGGGCTATTGAGTATTGTCAAGTGTTGAAATGAGTATTGTGGAGATAGGCCAACTACCGGTACTGTAACACAGTGACACGCTGTCCTCTTCATGATTGTGTATGAATGATGGCTATGCATGGCCAAAATATAATGGAATAAGCCTAGGCCATGATTTATTGGCCTTCTGCCCATTGGGGTAGTGTCCAGATGAGCACATGCCCCCTCACCTTTTTTCTAACCATTATGGAAAATGTTCTATCATGAAACCTAGAAAACAAGCATTTTTCTTAAGAAAACGGTGTGCAATTGTTGGAAAATGAGTCTCATAAAATCGATATTTCTAAAATTTTTTACTTGGCTGCTGGCATGCTTTTAAATACTCTTAATAGGCCAACCATTTTTGCCAGTCGGAAAAACCTGGTGCACCAAACATAAGGATGTTCCTGTGGAATGCACGCCCCTTCCCCCAATGTGCCTGGAGAGTGTTCACTGTTCATATTGCACTATTTTGTCAAAAAGGACTCATGGTCACAAAAATTATCCTAATAACATTGTTTAATGTGCTGGAAAAGGAATACAATTTGTATATCTTTATATGTACCATGTGTTATGGCCCCAATTTGTTATTACATTTATAACACAACAGCAACAGCAAGGGATGACAAACACAGTTTTAACAACTAAAACACATTTAATTTTTAACGAAGACAAAGACTAATAACAACCTACAACTAAAGACCAAGATTGATAAATAAGAAAAAACAGAAATAATTACAGTCCCTTTTTAGTGGGGTGGCTTGGTGATGTTCTGGATGAAGAAAATGCTCAAACACAGGCAAAGAAATCCACAAAAGAAACGTCACAGGTCTTGAACAGAATGGCAGGTCTGGTCATCTTCTTGCAATTTCTCCTACTACTTTACTGTCTCAATTCTTTTCCTTATATACTCTTTTGCAGACCCCACCCACATTTAGACCTCTTTTTTTTATTTTCTGAGACTTGCCCCAGACATGTCCAGGACATGTCTAAACATGACTCCATTCTGAGCTTAACAAAAAAAAAGGTAAATACTGCCATCTAGTGGCCTATATTCACATTACACCTCCATTCCAAAAGGGAAAAATTTTGACTCATAAAGGCAAAATTTTTCTTTTCAATACAAAATGGTTAAGTGAACACTTGTCTATATATACATATCATACAATATTCAAACACATGATATATATATACACATTCAAACACGGGATAAGCAATCAGCAATTACATTGTCTGTACCCTTCACATGCTTAATTTCCAAGTCAAACTCCTGTAAAATCAAACTCCAATTCAACAATCTCCGATTCTTGTTTTTCATCTTACTCAAAAACGTTAACGGATTGTGGTCAGTGTACACAATCATTGGCTTTTGTCCTGTACAAACATAAACCTCAAAGTGTTGTAAAGAAAGGACCAGAGCCAACAGTTCCTTCTCTATTGTGGAATAGTTCCTTTGGTGGCGATTGAACTTCCTGGAGAAGTATGCCACGGGATGCTCAATGTCATCAGAGTCACTTCTCTGTAGGAGCACAGATCCACAAGCTTGGTCGCTAGCATCGACCGCGATGGAGAACGGTTTGTTGAAGTCAGGAGATTTGAGCACGGGGAAGTGACACAGCAGAGACTTCAGGTGATCGAAGGCTCTCTGGCATGCAGCATCCCAGGTGAACTTTACGCCTTTCTTCAGTTGGTTAGTTAGACTGAGAGCAATCTCAGCAAAGTTCTTGCAGAACTTGCGGTAGTACCCGATCATTCCAAGGAAGCGGCGCAAAGCTTTTTTGTTGTCAGGAACTGGAAAGTCCATGATGGCTTGGACTTTAGCATTTATGGGTGCCACCTTACCCTGGCCTATGACGTAGCCAAGATAGGTGACAGTAGCACAACCAAAGTCACTCTTGCTCAGGTTAACAGTCAGGTTAGCCTGGGTCAGGCGCTGGAACAACGTCTCTACATCTTTTAGATGTTCTTCCCAGGAGTCACTCCATGTGATCAGGTCATCGATGTACGCACCCGTGTGTGGCAATCCGGCGATTGTAGACTGTATCATCCTTTGGAACGTGGCTGGGGCATTTTTCATGCCAAAGGGTAGGACTTCATACTGGTACAATCCAGATGGTGTGGCAAAAGCAGAGATGCTCTTGGCCCTCTCAGTTAAAGGCACACACCAATAACCCTTCAATAAATCAATCTTGGTCAGAAACTTTGCTTGCCATACACTATCAATACAATCATCAATCCTAGGTATTGGAAACACATCAGTTCTAGTTACAGCATTTACTTTGCGATAATCTGTACAGAATCTAGTACTTCCATCAGGTTTTGGAACTAGCACACAGGGTGAACTCCAATCGGAGTTGGAGGGTCTGATAATATCATGTTTTAACATGTACTCAACCTCTTTCTCAGCAATCTTTCTCTTTTCAGGATTCATCCGGTATGGATGCTGTTTTATTGATTTGGCATCACCAACATCTACATCATGAGAGGCTATAGTAACTCTCTTTGGAACATCAGGAAACAAATCCTCATATTTCTTGATCAACCTTTCAAACTGATCTCTCTGTGAGGGTTCTAAGTGCTGGAGTTTTACATCAAGATTTTGCAACACTTCAGTGTTTGACAATTTACATGAAAGAACTTCAGCTTTAATTCTTGGTTCATCATCTTGAAACTCCCCCTCATCTTCACACGTTTCGACCATTGGAGAATCTGAAGTGACAGCTGCAACCCTAGCATTTCTGTCATGATAAGGCTTTAGCATGTTAATATGACACAATTGTTTTGGTTTTCTCCTATCTGGAGTCTTCACAATGTAATTGAGATCATTGAGTTTTGTCAGAATTTCATAAGGACCATGAAATCTAGCCTGCAATGGATTGGACTGCAAGGGAAACAACACAAGGACCATTTCTCCTGGTTTAAACTCACGGCTTCTAGCCTTATGATCATACCAAGTTTTCATTTTTCCCTGACTTGATTTCAAGTTCTCTTTGGCAAGGTCACAAGCTGCACGCAATCTTTCCTTGAACTTGCTAACATAGTCTAACAGACTGATTTGCGGCTCTTCCTCTTGCCATTGTTCACTCAATAATAGCAAAGGTCCTCTCACTTCATGACCAAACACTAGCTCAAATGGACTGAATCCAGTAGACTCCTGCACTGCTTCTCTAGCTGCAAACAACAGCAAATGAACCCCTTCATCCCAGTCTTTCTCATGGTCATAACAATAAGTCCTCATCATTGTCTTGAGAGTGGAATGAAACCGCTCTAAGGCACCCTGACTTTCTGGATGATAGGCACTAGAAAGAATCTGTTTTGCACCTAGTTCATACACAACCTGCTGAAACAATCCTGAAGTGAAATTGCTACCTTGGTCTGACTGAATTTCCCTGGGAAGGCCAAACAACGTGAAGAACTTTATCAAAGCCTTCGAGATTGCAGTTGCCTTGATGTTACGTAGAGGTATGGCTTCGGGGAATCTGGTAGATGCACACATGATTGTCAACAAGTACTGATTTCCAGATCTAGTCTTGGGTAATGGACCAACGCAATCAACAATGACCCTAGAGAATGGCTCCCCAAATGCTGGGATAGGCTGCAATGGAGCTACAGGTGGGTCTAACTGGTGTTTTCCAACTACCTGACAAGTGTGACAGGTTTTGCAAAAGTTGGAAACGTCTTTCCGAAGCCCAGGCCAAAAGAAGTGTTTCATGATCTTATCAACAGTCTTGTTAACACCAAGATGACCTCCTAAAGGTAAACTATGAGCCATTGTTAAGATCTCATTCCTATAGACCTTCGGAACAACAATTTGCCTGACCACTGCCCAATCTGCATTGGCAGGGATATCAGGAGGGCGCCACTTCCGCATCAACACACCATCCTTGAGATAATACCCAACTGGAACTGCATCTATTTCTTTTTCAGGAAGGGCTCTCCTCTTTAGTACACCAATTTCAGGATCATTAGTTTGCTCCTCAATCAACCGCTTTCTGGACAGAGACAAGTCTCCAGACACATCAGAATCACCAGACCCATCCGGCTGGCTGAATAGAGAACTGATAAAAGTATCTGATAAGTCCTCAAACGGAGAAACCATAGTAGGCCAATCAGAGTCATGAGGCGAACCACCTGAGTCCTGACTATTCAATGTACTGGACGGCACCACAACATCATCTTCTTTAGCCTTCTTGGCCATAGCACGAGTCACTGCGCAAGAAGGATACAGAGATGGGTCCTCATCCCCATTTTCAGTGCTCGGCTGTGAAGTAAGATGTACAGGGGGAACTACTTTGCCCCCAGCCAGGTCATTGCCTAGCAACAGAGAAACACCCTTTATAGGTAGACTTGACATAAGTCCCACCTTTACCTGTCCTGTAACTAAATCTGACTTCAAGAATATAGAGCGCAGGGGTACAGATACAGTCCTCCCTTCAATACCTTGTACAAGTATGAAATCCCCTGAAGCGGTCTCATCACGTAACTCCAAGGAGTCCATCAACAAAAGTGACTGAGAAGCTCCGGTATCCCTTAGGATATATATGGGGACAGGAGTAGTATGCTCATTCAGAGCCACAAATCCCTCTGACACAAATGGAAGAAATTCCTCCCTCACAAAGTCAGCTGTATTAGGCTTTTTAGCCCCACAAGAAGCAGGCAATTTAGCAGATTGGTTATCTACTACAGGGGTTTCTAACCTTGTTTTCACAAAGGCATTTGGTTTGGTATCCTTTTCTTTTTCTTTCTTAGCTTTAAGGAACCAACAGTTAGTTGTAACATGACCAGATTTCTTGCAATAACTGCAAACTAGACCACTTTTGTCACTGTCAGCTTTCACACTTTGATCAGACCTATTACTGGATTTCTGAGCACCATCACCAGATTTGTCTTTGTCTTTGGGTGAGGAATCTTGGGTATCACCGTAACCCTTTTTCTGAAATTGGGACCATTTATTTTTACTGCTAGACTGAAATTTGGACTTATGAGTGAGAACATATTCATCTGCAAATTTGGCAGCTGATTGCAAGTTCAGTGCTTGCTTCTCATTAAGGTAGGTCTTAACATCATCCTTAACACAGTTCTTGAATTCTTCAACTAACACCATCTCTTTTAGTGAGTTGAAATCATCCTTGACCTCCATAGAAGTACACCAGCGCTCAAAGCAAACCTGCTTCTCATTAGCAAATTCAACATAAGTCTGATTTTCAGATTTCTTCAGACCTCTGAATTTCTGTCGGTAAGCCTCTGGAACCAACTCATAAGCTCTCAAAATAACCTTTTTGACAACCTCATAATCAGAGGAATCATCTGCAGACAAAGCCGAATAGGCTTGTTGAGCTTTACCCTTGAGGACAGTTTGCAACATCAGAGGCCAGTGTTCCTTTGGCCACTGGCAACTCTTTGCTACCTTTTCAAAACATTGGAAATAGTTGTCAACATCCTTTTCCGAAAATGGAGGCACCAGTTTTACCTCCTGACTAGCACAAAATTTATTTTTCATTGCTATTTTAATTTTTAGTTGCTCCATTTGGAGTCTTTCTTCTCTATCGAATTTCTCTAATTCAAAATCTCTCTGTCTTGCAAATTTTTCTAACTCAAATTCTCTTTGTTTTTCTTCTCTTGCTAATTTTTCTAACTCAAACTCCCTTTGTTTTTCTTTTTCTTCCCTCTCAAATTCTCTTTGTTTCTCTTTTTCCTCCCTTTCTTTTTCTCTTTCTTCCCTTTCTTTCTCTTTTTCCTCCCTTTCTTTTTCTCTTTCCTCCCTTTCAATCTCTAGCATTTTTAATTTAAGTTCCATTTCTATATTTGGATTTTCCACTGGAAACTGTTCCAGATCTCCTGGTGCAAACACATTTTCATCAATGTAATATTCAACTATCTCTCTAGCCAGTCTTGCTTTTCGCATGGCTGGTTTTACCTCTGTCAGCTCCAACTGTCTGCAAATTTCTAGCAGTTCTGTCTTTTTAAAAGACTTCAAAACCCCTACGGTTGGTGATGCCAAGAAATCATCCATTGCTGTTGTCAATATATATCTAGGAAAATTCACAAAACAATTTCACAATTTGGAATGTTAGATTTTCAATAAATTACTCACACAATGGTCTATCCCGGACGAGCCCCCAATTTGTTATGGCCCCAATTTGTTATTACATTTATAACACAACAGCAACAGCAAGGGATGACAAACACAGTTTTAACAACTAAAACACATTTAATTTTTAACGAAGACAAAGACTAATAACAACCTACAACTAAAGACCAAGATTGATAAATAAGAAAAAACAGAAATAATTACAGTCCCTTTTTAGTGGGGTGGCTTGGTGATGTTCTGGATGAAGAAAATGCTCAAACACAGGCAAAGAAATCCACAAAAGAAACGTCACAGGTCTTGAACAGAATGGCAGGTCTGGTCATCTTCTTGCAATTTCTCCTACTACTTTACTGTCTCAATTCTTTTCCTTATATACTCTTTTGCAGACCCCACCCACATTTAGACCTCTTTTTTTTATTTTCTGAGACTTGCCCCAGACATGTCCAGGACATGTCTAAACATGACTCCATTCTGAGCTTAACAAAAAAAAAGGTAAATACTGCCATCTAGTGGCCTATATTCACATTACACATGTAATTTCCTGCAAAAATAAACGGGCCCTTTGAGGGTTAAAATAATCCTTGAGTTAGTGATCGCGAGAGAATAATAATGAACTATAAAAATAACCTTCCCCAAATAACCAGGCTTTAATATCAAATTGTTTCATTTTCTGCTTTTTTCTCAAAATCAAATAAAAGTGAGTTACTAATGTTATGGCCCCAATTTGTTATTACAATTTACAACACAACAACAACAGCAACAGCAAGGGATGACAGACACAGTTTTAAAAACTCAAACACATTTAATGAACAAAGACAATAACTAACAATAACCTACAACTAAATGACCAAGATTGAATAAAAAAAAACAGAAATATTTACAGTCCCTTTGGTGGGTTTCCTGGTGATGTGCTGGGTAAGGGAGAATGCTCTAACACGTAAAAATCCACAAAAGAAAATTCACAGGTCTTGAACAGAAATGACAGGTCTGGTCACATGTATCCTTCTTCTTGCAATTTCTCCTACTACTTTACTGTCTCAATTCTTCTCTTTATATACTCTTTTGCAGTCCCCACCCACATTTAGACCTCTTTTTTTTACTTTTCGGGGACTTGCCCCAGACATGTCCAGGACATGTCTAAACATAGCTCCAGTCTGAGCTGAATAAAAAAAAAAGTAAATACTGCCATCCAGTGGCCTATATTCACATTACACCTCCATTCCAAAAGGGAAAATTTAGACTCATAAAGGCAAAATTTTTCTTTTCAATACAAAATGGTTAAGTGAACACTTGTCTATACATACATATCATACAATATTAAAATAAACACAGGATATATATATATACATATTCAAACACGGGATAAGCAATCAGCAATGACATTGTCTGTACCCTTCACATGCTTAATTTCCAAGTCAAACTCCTGTAAAATCAAAGTCCAATTCAACAATCTCTGATTCTTGTTTTTCATCTTACTCAAAAACATTAACGGATTGTGGTCAGTGTATACAACCATTGGCTTTTGTCCTGTACAAACATAAACCTCAAAGTGTTGTAAAGAAAGGACCAGAGCCAACAGATCCTTCTCTATTGTGGAATAGTTCCTTTGGTGGCGATTGAACTTCCTGGAGAAGTATGCCACGGGATGCTCAATGTCATCAGAGTCACTTCTCTGTAGGAGCACAGATCCACAAGCTTGGTCGCTAGCATCGACCGCGACGGAGAACGGTTTGTTGAAGTCAGGAGATTTGAGCACGGGGAAGTGACACAGCAGAGACTTCAGGCGATTGAAGGCTCTCTGGCATGCATCATCCCAAGTGAAATTTACGCCTTTCTTCAGTTGGTTAGTTAGACTGAGAGCAATCTCAGCAAAGTTCTTGCAGAACTTGCGGTAGTACCCGATCATTCCAAGGAAGCGGCGCAAAGCTTTTTTGTTGTCAGGAACTGGAAAGTCCATGATGGCTTGGACTTTAGCATTTATGGGTGCCACCTTACCCTGGCCTATGACGTAGCCAAGATAGGTGACAGTAGCACAACCAAAGTCACTCTTGTTCAGGTTAACAGTCAGGTTAGCCTGGGTCAGGCGCTGGAACAACGTCTCTACATCTTTTAGATGTTCTTCCCAGGAGTCACTCCATGTGATCAGGTCATCGATGTATGCACCCGTGTGTGGCAATCCGGCGATTGTAGACTGTATCATCCTTTGGAATGTGGCTGGGGCATTTTTCATGCCAAAGGGTAGGACTTCATACTGGTACAACCAGATGGTGTGGCAAAAGCAGAGATGCTCTTGGCCCTCTCAGTTAAAGGCACACACCGATAACCCTTCAATAAATCAATCTTGGTCAGAAACTTTGCTTGCCCTACTCTATCGATACAATCATCAATCCTAGGTATTGGAAACACATCAGTTCTAGTTACAGCATTGACTTTGCGATAATCTGTACAGAATCTGTACTTCCATCAGGTTTTGGAACTAGTACACAGGGTGAACTCCAATCTGAGTTGGAGGGTCTGATAATATCATGTTCTAACATGTATTCAACCTCTTTCTCAGCAATCTTTCTCTTTTCAGGATTCATCCGATACGGATGCTGTTTTATTGGTTTGGCATCACCAACATCGACATCATGAGAGGCTATAGAAACTCTTTTTGGAACATCAGGAAACAGATCCTCATATTTCTTGATCAACCTCTTAAACTGATCTCTCTGTGAGGGTTCTAAGTGCTGGAGTTTTACATCAGGATTTTCCAACACTTCAGAATTTGACAATTTACATGAAAGAACTTCAGCTTTAATTCTAGGTTCATCATCTTGAAACTCCCCCTCATCTTCACACGTTTCGACCATTGGAGAATCTGAAGTGACAGCTGCAACCCTAGCATTTCTGTCATGATGAGGCTTCAGCATGTTAATGTGACACAATTGTTTTGGTTTTCTCCTATCTGGAGTCTTCACAATGTAATTGAGATCATTGAGTTTTGTCAGAATTTCATAAGGACCATGAAATCTAGCCTGCAATGGATTGGACTGCAAGGGAAACAACACAAGGACCTTGTCTCCTGGTTTAAACTCACGGCTTCTAGCCTTATGATCATACCAAGTTTTCATTTTTCCCTGACTTGATTTCAAGTTCTCTTTGGCTAGGTCACAAGCTGCACACAATCTTTCCTTGAACTTGCTAACATAGTCTAACAGACTGATGTACGGCTCTTCCTCTTGCCATTGTTCACTCAATAATAGCAAAGGTCCTCTCACTTCATGACCAAACACTAGCTCAAATGGACTAAATCCAGTAGACTCCTGCAATGCTTCTCTAGCTGCAAACAACAGCAAATGAACACCTTCATCCCAGTCTTTCTCATGGTCATAACAATAAGTCCTCATCATTGTCTTGAGAGTAGAATGAAACCGCTTTAAGGCACCCTGACTCTCTGGATGATAGGCACTAGAAAGAATCTGCTTTGCACCTAGTTCATACACAACCTGCTGAAACAATCCTGAAGTGAAATTGCTACCTTGGTCTGACTGAATTTCCCTGGGAAGGCCAAACAATGTGAAGAACTTTATCAAAGCCTTCGAGATTGCAGTTGCTTTGATGTTACGTAGAGGTATGGCTTCGGGGAATCTGGTAGATGCACACATGATTGTCAACAAGTATTGATTTCCAGATCTAGTCTTGGGTAATGGACCAACACAATCAACAATGACCTTAGAGAACGGCTCCCCAAATGCTGGGATAGGCTGCAATGGAGCTACAGGTGGGTCTAACTGGTGTTTTCCAACTACCTGACAAGTGTGACAGGTTTTGCAAAAGTTGGAAACGTCTTTCCGAAGCCCAGGCCAAAAGAAGTGTTTCATGATCTTATCAACAGTCTTGTTAACACCAAGATGACCTCCTAAAGGTAAACTATGAGCCATTGTTAAGATCTCATTCCTGTAGACCTTCGGAACAACAATTTGCCTGACCACTGCCCAATCTGCATTGGCAGGGAAATCAGGAGGGCGCCACTTCCGCATCAACACACCATCCTTGAGATAATACCCAACTGGAACTGCGTCTATTTCTTTATCAGGAAGGGCTCTCCTCCTCAGTACACAAATTTCAGGATCATTAGTTTGCTCCTCAATCAACCGCTTTCTGGACAGAGACAAGTCTACAGACACATCAGAATCACCAAACCCATCTGGCTGGTTGAACAATGAACTGATAAAAGTGTCTGATAAGTTCTCAAAAGGAGAAACCATAGTAGGCCAATCAGAGTCATGAGGCGAACCACCTGAGTCCTGACTATTCAATGTGCTGGGCGGCACCACAACATCTTCTTTAGGCTTCTTGGCCATAGCACGAGTCACTGCGCAAGAAGGATACAGAGATGGGTCCTCATCCCCATCTTCAGTGCTCTGTGAAGTAAGATGTACAGGGGGAACTACTTTGCCCCCAACTAGGTCATTGCCTAGCAACAGAGAAACACCTGTTATGGCCCCAATTTGTTATTACATTTATAACACAACAGCAACAGCAAGGGATGACAAACACAGTTTTAACAACTAAAACACATTTAATTTTTAATAAAGACAAAGACTAATAACAACCTACAACTAAAGACCAAGATTGATAAATAAGAAAAAACAGAAATAATTACAGTCCCTTTTTAGTGGGGTGGCTTGGTGATGTCCTGGATAATGAAAATGCTCAAACACAGGCAAAGAAATCCACAAAAGAAATGTCACAGGTCTTGAACAGAATGGTAGGTCTGGTCATCTTCTTGCAATTTCTCCTACTACTTTACTGTCTCAATTATTTTCCTTATATACTCTCTTTCAGACCCCACCCACATTTAGACCTCTTTTTTTTAACTTTCTGAGACTTGCCCCAGACATGTTCAGGACATGTCTAAGCATGACTCCAGTCTGAGCTTAACAAAAAAAGGTAAATACTGCCATCTAGTGGCCTATATTCACATTACACCTCCATTCCAAAAGGGAAAAATTTTGACTCATAAAGGCAAAATTTTTCTTTTCAATACAAAATGGTTAAGTGAACACTTGTCTATATATACATATCATACAATATTCAAACACATGATATATACATTCAAACACGGGATAAGCAATCAGCAATTACATTGTCTGTACCCTTCACATGCTTAATTTCCAAGTCAAACTCCTGTAAAATCAAACTCCAATTCAACAATCTCCGATTCTTGTTTTTCATCTTACTCAAAAACATTAACGGATTGTGGTCAGTGTACACAATCATTGGCTTTTGTCCTGAACAAACATAAACCTCAAAGTGTTGTAAAGAAAGGACCAGAGCCAACAGATCCTTCTCTATTGTGGAATAGTTCCTTTGGTGGCGATTGAACTTCCTGGAGAAGTATGCCACGGGATGCTCAATGTCATCAGAGTCACTTCTCTGTTGGAGCACAGATCCACAAGCTTGGTCGCTAGCATCGACCGCGATGGAGAACGGTTTGTTGAAGTCAGGAGATTTGAGCACGGGGAAGTGACACAGCAGAGACTTCAGGCGATCGAAGGCTCTCTGGCATGCATCATCCCAAGTGAACTTTACACCTTTCTTCAGTTGGTTAGTTAGACTGAGAGCAATCTCAGCAAAGTTCTTGCAGAACTTGCGGTAGTACCCGATCATTCCAAGGAAGCGGCGCAAAGCTTTTTTGTTGTCAGGAACGGGAAAGTCCATGATGGCTTGGACTTTAGCATTTATGGGTGCCACCTTACCCTGGCCTATGACGTAGCCAAGATAGGTGACAGTAGCACAACCAAAGTCACTCTTGTTCAGGTTAACAGTCAGGTTAGCCTGGGTCAGGCGCTGGAACAACGTCTCTACATCTTTTAGATGTTCTTCCCAGGAGTCACTCCATGTGATCAGGTCATCGATGTATGCACCCCTGTGTGGCAATCCGGCGATTGTAGACTGTATCATCCTTTGGAATGTGGCTGGGGCATTTTTCATGCCAAAGGGTAGGACTTCATACTGGTACAATCCAGATGGTGTGGCAAAAGCAGAGATGCTCTTGGCCCTCTCAGTTAAAGGCACACACCAATAACCCTTCAATAAATCAATCTTGGTCAGAAACTTTGCTTGCTCTACACTATCAATACAATCATCAATCCTAGGTATTGGAAACACATCCGTTCTAGTTACAGCATTGACTTTGCGATAATCTGTACAGAATCTAGTACTTCCATCAGGTTTTGGAACTAGCACACAGGGTGAACTTCAATCGGAGTTGGAGGGTCTGATAATATCATGTTTTAACATGTACTCAACCTCTTTCTCAGCAATCTTTCTCTTTTCAGGATTCATCCGGTATGGATGCTGTTTTATTGGTTTGGCATCACCAACATCTACATCATGAGAGGCTATAGTAACTCTCTTTGGAACATCAGGAAACAAATCCTCATATTTCTTGATCAACCTTTCAAACTGATCTCTTTGTGAGGGTTCTAAGTGCTGGAGTTTTACATCAAGATTTTGCAACACTTCAGTGTTTGACAATTTACATGAAAGAACTTCAGCTTTAATTCTTGGTTCATCATCTTGAAACTCCCCCTCATCTTCACACGTTTCGACCATTGGAGAATCTGAAGTGACAGCTGCAACCCTAGCATTTCTGTCATGATAAGGCTTTAGCATGTTAATATGACACAATTGTTTTGGTTTTCTCCTATCTGGAGTCTTCACAATGTAATTGAGATCATTGAGTTTTGTCAGAATTTCATATGGACCATGAAATCTAGCCTGCAATGGATTGGACTGCAAGGGAAACAACACAAGGACCTTGTCTCCTGGTTTAAACTCACGGCTTCTAGCCTTATGATCATACCAAGTTTTCATTTTTCCCTGACTTGATTTCAAGTTCTCTTTGGCAAGGTCACAAGCTGCACGCAATCTTTCCTTGAACTTGCTAACATAGTCTAACAGACTGATTTGCGGCTCTTCCTCTTGCCATTGTTCACTCAATAATAGCAAAGGTCCTCTCACTTCATGACCAAACACTAGCTCAAATGGACTGAATCCAGTAGACTCCTGCACTGCTTCTCTCGCTGCAAACAACAGCAAATGAACCCCTTCATCTCAGTCTTTCTCATGGTCATAACAATAAGTCCTCATCATTGTCTTGAGAGTGGAATGAAACCGCTCTAAGGCACCCTGACTTTCTGGATGATAGGCACTAGAAAGAATCTGTTTTGCACCTAGTTCATACACAACCTGCTGAAACAATCCTGAAGTGAAATTGCTACCTTGGTCTGACTGAATTTCCCTGGGAAGACCAAACAACGTGAAGAACTTTATCAAAGCCTTCGAGATTGCAGTTGCCTTGATGTTACGTAGAGGTATGGCTTCGGGGAATCTGGTTGATGCACACATGATTGTCAACAAATACTGATTTCCAGATCTAGTCTTGGGTAATGGACCAACGCAATCAACAATGACCCTAGAGAATGGCTCCCCAAATGCTGGGATAGGCTGCAATGGAGCTACAGGTGAGTCTAACTGGTGTTTTCCAACTACCTGACAAGTGTGACAGGTTTTGCAAAAGTTGGAAACGTCTTTCCGAAGCCCAGGCCAAAAGAAGTGTTTCATGATCTTATCAACAGTCTTGTTAACACCAAGATGACCTCCTAAAGGTAAACTATGAGCCATTGTTAAGATCTCATTCCTATAGACCTTCGGAACAACAATTTGCCTGACCACTGCCCAATCTGCATTGGCAGGGATATCAGGAGGGCGCCACTTCCGCATCAACACACCATCCTTGAGATAATACCCAACTGGAACTGCATCTATTTCTTTTTCAGGAAGGGCTCTCCTCTTTAGTACACAAATTTCAGGATCATTAGTTTGCTCCTCAATCAACCGCTTTCTGGACAGAGACAAGTCTCCAGACACATCAGAATCACCAGACCCATCCGGCTGGCTGAATAGAGAACTGATAAAAGTATCTGATAAGTCCTCAAATGGAGAAACCATAGTAGGCCAATCAGAGTCATGAGGCGAACCACCTGAGTCCTGACTATTCAATGTACTAAACGGCACCACATCATCTTCTTCTTTAGCCTTCTTGGCCATAGCACGAGTCACTGCGCAAGAAG
This sequence comes from Gymnothorax reevesii, assembly GCA_029721435.1. Lineage (NCBI taxonomy): Eukaryota > Metazoa > Chordata > Actinopteri > Anguilliformes > Muraenidae > Gymnothorax > Gymnothorax reevesii. Next base: position 175,071,069 of record CM056573.1, read on the forward strand.
GATACAGAGATGGGTCCTCATCCCCATCTTCAGTGCTCGGCTGTGAAGTAAGATGTACAGGGGGAACTACTTTGCCCCCAGCCAGGTCATTGCCTAGCAACAGAGAAACACCCTTTATAGGTAGACTTGACATAAGTCCCACCTTTACCTGTCCTGTAACTAAATCTGACTTCAAGAATATAGAGCGCAGGGGTACAGATACAGTCCTCCCTTCAATACCTTGTACAAGTATGAAATCCCCTGAAGCGGTCTCATCACGTAACTCCAAGGAGTCCATCAACAAAAGTGACTGAGAAGCTCCGGTATCCCTTAGGATATATATGGGGACAGGAGTAGTATGCTCATTCAGAGCCACAAATCCCTCTGACACAAATGGAAGAAATTCCTCCCTCACAAAGTCAGCTGTATTAGGCTTTTTAGCCCCACAAGAAGCAGGCAATTTAGCAGATTGGTTATCTACTACAGGGGTTTCTAACCTTGTTTTCACAAAGGCATTTGGTTTGGTATCCTTTTCTTTTTCTTTCTTAGCTTTAAGGAACCAACAGTTAGTTGTAACATGACCAGATTTCTTGCAATAACTGCAAACTAGACCACTTTTGTCACTGTCAGCTTTCACACTTTGATCAGACCTGTTACTGGATTTCTGAGCACCATCACCAGATTTGTCTTTGTCTTTAGGTGAGGAATCTTGGGTATCACCGTAACCCTTTTTCTGAAATTGGGACCATTTATTGTTACTGCTAGACTGAAATTTGGACTTATGAGTGAGAACATATTCATCTGCAAATTTGGCAGCTGATTGCAAGTTCAGTGCTTGCTTCTCATTAAGGTAGGTCTTAACATCATCCTTAACACAGTTCTTGAATTCTTCAACTAACACCATCTCTTTTAGTGAGTTGAAATCATCCTTGACCTCCATAGAAGTACACCAGCGCTCAAAGCAAACCTGCTTTTCATTAGCAAATTCAACATAAGTCTGATTTTCAGATTTCTTCAGACCTCTGAATTTCTGTCGGTAAGCCTCTGGAACCAACTCATAAGCTCTCAAAATAACCTTTTTGACAACCTCATAATCAGAGGAATCGTCTGCAGACAAAGCCGAATAGGCTTGTTGAGCTTTACCCTTGAGGACAGTTTGCAACATCAGAGGCCAGTGTTCCTTTGGCCACTGGCAACTCTTTGCTACCTTTTCAAAACACTGGAAATAGTTGTCAACATCCTTTTCTGAAAATGGAGGCACCAGTTTTACCTCCTGACTGGCACAAAATTTATTTTTAGTTTCAATTTTAATTTTTAGTTGCTCCATTTGGAGTCTTTCTTCTCTATCGAATTTCTCTAATTCAAAATCTCTCTGTCTCTGTCTCTCTCTTTCTGCTCTTTCCTCTTTCTCTCTCTCAAATTCTCTTTGTTTTTCTTCTCTTGCTAATTTTTCTAACTCAAACTGCCTTTGTTTTTCTTTTTCTTCCCTCTCAAATTCTCTTTGTTTCTCTTTTTCCTCCCTTTCTTTTTCTCTTTCTTCCCTTTCTTTCTCTTTTTCCTCCCTTTCTTTTTCTCTTTCCTCCCTTTCAATCTCTTGCATTTTTAATTTAAGTTCCATTTCTATATTTGGATTTTCCACTGGAAACTGTTCCAGATCTCCTGGTGCAAACACATTTTCATCAATGTAATATTCAACTATCTCTCTAGCCAGTCTTGCTTTTCGCATGGCTGGTTTTACCTCTGTCAGCTCCAACTGTCTGCAAATTTCTAGCAGTTCTGTCTTTTTAAAAGACTTCAAAACCCCTACGGTTGGTGATGCCAAGAAATCATCCATTGCTGTTGTCAATATATATCTAGGAAAATTCACAAAAACAATTTCACAATTTGGAATGTTAGATTTTCAATAAATTACTCACACAATGGTCTATCCCGGACCTTGAGCCCCCAATTTGTTATGGCCCCAATTTGTTATTACATTTATAACACAACAGCAACAGCAAGGGATGACAAACACAGTTTTAACAACTAAAACACATTTAATTTTTAATAAAGACAAAGACTAATAACAACCTACAACTAAAGACCAAGATTGATAAATAAGAAAAAACAGAAATAATTACAGTCCCTTTTTAGTGGGGTGGCTTGGTGATGTCCTGGATAATGAAAATGCTCAAACACAGGCAAAGAAATCCACAAAAGAAATGTCACAGGTCTTGAACAGAATGGCAGGTCTGGTCATCTTCTTGCAATTTCTCCTACTACTTTACTGTCTCAATTCTTTTCCTTATATACTCTCTTTCAGACCCCACCCACATTTAGACCTCTTTTTTTTAACTTTCTGAGACTTGCCCCAGACATGTTCAGGACATGTCTAAACATGACTCCAGTCTGAGCTTAACAAAAAAAGGTAAATACTGCCATCTAGTGGCCTATATTCACATTACACACCCTTTATAGGTAGACTTGACGTAAGTCCCACCTTTACCTGTCCTGTAACTAAATCTGACTTCAAGAATATAGAGCGCAGGGGTACAGATACAGTCCTCCCTTCAATACCTTGTACAAGTATGAAATCCCCTGAAGCGGTCTCATCACGCAACTCCAAGGAGTCCATCAACAAAAGTGACTGAGAAGCTCCGGTATCCCTTAGGATATATATGGGGACAGGAGTAGTATGCTCATTCAGAGCCACAAATCCCTCTGACACAAATGGAAGAAATTCCTCCCTCACGAAGTCAGCTGTATCAGGCTTTTTAGCCCCACAAGAAGCAGGCAATTTAGCAAACCGGTTATCTACTACAGGGGTTTCTAACCTTGTTTTCACAAAGGCATTTGGTTTGGTATCCTTTTATTTTTCTTTCTTAGCTTTAAGGAACCAACAGTTAGTTGTAACATGACCAGATTTCTTGCAATAACTGCAAACTAGACCACTTTTGTCACTGTCAGCTTTCACACTTTGATCAGACCTGTTACTGGATTTCTGAGCACCATCACCAGATTTGTCTTTGTTTTTGGGTGAGGAATTTTGGGTATCACCGTAACCCTTTTTCTGAAATTGGGACCATCTATTTTTACTGCTAGACTGAAATTTGGACTTATGAGTGAGAACATATTCATCTGCAAATTTGGCAGCTGATTGCAAGTTCAGTGCTTGCTTCTCATTAAGGTAGGTCTTAACATCATCCTTAACACAGTTCTTGAATTCTTCAACTAACACCATCTCTTTTAGTGAGTTGAAATCATCCTTGACCTCCATAGAAGTACACCAGCGCTCAAAGCAAACCTGCTTCTCATTAGCAAATTCCACATAAGTCTGATTTTCAGATTTTTTCAGACCTCTGAATTTCTGTCGGTAAGCCTCTGGAACCAACTCATAAGCTCTCAAAATAACCTTTTTGACAACCTCATAATCAGAGGAATCATCTGCAGACAAAGCCGAATAGGCTGGTTGAGCTTTACCCTTGAGGACAGTTTGCAACATCAGAGGCCAGTGTTCCTTTGGCCACTGGCAACTCTTTGCTCCCTTTTCAAAACACTGGAAATAGTTGTCAACATCCTTTTCCAAAAATGGAGGCACCAATTTTACCTCCTGGCTAGCCCGAAATTTATTTTCAGTTTGAATTTTAATTTTTAGTTGCTCCATTTGGAGTCTTTCTTCTCTATCGAATTTCTCTAATTCAAAATCTCTCTGTCTCTGTCTCTCTCTTTCTGCTCTTTCCTCTTTCTCTCTCTCAAATTCTCTTTCTTTTTCTTTTTCTTCCCTCTCAAATTCTCTTTGTTTCTCTTTTTCCTCCCTTTCTTTTTCTCTTTCCTCCCTTTCAATCTCTAGCATTTTTAATTTCCATTTTAAGTTCCATTTCTATATTTGGATTTTCCACTGGAAACTGTTCCAGATCTCCTGGTGCAAACACATTTTCATCAATGTAATATTCAACTATCTCTCTAGCCAGTCTTGCTTTTCGCATGGCTGGTTTTACCTCTGTCAGCTCTAAATGTCTGCAAATTTCCAACAGTTCTGTCTTTTTAAAAGACTTCAAAACCCCTACGGTTGTTGATGCCAAGAAATCATCCATTGCTGTTGTCAATATATATGTATTCAATTAAAAAAATCAATTTTACAATTTGAAATGTTAGATTTTCAATAAATTACTCACAAAATGGTCTATCCCGGACGAGCCCCCAATTTGTTATTACAATTTACAACAGAACAACAACAGCAACAGCAAGGGATGACAGACACAGTTTTAAAAACTCAAACACATTTAATGAACAAAGACAATAACTAACAATAACCTACAACTAAATGACCAAGATTGAATAAAAAAAACAGAAATATTTACAGTCCCTTTGGTGGGTTTCCTGGTGATGTGCTGGGTAAGGGAGAATGCTCTAACACGTAAAAATCTACAAAAGAAAATTCACAGGTCTTGAACAGAAATGACAGGTCTGGTCACATGTATCCTTCTTCTTGCAATTTCTCCTACTACTTTACTGTCTCAATTCTTCTCCTTATATACTCTTTTGCAGACCCCACCCACATTTAGACCTCTTTTTTTTTCTTTTCGGGGACTTGCCCCAGACATGTCCAGGACATGTCTAAACATAGCTCCAGTCTGAGCTGAATAAAAAAAAAAGGTAAATACTGCTATCCAGTGGCCTATATTCACATTACACTAAGTTCTGCCATTGGACGGCAGTATGCAACATACCATAATGTATTGAAGCAACTTACAAATAGGGAAGAGTATTTCGATTGTTTGATATTGCTAAGCTTCATAATAAATGTTTTAACATGAATAACAGTGATAAACTTATATTCAAAAATCAACTCAAAAGTATTTGGATACAAATAGAAAACGAATATTGCATCTGTTTAAGAAAATTATGGAGGCACCTCGCTGCGCATCATAAAAAAAAAAGAAACAGTCATTAGTATAATCTCTAAAGGTCATATGGAGTCAGCAATATTTACATTCAGTTTATTGCAAAACATTTCCAGCGTACACGCTATACCTGCTGGCATTACCATGTGTCTTTACCGACTCTCACATTAAATCTACGCCCCTGCATTTCCTGGATTATTAACTTCTTGACTACGAGTGTTCTATATCCTGGTTTGATATTTAAAATAATCAACTGTCCATGAGCCAAACAAGGTTGCAATACAAGGGGCCCGCAAAGGTCTCAAAGTTGTGCATAGTCGAATCATAAGCTAATCATGACACAAGTCTACTTTTTACTCATGAAGCTCAAAATGACTAAATGATTTTCAAGTAGGAACGACCCTTATGAAAAATTACCACAAAATACTACAGTAAAAATACTATAGTTTTCCATAGTAACTACAGTATTTTTTTGCGGAATTACTATAGATATACAGTTGTACTATGGTAACTCTGTAGTTTACTACAGTGATGCTAAAGTAAATCACAAAAGTCAAGCTCTACTATAGTGAACTATAGCAATGATATTCACTTCAATTATTCAAACAGTATGTTTGCATCATACTATAGTTTACTATTAGTTTACATCAAATTTAACGTAGTAAACTATAGTTAACTGTGGCAAATTTTCATAAGAGAAGGTATTCTGGGTTTGTTGATGTCCTCCTATAAGCCCAGACATTCCATTTTATTGAATGCTGTATTAATTCTAAAACAGATTTCCACCTTGAGCAAAACACCATATTCAGTTTACTCACGATTTGTGATTATAACCAAAGTGACTAACTCGCTGCAACAGTAATCATGGCAACTGGGGTAAAGGAAAAATGAAAATAGCTGGAGAGCTAAGTGACTGAAATACTCCAAACAACAAAAGGCCTGCTTACACATCGAAGGAAAAGTTTCCTCATGATGGACTTTCTGATCTGGAGAATCAATGCTGTGAAGCTCAGGAAGTCCTGTAGTCCTGTCCCCTTTGGACTCACTCCCACTGTCCATGTACATGTTGCTCTTCCACCTTGTGAAAGTAACACGAACACTCCTGGATTGTGTATAGTACCATTTTTCACCTCCGCCAAGGTGGTGTACAGTATGTTTTTGCCTGTCTGTTTGTCTGTTAGCAGGATATCTCAAAAACAGCCAAATAGATTTTAACCAAACTTTGCAGGATCTTTGAGTTGCACAAGAGGACCAAATGATTAAATCTTGGCACATCGACGCCAAAGAACAGCTGAGATATCGGCCAAAGTTCAAATCCAGCTATGCTGGTGGAAATTAGAAATTTTTCCAATGGTCCGGATTTCCAATCGGTGTGCTTTTGAGTTTTGCTGCCACCTGGCGGTGGAATGCCACAACACCCAACATCAGCCAGTGAAAATAACTAATGCACAGAGTCGCCTTGGCAAGGCGGAGGTGCTGCGCTCCCTGAGTGCTCTTGTTTTCGAAGCGCTCACATAATTAAATTGTGCAAAGTTGAAAAGATGTGACCTAACTTGTTGTGACATAAGAGTTTATATACTTTTTCTGCTGGCCCAATCAATTTCTTTCAATTACCATGGAAAGTTTAAGCTGTCCTCATTTGGATAAAACACTTGTCGATCATTATAAAATTACCGAGGAAGCTTCATGTGGGCAGGAATGATAGCTGTGTTTTCCGCTGATAATGCTCAGCAAGCAATAATTAGACTGTATTTCTGGGAGAGATTGTTTAAGGTGATAAGTAACAACTGAATCCTGTGAGGGACGTATCTTTACATAAATCAGTGATAAGTTACTATGTGATTTTAATATCTGAGGGCTTATAATGGACAGTAGAATGACATTGGGTAAATACCATGTTGAATTTTTGCGTCAGAAATTTGATTTGTTTTTTCAGTGCTAAATTGCCATACCTTTGGACTATTGTGGCTTTAGCTTGCTGTTACAATGAAAACTGAATTATATTGTGGTGACTGCTGGATGGCGGCTATCGGCACATGTGTTTGGCCATTTTCAGATAAAGCATGGTTGAGGAGCTTAATTCAGCAGTTCCTGGGTATAAGTGGTGGGATTTAAAACGTCCACATTCTTAATAGTTTACAGGCACCACTCATGGATATTCCATATACATTTTCTATCTATTCTATATTGACAGAATACTGCAAGTGAATGCTTCAGTTGACCAGATCTTCATACGCTGACACCACTGATCTGCTTATCTCTGCAAAAGGCTTGACTGGATGGACTTGATATAAAATGGGCCGTATATCCAAGATGGTTTACAGATGTGAATGCAGATACCCTCTGAATAAAGTTTACAGTGTTTGCTTTAGCTGCGCATTCATTCACAGTTTTATTTACCATCCAAAATGCTTAGTGCTCTATCTGCCAACGGACAAACACACATCACCCACCTGACTCAAAACATCTTTCTATCTCTCTCTCTCAGACACTTACACTTATTTTGGATCAGACTGCACTTCATCAAAAAATATTTTTCATACTTCATAACAAAGCACAAAATCAATGCCTCTGGTCAGCCATTGGCCCAATTCTCAGGCTAGAAAATGGTTTAATGACAGCTTGGTTTGGTAAACAACTCAATTTTGATTTCAGAATGAAAATTCTAAACTGTGAAGATTTTTTTTTTTTTTCAAAATTCATCATGAAGATATAATATTTACTTCAGCGACTTAGGAGAGTTTGCATTCACTGAGCCAAATCTAGGTAAAGTAAACTGTGGCAAACATTATTTTACACTTTGAGGCTTAATTCTGTCACAGAGCCCACAAAGCTTAGTAAGAGATGATTGGTGGGGCCTTGCCAGGGGCTCTTTCCAAAATTTTCTTGGGACTTGAGATTGTGATGTCTAAATGGAGGTGACATGGGTTGACACTATCATGTCACAGGACTCCTGAATCTTGCGCAATTTCAGCCTCATACATATGAACATGTTCCTTTGAGGATGAAACGGTGGTGCAGTGGGGACTGCTGTTGCCTGACAGTCAGACAGTCATGGGTTTGAATCCTGTTTGGGCTTTCCTGGTCCTGTTCCTGTGTGGAGTTTGCATGATCTCCTCAAGTATGAGTTCTTTCTGCGTACTCCAGTTTTGACCGACAGACTGAAGATTTGCATGTCAGGCTAATTGGAGACTATGAATCGCCCTCGGGCATGAGTGTGTGAGTGAATAGTGTCAGCCCTGCTACGGATTGTCAGGTCCGAGAACACCCCCCCCCCCCACAAAACCAGATAGAAATTGGGGAAAAAATGGGGGGTGAAATTTAAATTTATGGAGCCGAAACCTTTTCTAAACACTCATTCCACACAGTGGGAAAACAGCACGACAGGTAGAGAGAATCACTGTAAATGTAAAACCAGGTCATGTACAATTACATCCAATCGACTCCAGCCATTGAGTTTAAGACCAGCCACAATAATGCCAATGAAAGACAAGACCTGGTCTGGATAAGAGCATCAGTGACATGATGGTGATGTCATATGTCATGGTGATGATGGTGATGTCATGTGCTCTGAGAAATACGAGTGATTGTAACAGGACTCATTGGTGACAGAATAACACTGTTTTATATGTATATATGTATATATTCTCCACACCAGCACGAGAAGTGTTGTACAGGACCTTTTGTACGGCAACTCGCCTCTCCAAGGCAAAATTAGTGCCACTGCAAAAAACAAGCGAGGGTAACATGCCACTCAAGGGTTTGGCAAAAACTTTTTTTTTTCCTTTCTTTGTTTCATTTTAAAACATCACCATGCTGATGAGAACATTTGAAGACCACAGTGGAAAAATGATCAGAGTCACATTTTCGTGTTGTGGGGGAACGATGAATTAAAAATTCGAAATGATCTTAGAAACAATGCAGTGAAAAATATGCAAAATATATAAAATATTATAGTAATATATAATATTATTGTAAATATTATGATAAATAATATATAAAATTACAAAAATGCTAAATTTGGACTCTGGTCATTTCTCCTTTGTGGTCTTCATTTGTTCTCTCAGTTTTTACTTTCTGTATTGTCATTGCAACTTCAAAACTGTGTATTTTATACAGAAGTCTTTTGAGGACACAAATTAATGCAACGCAGTCACTTTCTCTCTCCCTCCAGTGCATTAGATCACTGAGCACATATTGATCGCCTCCAAATAGCGCAGACTAATATTTATTCCCATAAACCGCCAGCATTCAGATTATTATTTATGTTTGACCTCCCCAATAATTTTGCTTGTTGCAGTTGAGTTGCAGTTGATGAGGAGATTCAGAGCACAATAGATTCATGGAGTGGGGCTGATATACCTCCACTGGCAGGCAGCTGAAATGAGCCTCTCTCATTTTTCTTCATCTCTGCTTCTAGCTCACACCAAATAAGTGTGGACTGAGGGAAAATAAGTTTTGAGAAATTAAAGCTTTATGCTTGGGCATGCACTTAAAAAGTGTGTAAAATTTACTCTAAAACTGGTTAACTGGTTCCAGATGACTCTGTTAACTTCTGACTAAATGATGAATGATGGCTAGTTTAATGAATGAAAGTAATTAGACGCAACTCAACTCAGTTGTGTGGAACGAGCGAATGCAAAATTTTTAACTTAATCCAAAATTCATTTCTTTGCGTGTGTGATGAAATTGTTGAAATTTAATAATTGAATGATTTATATTGCTTTTAACAACACATACATATATAATAACATTTTCCAAAAAAAACGTTGGGAGTCAGACAGTGTGAAATGCAAATTAAAACAGGAAGCCATGATTTGCAAATTATTTAAACGCTACATTTAATTGAAATTAGTATAAAGTCTGCATATCAGATATTGAGACTTTTTAATGTTGTTTGAAAAATATATGTGACCAGTCTTTTTGACCAAAAATTGAAAATCAAGCTCTCTAAACCATTGTGTTGATAACACTGATTTGCGTCAGTGACAAAGTTGGTCCAGTCACCTTCCCGGATAGATTCAATCACCTGCCAAGTAAGAACCTCTAGCATAGCATCAAGACTAATTTGTTTACAACTTTCAATGGGTGCCATTGGCTGCTTGTGATGTTTAATATTATAATGAATACCATATATGGAAAGCTGGGATTCAGCAGGTATTTTTTTTTTTTTTTTTGGTATATAAATGACAGGGATTCCCCATCAAATACACAGAAGAATTTATTGATAAAATTGGTTAATTTAGGGATTTTTTCCGCTAATTTTTCCATAATGAAGTGAACTACTGTTTATAGAGTCACTGCCTCCACAGTACGCTGTAAGAAGTTAAACGAATGGGCCTGCAACAAGCCAGCGATAATTTCATTGGTCAACACGAAATTTGTTTTGCGATTTTTGAGAGAAACGTGTCGCAAAAAAATCTCAGCGCGAGCAGAAATGTTCCCTGTGCAAGCATTAATGCCTCGAACACTCAGAGACAGTTTTGTGCACCAGAAGAAAAGGCTGAAGTTCGCTTGCCAAAAAAAAATCCGTCCACGCAGCACCAGATTCAAGCGCAAGCGAGGGCTATTTGAGAGCGAGAGCAGAATCGTGGGGGAAATGTTTTGCAAGTTTACACATGAAATTGATGGGTCTGCTCTAAATCCGAAATACCTTGCTCTTGATTTAAGATAAGAATTTTATCAGGGATATCAGGCATACCAGGACATTATGTGAAAACTCACCCTCACTGTCCGTCACTGTCACATTACAGGGCAAAATTCTGGGTAAGTGCACCAACAATTAATCTCTCTCTCCGTAGCTCTCTTTCTCTCAATAGATGGACAGTCTGATTGCCCTGGATGCTCTGCAGGCCAGTGAGCTGGAAGTGCCAAAAATATGAATTTACCCAGATTGATGATATTCAGTCTGGTTGTAGTTGACATTTTTTGCAGAAGCGTTGACTGTAAATGGTGTTAGCCATTCAGGATCCAGATTATTGTGAACTTTTGGGTTTGAATTACACCTTGGGAATTGTATAATAAAGTCTAATAATGAAATGCATAATGATCTGGATTGAGTTTATACCATGCAGTTTCATTATTCGCTGTTATTAGTTTTCTCTGCAAGAAACGGCGATTTGCTGTGTATCATTATAAGTGCCTTCACACTGAGATGCCTATGAGAGTTTCACTGGACACAGATGTTGGAGTATAATTTAATAGTTTTTGATGAAATCAGGGGCGTAATTTTAACTGGCATTTGGGGGGGACGGAGACACGGCCTTTATGACAATTAGTCCTGGCCAGTTCTCAATCATTTTCCTTCATCAACGCGTTTTCCAATTATCGTAATTGGCAACTGAAGACACGATTCCTCTCCATATGCGATTTAACTCTACTCTTTAGGCCTAAGTATTAATGCAACACTGAACTTTTTGCAGTCCATAATGAACAGGTGCTGCTTGTTCTCTCCGATTAAGTAAGACGGCAATCGGTCATCAGGATGCGTATTTGCTGTGTTTAAATCAACGTTATTCAAAATTGCTTACCTGTCGACTCACAGACAAGCAGTAAATTAATTTTCTGAACTTCATTTACCCAACCATATCATCGCTGGATGCTGTTCAATTGCATATGAAGAGGAACCGTGTCTTCAGTCGCCAATTACGATAATTGGAAAACGTGTCGATGAAGGAAAATGATTGAGAACTGGCCAGGACTAATTGTCATAAAGGCCGTGTTTCCGTCCCCCCCAACTCCCGTTAAAATTACGCCCCTGGATGAAATTACATTTAAATTTAATTCCGCATCAACCAGACAGAGTTAAGCAGACTCAGAAACATCTCACCTAATCGCCTCCTGGAATAAAAGGCTTTTGGATTCTGTAGAATCGGCATTTGTTGGTACACTGCACACACACACACACACACACACACACACACACACACACACACACATACAAACACACACAGGCAAGCACACGCACAGACACACAAAACATGCTTTCACGCACTTCCAGATGTACAAGCACACACATTTATGCACGCGTGCATGAACACAAACAATGACACACACATAGACAAACACCTTTTCATGCATAGTCACCTGTATTATGTACACATACATAATAAAATGTTGAGAGTTAAAATTTCACAAATTAAAGCTGACAGAGTGTGATCAGATGGACTAAAATCAAAAGAGCTGATTCAACTGTGATCACTTCACTGCGCACCACTTGAACACACACACACACACACAGGGCATGAGTCAATCACTCTAGCCTTCTCTGTGTGTGCATATGCTAAAAAGTTTTAATTCTGTATTATACAGTAAAGAATATTTGAAGAGCACAAGTTAGACATCTCACATCTTGACTATAGACTCTGTTGGCCCATTGGAATAAGTGTGTGCCAGGATCTGCATTAAAAACAAGCCAATAACAAATAAAGAATCCACCTGAAAAGCTTTCATAAATCTTCTAAAAAACAACACTCAAGGTCTATTTTTATATTACAGCTGTGACATACATATTATTTATAAAGACTTTCATGTAAAGCAAAGATATTCTCTGTTATTTTAAATGACATGAAATGAGTAGAGGCAGCAGCTTAAAATGATATATTCTGTATCTCTTCATCCATCAGCAATCACTGGGTCTGTGATCGGCTTTAAATGCCTGCAGTCACTCAGTATTGACAGAGTGAAATTAACTCCTGCCAATAACATCTCCTCTACATTAACTCCGTTTCAGGCCTGCATTAACATAAATGGGAGAAAGTATGCGTGGGTTAATGGGGGTGAGGACAAGTTATATATTTCGCCACAGCGACCAAAAATGAGAAATGAAATACAATACACCTAAAAGCACGCTAGGACTGACGTCTCCACCAGTGGTGAAACATAATTACGATTGGCTCCAGTGCAAAAAATTTTTTACACCGCTTTCACCATTGACAGTTACGCCCTTGGTCTGCACTCAAATAAGCTACATGTAGCGACTGGATTCCAAATGGTTTCGGGAATAAAACATTGAATGAGATTATTGACTTTGTTTGTTTGTTTACTTTGGCTGAGTTCTCTTTTGTGTTTTATAAAATTAAAACATTTATGTGGGCCAATAAATGATAAGTGTTGATTCAGAGTGCATTACTTATAAATCAAAAGACTGTTTCTGATACATCTAGCAATTATTCTGCTAACAATTCCCATGACATTTTAGCTAGAAAAATGATATAAATATGTATTTATAGGAGAGGAGCTCAATAAATACGAAATACTTGCAAAGTCAAATATCAAAGGAATGAAATAAACACTAATGATGGCATGAATGTAACCCTGAACCTTTTTTATGGCAGAGCTGCGTGTGTTGTATTGGGTGCGGTTTGAGAACTGGGCTCCTCACCTGGACGGTGTAAATTCAGAGCCAAGGTCAGACACAGATATTGAGCCCTTGAGTGAGATACTGTATTTAACCTTACTTTCTTTAGTAAATATCCTGCAATATTCGTAATTTTGTGTAAAAATGTGTGTCAGTCAGTCTGAATGCGGGAGCCCACTATATGGCGGTAATATTTCATTGTGCAGCACAGAAAAGTGTGTCTTCTGTAATAGTTTGAGAAGTCAGGCTGTCATTGGAAATTCAATATAATTTACGTGCTCAATTTTTTGCCTTTTCATTTCCAGTAACTTCTGCTCTGTGGACAAATGATGGGTGAAGGTCCTGCAAGATTAGACTGCCTGTGGTTATGAAATATGGATAACAGAAAGACATGCGAGAATAGATCCATGGTAATGGGCAATAATGGACTTTAGCTGGGAGGAAACAAAGGAGGGGAAGTTCATTTGTGTGGGAATTGTTGTGGCAATGTAGCAGCGCGTAAATAATTAAGAAATATAAAAACATCGAGCTACCTGGTTCCAGTTTCCTGTGGAGGATCACAGGGGGCATAAAATGCTACAAATCCCCCCACCCCCTTCTATTCTAAAAACAACTCCTGACTACAGCCTGCCCGTATCATGAGGTTAACTCAGGATAAATAAGAAGGGGGTGCCTGAGCAAGAAATGAATATCCCCCTGCAGGTAATGTCACATCATTAAAAATGACTTTCTGGTGTTACCTTTGTCTTTCTGCGTGTGTGTGTGTGTGTGTGTGACAGAGAGAGAGAGAGAGAGAGAGAGAGAGGGTACAGCTGTAATAGCTTCATAAGACATAAGTTTGAGCAAAATTAACAGTGACCATTTTGGCATTGAAACTCTGATATGCCATTAATTCAACACCACGAGGATTTTCAAGTCAAGAAAGTGCCGATGTAATTTTTCAGATAGAAGAAAGAAAGTATATTAACGAAGCTGGATCTTTAGGATAATGACAGCCTGTCAGGATTAATTTCAGGTCTGAATATTTTCATGCGGAACACATCGACAGGGATCATCTCCACACGCGCCCCTCCCCCAATCCATCCTCCATACACCTGACTGAAGATGGTCTGAAGAGGACGTGTGTGTGCAGCTGTGCATCTCTGATTAGCTGCTCAATAAAAATCAGGAAGTCAGATACAATCCTTCACTCCACTCCTCCCCAGCACTAAAAACTCTGTGTGAGTGTTCTCGTGCAACACTCACAAAAACTGGGGCCAACGTACAGTAACCTTCTGACACCTTTACCATGACCCCCCAGCCTTAACTCCAGGAGATGCGTTAGCGTAGTGGTTAAGTAGGTTTGACTTGGGATCAAAAGGTCCTGGAAACATGAATAAGAGCTGGGGCAGTACCTGCAATGGACTGGCATCCCAACCAGGGGAAGTAGTAATACTCCTAGTCGCTTCATGCCATGAAACCGGGGTTAAGCACCGGCCCGATGGGCCACTAGGCTAGAATCAGGCTTACTTCTCTCTTACCACCCTTAACTCCAGACAGGGGAGAGACAGGTCTGTACAAATAACACCCTGGGATTCAGCTGGACACCTGACTGACTATCTTTACCCACGTGGGCTGGTTATGACGGATAAGCACTAAGCATTAAGCCCCATATATATAACAGTATCTTCATTACTGGTGCTCCGTCTCTGAATCCCTTCATTGCCATGTTGACTTAATGGAGTTTATGTTTATATCAAGGGACTGCCTGCATTCAGGAGTCATTTACATTTTAATACACATTCATTAAGCATAAGGATTGGCAAGTGCTTCGCAATCAATATACAGTTTTTATTAAAACAGAGATCCACTGATGTTCTGAAATGTGTAGTTATTTTTGAAGGTTGTTATCTTTCACCACACAGAGAGTGTAAGAGTGGCTGTGGTAGAAGAATGTAAATTATGTTGTAGGTATGGAGGGAAAGAAGGTTATCGGCTGGCGGTCTGAAGCTAAATCATGTCCCTGACTCCTGTTCACGATGAGACAGCGAGGGGGATGGGGGGTGGGGGGTTATACTGCTTACAGTAATGGGCACATATTCCCCACCCCCTCAGCTGTCAGTCAGCAGCAAATTTAAAACACTCAAACGATATGCTGTTATAGAGAACGCCGTGTGCCCATGCGTTTTGTCAGAGCTAATATCTGCACAATCCCATATCTAAATGGTAATGGGCTGAGCGCTGTATTCATAGTTTTTATATTGTCTGGTTTATTCATGAATGTCAAATGAACACGGTTAGGTGGCCAGGCGCGGGGGGGTGGACAGTATTTTGCTGACTTGTAGTGCAGGTGGTCCTGTTGAGATTAGCAGCAGGGTTTTCACCTCTAATTCCCTGCAGATAGTGATGCATTACCTACATCTCACTGAGGCATTTGTCTTCCTGAAAGCCTGATGCTAATGTTGCAGTCACATCCATTTGCAAACAGTGAAACCATGGTAGCGTCACAGCTCCACAGATGCTTGGTATTAGGAAAACTGGCATTTCATAATTATAATAATAATAATAATAATAATAATAATAATAATAATAACATCACCATCCTGTATGATATGCCAATCCATACAGACAGAGAAATCTCTGCAAATCGTCCTGATATTGTCATTAAGAACAAAAGAGATAGGATATGCACTCTTATCGATGAAGCCATCCCTTCTGACAAAAACATCTCTACCAAAGTTTCTGAGAAAGTATCAAAATACAAAGACCTAGAACTTGAAATTGCAAGAATGTGGCAGATGAAACCCCAAACTGTTCCTGTGGTAGTAGGCGCCTTGGGCATGATCAAAAAAGGTGCAGACAAAGTATTCACCGGCATCCCGGGTAACCTCAGCCTCAGTGAAATCCAGAAAACCACACTACTTGGGACAGCCAACATCTTACGCAGAGTCCTTTCCTTACAGTCATAAGTGGTGTGGCTTCCACACAGCAGCCCACGGGTGCCTTAGGTCCATGGTTTGGACCCGGCCCCCATGGAGAACAACAGAACCAAATATTGACAACACATAATAATAATAATAATAATAATAATAACACAAACTTTATTTGAGTTGATTTCCAACCCAAAGTATATGGGCACAAGGTCTGGTGATAACAGACAACATGTTCTATTGATTACAGAAGAAGAAAATAAGTAAAAGTGATGTATTCAGCCATGTGATTTTTTTTTCTTTTGAAGAAAGGAATTACTGGTTGCAATGCTAACATCTGTCCCCACAAAAAAACACATTTTTTTTCTTTTTTTTTTACCGCGTTCTGGAACGTTTTGTACATTCCAGAATGTTCTCAGATGATTTCCTTGACATTAGGATAAGTATTCCTTGTGTGCATATATCACTCAACTTTTAGATTCCTTTTTCATTTGGATACAACAGAAAAATGGTTTTATCTC
The DNA here is from genome assembly GCA_029721435.1 of Gymnothorax reevesii. NCBI lineage: Eukaryota > Metazoa > Chordata > Actinopteri > Anguilliformes > Muraenidae > Gymnothorax > Gymnothorax reevesii. The sequence goes on from CM056573.1 coordinate 175,087,720, forward strand.
ATTAACATGCAAAAATAATCATTCAAATTATAATCATATATATTGTGGTAAGTGAAATAATTTTAAGCCTTATGTACTGGTCATATAAAGCTTACGTCGCCTACTGTTCATACTGCCGAGCAACACATTTCAAAAGATGACTAAAATTCTCAACATTTATCTTACACATCAGATTGCCACTGACTGCCACTACCTGCTTTTGTCCATCAGAGTCTGTCGATTCAGCGTGCAGACCACCTTTATCCACTGAGAGTGTTGTGTTCCAGGGTTCTGGCCTTTGGCCAGAACAGTATTGTTTATGGTTTTAACAGTTTCAAGATTCCATAGTCATAGTTCATGTTCATAGCCATAGTTTTAACAGTTTCTTGTTTCAGGATTTTACATTTCAAGTTTCATTCCATGTCCATGTTTTTACTTTTCCATGTTTTTGTTTTTGCCAGGTCTGCCATGCCACTCCACCACTTGTCTGCGTTCCGCCCCGTGCCTTCGTTGTTGCACATTTCAGAGCTCTGGTTGGCTTTGGTATTTCCCTCTTCCTTCTGTGCTGTGCTGATTCGGGCCTCTCTAAGCTTAATTGGCAATTAACTGTTTTTAAGTTACTAACATTTACTAACACTCACTGGGTGGTGTAATTCTTAGATAGGCACATCACTAATACTACTAATTTAGACAGGGAGTTTATTGTCATGATTCCTGCTTTGCTATTCAAGATCTTGCTGTGCTTTTCTGTTCTTAACATTCATGCTGCTTCCAAACTGCATACTTAATTGGTACTTAAGCTGAGCACGCTCATTCTCTTAATGAGCAGGTCATGTCATCCAATCTCTGTCCATGTCATGATCTTGCCATGCCTCTTGTTTCTGCTTCTCCAGGTGTTGCCCCTCATGTGTCCTTGATTACCAAGCCTTTATCTGGATGCGGTGGAAGTTGGCTGGCAGACAGTGTCTCGCGTCTCGTTGCATGTTCAAGTTTAGCCAAGTTCTTGTTGTCAAGTTCCCTAGCATTTCTAGTTTCAAGTCTGGTCCTAGCCTCTTGTTTTGTGTGTATATATATATATATAGTCTTGTTATTTATTTTTCTTGAGCATCTTGCCTGGAGTTTCCAGTGCCTTTTTGTTTTTTGCCTTTTTGCATTCTTTGTTTATAGCTCTGTGCAGCATACTTTAGTTTGTCTTTTGCAACCCTTTGGGCCAAGTTTTTTGTTGGCCCTCGTGCCTGTTTTGTTTTGGTTTAAAATAAAATCCTCATTCCCTTTTCCCGCATCTGGTGTCAACTGATTCCATATCAGAGAGCCCACCTTCAGAGATCTTCAACGGCCGAGCGACAGAGAATTATAATTCAGCTATGACACAAGCAGGTACACATGTTCCACAAACACTTTTACCAGCTAATGGCGTGACCTGTATTGTATACCTGTATATTCTACAGTATATTTAAAATACAGCGTATGACCTCCCCATGGCTACACTTACATCAGTGTAAAACCCCACAAAACAATACCAAGGACGTACATTGCAGAGGGCTGAAGGTTTCACGTGGTCTTCTTGGTTGGAGTTAATTCAAGCAACTTCCTGGCTGGTGTGAATCACAATAAAATGGATATTTTTCTCCGTCCAAAGACGGGGCACAAAAACACAACGGTTACAATCAATCTGACTCCATTACATTTAGAATACCAAATTTTGTTTTATCCTTGTTAAATATCTGACTCCGAATTAGAATTTATCGTTTGGGGACAGCATGCGTGAATCTCGAGGCAGTTATGCCACGAGACTCGTCTGCGAAAACCATTGTCACTGAGCAAAACGCCCCCAGGGTAAAAAACGTCACCGCCGGATCTTAGTTCGGGGATAGTTCTAAAGGATGGAAGAGATTACCATGATAGTGGCATCTAGGCATAAACAAAGTAGCACTGAGCATAAACACATCACGAACCTGGGTTTATGTACCCCAAAGGGCCCCTTAAGGAGATCAGTCAAATACCGGCTTCTCAGCCCAAGGGTATTCTTTAAGATACAATCTCCAGGACCGGTGATACAAGAACCCTTCCGAAGTAGAACGTAATCTACAATCCAACTTAGAACATATCGCTACTTACAGCATCAGTTAGCTAGTCTGGAAGGTAAGAATCGCCCCCTAAGTACCGGTCGTAACAAGGGTAGAAAGAATGTACAAGTGTTAAGAGTTATGGAGACCACGCCAGCCTTCAGGAATAACAATAATTTAATCACCAGGTAGGTATAAAAGTGTGAAATACACGTGATTGAAAATGCATAATTACTTTAACACAATATATATCACTGAGAGCTTGGTTTCTTTCCACATTAACCTACATTGGGGTCATTCCATGTCAATTCACGTAGATTCCAGAAACTTCCTCAGTGACATCTCTCAGATTTGACTGGAAGAAAAAAAAAATTAGTTTTAGACCCCAAATGAAGGAATCCCAAATTTCAGCTTCGAAACTTTTGGCATTATGGCCCTGGGAAATTTCATTTTTTCCTGCACTTAATTTGTAACCATATCTAGAGACCCATAACTTCTCTTTTATATGAGCTACAGGGATAAAAATTGACAAAGGGGTCATTGATCGCCTCCTCTCTTCGACCCAATGCTAACAAATGGGATACTAGTTCCATTGCATACAATATTGACCCCTTAAAACTGGATTTTGTTCCAAGTGATAATGATTTTTGGGTCATTGGAGGGTCCAGGTGATTGAGATTAGTGTTGTCTGAGAGCTTTTTGGGTGGTCCCAAACACGGTCACAGGATAAACGGACCCGTCACAACCCTCATTTGAGGCAATGGTTTCACCATGCCTCCCCTTGAGAAAGACAATTTGCTTTTAATATGACCAACTTACACACCTTATCCAAATTTTGGGCCAATATAAAATGTGCTTATCCAGCTCCTTCTGTGTGATCTGATTTTTGGAAAAATGGACCCTTTCTTCCACATTTCTTTAAAAAATGACCAAATCCAGAAAGTTGGTCAACTCTGATGAGCTCAGTATTGATGGTTTTGGTGGGTGAAATCACACTCTAATACCAAATAATTATCCAAAGAATCAGGGTGGAATGAGTAATAATCTACTTGCAGATTGACAGCAAGCTGGACATTGCTCCAATGTTGACACAAAGATAGAAGGCCTCCTTAATCACTGCTTTCAGTATCAGTTATCATTATTGCGACTGAGATAAGGCAGCCAAAGGTGGCATTTGCCAAAAAGGCAATATATCTTCAACATGTTCATTGTTCAAGGTCATATTTATTTGAAAAGTTATTACCTTGAAATTATCAAATGAGCTCTTCTGCACATCATTTTTTGGCTTTATATACCTGTCGTATCTAATTTAATTGCAACAACAGTTTAGCTTTTTTCCAAGATATAAAAAGTTTCAAAAGGTAACAAGCCAAATCCATGAATATTTGTTAAGGATTTATCTTCATCAATTTTAGCCCTGTAGCTCATATAAAAGAGAGGTTATGGTTCTCTAGATATGGTTATAAATTAAGTGCATGAAAAATAGGCCTTGCATCCAAATTTCCCAGGGCCATAATGCCGAAATGACTGAAGGTGTGAAGCTGAAATTTGGGATTCTTTCATTTGGGGTCAAAAACTAATTTTAGAATTTTTTTCAGTCAAATCTGAGAGATGTCACTGGGGAGGGAGTGTGAAGTGACATGGAAAGACCCATTGAATAATTCAGTTATCCTGGAAGAAGAGCTCCATCAATCAGACAGTCTAGCCTCTAAATTAACCCCCCAAACCCGAACGCCCCCGGTACTGGGGGCAAGCGGGGTGTGGTGTGGCATGAGCCTCTGACCCTAAATCACATAACTGCTTACAAGCTGCTCCTGTTGAACATCATATGATTAATAATCACACAATTTATTTACTGAAGAATCAAGACCAATATTTAAGCCTGCAACTAATAAGCAATTATAAGGGAATGCAATGCTGATAAGGGAATGTAAATCGGAATGGGTTTGGAGCAGTAATGCCCTCTAAGGAGAGGTGAGAGCAGGCCTTTCATCCATGGGAAATCCAGGGGATAATAACCTGGGGATGATTTAATAATTCAATTCAGCATAAAGAACAAGATGTTTGAGCCCCTGGCAGAACAGTTGACATGGCAATTTCTCAAAACACACAAAAAAATAACATAGATAATGAGTAGACAGTACATTATGTGTGACACCACGCTAACAAGTGTCCAGCACTTCCCAGGATCTAAGTTCTCACACATTTTTAGTTAATTTTAGTTAAAGGTTTTATTTTGCTTTGGTGGGATTTCTTGCACAATGGTGCCCTGGGAGAACACCACAGGGTGTTCTCCCGTGGAATTCCAAGCCACACCCGTTGCTGGTTGAAGTGGAGGTGAAGTCTAGAGTATTTAAGAGCTGCAGTGCAGCTGCATTCTTGTGTTTTTAGCTCAGTGTGTGTTGCTGCTGCTCCCCTGTCTGTTTTTGTCAGTTTTAAAATATATTTATTTAACTTTATCTTCTTGGTTGTACCAGCCTGTGTGAGTGGGTCGCTTCACCCAAACCATGACACTAAGCCTCTCAGTAAAACTACACAACAAATCTAAAAGTTTTAAATGTGTTTGAAGTCAAGAGTAAAAAAGGGTGCTGGGAAGACAGGGGTACTGCAAAGGATTTACAGTCATGAAAGGATCTGAACTTGGGCCCTGCCGCCCCAGAATATCCTCTGTTCTAATGCAGGGGTTGCAGACTCCACTCATGGAGGCCCACAGGGTCTGCTGGTTTTTAATTTGTTTCCACACAACTCGTTTAAGTCACTGATTGGCTGGTGGTTTTACCTATCATCTTCTGAACGCATTGATTGGCTGCTGATTGGGAGAAGACTACAAAATCCTGAAGACACTGTAGTCTTCCAAGGATGGAGTTTTACGCCCTTCTTCTAATACCTTTGAGGCTGTTGAGATCACATCTGATTATTGTAATTTACCAAGCAGTCTATAGGCTTTAGGGATGTGACACAATATATTTCTCCCATGTTTTCCAGCACAATGAATTTCAGTTGAATTTTTTTTATTTTATTTTGATCTAAATTGAATAACCTGCTTAGAGTTTGCACATTCTCTCCCAGCAGGTGTGGGTTATGTTTCCTTCCTCAGTCCACGGACATGTCTTACAAAGTGGAGACTCTATCTTTGAACAATATAAATGTATAGAAGCACTTATGTTTATATTGTTTTTTTTTTTTTTAATCTCCAGATGCTCCCCTACACCACAAAATGAATGCATTATTACGGTATTCTGTTTATTGTCTCTCAATGCCTCTATCACTAAAGATTTTCAGTCCGCGTCAATCTGACAAACATTTAAACTGAATTTATCCTTCTATGAAATAATTGGCTAATTTCTCTGCTCAAATGACAGCCTCCACTGAAGCGCTCTCTAAATTACGCCTTCGCATCGAACAAAACGAGATTGTTTTTCCTCTCAATCTCTTTCCTCTGTAAAAAAATAAAAAATAAAAAAAATTAATTAAGAGGACATCTGTTTGCTTTCAGTGAGACAAGCATCATTTGCGTCTCCAGAATAATAAAGATATTTTTATACCTGTAAATTGAAAAAAAATATGTTTTGCCTGTTTTTGCTCAGTGTTTTGTATCTTAAAACTCAGCTGTTCATTTACTCAGTTGGAGACCTGAATATCTGCTCTTTTTCTTACAAACCACATATTCCAAAGATGCAGAAACCTACGCTATACAAACTTAGTAATGATAATATTTCTTTTTTTTTTTCTGCTTGGTCTCTAGACGATGGCAAAAAGACAAAAACCTGACATTTACTCTGTGTGGAGAAGCCCTGTGATACAGGATTGAGTCAGAAACCTCCTACAGTGACTCTGCAGTTAAAATCTCCCAGAGGCGTCAGAGCAGCACTGGGAGGTGAAGACCCAACAGTAAAGAGTGTGAGAATAAATGGCTCCATCATCCCATACAGGGTTCCAGCAGTGTTCCATGTGAATCATATTTCCAGGCTGTGGGGCCTCACTCATGTTCACCTGGGTAAAGTTATCCTGTGCCCTCCCACTGCCTCATCTGTCGTACTCGCTGAGAAGGGAAGAATTTTCTTTTTACTTTTTATAAAGACAAGAAAAGTTTGAAATCTTTTAACAATATGAGAATAGTGTAGAGCCACCCTTAACCCCCACTCACCTTCAGCCCTTCTTATTGTGAATCTCGTCACAATACTCACGTATGGAGCCAAGCCATCAGGCGCCCATGGGAATTTCACTCTGGTTGAAAAAATAAAAAGAAAAACAGAAAAGGGAGGAGAGGCAGCAGTCCTAATAACGGAGATATAGAAATGAAAAAAATCTGCACTGAGAGTCCCAGACTCTCGCTGCCAGTCTTTCCATTTCACCCTCTTTGAGATTTGCAGCCCAGTCCACTTTCCAGTCCCCCCTATACCACTTTCTCTACATCTCAATCTGATATTTCTTATATTCAGGCAGCAGTGACTGCAGACGCCCCAAATCCTCCAACCCCCCCCCCCCCCCCCCCTCCCCTTCCCCACTATCTCCACATCTCATTCTGACATTCTCTTCAGATACTGCAAAACCTCCCCACCATACTCCTCTAAACCCATAACACCCCCCCAACAGACACACACACACAATTTTCCCTCCTCACTGGCTTTCTGATTTTTCATCTCCTTCAGGTTTAGGCGGAGTTATGTGGACGGAGGAGGAGAAATATATGAATAACATAGCAGCAGCGATCCCCCCCAAAGGCCTCTCATTTTACAGCAGAATTTTACAGGGGCAACGCCCCAATTTGAGAGGCCTTGTGGTGGGTGCAGTCCTTCTAATACCAGACACTGCTGGACTTGACCATTCTGTGTATAACCTTTTCTGTAGGTTTAACAAGCACCAAAACAATTATCCCATCATTGAAATAGAGGCCCTGGCTCTTTTTTTTTGTGGTACTTCCATGCATATGTCAGGTCAATGACGGATCCATTAAATATGTGGATCACAATCTCTTGTCCTTCCTTCATACCATGCGAAATTCAAACCAACGCTTAAGGCAATGAACTGCGTTTACAAAGTTGTGCCCAATGGTGTGCTTTGGCCAAACGCAAAGCTATTTTTCAAGCTGCCAGATTACATTCAAAGCCAATACAACGAAGCAAATAAATGAGAGAAAACTTGAAATCTCGCCGGCAACAAGAGCATGAGACACAAAGCGAATGGCGCGAATGACAGGAAGTTTGCAGTGAGTTGACAGTATTCTTTGATCGTATGGTAGCATCCAGAATTGCGTCATAGCTACTGCCAGCAACATTGGCTAGCTATGTTACCCACATTGCTCAAACTGCATTACATGGTTCGAGATCGTGGAAAAGCTGGCTTGTTGTAACAACCAATGTAACACAGTTTCACGGAACATTAGTGATCTAAAGCAACATTGGCTATGACAACATTATCAGTTTTGTGACTATTTTTATTCTCATGCAGACATATATTTTCAAAAAGTAAAATTTTAGTGATGTTAGCATAGCAACATTATCACCATTTTGTTGTTGCAGATTTTCTGAAGATTCCTTTGAATAACAACCCCTTTGTGGTGTCAGTGAGGCTCAATTCACTTGTAATGGCTCATCAGTTGGTCGAGCAAGAATAGAGATGAATGGAATTTTGTTTTGAAACAAAGCAAGAAGATAACATTGATCCCCTAGTCAAACTCACGCGAGTAAAGCTAGGCAAAAATTTGCTTTGTGTTCACTGGAAACCTTGAGACATTTGACTCGCAAAAGGTTGAGAGAATGTTTTGGCCAAAGCCCTTAGCCGGAAGTCACCAAGTAACTTATGTGTATGTGCCTGTGTGCAGGGCCGCTGACAGCCTTGGCTGGGCCCGGGACAAAATACTCTGAATGGGCCCCGCCCCCACCTAATCACCCCAACCTCCGGTCCATAGACTGTATATAAAGATGGTCGAAGCAACCGTGACGTCACCCATTAGTTTCAGCATACCATAAAGGAAGCCTTGATTTTGGCAATTTGAAACCGGATGTGATTTCTATTGGACAAGAGCGAGAATCAAGATCCGGGGAGGGACGCGAGAGGTGGATCTGACCGTATCGGACAAGGACCAGAGGATAGCCAGGCCTCTAGAGCATATTCTGACTTTATTCTTTATTCTCGTCTACTTGGGACCATACTTTACAAAAATGAACATTATGATATATCAAAGGAGACTTGAAACTTTATATAGCTACCATAAGAAATAGTGAAAAATTATTATTTAAATGAAAAATCAGGTGGGAAAGTAGGGTCATTTTCTCATAGTCCTCTATAGCATTGAACTTCTCTCAGCAACCACCGACGTCGCCATCTGCTGGCCATTAAATAGAATGCCATTTTACGGTACTTCCGTATGGGCTTTTTTCAGACTGGAGCGCTGCGTCCATCTTTTTACACAGTATTATGCTCCGGTCCCATCAGCGCAATAAGGAACGGAACATTTTAAACATAAATAGCTTGTTGTCCCGTGTGGCTGATGCGCTCTTGACTTAAATTTAACTAGTTCAGTTAGACTATTCGGCAGAATGACGGGCAGTTTAAATTTCCGCGGCGTTATTACTCAGTATATTGAACTTGAAATGCTCACGAAACTGCAGATTTGCGAGTATTTGCTTACAAGAGGCCTGAGACGTGCGGTGAGGTGAGACAGTGACACAGACTTTTATCACTGGATTTTGTGAACCTGTTCCCACGTACTACTAATGATTGACAATCAAAACAATTAAGACCAAGCCTATAGGAAGCCTGATACTGACAGAGGAGATAATAACTTCATTCACGTATACGCTGCAATTTGTGACTGCAAGGATGGAAATTGAATAATCAATTAGGAAAAATTCTCGGCTCTCGATAATTCTGTATATCCTTTAAACATTTAATTAATCGCTAATCGAGCAAAGGGGAGGTTTCTGCCTCACCAAACTAACCTCTACCGCACGTCACTGAATCATAGGGCCCTATTTTGGTGCATAAAAACCTATTTACAGTAAAATAAATAAACACGTGACGCTTAGCCTGGCGGGGGGGCAAGAAAAGCTGGACCGGGTGACTTAACGGGGCTGGAAAACGGTGGCTGCTCTGTGTCTTACCTGGCTCTGCCCTGCCTTTACTCGTACCTGCATCATCAGAAGAACCTTTTTAAAATATTTATTTAGTGAGTCCCTAAGGCTCCTGGTTTCTTCTTCTCTTTTTCTTTTTCATTACTTTTTTGTGCCTCTGACTCACAATGACACACGTCGGCAGACTGAAGCGCAAATCAAATGACGTCGCATTTTTGATCACAGGCCAAACCATTTTTGTGTTTGGAGTGGCAGGGGGTTCTTGATCCCTATTTCAAGGACAATAAAGGTAAAAACAATTAGAAATCATTTCTTTAATGCAAATAATATACATTCCTTCCACAAATAGGCATATTTTGAAATAAAATATAATAATTATTCCACAATTTCATGAGGGCCCAGTTCTGGGCCCCCCTCCTCCCTGGGCCCGGGACAAGATACCCGTTTGTCCCCCCCTGTCGGCGGGCCTGCCTGTGTGTATGTGTATATTCAGGTGCATGCACGGCGCAGTAAGCCACACACATCTCATTATCTTCCCGTATATCTCCTATAGTATGACACCAATCTCACGGCTCTGTGCTGTTTCCCTCTATCTGTGTTTCTGTGTGCAGTTTATTCGCTCGTTACTTCTCATTTAGGCCCAGCAGCAGGAGAGGCCATTAGAAGAGCTATTCTGTCGCCGGGCGAGATGTGTTCCCATCTAGTCATTATCTGTGTTCCTCAGTACGAGGTTAGTTGTCTCCCCCTCCCGCACACGCTGTCTAGATGCTGGTTATTGTCGTGGAGACGCACTTACAGCTGAAAACGGTTTAAAAATGACTCCTCTGATGTTGACAGATGGGAGTAATGGGCCTCTGATGCTTCGAAGAAGCTGGAGTGCAGGTCCGTGTTAAACACACGATTCGATCAGGGGCCCCTCTCAGCATTTTCTGTACTCATACCTTGCGATCTGCGGAAAGATGCTCTTTTCCAACAAAAGAAAATGTTCGCAAAACATTTTTCTCTGTGAGTATTGACCAGTCGTTCTCTGACCTGGTCCTGACGCCCCACTGTGTGCTGGTTTTTGTTCCAACCAAAATTAGAATTTTAGGATTTTAACAAGCTGTTGATTTGTCTTAATAAGCTGCATTCCATGTTTAGAGCAGTTATTTACTGTCTTAAAGTGCCAGTAAATACCTTGCATGTCTTCAATGATATCTCAATTGTGACAACATATAAAAATGGTATCAGTAGGTAGGGAAATCATTCATCTTCACGTCGATATGTTATACAAATTTTTACGACATTGAAAAATATGGATTTTGATGTTAAAAACTCACTCAACCCTCAAACTGTCGCGCGAGCGAAAATGTGATGTCATTAGAGTAAGTTCCCTTTCTTGTGTACCACGTGACGTGTGACGTAGCACACACAACAGCAATGGCGAAAAGAATCAAGTTGACAGCCTCGGAGAGAAAATGCCGGAAAATTGCCCTTGATGACAAAAGAAGACGATCCCTAGTATATATTGGGAGTGCTATTGATCGGTGGAAGAGTCTGAGAGAGCGACTGCGCATTGACAATGATGAGTTGGCCCTAACTTTGATGGATTAGTAAGTTGAAATACCGTTTTGGTTTTTCTTAGCAACATTTCTCGCGCTACTCGAGTTCATAAAAGTATACAACGTAAATGGTAGTGTGCCTCGAATGGGGGAATTATGTTTTGCTTATCGTGTTTGCCTCCACATTCTCCAAAAACGTTCCTGTCTGTCTTCTTTTTCGTCCGCGCGACGCCTTCTTTGTTTACAGTGCGCGATTTCAACCCACAATGCTTTGCGCGGTACATAATCTTGCCGATCTATTTTTAGACCGGGAAACCCTTTTTTGAAAAATTGCAATTCCTAAGGTTATTTTTGGTTAAATATTTTTTATTATTTTTTTTGGGCCATATTACAGATTGCTTGACTTTTGGAATTTAAAAAAAAAAACACATGCAAGGTATTTACTGGCACTTTAAACCACATTTTGATGGGCATATCCACTGCACTCTAAAAAATAATTCACTGACTTTGTAAATATCACAATTATAAAAAGCTGAACTACCTCAATAAAATCTCTGAATATCATCTCGGATATTGTTTGAGTTGGACATACCAAAATAAATGCCTAAATATTTGACAGTTCATTTTGTCTTAAACTTACTCATATCATTTAAGTAAATTTCCCAAAAAGAAACTAGTATTTGAATAACAGGTTATATTTCTCAGATATCCTTAATATCTTTTGTAACTTTCAATCAAAATATTTGAGAACAGGGAAATTATACTAATCAGTTTTAAAAACTACAGTTATTACCCCTTTTCAAGTCAAAATTCTGACTCTATAAAAGAAACTACGGAAATTGAGCACGTTTCGCGCTAAACGACATGACGCTGACGCCATTAATTTTATTAGCTGCACAAAGTGAGTGGCCTCCTGGGAAATTTTTCTTCTCTGACTCGGAATCCTCGAGAAGAAGCAGGAAAACACCACGGCAAGATTTACGATTGGGTCTTTCAGGTGAGTGGCGGGTTAAAAATGTTTTTTTTTTTTAGTTGAAATGTCGGCGTTGTATTCGTGCTTTAACTACTTTATAAGGTATTTTTGTTAAAGTTTTTGAATACTGTTGCAGTCGTGCTGTTGTACATTATAGATTTTGCCTGCCATTAAGCTAGCAGTCCACAGAGAAGCAGACGCCATATTAAACTACAGTAAAATGTGGGCCACAGCTCTCAGAATTAATATTTTTCTTTTATTCGAGTATGGCGTTGTAAAAATAAGGAAGACTACCATGTGGTAGTGCTTTTTACTGCAGTGATTTAGCCAAATGAAAACGATCTCAGGCCAGTGTGGGGGAAGCAACCATGCTTCAGTCTCGAACAGGTCACGGTACAGACTGTGAATGGTCCAGGACAACTCGATGTGGACGTTAACACGCTATACTTGCTCCAGCTTTGTCTTTTGTCTCTACGACACTTTGGTACCAAAAATTTTGCCACGAGGCCATCCTCACTCCTCCCTACAAACGGTACCTGCGGTAGTGAATCACATCGGCAGCAAGGAGAGGACAGGGCGGACGGACTGATTCAAATGTGTGTTCGCTGACACAACGTAAGTCATTACTTCATTTTAGATTTATTTCCAGTCAGATTCTACTGTGTAAATGGCCTTTCTGTTGTAAGTTGTACTACTGTTGGTCTAAACAAATTTGTTATTTAAAACAGTCCTGAGGCTTCCGGTTTGGAACATGTAGGAGCAAGACGTGAGAACGAGAGTCTCCTGAGTTTTTGACTATAACTACCTGTAAACGCCTATATACACGGCTTTACACCGAAGTAAAAGTTTCATAAGTTTATTACTTATCACAGCCGCTTATTTTAGGTTACTAAAAATGTCTAAGAAAGAATCTGAGAAGAAATCTAGCCGAACGCTGAGTAGTAAAGTAGCTAGCATGGCGACAGCTGCTAACCCCGACGACTTTGGTATGCTGCTGGCAGCAGAAATGGAAAAGCAACGCAAACATTTGAAAACGGACATGACGGCTCTAATTACTACTTCGTTGGCACCTATCCAGGCATCTATAGCGAATTTCCAAGAGATGGTGGATACACTGGACAAGAGGGTCGCCGCGGTGGAGTCCACAGCAGGTGACAACTTTGATGCGCTGTTTAAGGCTGAGCAAGATATCACTGAACTGAAAAAGTTAAACGCTACTCTGATGGATCGCATTGACGACCTGGAGAACCGGTCTAGGAGGGTGAATGTTCGCATCATTAACGTGCCCGAAGGTAGCGAAAAGAAAGCGGACAACATGGTCACGTTCGTTTCGACTCTCTTAAAGGATTACATGGGAGACACTTTCCCTTCACTGCCTAAATTGGAACGAGCCCACCGGGTTACGCTATGCCAACCTAAAAAGAAAGGCAAGCAAGCGAGTCCGAGACCGATAATCGTCGCCTTCCACAACTTTCAAGACCGCGAGCGAGTTCTGCACTGGGCAAGGAAGAACGAACTGATATTCGAGGAACACACCCTGAGGTTTTACTCCGACCACAGCGCCCATCTCTCAAGGAAGCGCACAGCTTTCAAGAACGTCAAAGCAGCCTTTTACAAGAAAGGAATTCAGTTCAACCTACTGTACCCTGCCCGTCTCCGTGTTTATTACGGAAAGGAAACACTACTGTTCGAGACACCCGAGGAAGCTGAGAAATTCTACTCTCAAACAGTTGAGGGAAGCCCTCGCATCCTGACTGAGGAAACTGTGGATGCTCCAGCTGAGTCGGAGGAGCAGGAGTAATTACGCAGCATATCAGTGGGTAATGTAGCTGTGCACTTATAGTTGGGGAAAAAAAAAAAAAAGAACTATTGCGTACTGTTACATTATGCTTCAGTGGACACTGTTCTTTGATTGCGATCTGAGCTTCAGTAACTTTACTATTCACCCGTCCATTCAATTGTGAACAAATACTTCAGGTTATAGGTGGACTTTTTCTTTTTTTCATAATTCAGGAGCTCTCTCGAGAGCGAGGTTACTGAACGAACGTGTGCTTTTGGGAGCGTTTAGAAGAGGGACGAGTCCTGCGTGCTGCTATTCTAGCAGAGTTAGGATGGGTTGTATTGTTTGGGGTTGAATGGGTTGACTGGACCTTTATTATTTGTATTCTTGCTGTTTGTCAGCTTTTTGTTTCTTACTGTGTACCACGATCTTCAATGGTGTTTGGTATGACTAACGTTTGGTATGTCAAGGGATACAGACTAAAAGTATTCACTTTAGTGTGTCTAAAGTGTGGATATGGCTAATAACAGTGCTAATTACGCTGGCTCAGCCGTGAGATTTATATCTTGGAATGTTAAAGGCCTCAATGGTCCTGTAAAAAGAGGTAGAATACTCTCTCATATTAAAAGTATGAAAACAGATATAGCTTTTCTCCAGGAAACGCATTTAAGGAATTCAGACCAACTGCGTTTAAAGAAACACTGGGTGGGCCAAATATTTCATTCCAGTTTTAACGGTAAAGCAAGGGGAACAGCAATACTAATGCATAAAAAAATTCAGTTTATCACCTCCAGCTTCATTTCTGACCCACATGGCCGGTTTCTTATAGTATCAGGGACACTTTACCATACTCCTGTTTTAATGGTAAATATTTATGCTCCCAACTGGGATGATGTGGGATTTGTGCAAAGGGTTATCTCTCAGCTACCTGACCTTGACGCTAACCTGTTGATTTTGGGGGGAGACTTTAATTGTGTAATGGATCCTAATTTAGACAGGTCTAATCCCAAAGCGCAAACTCTCTCCAAAATGGCTGGTAGGTTCTCAGAATTTTTCAACCATGCAGCATGTGTGGATGCATGGCGACATTTTAATCCCCACAGTAAGACATATTCTTTTTTTTCAAATGTGCATCACACTTATTCTAGAATCGATTATTTTTTTATTGACAAAAGACTTTTGAACTCAATAGAGACAGTTGAATACTCAGCCATTGTAGAATCAGACCATGCCCCCATAGTAATGAATCTCATTTTTCGCCAAAACCACAGTAGTCGACCTCAATGGCGTTTTAATACCACACTACTGTCAGATAACACTTTCTGCACTTCAGTGGAAATAGCCATAAACAGATTGCTAGAAACAAATAGAAATGATGATGTGTCCCCATCACTGTTATGGGAAAGCTTGAAAGCTTATCTTAGAGGAGAAATAATAGCATTTTCTTCTTACATTAATAAGGAAAGAAAGAAACAAAAACAACAGTTGATTGAAGCCATATTTGAATTAGATAAGAAAAACTCCACATCCCCACGCGAATCACTTCATAAGGAAAGAATATCATTACAATCACAGTACAACCTAATATCTACATCTGAAACAGAACGACTTATTATGAGATCACGAGGGCTATATTATGAGCAGGGAGAAAAATCAGGACGCCTTTTGGCACATCAACTTAAGTCTAAGTCGGCGGCACAGATTATATCAGAAATTGAGGATGAAACAGGGAGGACCACAACAGACCCCTTAAAAATTAATAATATCTTCAAAGATTTTTACTCTGATTTATATAGTTCAGAATCTTTAAAGGACACAACACTGTTTCAAAATTTTTTCAAAAATCTAAAAGTCCCTACATTATCTTCTAATCAGAGGGAATGCCTGGATGAACCAATTGAATTGAGGGAAGTCAGCTCTGCCATCTCGGCCATGCAAAATGGTAAGTCTCCAGGGCCCGATGGCTTCCCAATCGATTTTTATAAAAAATTCTCTAAAGAACTAGCCCCACTGCTTTTAGATATGTTTGATGACGCTCTGTCAAAAGGCAAATTACCTGAGTCTCTTAATGAAGCAACCATAACTCTTTTGTTAAAACCTGGCAAGGATGCGTCCAAGTGTGGGTCATATCGACCAATATCCCTTTTAAACACAGATATAAAAATCCTCTCCAAACTACTAGCTACACGTTTGGAAAAATCACTGCCACATATCATATCACCTGACCAAACAGGTTTTATTAAAAACAGGCATTTATTTTCAAACATAAGACGCCTCATGAACGTGCTATACAGCCCCCCATCAACCAATGTTCCAGAAATTGTGGTGTCTTTAGATGCTTTAAAAGCATTTGATCGTGTAGAAATTGATTTCCTTTTTTATGTTATAAAGAAATTTGGTTTTGGAAAAACGTTCCTCAAGTGGATTCAACTGCTTTACTCCTCTCCCTGCGCCTCAGTTATCACAAATCGCATCCGCTCTGAAAATTTTCCTCTGTCTAGGGGTACCAGACAGGGCTGCCCATTGAGCCCTTTACTATTCACACTTTCCATAGAACCACTAGCCCTAGCTCTCAAATCAACTCCCTCAATAAGAGGTATCAGAAGATGGGGATTTGAATCAAAGCTGTCATTGTATGCAGATGATTTATTGCTTTACTTATCAGATCCATTGAATTCTATAAATACTATTATTTCATTGTTACTGAATTTTGGTCAGATCTCTGGATATAAACTTAATCTAGCAAAAAGTGAATGCTTACCCATAAATAAGCTAGCTATGCAAATCCCAGACCATGCTCTACCATTCCATATTTCTAGGTCAGGACTTGTATACCTAGGTATCAATATAACACCTTCATTTAATAACCTCTTTGATGAAAATTTTGCACCACTCATGTCTAAATTGAACTCAGATTTGCAAAGATGGGATGTTCTACATCTAACCATGGCTGGCAGAGTGAACTGCATTAAAATGAATGTTTTACCAAAATTTTTATTTTTATTTCAATGCATTCCTATTTTTTTGCCAAAGTCTTTTTTCCATGAACTTGACAAACTTATATCTAGATTCATATGGAAAGGTCAAATCCCTAGAATTAAGAAAGACTTCTTACAACGATCAAGGTTGGAAGGTGGGTTGGCTCTGCCAAACTTCAGAGTTTACTACTGGGCAGCAAATTTCCACAAAATGGCATACTGGATTCAGTCTGCAGATACAGATTGGTGTGAAATGGAGTACATGTCATGCATATCATCATCTCTTCCTGCTATGGTTTCATCTAACCTTCCAATGAATATTTCCAGGTTTACGTCCAACCCTGTGGTAATATCTACATTAAAAATATGGGCTCAATTCAGAAAGCATCATGGCTTGAGAGATACTCTTTTGACTTATACTCCACTATGTAAGAATCACAACTTCCTACCAGCCAACCTTGACCACACATTCACCATATGGTATAGGAAGGGAATTAAGAGGTTTAGTGATCTGTATATTAATGGATCTTTTTCTTGTTTTGAGGACTTGCGTTCCAAATATGAGCTTCAGCAAAAGGACCTGTTTCGCTTTTTCCAAGTTCGCCAATTTGCTAGAAACCACAGCTCACAATTTCCTACCCTCCCCAGTGAATCACTTTTGGAGTTAATCTTAAAGGTCCCATTTTTCCTGAAGGGTTTTACTACACACTGTTATGCAATCATTACGAAAACGGACACGGTCAACCTGGACAAGATCAGAAATCACTGGGAGAAAGAACTTGGAGCTGAAATCTCAGAAGACGCTTGGACTAGCGCTTTAAAAAGAGTGAACAGTAGCACGTCTTGTTCAAGACTAAGTCTCATTCAGTTCAAGGTTGTCCACCGCTTGCATTGGAGTAGAGCAAGAATTTCTTCCATTTACCCAAATATTGACAGCAATTGTCTCAGATGTCACATTAATGTGGCAGATTTGACTCACATGTTTTTCTCTTGCCATCTGTTAACATGTTTTTGGTCTGATATATTCGATGTGCTGTCAAAAGTCTTTGGAGTTACTTTACAGCCCTGTGCAATGATAGCATTATTTGGGGTACCAAACGAGAAATCAAACTTAACTAAGGACCAACAGAACATTATAGCATTTGTCACTCTGCTGGCACGAAGGCAAATTTTGCTTCATTGGAAGTCTAGTGCGCCACCCACTGTCTCTCAGTGGCTGAAGGATGTAATGTTATTTTTGCATTTGGAAAAGATCAAATTTGCTATAAGGTGCTCAGACAAATTCCAACTCGTTTGGGAACCCTTTCTATCATACTTTAGGGGCCTCCAAGAGCTCCCACAGGCCTTACAATAAATTTGAGATTCTGTGGGTTTAGTCTTATAATCTTAGCACACACAAAGGTACACTTTGATGTGCATAAAGATCCCTGAAGGCAGGTTGAGCAAATTATTTACCGTTTTATTTATTTTTTTAATTTGTTTATTTTGACATCTACCTATGTCTACCAAACACGAAAGCTAAGGCTTATTATTGGTACATTTTCTTTCATTTTATTTTTATTATTTATTCACTTATTTATGTGTCGTTTTGGTCCAGTCAGGGTGGGGGGAGGGATGGGAGGGGGGTAGGTTCAAACGTGCTCAAAGAGTTCAAAAGAAACAAAAAAGAAAAATCTTTTGTAACCATGATGTTGATTTATTGATGCTATCTCTGATTTTTCAATAAAAAAGAGTTACAAAAAAAAAAAAAAAAAACAGTCCTTTTTTGGGGGGGGGGGTCATCCTATTTTTTTTAAATGATAAATTGAAAATCCACTTCTTCAGTAATTAAACAGAACCTGGCTAGCCAGTGCGTGGATGAGATTTCAAATCCAAATGTTAGTATCATCATTTATTTATTTAGTATTTATTCAAACCACCATATATAACCACCCCTTAGCCAAGCATGTTAAATATAATCGGTATCTGTTCCATAGGACCATCTCCACTAAGCAAGTGAAGTTGACCAAAGAAGCAATAGTATCACTGAGGAGGCCATTCTCATCTATTTAGAGTTCCAACTCTATTCATCTCAATTCAATACGTGTAAAATGAGCAAAATGAGTCGCACTTTGATTTTGGAAATATGAACAGCGACTAGTCATAAGCATCTTGGACACAGTTTTGAAATAATAATTTAAACAAGTTAATAATTATACACATGAAACACAATCTTGGCTATCATTTGCTATGCAAGACTGTGGCTTTTATGAGAACCCTATGCAACCTTTTGCCCTAGTAAATATAACATCTTCTAATGGCTCTGATTCAGATCTTTTGAATCTGTTTATGAATTTGACCCTGAAGTAGGATTGATGTCTCTTATCATTGAAGTTTTTATTAAGATTAGTTTTTCTGTTAAAATGGAGCTTCAGCATTTTCCCATTTTTTTGTTACTTATTTATTCTAACAGAAATCCCAGTTATGTTTCTCTATTCAAACCCAGCGAGTTCTGTTGAATAAATCTGTGATCTTTCCTTTATGGTCTGCCCTGCCAGTGCATTGAAAAACAGACAATGGCTTTTATCCAATAATGATTATCAGACGTTGCAGTTTACATGACCACTTGAATAATCCGATAACTCTGGTGGCCCGACAATAATCGTTTTGTTAGTGTGCATGTAATCGTACTCATTGAGCACCAGTAGAAAGTCAGCTATGACTATGTTATGTTCGCAATGTTTGCAGGACACTGCTGATGCACCTGTGAGAGTCTAAGAGGAGCTGGCAGAGGAGGTGATGAAGATTTACCTGCTGCAAAACCAAAATGATGCAGTGGATGAAGCCACTGATGTAGGGATTGTTATTGATGACATCCCTGTCCTCAGCAGTCTCAGGGATCTCAGCAGAACTCACTGCTATCTGTTGGGACTAACCTATGCCTTGGATCTGAAATACCCAGGAATCTCAAGTACAGTTTTGAGGTACTCCGAAAGATACTGTGGGAGCTGAATACTGGAAACCTTTCCACCAAGGAAGGGAAATACCTGCATACCTTGTTGCCTTGAACTAGTGTTTCCGCAAGATGCTCTCAAATGTGAAATTCCTGTTGCAATGTATAGCTTTTGGAAAGTCAAACTGATGTTTAGATATGACTTGAGATTTCCAGTAAAGAATAATTGCTCTTTAGTCCATTTACTGTTCTATAACTGTACATTCTATAAGGTTTGCTGAAGTTGGATCCTGGAAACCTTTCAAACAAGGTTTAAAGACTGATAAGTTACCTGCATGTGCAAGTACCGGCTACTGTTCAGAAAAATGAAGAAGATGGCATTTTATGACTGGACTGTTCTGTTATCTTAATGTAAGGTGTCTCCGTTAAGTTCAGCCAGTTCTTATTGACATTTGTACATGCTCATGGCCCAACTTAATTTGGTTGAAAGTTAATAATACCAATACCAAACATCGTTATTATATAATCGAAGTTCATGGGTTAGTGCCAAACTGTCTTTTAGACTGGCATGTGCACATTTTGAAAGGCTGCAAGTGTAATTTTCATCATCCATTAGTAGTTTGGTCCAAGACATGTCAGAAAATGTCAAAGATATTTTGTTTTTATACTTGTTCGAAATCAATTAATCAATCAATCAATCAATCAACATCAGCTTAGCATTTCAAGCATATCTAGTCATTATTTTTTGTGGTTATATCCTCGGGTTACTGTTTCTTTCACTTAAGATAATAATTCATTCTACTAATCTTTTTAGTGGGTTTGACTTGACTACTACTGCATTGACTCAAGATTTTAATCATATCAATTAAGTTTTACATGTTAATGTGCTAAATTTTGTTATTTTGAGCTACTTAATTTTTTCACTAATACTTACTGAACACATAAGGTGCATTTATATGATTTTGCAGCTTAAAATCTACTCAATATTTTTAAGTGTAAAAATGTTTCACCAAAAAAATTTAGTAAATCAGTATATTTTGTAAAAGTTTTTTGTGTTGCAGACTATTCTGTTTTTTTTTTCTTTTTTTTTTTTTAGATTTGGCATCTCCATTCCCACCTGAATCTGTAATGCCCAATTGGTGAACTATGTACAAAGCTTGCTCGTATGCGACCCCTTGCTGCCAACTCAGGATAGTGAAGACAGTTCACGGCTCTCCTCCGAAGCGTGTACCCGTCAGCCACTGATTCCTATACACTCATTGGTTGGATCTTCGCAAGTTCAGAACTGGGGCAGAGGATACCCGGACATGAACAGACTTTGAATCTTCCTGACGAGCGCCCGTCTGGCCAACAGGAGGCGCTTGAGCAACGAACAAAGCTGTTTATTTATTTTCCCTTACACGGCAGTCCCTTTCCAATTTGAAACCCTGTAGCGCGATGGCCAATTGTGCGCTACGCTGAAAAAGCTGCCGACCACTGCCGGCTGGTACGACCGGGGCTCGAACCCGCGACGTAATAAACACTTCTTCAATGCAACGCTAGTGTTGCAGACTATTATTGTGTAAAATTGTCAAAGTTTATTTCTTGAAAGTAGAATCTTAGGCTAAAAATATAAATGAGTGTTTATTGCACTATGTATGCGCTGATTTATCTGTGTGAAAAGTTTTTGTACAAGTACTGAAATATAATAAATATCAGTATGAGTGCATGGATATGTGTGTCAGTCAGATTTAAGCAACTTTGATGATGATTGTGGGAGTGATTGTGACGATGGTTTTGTGTCATTCTAAATGGATGGATGGTGTGTTGGTGCATGTTGTGTATATCTTCATGATGCTGTTGTGTGGAAACTGTTGATATAACTGGGCCACGTTTGCCCAACACTCTAATTCTGGTTGCGTTTTTGTGCTCCTTCAGAGAATGTTCTGGAACCTTCAAGGAGCTTCATGCCTGTAAGACGGAGAGGAGCTCTACAGGCAGGGTGCTGCATGGCATTGCTCTCTATGGCAACTTAAGCACTCAGCTAAGCAGCTGTGAAGCACTGGTGAGATTCTAATCGAAGCGCGTTTGTAATCTGACACCTTTCAAATTCAGGAAAAGCATCCTGCATCCTTTTGATGATAATTCAGCAAGAGGGTGATGATTTAGTCAAAGGCTTCAGAGTGAGATACAGAACCTACATTCTTCCCAAGATAAACACTCAAAGGTGCATGTGTGCGTGTGTGTGTGTGTGTGTGTGTGTGCGTGTGCACCTGAATGATGCCTTACTGCTCCTCTACCCTCCCATTTTGTGTCCCACACTCCACCACATAAGCCTGGTCCTGTTCTAAAGGATAAAGGAGCGATTAAAAAGGAGGAAAAAAAATTTTAAATGGCGTCAGTAATGATGTGGCGGATTAAGTTGGGCAAACACTGGGCGAAATTGCAGTCTTGCTGCGCTCGTTAGAGGGACCATGATTGGGAAAAGGAAAGAGTAGAAAAAAAGACGAGGGGGAGGGGGGGGTGATTGTTAAATCTCATTAGGGGGGGAACCAGGAGACCAGGTTTCCTTTTGCAGGTGCTTCGCGGCTCATTAGCGGTAACAAGAGAGTTTTATACTGGCGCCTCACACCAAATGTCCATAACCACATTTCTGCTCATCACCGCTAACGTCCTGCTCTCAGTGCTCTGCATTGTTTCATTACTACTGTTATTGTGGAAAGTTCCTCACCTTTTGCAGTTAAAAATGATATTAGCAGCAGTATAAACAAACAAGGAGAGGAGACCAGGGACAGCTGAAGATAACAGGCTGATATTTCACACCGACCGGGTTTCTGACCAGTGCTTTCAGTGTTGCACCTGAGGTTTCAGAGAGATTAGTAATGCCTGACCATCAACTCTGCAAACAAACACTGATTGGCTTGGTATGCCTGCCTGCCTGCTTGTGCTACATGCTAAAGCTGATGCAGCCGAGAGCAATAGGCCTGCAGTGTGCAAACACACACACAGCAGACTCCCTGAGACTGTGAGCTGAGTTTATATCTGCTGCAGTAATCTGCCCCAGTGGCTGCGCTGCTCAGTGATGATGGAAGATTGATTAGTGTAAACCCTCTATTAACCACCGTAGCATATCTGCTACATTAAGTGAAAGGGTTAACAGCTTAGACACCCTGCTGGTTTTGTGTCTTATTGCCAAATAAACGTTTGAGAATAATTTGAATGGTCCATCAAGGTAAAATTTTAAAATAAAAAAAAAAAAAAATTTTTAATTTGAATAACTTTTTTTTTTTTCTATTTTTCCAAAGATTGGCCCATAATCAACATAAATGCCTAGGGAAATGTTTTTTACACAATTGGAAATGGGTTTGGTTCATAGAGGGTTAATAACACTCCTATCGTCTCTTTGGGGTGGAAGTTTTCATCCGTAATAAGACAACAAACTCATTCTCAATAATAATTACCTCTTCCTCTTACCTCTACCTCTATATTATTATTTTTTTTTTTTTTACAAATTTTTCCGTGAGTAGCCGTGACTGCTTCATCAGAGCTGCTGTAGAATGTTTTCAGCTGCGCTCTTTTTTATCACATATTGCAGAGCGTGTGTCGAACCCCAGTCCTGGAGGCTTTAGTCGTCTCCTTCCAATCAGGGGCTAATTTCTGCCTTCAGAAAAAAGTACGTATATGGAATCTTCAGCCAAATCAGTGACTGATATGAATTTTTTTACAGGGAAATGCGCTAAAAAAGAGAAGAAACTGCACCACTGCATCTATCCAGGGCTGGAGCTCTACTCACCTGTTTTACGAATTGTGCTGGTGGTTCTGGTCTATTTCTCAATCAAGTCCGACAGGGATGGTTTCACGAAAAGTAAGCAGTTTGTGACTCTCTCACTCCCTCTCCTGAGCCCGAGCTCTTTGGGCGCGGTCAGTTTGTGCAAAGCCCTTAATGCACCGTCTGCTTTATTCTGCGTGCGCTGAGTGTGAGACAAAAACCCCACACGCCCCTGTGAAAGACATTTACATCCCGTCCAGAGCCACGCAAATCAGACCGCAGCACTAATGACTCTGTCACATGTGGAGAGGAACACGTCTGTGTTACTCAAGAGAGAAGAGAAGAAGAGGGGGAGAGGGAGACAGAGGAAGGAAGAGAGAAGGGGGAGAAAGAGACAGAGAGAGGGAAGGAGGGAGGCTGAAGAGGTGAGAGAGGGAGGGACAGAGAGGGAGAGAGAGAAAGAGGGAGAGAGGGAGGCTGAGGAGATGAGAGAGGGAGGGACAGAGGGGGAGAGAGAAAGAGGGAGAGAGGGAGGCAGAGGAGGTGAGAGAGGGAGGGACAGAGGGGGAGAGAGAGAAAGAGGGAGAGAGGGAGGCAGAGGAGGTGAGAGAGGGAGGGACAGAGGGGGAGAGAGAGAAAGAGGGAGAGAGGGAGGCAGAGGAGGTGAGAGAGGGAGGGACAGAGGGGGAGAGAGAGAAAGAGGGAGAGAGGGAGGCAGAGGAGGTGAGAGAGGGAGGGACAGAGAGGGAGAGAGAGAAAGAGGGAGAGAGGGAGGCAGAGGAGGTGAGAGAGAGAGGGACAGAGAGAGCTTGATGTTTGTTATTTATGTTTATTAATGCTTTTGCAACACAAGATCTCTTGTTGAGCAAATAAAGCTCATTTGAATTTGAGAGAGGGAGGGGGTGAAAGGAGAGATGGAGAGAAAGGCAGAGAGATGGTGGGCAGAGAGGGAGAGATGGAAAAAAAGGTGAAGAGAGAGAAGAGGAAGAATGAGAGAGTGAAAGGGAGCGACAAAGAGAGGGAGGGAGAGCTGAAGAAAAATCAAGAGGGTAGAAGAGCAAGAGAGAAAAGGAGAGAGAGAGAGAGAGAGGAAGAGATTTTATTATTTCTAATTTACTTAACCATTGAGAGGAACATAACTACAAAACAAGGAACAAAACAAACATCAAATCATTACAGTGCTCATGAATAGAACCAATAAAAACAATAAGGTAATAATCAGAGATGCTAACCAAGTGAAACCAATAAAAATCAAAAACCCTTCAAAAATCTGACCTACCATAGAACAGTGATGACAACAATAACTGATAAATAAAAGCGCAGGAAAACTGAACCATGAAACAGACTTTTCCACCTTTGCTCTTATCTTGCACGCTGATGTTTAAAAATAGCGCTTGTGAACCTCCTCATCTTCAGCAAAACATGATATCATTTACGCACCATATTCTCCAAAACATGAGTAAATTGCTCAACAACTTACAAGTATGTGCACTCAATGTCAGCTCTCACAAAAACCACCCTGCTGAAAATCTGCTGGGCAATTTTTTTGTCCAATTGCGAGGTTTTTGCACAGTCCAATCAGAAATTAACCAAGCTGAGTAAGTACTTTTTTTTTTAGCACCTCTGCACTTGATTAAGACTCTGATGTCATCAAACACAAACCCAAACCTTCCCTAAAGAGAGATGGATAACACTTTATAATAAGGGTACATTAGTTAATGCAATAGTAAGCATTAACTGCCAATTAATTAACAGCTAACTAATGCAACAGAAAGCTAAAAAGCATTAGCTAACGTTAGCTTAACATTTATTAATGCTCTTTGATATTCTTATTACGAAGTTGAGAACATTCCTTAAGTAACACCTCAAACTATCAACAATGTTTCAATTAATTCCTTGTTTAACAAAAGCTCCATTAGTAAATGATTAGTAGACCCATTAGTTGACTGTTAATTAACTTATAGTTAATGGTTCTTAATAGCAAATGTTAATTAACGTACCCTAATTGTAAAGTCTTATTGAGAGATGTAAAGGAAAAGAGAGAGAGAGAGAGAGAGAGAGAGAAAGAGAGCGTGTACTGGAGATGATGGAATGAAAGGCAAAGGAAACAGAACAAACAAGATAAAAAAGAAAGACAAGAGCGCTGTGGACACACCTCTCATCATTACTGGTGTAGGACAGACACACCTCTCATCATTACTGGTGTAGGACAGACACACCTCTCATCACTACTGGTGTAGGACAGACACACCTCTCATCATTACTGGTGTAGGACAGACACACCTCTCATCATTACTGGTGTAGGACAGACACACCTCTCATCATTACTGGTGTAGGACAGACACTCCTCTCATCACTACTGGTGTAGGACAGGCACACCTCTCATCATTACTGGTGTAGGACAGACACACCTCTCATCATTACTGGTGCAGGACAGACACGCCTCTCATCATTACTGGTGCAGGACAGACACGCCTCTCATCATTACAGGTGTAGGACAGACATATCTCTCATCATTACTGGTGTAGGACAGACACGCCTCTAATCACTACTGGTGTAGGACAGACACACCACTCATCATTACTGGTGCAGGACAGACAAACCTCTCATCATTACTGGTGCAGGACAGACACACCTCTCATCATAACTGGTGCAGGACAGACAAACCTCTCATCATTACTGGTGTAGGACAGACACACCTCTCATCATTACTGGTGTAGGACAGACACACCTCTCATCATTACTGGTGCAGGACAGACACTCCTCTCATCATTACTGGTGTAGGACAGACACTCCTCTCATCACTACTGGTGTAGGACAGACACACCTCTCATCATTACTGGTGCAGGACAGACAAACCTCTCATCATTACTGGTGTAGGACAGACACTCCTCTCATCACTACTGGTGTAGGACAGACACACCTCTCATCATTACTGGTGTAGGACAGACACACCTCTCATCACTACTGGTGTAGGACAGACACAGCTCTCATCATTACTGGTGTAGGACAGACACACCTCTCATCATTACTGGTGTAGGACAGACACACCTCTCATCATTACTGGTGTAGGACAGACACACCTCTCATCATTACTGGAGTAGGACAGACACACCTCTCATCACTACTGGTGTAGGACAGACACACCTCTCATCATTACTGGCGTAGGACAGACACGCCTCTCATCATTACTGGTGTAGGACAGACACGCCTCTCATCATTACTGGTGTAGGACAGACACACCTCTCATCATTACTGGTGTAGGACAGACACACCTCTCATCATTACTGGTGTAGGACAGACACTCCTCTCATCATTACTGGTGTAGGACAGACACGCCTCTCATCATTACTGGTGTAGGACAGACACGCCTCTCATCACTACTGGTGTAGGACAGACACGCCTCTCATCATTACTGGTGTAGGACAGACACGCCTCTCATCATTACTGGTGTAGGACAGACACGCCTCTCATCATTACTGGTGTAGGACAGACACACCTCTCATCATTACTGGTGTAGGACAGACACACCTCTCATCACTACTGGTGTAGGACAGACACACCTCTCATCATTACTGGTGTAGGACAGACACGCCTCTCATCATTACTGGTGTAGGACAGACACGCCTCTCATCATTACTGGTGTAGGACAGACACACCTCTCATCATTACTGGTGTAGGACAGACACTCCTCTCATCATTACTGGTGTAGGACAGACACGCCTCTCATCATTACTGGTGTAGGACAGACACGCCTCTCATCATTACTGTTGTAGGACAGACACACCTCTCATCATTACTGCTGTAGGACAGACACACCTCTCATCATTACTGCTGTAGGACAGACACACCTCTCATCATTACTGGTGTAGGACAGACACACCTCTCATCATTACTGGTGTAGTACAGACACACCTCTCATCATTACTGGTGTAGGACAGACACACCTCTCATCATTACTGGTGTAGTACAGACACACCTCTCATCATTACTGGTGTTGGACAGACACACCTCTCATCATTACTGGTGTAGGACAGACACACCTCTCATCATTACTGGTGCAGGACAGACACTCCTCTCATCACTACTGGTGTAGGACAGACGCACCTCTCATCATTACTGGTGTAGGACAGACGCACCTCTCATCATTACTGGTGTAGGACAGACACACCTCTCATCATTACTGCTGTAGGACAAACACACCTCTCATCATTACTGGTGTAAGACAGACACACCTCTCATCATTACTGGTGTAGGACAGACACACCTCTCATCATTACTGCTGTAGGACAGACACACCTCTCATCATTACTGGTGTAGGACAGACACGCCTCTCATCATTACTGGTGTAGTACAGACACACCTCTCATCATTACTGGTGTAGGACAGACACACCTCTCATCATTACTGCTGTAGGACAGACACACCTCTCATCATTACTGGTGTAGTACAGACACCACCTCTCATCATTACTGGTGTAGGACAGACACACCTCTCATCATTACTGGTGTAGGACAGACACACCTCTCATCATTACTGCTGTAGGACAGACACACCTCTCATCATGACTGGTGTAGGACAGACACACCTCTCATCATTACTGGTGTAGGACAGACACACCTCTCATCATTACTGCTGTAGGACAGACACACCTCTCATCATTACTGGTGTAGGACAGACACACCTCTCATCATTACTGGTGTAGGACAGACACACCTCTCATCATTACTGCTGTAGGACAGACACACCTCTCATCATTACTGGTGTAGGACAGACACACCTCTCATCATTACTGGTGTAGTACAGACACACCTCTCATCATTACTGGTGTAGGACAGACACACCTCTCATCATTACTGCTGTAGGACAGACACACCTCTCATCATTACTGGTGTAGGACAGACACACCTCTCATCACTACTGGTGTAGGACAGACACACCTCTCATCATTACTGGTGTAGGGCAGACACACCTCTCATCATTACTGGTGTAGGACAGACACACCTCTCATCATTACTGGTGTAGGGCAGACACACCTCTCATCATTACTGGTGTAGGACAGACACACCTCTCATCATTACTGGTGTAGGACAGACACACCTCTCATCATTACTGGTGTAGGACAGACACACCTCTCATCACTACTGGTGTAGGACAGACACACCTCTCATCACTACTGGTGTAGGACAGACACACCTCTCATCATTACTGGTGTAGGACAGACACACCTCTCATCACTACTGGTGTAGGACAGACACACCTCTCATCATTACTGGTGCAGGACAGACACACCTCTCATCACTACTGGTGTAGGACAGACACACCTCTCATCATTACTGGTGTAGTACAGACACACCTCTCATCATTACTGGTGTAGGACAGACACACCTCTCATCACTACTGGTGTAGGACAGACACACCTCTCATCATTACTGGTGTAGGACAGACACACCTCTCATCATTACTGCTGTAGTACAGACACACCTCTCATCACTACTGGTGTAGGACAGACACACCTCTCATCATTACTGGTGTAGGACAGACACACCTCTCATCATTACTGGTGTA
The DNA here is from genome assembly GCA_029721435.1 of Gymnothorax reevesii. Taxonomy (NCBI): domain Eukaryota; kingdom Metazoa; phylum Chordata; class Actinopteri; order Anguilliformes; family Muraenidae; genus Gymnothorax; species Gymnothorax reevesii. The sequence continues at coordinate 175,116,361 of CM056573.1, forward strand.
GTACAGACACACCTCTCATCATTACTGGTGTAGGACAGACACACCTCTCATCATTACTGGTGTAGGACAGACACACCTCTCATCACTACTGGTGTAGGACAGACACACCTCTCATCATTACTGGTGTAGGACAGACATGCCTCTCATCATTACTGCTGTAGTACAGACACACCTCTCATCACTACTGGTGTAGGACAGACACACCTCTCATCATTACTGGTGTAGGACAGACACACCTCTCATCACTACTGGTGTAGGACAGACACACCTCTCATCATTACTGGTGTAGGACAGACACACTGCACTATGAACAGAAATAGTTGCCATATAGCAGCTCTGCTCTCATTTTGGGAACTTAATGGTGCAATATAATGGACAGTAATCTGCTGGCACATGCAGAGTCAAGGCTCCGTTCCAGTGTTTGGATGAACCCTGTGGTCTGGTATTAAACTGAATTGTGCTTACTATGACCAGTCAAACCACAGAGGAAGCTGAATTGGCTGTGAGGTCATCCAGGGAGGGAGGGATTTGGTTGGCTGGAATGTGTGTCATTGCTCTCTAGCGTCACTCACTGCTCTGTCTAGCACTAGCAGCCCATTTGCTGAAGTTGAAGTGTCTCCCACATGTTCATGTCCATGAGAGCTCACATTATGGAGGGCAATTTGGTGACTTTGTACGGGAGAACATGCTTGATGTGGCCTTCAGTGGGTAGTGGGTTATTACCCTGAAAAAGCACCTACTGTATCTGCATTTACTAAACACATTTCCTAATGCATAACCCATTTGAATTCACTCAGTGCCCATGTTTTATGGCTTTTCTCTACTGCCTGTCTCTATGAAGAGAGAACTGCTGTTGCCTGTATCTCCAGGTGGAAATGGGGGCAGGGACCACCCTTGATGATCGCCCATCATTACATCACTGTCCTCTCTGCTGTTTCCCTCAGACTGCAGCTGCTGTCCATGGTTCTGAAATCTCTCCAGATTAGTGACTCGGTGTGATGATACAGGGATCGATTTTGATTGGATCTCTCAGTAATGATGCCATAGTGAGGGAGGGAAAGTGGGAGTATGTACGTGTGTTGGTGCATGTTGTGTACGTCTGTGTTTTGTGTGTATGTGTTTGAGAATGTGTGTCAGTATTTGTAAGTGTTTGTGTTTGTTTGAATATGTGTATACATATTTGCAATAAATATTTTTATTTCTCTGTTTAAGTGCACTTGTCAGTGTGTTTCTCTGTATTTATGTGTTCATGCAGTATGTGTATTTATGCAGTGCTTGTGATGCTTGTGTGCATTTGTGTATGTTCAGTTTGTACGTGTGTGTACATGGGTGTCTGGGGGATGGACAGCTGACTTGAACCACAGAGCTAGGTAATTAATGAATTAATGAATCTGCACCTGATTATTCAAATAAAACCTGAGAGGTGACCACAAGGCCTCACAGCGCCACCTCAAATGAGCCACAAGTCCGACAGTAGGCTTCTTCTCTCAGACACAGGATAGAGAGGCCTGAACTTTTTTCTGTTTATAACCATTCGTTTTCATTTTGATTAATCACAGGACATTAACCTACAGTGATTCTGTATCTTCATATCTGCTCAAAAGTTTGGGGACACCTTCTCAGTACCATGTTTTTGGATATAATGAAGTGTTTTCTCTTATGTAAATACCCTAAAATGGCAAAAGGCGGAAAGGAAAAAAGAAGTGAGAAAAAAATTGAGAAAAGGCTGTATTTTCTGAAGAGAATGTGTTAGCTTGCTTCCACTTGAAAGCTTGAAAAGGTTAAACTTGAAGTGTCTTAAGTTGCTCAAGGAGTATGTATGGTAATGGTAAAAGTTACTCGAACTGTTAGAGCGATGTTGAAAATTGCTAAAGCTATGCTTAAAATCTGAACCCATTAAAAAATAAAGTTTATTTCTTGCGTTTGTACATATTGTACTTTAATTGTCACTGGGTTGCTGCTCTCTATCTCTACCACTGTCGGAAACCGATGCGCTTGTGTGCGGCTTGTGGATGGGGGTTTAGGACTGCTGACTTAGGCGAGGGACAGGAAGCCAGCTAAAAAATGACCAAATCAGTAACAGCAGCTTTAACTCAGGAATTATCTTTATCACCAAGCTTTTTATAAAAGGGCCTTAAATTTGAGGCAGGTGGTCAGAGAGTTGATTGAATTTTATCCAAGACAAACTTTTGGCATGTTTTAATGAATTTAGTTTTATCTGAAATGAACTGCAGTAAATTTTATACCTTCCAATTTTGAACATCAGCAAAACAGTCATGAAACACTGACACATCACAAACATCAATAAATGTCATGCAAAGATATAGCTGAGTATTGGCAGCACAGCAATGAAAATATGCATTATGTGGACAAATAATTAGACCCAGTGAAAGCATATAATTCAAAACAGCATTTGCCCAAGTATGGAACCTTGAGGAATACCCTAAGTAATCTCAACAGATGATTGCCAAATGAAACCAAAAATGTTCTGTTTGATGAATAAGAATACCTCATCAATACTGTCCCAGAGAGCCCAACCCACTCTCTCAGACTGTCAATCAAGACTACATCCCTAGTCATAGCTATTTTCTATGTCAAATTATTGCGCTGAATAATACCTCCAACCTCTGTGTTGATTCACCGAATTGGACTGTACAGATGTTCTCGTCCGGCGGAGTAAGGTACAGACCAGTCATGAGTCCGATGCACAACAGAGCTCTAAAGTAAGTAGTAGTTCATAAATTGGACTCAGATCAATCTTGCGGGAATGCATAATTTAATCGTCGCCGCAAAAGGTTGTAACTAAATTGGGATCCTAAATTTGATGTGGAGTAAGAAGCCTTGTAACTGTCAAGATAGTAGGGCTGCAGCATCTGCAAGGGCACCCTTCAGGCCAGCTGAGAGCAGAACGTGAGGGACGTCATCACGTTTCATCTGGGACCGGGGCCTTGTGCTGATGCTGTAGCCAGGCGCCATTATAATAATGGAGACCGGTAAGCCTTTACTTTCCTTTGCAGTTCAGGCAAACACGCGGAGACCCTCCGCCTCAGCTAGGACCCTCCTTGGCCTATTTGCACGGTGTTTACAGGGCCAATAGCCATCACTACTTCTTAAGGAGCCTTGTGGGTATAAAATAATGAGGTCAGGAAGAGAGTTTCATATGGGACACAATATCTGTATGATTTTTTTTTTTTTATTATGCTTTTTATTAGCATTTCCTTTATCAAAAGTACAAACGTATTGTTGCAGTATGAAAAACGCATATGAGGGATTAAAATGAAAACAACCAAACAAAACAAAATGGGAACCCAGAGGCAGATCAGACAATAAATACACATCCTGACAAGGACATCTCATTAATCACACAATAATATTAACTATGTAGAATATTTGTAATAGCTGAGGAGAGACCATTCCATGCATTTACTATGGATAAGCTAGCATTGTTCAGTCCTGCAGTTGTTTCTTCTAGCATTACAATGTTCAGCAAAAATCTAATCCAGAAGCATTTAAGAACCAGATTTGGTTCAAAACACAATTTAAGGATTGATTTTTTTGGCGGCAGTGAAGCCAGCAGATATCAAACGCTTTTCACGTAAGAACAATTCAAGTGATGAATCATCGTTCAGTAAACACAGACACGGGTCTAGGGCAAGACTGATATCAAGAAATGAAGACATAATTTGAATAACATATTTACAGAATGTAGCTATGGTAGGACACTGCCAAAACATATGAAGAAATATACCTGTGGAGTTTTGGCATTGAGTACAAAGTGGGCTCTGTGAGATGTTCATTTTAAAACGTTTGTATGGTGTTGTGTAGGCTCTATGAATCATCTTATAGTAAATTAATTAATGTGCTAAACATTTGGACGTATATGGTAAGTTGAACCAGATTTTTTCCCAATCAGGCTGAACATCCAACGTTCTCAGCTCCCTTTCCCATATTGAAGTAATTGGTAGTGACTTCATAGAATTTTTTAATAAAAGGTTGTATACCTTTGTGACTAGGCCTCTCAAGCCATGACCCATAAGTGCAGAAAGGGGATGAGAACGCACTGATTCCCATGGAACTCCGTCTGCATGCTTCGCTGATCTTCGCTGGAGATACAGGAAATAGGAGGAGCCTGGTAATGAGTACTGAGCCCGAATATCCTGGAATGTGCGCGGGGTGCCATTATCGCAGATGTCACTTAATGGATGGATATCTTTAGACGACCAATTAGGAGAGGAGAAAGGTCGCCCACCTGACGTGAAACCGCCAGCAGCCATACCACAATTCGATCTGCTTCAGCTGTGTGGCTGAAGCTAAGCAGGTGTGGGCTTGGTCAGTACTTGGATGGGAGACCACTGAGGAAAACCAGGTTGCTGCTGGAAGAGGTGTTGGTGGGCTAGTAGGTGGCAATCTTCCCACTGGTGGAATAAACCCCAATGCCCCAGTGCAGTGACGGGGACACTGTACTGAAGGAGATTCCGTCTTTCGGATGAGACGTTAAACCGAGGTCCTGACTCACAGTGGTCATTAAAGATCCTATGACACTCTTCGATAAGAGTAGGGGGTTCCCCGGTGTCATGGCTAAAGTCCCAACTTGGCTCTTTCGATCTGCCGCCTAATCATCCCCTGATCTAATTGGCTGTGCAATTCCTCTGTCCCTCCCCACCTATTCCCCCAGGGCTCCCTTGAAAAAGAGATTTCAATCTCAACGGGACTTCCCTGGTTAAATAAGGGTTAAATAAAATAAAAAAATAAATGAAACAGAGGTTGTTCCAAGGAGATGATAATGTACATTTGAACTGACCGCCCAGTATCTTTTCAGCATCGTTCCAGGCTCTCAGTGTAGTTGAGACCATAGAACAAATTTCATTATGCCTTTCCTGCCACATTGCAGAAAAGGTAAATCTAAAAGTTGCTTCGGATAAAATAAGGCAGCTTCTATTGGCCACCATGAGACCTGTGAGTCCTGGTCTAACCAGATCTGTGCTGATCTGATCTGAAAAGCCAGGAAATAAAGTTTTAAATTGGGGACTGCCAAACCACCCTCTTCTTTAGGCGGTGGTTGGATGGGCAACATAAAAAATAAGAATTTAAAACGAAGGTAGAAGATTCATTTTATGTATAGTAACTCTGGCCTGCATAGAGATTTTCAAAGAACTCCATCTCTGGAGATCTGCAGATATTTTCTCCATATGACTAGTGTAATTATCTCTTAGAATGCTGGGGAGAGAGTCACTTATTTTAATACCAAGGTAAGTAAACAAGGTCACCGGCGGGATGTGTGGGGGTAGAGAGATATTGTCTTTATTCTGACCAATTCGCATCAGAGCACATTTTATTTATTTATTAATTTACTTACTTACTTTTGCACATAGGAAAACAAAACAAAAACACATGATACCAAAGATGAGAACTTTACAAAAGTAAGATAACAAAACAGGGGAAAACAAAAAAACAAAAAAAAAACAAATATGCAGGAAAAGCCAAAAAAAACCCCATCAGGGCTTATTAAGTGGCTTTCCTGACATGAAGCAAGCAAGTGGGGGCGGGCACATAAATAACTAAATAAATAAATACATTAAGTTAAATAAATTAAACTAACAACAGAGAAATGCAAACAAATACATATAAAAGTTGACCAAAGACCAAACAGAGAAATTATGTAGATGTGTTATTTAATTGATCCAATAAAAAGAATGGTAACACTTTACTTGAAGGTATCGTCATAAGAGTGACATGACACAGACATGAACGTGTCAGAAACATTAAGTTAATGTCATAAACTTTGTCATTAAGTGTCATTCGGTTTTCTGAGATGACAAGTTGACATTGTTTGAGTTGTTTTGATTATGACAACTTCGTCAAAACAGTGACATGACACTGTCATAGCTGTTACATGACATGTAACAGTTATGACAGTGTCATGTCACTCTTATGACGGTACCTTCAAGTAAAGTGTAACCAAAAGAATTTAGTTAAATTCGTATATTAATAAATGCTGGAAGAGTTTCTAATGTGATGTGGTAACTGGTTCCAGAAGACAGGACCTCTGTATCTAACTGAAAAACTGGAAAAGGTTGTTCTAGGAAGGGATGGGTGGAGATTGTTAGCTGACCTTGTATTGTAATTCTGAATTTGAAAGTTGAAGTTAATTACATTTTGAAAACATGGTGGAAGCAGATTGTGTATGGATTGGAAAACAAAACAACATACTGAAAAATTGTTTAAATCAAAAATAGGAAGAATCCTAACTGATTTGAATAATGGAGTGGAACTAGCAAATCTATCTGAGAAAGTTATCATTTTCACAAAACGTTTTTGTAGAGAGAAAATACCATTAAGGTTGCTCTTAAAAGTATTTGCCCAAACAATATTGCAATATGACAAGAAAGGATATATCAAAGTGTCGAGGGCAATGTCTCACATGAAAATCAGAGAGCTTTTCTTTTTTCTTTTGCTTGTGAGTCATCAATCACTCATAATTGAGCAAAGCGTTGCTCACCTATCGTGTTCCATTATCACAGTTGATTCTCAAACAAATTTCCAGGGGGAAAAAAATGCAGAATTGTTTTCTCCAGTGCTGTATGATGTGGTTGATTTGTTTGGTTTCTGTTGGTCTCAGGGTTGATATTGGGCTGCAGGTTCGGTTGTTTAGCTCCAGGATGTAGGGTGAGGTCACGAAAAGGGCAAAGCTTTATACCTGTGTGCAGCAAGTCCAGCCAAAGACTGACTTAATGTAATGTGCAGTACATTTGAATGTAAATTCTCCCCTATGTCTGAAAATTCCCCAGACACAAGTGAAAGAGGGAGAGTGAGGGAGAGAGAAAAAGACAGTAAACATTTGTTTGCTTGAAGCAAAAAAAAAAAAAAAACAGCGAACATCGGTTTACGAGAAGTGAAAAGAAAAAACTAAACACGAATTCACTAAAAATAAAAAAAGACAGTAGCTGTTTTAGGAGACAGCCAGTAGAAATAAAAACAAGATAGAAAACATTACTCTACCTGCAGTGAAAAAGACAGTAACATTAATTTACCAGAGGTGACAGGCAGAGGTGACAGAGGACAGTGTGATGCTACAGCATCAGTTGTTCTGAATAACCTGGACTCCCACATCCAGACAGCATGTTTAACATTTAAAGCATGGGAACCCATTATTTAAAGGCTTACTATGCACAGTCGTTAGCCTTGCTGTGCATATCCATTTACGAATAAAGTGTTGTTCTTTACCCTGCCCACCCACATCTATTTTTCTGTTTAAAATGGATTTTTTTTTTTCTCCCTGTATTTACCACTGGATCTATGTCATTTTTTTCAATAACTGCTGCAAGTTAAGAGAAGTAATTCCCAGACTGACAGGCTGATTTTATAAGGGGTCTGTCAGCTTTTAGTTGCTTCATAGTCGTGTAGTCACCCACTACCCACAAAGCGAAAAGCACAATCCCCGATTTAATGAAAACTGTTAAAAGAGCATAAATTTGACAACAGTGTGCAAAGATAAAGACTGCCAGTGTATCATAGAAATACCATAGCACTGCATTTTTTATTTTTCTGAGGTGAAAACCCAGCACGGCATCCAGAAAAAGAGGTGTCAATGGTACAATGTCACTCACCGTAATCTACGATATAAGGGTGCGCCACGAAGTTGACTTGAATTTTGAAAAATAAACAAAAATAAATCAATGGAGAGTCTTTTTCCTATTTACCTTTTCTAAAATTTCAGCAGTGGGTGATATTGAGCCGTTTTGTGCAACAAACTCTGGCCTGATACATAGCTTCTTCCCGAATGACAATTCCAAACTGTTACTACTGAGCTGTCAGGGACCTCAAAATCAGAGAATAACAAAGCAAAACAAACCATTTTGGCAGAGTCAGTGTGCAGACAGTGATTCTCGTGTATATCGAATGTGCTAAAGGGGGATTTGAGCACGCTAATTGCAGGGGCCGTAAAGTTAGGGTCAAAGGTCACTGTAACCCGTGTTACCGCCTGTGTATCGCCCAGTGACAAGCTTCACTAATAGACTTACACCTGTGCGACCGGCTCAATGGCAACAGTGCTATCTATGTGGCCTTCTGGAATGCCTCCAGGGTTCCACACTGCACACTGAAGGCTGAAGCAATAAAAGTGGGACAGACTAATCAGGCCCTCCCTCAGTAACACCCACGTCCCACCCAATACACCCCATTACCACAGCCACGGGACACTGAAACACCTGCAACTGAATTGGTTGAATTAGAGCACTGATTACTAAAACCCCACAAGTCAAGTCAAGTCAGGTGTGACTTATGGGGTTTTAGTAATAGGTGCTTCAATTACCATTCCCTGTGTGCCCAGTGCTGTAACAATGCAGGAGTCATTAGCCTGAGTAAAAAGTGCAGAAGTTATATTTTTCTTATAATGAGTTTCTGCTGACAGATATGATGAGAATTTCCGTAGATAGGAAACTGCTTCTCCAACAATCCCCAAATCTCCCCACCCACCCACACCGCTCAGCTGGGGAGAGCCACCACTGCGTCATAAACACGTGAGGATTGTTTTCAGGGAAAGTATCATCCAGCTTACTGTTCTGACCCCTGACCCCTCTGGAGGATGATGACTGGAAACAGAAGGAGTGACTCTGAGGATGCGTCTGAATAGTCCAAAAATTACCGCCTATCCACTAATCCCTAACCACTTTTCTTTAACCTTTGAGGAAAACGTCATCAGGTAGAGGAAAGGTGTAAAAGGGAATTCCTAATAGTTTAAGAAGACAACCGTGCTTATTAGAGAATCTGACTGCACTTACACTAGGCAACGTGATCATGAGTCCAATGCCCATCGTATACGTTTCTTTTTGCAATTGGTTAGATGAATGGTCGACTCTTTAAATATTGCTGCTGTGCAGAATTGTGGGATAGCGTTATCTCCTTTCTCTTTGAAAAGGATGGTTCTGTGTACCCTATGCTAAAGGAGGTCAATTAGGAGGCACTGAGACGCCTTTCCTTAACATTTAAAGTATTCAAATGCACTTATCGTGGTTGCCACGTAATTACGTGATCATTTTTCAGGAGTTAGGAACTTTCTGAAGCAAAAAAGACTATTCAGACGCAGCCAGAGTGTGTGAAAGAGAGAGGGTCAGAGAGAGGGAAAGAAAGAGCATGAAGATTGGTGAGTAAAATTTAGCCTTTCCATTTGTGTGTGGATTAATGTAGCCTTTATTCACTTAACTTGTTTGTTTTTTTACTTTCATGTATATCATGCATTAAACTGAGCAAGCAATTAATCTGAAATAAATGGGTAAAGTAGCTATTTACCCATTGGTAAATTGCATTAAAATCTCTTGAGCATCGCTCCCTATGGTGCCCTGTCGGTATATTACACCCTTGCTGGCTCATTTCAGCAAAAATAAAAGCTTTGTGAAGGATGGTATTCTTAACCTTTACAACAACTGCTGTCTTTTTCAAGGAGGTTTGAACAGTGTATGATGAACTTTTCCATGCACAACAGTGTTTTTGTGTAGTTCTCATAATATGCCAAGCTGTTTTTGTTTGGTGATTAAAGCTATTTCCTGTGATAGAAGGTTAATATGGCCATGATGGAAGTCAGTGAGTGAGTGAGTGAGTCATGATCCTTTCATTCACAATATCTCAAGAATGGCATTAGCCATAACTTTGTTACTTTGCATTTAAAGCAGGTATAGTATGGCAGATGAGCAGATTAAAATTTAGTTGCATCATACTAAATTAAATTTGCAAAAAAGCACTGCACTGGCCCTGTGCAATCCACTTCAACTTAATGTTGCTTCTATCAGTTAGCGTGCTAGCCGAGCTAGCTAATGCATTAATGAAATTATCAGTGATTCAATCAAAGCCTGATAAAGACTTGATTTCACCAATAGTTATCTTAGTAATGTTTGTTTTGTGTTTCTGGCTCAGTTGAAGTGCACCAAACTAACATTACTAGTGTAGGCCTTTATTTAACGTCTTCAATAGCCAGCTGCATTGAGCGGCCTGTTTTTTTGTAGCCCTGTAGCTAGCTATCTGGCTACTCCAGACATCAAATTATGCTAGAGGCACCGCAGGGTTCTGTGCAATTCAGTAAGATTGCATTTTGCTTGTCATTACAGCTGCAAAGTTATCTGAACTCGCACTTTGTTTGGTAGTGAATTTGTAATCTAGTTTTGTGTCTAGGGGCAATCAAAATAAACCTTTTAAAAACAGCTTGTGGTCATTTCAATAAAATGCTTGATCAATAAAGATGGTGTTTTATTCCGAAAGCATGACTGAAAGTGGCTGTATAATTGGACTGAGTAAAATCCAGGCTTTCCGCGTCACAGAGTTTTACGCCCAAACTTAAGTTAGCACAGTAATCCTGATTTGTAATATTGGTGCTGAGTGGATTACTGTATATACTAATCCCAGCTACTGTAAAGTAGTGGTACTAATGTCATAATGTCAGACTGGCAACCTGGCACAGTGAACAATCCCATCAAACACATTGACAGTATCCACCTTATTCCCTGAACGTTCGATCTCCCATGATTCATAGTGGTTCAACGCACTCGCCGGTCTCATACTTCCTGTCGAACTGTTGCTTACATCCGTTTTCAGTGAACCGAGTTGTTGCTTGCGGCTAGCGTCTGTGGGACTGTGCGATGTGTAGCTACATACACATACATACAGTGTATATTCAAATGTAAAGGCTAGCTAACCTATTTTTTATTCGGAAAAAAACATTATTTAGCATGATGAAGACGTGATATCTATTTGGGTGGCTACACACGTTCCTACAGCCAAAATAAAAAAAAAAAACCATGAAAGACGGCAAATTGCAATTCATATGCCGGAAATGATTGGCTAGCAAACTGCGTATCAAAATGCTTTGAATTTAGCAAATAGTCTGGCGAGCAGTTTCTTTGTTTCACCCACTCCACTACAGAATTATATCACATTAGCTGTGGGCAGCAACTATCATTCAGAGCACGAAAGTACAGTCTCCAAGCTTCACTTCGCATGCTGGAAATCAGCAATTCACGGAACAAAATAAAGATCTCAGTCCAATCCTTCATGCTGACAGGCTAACTTAAAAACAGAAATCAATGGATCTTTGGACAACGTTAGCTTAAAAATTCGGTAGCTGGCGAAAAACTTATCAGACTCGTCAGTGCATTGGCATAACTGACCTAGCTACACAGCTAATTTAAAATAATTGCGATTCACTGTTTTTTATTGATTTATATGCACTGCGAATGCATAGCTGAGCAGGGGAACTAGCTTGCTTAGCCTAGCGTGCAAGCTAGTTTGTTGGTTTCTTGGTCAATGTTCAGATGCTTTTATACTGGACATACTTCTCGCATGACAGATTACATTCAAAGTCCATAAAACGCGTGTATTCCCGTCTTTGTATTAACTTTGAATGTAACCTGTCGTTTTAACGCATCCGGTGTGAAAGCGGCTTTAGCTGGTAACCTTTTTATTCGGCGCATTTTAATGCCAACTAGCAAGCTAGATGCTCGCAGTGCAAACTCCAGCCAAATTAATTTGCATAATAATGGTTATATGCATTTTAAATTGACTAAATTTCAATGCTGAAATATAATGTTAGATGGCTAGCAAAAGAGCCTTTATGCCAACTTAGCTAGCTATATTTAATGCATGTATATGCAAGCTAGGTGCCTAAATGGCGAAGTTATAACTATTCACTATTATTAATAATTCAAACGACTATAGGCCTATCACCGTAAGCACAACTTACTCTAAGCTATTTGAGCTCATGACGGTTCCAGTTGATGGTGTACAGGTTGACGCTCAGTTTGGGTTCCATGAAGGATGTGGGACAGATATGGTCAGCCTGTTTTTGCATGATACCATCAATTCCTTTAATTGTAAGGGCAGTCCAGTCTATGTATGCAGTCTGGATGCAGAAAAATGTTTTGACAGAGTTTGGCACGATGGCCTTTTCTACAAGTTACTGTCCTGGATTAAGTTCAGCCATTAGCCTACCCTTTATTACTGGTACTCCCATCTGGAGGCCAGGGTGCGATGGAATGGAATCATTAGCTATAAATTTAGTGTCACAAGAGGTATTCGACGGGGCAGTCTGCTCTCACCTCTATTGTTCTCTATGTTCCTAGATGACATGCCCCAAGAACTGAAGAGTGCTGATGCTGGGTTTGCAAACCACCTATTTAATCACATGGCATATGCAGATGACGTCACTTTATTTGCATCAACTATACCTGTATTGCAAAACTAAGTGACATCTGCTATTGATATTCTGTGAAATGGAGGTTTGTTTTTGGTATCTCCAAGACACAATGTATCACATTTCGTGGTGTTAAATTCAAGGAAATCCCCCAACGGAGATTAGGGGGTCAAGGTGTCAAATCAGTAAACCACATGTCTGTTCTCGGCGTGCAATTTAGTTGCGATTATGGCAGCCAGTCCGGACATGTAGTGAGCAGAATCTCCTTTGCAAGAAAGAAATTATTTGGTCTTGGAGTACTCAGGCCTGAAGTACTAGCCTGGAGTACTCAGGCTTGTCCACTTAAGGTAAGATATTTTTGTGGAGGAGGGCTGTTTTACCTGTTATGTAGTATGAATGCCGGAGTGTGTATCTTTCTAAGAATGATGTACCACTTAACCAGTTTCAGGCTAAATGTATTAAAACGCTTTTTGGGCTTTCATCTCGAAGCCATCATAGAAAATTGATGGAGGCTCTTGGGATTGTGTTGAAGTACAGGCTTTCTCTGTTCAATCAAATCTTCAAGTATATGACCCCTCTCAGAGACCTGTACCTTACTTTTCCAGCTGCGCATTTACGTAATGTGTTGTCCGGCCCAGCTACATGTACTTTGTTTTCTGAAATCTTGAGGAGTGGTCGTGTTAGCTCCCTTGCTGAGTTGGCAGTGAGTGTAAAAATGGTACACGGCAAAATATACACTTTGTTCACAAAATGGTGTGAGCATGCGTAGCTAGATCCTCTTGGATGATACTTCAGTCTTAGCGTGGCTAGCCACTCCAAGCGCTTACTCGCTGGCATACCGTAAGGTGCTGGACCAGGGCAATCTTTCCTCATGACCTTGTGCATAAAGCACCCCGTCTCCATAAAAAAACTTTTATGTTTTTACAGTTATTGGTACTACTAACAATGGAAAAAGTGGAGCCTGAAGGCATTCTGTTTGACGATCTCTCTTCACTACAGCAAGCAATGACCGGGAGTAGAAGACCGGCTGGGTTCTCATGACGGCGCGCATTGTTAGATCATGAATAAGGTGGATAGTGCGCTGCACTGTGTAACTTTATTTAAGATCAATACAGATGCAAAATGAAAGTAGGATCTGATTGAGATTGGAAATACATGACAGGACGTAAGCATTAGATTCTGTCAGCAAAGCTGTGGGAAATTGGTAGATCTGAATAAGGTGTGAACTGCAAGCTGAGGGAGACAGAAAGAGAGAGAGAGAGAGAGAGAGAGAGAGAGAGAGAGACGTCCTTAAATTTAGAGTCAACATGACAACAGCAGCGGCAAACAGAAAAGAAAATAGAAAAACATCTAGCTGACCTTGTTAATTAAGTTGTCATCAATGGGCCATTAATTAAACATTAGTGTTACAAATTATCAATGATAATTAACTGCTTTCCAGCACTTGATAAGAATTACTATTGATCATTTCCTTTGCAGCCAAAGTCTTAAACTAAATAGCCCAACTCGTATAAATGGCTTGAGAACGCCCATCCAATGTCAATTAGCTCTATAAAAATCCTAAAATCATTAACTGCTTTGCAATCCAGCTCCTCTTATTAAGTCATTAAAGCAATGAGTGATGCATATTCAGGAGAAATTGTGACTATGAATGTTAATGCCGATTTTAATGACAAAGTAATGAATCAAGGAATTAATGATGACTCAAACTCAAAGTGTAACAGGGCCATTAAATCTGACTGACAAGCAATTCAGCGAGAAAAAAAGCTGGACAAGGATTTTTTCATTATAGCCGTTAAGTATAAAGTCCATGGTGAAAATTGTACTAGAAGTCAGTGGGGTTACAAATTGGCATGATCTAAGATCAGTTACTGTCATTTTCAAGTGCATTATGTTTACATTTCTATGTTTTTTTTTCATGTTTTTAGTGTTATGTCATTTATTGATTTTAAGTTTTTAAAGCCTCAGTCAGCGCCTGTGCTTTAAATATAAGAACGGTGGATAATTAAACTGTGGTTAGAGCTCTGTGATGAACTGAATGCGGATATTGGCACACTTGTCTCATATTTCAGCATATATTTCTGCGTTTTCCATATTTTTTAAAATCTGAAACCCATGATTTCAGTGCGTTACCGCATGCTTCTGATCTGCGGCTGTGATGAAAAGCAGGAGCCAGATCTGTGCTGTTAGCGGGTAAAAAAACACCACGAGTCAGTAACCAGATAAAAACACAATCAGCACAGATTATACACCCTGGGGAAAATGAACAACAAATCATTAGTCAGGAAATTATGACCTTACTGGCACATTCTACTGTACTAAATAGTATTAATTGACCTCTTTCAGTGAAGCTGTCGCGCTTCATAGTGAGACAGTTTCCAGCTTTTCCCCTGAAAAGTTTACCACAGAGAAGGTTAATGAGCCAATGGTGGCACAGAAGGTCAGAGGAGAGCATTTGTTTCCTAAGCATCGGCTTGAGGGCGGGCCAATAGACATAATTACATTTTTATACCACCAAATATTGTGCTTCATTGTAGTCCTACATCTCGTTCAAACATCTGAGGACTCATATTGCCATTGAGTTTTGGATGAATTATTGCAATAATAGGTAAGAAGAGAGATCTGCTGAAAAAGGGGCGTCTTTCACTGTCTCTTCATTATCAACACTTCAAAAATTCAAAATATGACCTTTCAACATGTATTGCTAATTCTAACTCAAAATTGGAAGAACTTTGGGAAAGCTTACGAAAGTGTGCTGGAATAATAGGGAAACAGGACATATCCTTGTACAAGTTGTTCCTTAGGAACAAAATAAAAGTGCTCCCACAGGCTATTATGTGCTGATATAACAGAACACGGAGCATTTTAGCTTATCAGCCCTCACTCAAACATAACTTGTAAATCAAATTATTTTAGTATATGTAGACAGCCAGTGGGCTGGAACCTCTAAATGCCGAACGCGAAGGAGAAATTATTTCAATGGTTTCTAATAAGAGGAGTATTTTGTCAATGGAACAACAGAGTTTTGGAAGCGACTTCATGGCACATCTTTGTATCTGATCAATTTTATATCACATATACTAGACACACACAGTTGCTCACAACCCATTCAATTTAGATTTTATCACTCACACGCAGATGTTCAAAACATCTTTGCGGGACTCACAGACATCATAGGACATTAAACAATATGCTTTATTCTATTTATACCTGTACCTGTTTGTTGCATCCGTACTCTATTTGTGGAGACAATAAAAATCAATGCATCTTTCGTATTGTTCATGTCAGCTGTCGGCCAGGTTAGCCAATAAGCTGATATCCGCGCTCCGATAAAGACAGGAATGAATGATGCGCAAAAGGGAGGATTGTAATTATGCACCTGGGTTGGAGTGAGGAGTCTGAAGGCTCTGAGGTCTATAATTAGTCAGAGCCCAGCAGGTCACAGAGGGAGGACGACCTTCGATTTCCCGGTAATGGAGAGCAGAGACTCTTGTTCTGTTCATTTATTACAGTCAGCGGAACAATTAAAACCTGCCTGTCATTGTTGAGACGGGAGAACAGTGAACCCCTCCTCCCTCTAATCAACCCCACAAACCCCCCCCCTTTCTGAAAGACCACGTTATAATACCCAGCATGCTTTGCTCTGACACTGATATCCCATGTCAGTGTTAGCTGCTAGCAAAATACATGCCTCCCACTTGGATTCTTTCTCTTCATTAGTCGAGCCCCCGTAGGGGTTTGCAAGACTATTGTAATCACCTTGTGTGTGTGTGTGTGTGTGTGTGTGTGCGTGCGTGTGTGCGTGTGCGTGTGTGTGTGCGTGTGTGTGTGTGCGTGCGCATGTGTGTTTCCGGGCAGATATCTCTAGAACCACTGGATCGATTTCAATCATCTTTCACATGTAAACACCTTGGGCTGACCCCACGGCGTGACATAAATTTTGGGCTGTTGGGCAAGACTATGAATTCTCTGATGCTTGTTTCATTTTCTTTCTTTTTTGCAATTTGCTTCTTTTTTGCCATGGAAATTGACCAAAGCCACCCCAATACCCCCCGCCCCCCACCACCTCCGGGAGGCCAGTCTGAATTTAAAAGAAAATTTATGACAAGCATGAGAAAGAAAAGCAGAAAAGGTTACAGCTAACAAGGTTAGCAAATCTCCCATGGATATGGCGCACTGTTCGCGCCATGCCGCTTGCTCGCTGAAATAATGCATGCATCTCAAAGCTTAGGCTGCAGACTTGGGAGGCTGCATTTTTAGGGGTTGTCACTTGATTCCATCCGTCAAACTCACATGACGTCATTTCATCTCTGTTTAACAGCTTTGGTTTAAGCGAGTCGTCACTGGTCTGCCTAACCTAAACTTTACTCCAACCCATAACCCCTAAAGCTAGGCACAAACCTAACCCATCCACCCTGTGGTGGATGGAAGTAAGTGACAAGCCCTAAAAATAAATCCTTCAAAGGCTGCGGCCTGTGCTTTGAGATGCACCCTTTTTTATCACTCACTGAAACTGACATGGACACCGCTGTTCCCCCATCATTTCCAGGAACTCATCTTTTTTCAGACCTCTAGTCTCAATATATATTCTTCAACAACAAAAATATTGGGGGTCGGGGTGGGTAGATGTGGAAGAAAAAGCTTATGAGGCTTTGGGGAGAAGGGATTTTGAGACGCCCCGAAACACTGCAGTTATCCCCCTGGTTAAATTCAGTCATGTCAAATTTGCTCCAGTGAAATAGTAAGGTCAAAATCAATATGAGTCACAGTAAGGGTCAAGTCTGGGTTTTGGAAGTGGATAACCATTAGGCTCAGGGATCGGAAAAGGCTGCACAGACTGAATGTAAGTTAAAACATTACAGTGTTCTCTATACAAACCTGCTTGTGTGTGAGTATGTGAACATGTGCATGAGTGAGTATGTGTTTATGCAGGTGTATGTGTGTACGCACGCGCATGTGAGTGTTTGCATGTGTACACGTGTGCGTGTGTGTATGTGTGTGCGTGTGCATGTGTGTGTGAGGCCTCATAGGATCAGAGCCCACTCTCTCAGAATACAGTGCTCCTGCCCTCTGCATGTATATGAATATCTCTGGCTCTGCTGCTGAAGGATCCTTCTGCAGAATTTTATTTCACAGAGGAATTTGCTGGTACAGACAGTTTTTGCTTCAAAACTAATACATTTGTCGGTATGCCCAGTGTACACTAGACAGAAGTGTATTGAAAATTCTTTTCCAGCAATACCATATGGGACAAAAGCTCAAACCTCCGACAAATACATTACTGAGCAAAAGCTTTAGGGACACTTAAAATAATTCCATGAGGCAAAGTTGCGTCAGAATATGAAATGAAAGGTTTCTCAGTATTGATAGATGTACTATGAAGACCTGTGAAATATTGAAAACTGTATTAAACATTTGGTGGGACTAGCCTTAGCCAAAAAATTAGGAACTCCGTCCAGCAGTTTTATAGGATCAGTGGCTGTTTTTGGAGAATATATGACAGTTTTCCTGCAGACTCATTTGTGTCTGTGTGTCCAGGTGATGTCAGACAGCCCTGATGATGTGGAGATCAGGGATGTCAAGGCTTTGTAATCCACATTAACTGTCTTTCATGAAATACAACCTTTATTGCAAAATATTTTTTGAATTAACATTTAGCTCCTCAAATGTGCTTTTTAACTGCAGCATTACTGATTGGGGAGGAAATCCATTCACATCTTCTGCCAGATTAAAAAAAAGGGGGGGGGCACCTAAAACTTTTGCACAGTGCTGTATATCTGATCACTTTTAAATTAAACTACACTCTCTCGTATATTTTCAACCCCCCCCCCCCCAAAAAAAAGAAAAAAAAAATCAGCACTATAGCCTCCCATGCTAATTTTATTCGTGATTCTGCAGATGTATATCCCCCCCCCCCTCCCAAAAAAAAAAAAAAACCATAAGTCCTGTTCCCCAGGTAACGCAATCTTATTTATTGTATATTTAATTTAAATTACGTTTTGCAGACGCTCTGATACAGAGTGACATACGCACAGATTGCTTTACTCTATCATTCTGCGCTCCCCACTTATCCCCCCTCTCAAGGCCTGTGTGAGACCTGGAACATGATTGCAAATGAGACAATGACCAGAAATGGAAATTAAAGAGCCAAAATGGAAAGTAGCAGAACCCTGAGTCATTCCTGTAATTGAAATAAGGAGCACCAGTATGGGCTGCAACTGAAGGTTATTTATTGGAGGAATTTTTCTGAGCTTTAGTGGGTGGGGGATGACAGGGCAGGGATGTGAGGGGGTGGTTTTATTCTATAAATAAAACTTTAACGGTTTCAGAAATGGCGTGAGATCCAAAAAGATAAGTGAATAAAATATGTCTCACTGTTGCATAAGAGAGCTTGTAATACTTGCATGACTGCCATTTTATTCCCTAGCCTTAACGGGTTTCATTCCTCTCTTTTTTGCCAGTGTGAACATATTGTTCACTCACAAAATTTTGATGACAGATAACAGAGGAAAGCGCTCAAATGAAATTTACTGCCAGGGAAAGATGGGTGGGTGATTGGCTCAAAATCGTGAGTGGCAGTAGACTTTAACGCTTGCACGGGGCGCACATGAAACTTCATATGAATTCTAAACTGCTGTAATTTGAAATGTAACTGACACAGAGCGCAGTGTCTGTCTGTGACCACAGAGGGGGTCGGTGATAAAGCAGAGATACAGACCTGGATAACGGCTCTGAATAACCACCAGAACAGCTGTGTTTACTTGAGTTCAGATTTTGGAAGGTTACCTTTTGGGTTCAAGTCAGGGAACCACCAACCCCCACACCCTCACCCATCAGCTCAATAGAACAACCTCCTGCTGTGACATTGTTTGGTTTGTCTATTGGTCTCTTATCCAAGTAATGAGCAAATCACCCTCACCAAGCAACAACATTTGGTCATGAGCAGTGAAAAATGAACATTTCTGCCAGTGCGGATACTTGCCCTCCGATCTCTGGTTAATTTATCAGAATCTTCTGCTGAGTTTATCCCTAACCTGGCCGCACTGGCCTCCTAAATTGTGTGACATGCACTAACCTTTTAGAAATATTACCTCACGATCAACCATATATTATTAATACATATGTATCACGGAGGGAAACATTTTTGAAGAATGAAGTTTTTAGTTTTTATTTCTCACTGTCATGCAGTTTTGAACTGCCTTTATTTTTCATCCACATTGCACTCTGTACATATTTATTTTCTTGGCACTCTTAATGACAGCCCATGGGGCTTTTATTTATCAGTGCATTTGTTGTAATTCCCTGTAGTATCAGTGCCTCACTCAGTGCTCTGAGACAGAGCGATAGCAAAGAACGAATAAAAGTCGTGTGAAAGTTGCACCAGATGTTCTGATGAACAGGAAACTTTGACAGATGAATGGTTTCTTTAAAATTTTTAAATCATGCGTTACCAACAAAACCACCAAAAAAAAAGAGAAAAAAATACAATTCAATTCAATATATTCAACAAACATGAACAAAAATACATTAGTACACAGCTGTATTAATACATCAGCCAAATTATTTCTTTACAAATCACTCAGTACACTCAATAGATGTGGTCATGGAAAAAATGCATTAATGTAATATCAGAAATATCAGCGCATAAATAATAATCAACAGAGCAATGGAAGAAAAACACAAAGAGCAAACGGCATGTCCATGTTTAAATAAGGTAAGTCCGTGCTCCAGTTTTTTTTTCCAGAAGATGTCCCTCTCGGATATGGGGTAATACCAGTGATTTGTTTTTGTTAAAATCCGCCACAGCGCTGTCCGGGAGAAGCCGGATTCTCCTCCTGCGGGTGACCAGGTCCACCGAAGTCTTTTGACGGACCTTGATGTTCCTTGTCTCCTACAGGACCTGCTTGACGATGTTGATGAAGCTAAAACAGATGATGAAACATTTTCATCACACCAAATGATTGGCGATCAACCATTAAATTCTATCCAATTACCAAGTGCTATTTTACAGAAGGTTTAGTTGTTTAGGGGAACAAAGTATGTGTGGATGGCCTTACATGTGCAAATATATCGGGAGAATCCACCAACCCTTCTATTGATCATTTTCTGTTTCATTCTTTTCTTCTGACAATGGAAAAGCACATAAGAACTAACATCCAATGAATTACAGTCTGATACCAGTCCTGAATGTGAATGTGTTGTTGACTCAAACAGTAGAGGATTCTGGGATATTGTGTGTGCAGTTCCCTGGTCCAGCCCTAGACTATGGGGTAAAAGTCACCAACTGGGTAAATGTTCTTAGTAGTCTATGAAATTAATACCTGTGCATAAAACCAAATCAAATCCAAAAAAGCATTAAAGATTTTTTTTAAATCACAGCCGTTCAAGATTTACAGGTATGCGGGTTCCTTAAATTCATTTTTTTGAAAAAAGAAAAATAATTTAAATTTAACTTTCAAACTGTACTTTGCTGTCTCAAGATGCCACACAGTTTTCAATCGCCATGGTGATCAGAGCTCAGATCATCCTCCTTCTGACTCCCATGAGCCACTGCAGCATTGCCGGTCGAAGTGTAGATGTCAGATTTCTCATCCATTTACTCAAGCTGAGCGAGACAACGGATCATTTCCCGTCTCCCACGGCAACAGACGGCACTCATTTGCTGTGGCGTGGGTGGGCAAAGAACCTTCTCCGAACACCAACCCCGCCCCCCACTACCACCCACCCAAACCCACAACCTGCTAGTAGGTGAAGTATGAGAGAAAATGTGATTATGAGAAATGTGAGGCCTGAACATTGGAGCCTCAGTAACTAAGAGTGAAAACTTTTTTTCTTTTTTTTTGGTCTTTCTCTTCCAGAATCCCTGGATTCTATCTGTTTTCACCCTTGTGAAATACGTAACGTTTATATACTGCTGTGAACCATGAGAGTTACTTCAGTACTGGGGAGGGAGGGATGTTTGGTTGAAATGAGGAAATCTCAACATATGCAATGGGAGTGGGGGGGTCCACTTTTCTTAAAGGAACGGGTGTCAGTTGAATTACTGGTTTTAATGTATCTGATATCCTAAGAACAACATGACCCTTATAAACTCAATGTAAGTTCATTTTTTGTATGAACATACATCTTGCTGTGTTTTTATTTTGGGAAGGGGGGTGGGGTTCCTAATTTTGTATTGTATTAATGTTATATTAATTTAAATGAATGCAGAAACGCATGTATAACCAAATCATTTAATTGGTATACCTAAGTCAAAGTCAACATCTTGATTTAATGTTTTGCTTATCAGTGAACTCAGTGGGGCACTCATCCCAAAGATTTATACTTTTCATTCATTTTGTTTCCTTGAGAAATGTCCGGCATCCAAATCCCCTTGTGGAAGTAAGAACTGCAGGGGTGGATCATCAAGTCTGTAATATATAGCAGGAGCTGCATTCTGAGCTGAGGGAGGTAATGGGAGTTGTAGTCTTTACAGAAATGGAGCTTGCATATTTAATAGAGTTCAGTGCACACACACAATCATGCATAAAAACACAGATTATTGGTTTATGCACATGCATATGTGGTAAATACTCTGGCACAGACACACATACACACACACAAATGCACTCACACTTGCTCTATCATAACACAAATATATGCATCTCAGGATGCGCAATCTCACTATTCATTTTGATACACACATATATGCTCACACGTGAACACACGCACACACACGCATGCACACCCGCACAAACACACACACACACACACACACACGCTCTTACTCTCATTATGTTCAGTCAACACTGATCCTGGCAAAATTCTTCCTCCTCTCTAATCCATCACACTCACCTATGCAAAAGCCGATCGACTGCAGAAAGCAGGGAGTCTGTGTGATCGAACCAGGAATCTAATGAATCCACATTTACGCTGCAAACCATTAGTCACGACGAGGGCTTTTTAGACCTTCACAGCTGGCTTTAGCACAGTCTCAACCCGCACCTGAAAAGCAAACAAAAGCAAACATCGACCCACGCGCAAAAGTAGCCCACAGCATCATCAACTGGACTTAAATCAGCTGGAATCCTGTTCTATATACCAGCAGAACTCTGAAAAAGGGCCCAAGTTTTGCTTGTTTAAGTGTTTCTCTCTCTCTCTCTCTCTCTCTCTCTCTGTCTTTGAGTGATTTCTCTCCAGGGACAACTGGTCTCAGTGTTATTGTCTCATTCCTGTGGCAGCGGAATGAAAGTGACCGCGGTGGGCTTTGCAACATCCTGTCAGCTGTGGCAAACACAGGAAATGCACTTTGTTAAGCACAGGGTGTTTAGAAGTGGCTTGTTGGAGTTTTTTTAGGCTTCCTGCACTGGCATTTAGGCCTTGTTGATTGTGTGAATTCTAAAGTGCCGTCATTCCTTTTCATTACAGATCTTTATTTTTTTTATTTCCCCCCTCGGCACCTTCAAAAAAGTGGCAGCACAAGAAGAGAGACTTGATTAATGTTCTCTCATCACCAGAGGTATGTGTCCTGCCAAGCTGACATCCTACCACATCCTTCTAATGAAATGGAGACAAAAATCCTAATTCAAAAAAAGAAAGAAAAAAAAGGCAGCCGGAAAGAGGCAGTTGGAAAAAAAAAGACAGGATAATGCCGACGGTTCTTAATGTGCCACTAAAAACAGGATTCCCTAAGATTTAGCATTTGACATTTTTTCTGGACATGCGGTGCGCAAACCTAGAGTGAAAGGATTAACTTGGAGAAGATTTTGTTTTCTTTAAATTCAGCTTGTTTGCTCCCTTTCTCTTGGTCTTCGTTGTGGCTCTACGGGGTTGGGCGAGTGGGGGTGTGGTTAATATTGCAGTCCACTATGGATTGAGTTTCACAGTTCACCTGAAATGACCTGGGGTCATGAAATAGTGAGAAATGAAATAGCAATCACCCTGAGAACTCTCATATGCAGGCGTTCTCATCCACTATTAACTGCTTTATAGCTCAATACAGTTATTTAGCTGAGATTTTTATCCAAAGGTTCTAACAGTTGATTGGCTAAGCAGATCCCAGCACCCAGTGGAACAGTGTGGGGTTAAGCAAGAAACCAACCGCTGCATTGATCATAAGGCCCAGTCACACAGCGAAAACGCATGAATTACGCATGAATTACGCACAGATTTTCGTTTCTGCGCGGAGCGTACGTCGTATGCGTAATTCGTAGGTGGAACGAATGTGGACTGTCAGTGATTGTAAGTGGATGTGCGTCGAAGGCGGTTTGTGCGTGATTTTGAGTTTTGAACGGTTCAAAAATTTTGCGACGCACAACTGTGCGTTGGTGTGCGTAATTCATGAGTCGGCATGCGTAGTTTATGCGTCGAGTATGCGTAACTATGCACGGGACACTCGTCGGCCGTCAGTGCTTATGCGTCAGAACTGGTTTGAATCCGCGCACGTCCACGTCCGTCCACTGATGCCCCACGTTCATATCACGCATGAAACGCACATGTATCACGTTCATTCCACTGACATCCACTGACAATACGTGAAGCGTTCGTGTTTGGACGTGCTCCGCCGGTGATTCATGCGTCGGGCGTGCGTCGAATGTTCGTGGAATACTGCACCGTGTTTGCTATTATGCGTCGACGTGCGCGATATGTCAGTGATTGTAAGTGATACATGCGTGGTTCATGCGCGATTCATGCGTGATTCGTCCGAGATTTCTACCCCCGACACCCCGAAAAATTGGTCAATTTCTCAACGCACAAGCACGCACAAACCCAATCTGTGCGTGATTTGTGAGTGATTCGTGCGTGATCGGCTGTGTGACTGGGCCTTTAAAGTGGATACATTAGGACTTGATCCACCAACTCTCTGGATCCCGGTGACATTTGTGCAGGGGACTGGACTAAAGGTCGGCCCCTCCTCCAGTGCTTGAGAGTGTTTATATTGCATCAGTTTATACTTTTGGATAATGCAAGTCATGCACCAAACTCTGCTTAGTCCTAAATGCGAATTAAACTTGCAACCTCACAGTTAGGGCTGCCCATCCCTGCAGCTGGAGATCTTCCGCCCAATACCTTCTTGCTCCAAAACTAAAGCAAGAATCTTAATTTGACAACAAGAGCAAGGAAGGCCACCTCTGCAACTGAAGCTCAACGTCCTCTTTGTTTTTATTACAGCCCTAACTAAGTACACATTATTGAAAGGCTAAAGCAAGGCTGTCCGCCCAGGTTTAATCCACTGTCCTGCTGGTTTTTACTCCAGTCCTCACAAAGCAAACCTCATTCAACAGCTGGAGCAGGGCTTTACATCCATGATCTTGAACATCTAAAAGGCTGTAAGTTTTCCCTTCAAGCCTACATGCTAACAGCCCTGCTGGTTACCTCCTTTAGGGGTTGTAGCTTACTTTAGCACATGCTGTGCCGCAGCATAATCCAACAAGAGATCACTGAACCAAGAAAACAAGCCGTCTGAACTGTGTCTGCCATCTAAGTCTGTCTGCAAGGCAGCTCAGCTTAATAAACAGCACAAAGCTCCAAGACATTCTGTTGGTATAATAAAGTCAGACACACAACCTTGTGTTGAATCAAAATGCACAGTAAACTGTGATTCACCAAAAACTGCAAGCATTTTTTTCTTCAGTGAAATGTTTGTCTGTCATATCGTGCTTGAACTATGTGTTATATAACTACTGCTTGAACATTTAATTGGAAAGTTTTGCGGCATAAGGACAATAACTGAAAATGAACTTTAAAGTATTTGGGGAAAAAAAAAAGAATAAACAATAATATTATGGAGAATAAGTAAGGGATGATCACTGAGCCTGTTAGATTTTTATAAACATTTTTGAAAGATTGTGTTATGGGTGTTTGCAGGCTGTATGATACAGCACAGTCTACTTTACTCTACTGCTGTGGTTTTGGGAGATTCTGAGCCATATTTGGGCACAGCTCTGAGGCACAAGGCTTCCCTCTCTGGCACTCAAATTATGGTGGGGGGTGGGGGGTGTGGGGTGAGGGGGGTGGTCTGCCCTACAATCATCCAAAACAGTAAAATGGGGTGGGAAGGCTTCGTTTTCATTTCTAAAATTTGACACAATGCTCACTGTTGGCCCAAATACAACAGATCTGCAATTTTATTTCATTTCATGTTTAGTTAGTATTAGATGTACCTTCTCCAACAGCAAGCCAACTGTGGTTTGAGAGGGGGCTGTAACATTTTGTGCCATGTACTGTCCTGCTGCCACGAGTCACTGAGCTGCCAGTGCAGTGACTGTACTGTTCCACCAGGAGACCGGCCCGAGCCACTGATAGTGTCTCGAGACGGTGGAATTTCGCCGTCTTTACAAGCCCTACACCACTAGGAGACTGGCTCGAGACAGCAGTAGCCTAAAATATCGGAACCATTGACTGTACCGTCCAATGCCTGCCTTACAGGGCTGCCAAACCTGAACTCCACTGCTTCAGGAGAGTTGTGGGCCTGTACTTTAGGCTGGCATCAAACTTTCATATGCGTGAGCTCAAAAATATCACCAGATGTGATAGCCTTAGATGGAATTTTACAGTATGCCAAATGGCATGCATGTGTACATGCTCTCCATATTTGCTATCATACATGTTACGAATGCAACGTTTACTGACATTTGACTTAAACTGATTTAATCACATACGCTATCTCATGACTGTTCCTGTGTCACATATATGACTGTATATAAGGGGGCACAAGCACAGTCTTACAGTGATTTACACTGGTGTCCACCCAAAGACAGTGTAAGTTGTCCTGCAGGTCAGCTATCTTGTGTCAGCTGTGCTTTCGCATCTGTTCGCTTTTTTTCTCACATGAACTCTTATTTTCGTTTTGTTTGATTTTCTCAGCTTAAATCACACAGGGCTGCTTCATAATCGGTACTTCGGGGTTTTTGCTTGATGTGAAAATGTGCTTAATAAATTATTCTCTATGTTTAATATTTATGCTTGTTATCCAGATTCACTGAGATAAAAGTTATACAAATTTCAGAAGCAATTCTTCATAACATTCCTTCAGATTTTGGCGTACTGCTCTGTTAGAGACCAAAGTGGAGCACTTCTGCTCGAGGAAAAAAAATCCTTATTGGCCTCAAGGTTTTCTAAAACAAAAGTCATTTTACGCCATGTGTATTAACCAATTCAGTGTGTACAGTACTGATGAAGAAAGAATTTGAAATGATATACACTTAAAATTAAATAAGTAATAATAGTTGTAGTAGTAATGGCTGACTGGCCTGAATTGTTTCGGGTCAATCCTGGGTTTTTGTATCCATAGTTTCTGATAATTTGCCTCCATCGGAACCCAACAGGGTTGCAGTAGCTTTTAACTCCAATTTGTGGGTTAGGTTCACATTCTGATGTACTGTAACAATACAGATGCGTCATTTTTATCCATTTTTTCCCTCAAGTCCACTGTAACTTCACTATCTTTCTCATAAAGTCTCCATTTAAATGGCAGGAAATGTTAGTGAAGTGATTAAAGCTGAGCTCCTCGCTCAAGGGTAACAGAGTACTGATACACCTGAGAGAAAAATCCTCAAGGAGTCCTTCAGGAGGAGCTGAATCCTTGAGTGATGTTTGTCTTTTTATTGGTGCTTCTACAGGACCACAGAGAGCTTTTCTGGTGCACAAAATAAGCAAAGTGTCTCTGAGAAGTGGGTACAAATTGCATGGAACATTCATTTTTTTAAACTCTCTTTACATAAATTTTACATGCCTTTTTTTTGGAATGTGGCACTGCTCAACAAAAATTGTTCAGTTCAGAGTAAAAAAAAACAGCTATTAACTGCCAATTAAAACAGCAATAAAACAGCAAACTCCGCACATTGTGACGGGAAAGTATGAAAACAAACTGGTGCACTTCCCCCTGAAACACATTTGAGTCAGAACTTTACATTTAGTCCCAGGTATGCTCTTTTGATTATTTTAGAATGTGAATGGTACACATATTAGGATTAAATCTGAGAATATATAGAGGACCATTCAATCCCCTCTGAAATGAGTTTAAACATCAGTTCAGTGGAGGCTTTTCAAAAAGACCTGGACATAAAAGAAAACGCATTACGTGACCTGACTGTCCTAAATGGCAGCTGCTTCTGCCGGAGCCTATTTCAAGGGCCATCTTGACAAGGTTAATGATTTTCTCTCATTTAAATGAAATATTCTGAGGACACTATATCATCTCAAATTAATGGATGAGCAACAGCAAAACCTGAATCTTGCCTTTTTAGTAAAAATTTAATCTGTCTTAGTTGACTGGTGTGTAACAATGACTTCTGGTATGGAGCGGTCAGAGCAGCCTCCGATTCAATTTAAATTTTAAGTACGTGTGTGACTAAATTTTTTCTTGCAGTGGTTATTAAGTAAAACTTTTTTCAGTTTCAATTAAGTTTTCTTTTTCTTTTTAACTGACAAAGTTTAGCTGAAATGAACATAGCTAATGTGCAAACTTAGTATCTTTTCTGAAAATATATTCAGTGGTTGCATTCTGGATAATCGTTTTTCCCAGTTGCAAAATTTTGGAAAAGTTTTTCTGCATATACATCCATAACACTGTTTCTGTAAAATACAATCACTTTGCTTGCTTTGGAAAACCTGAGGATATACAGTATTTATATTTATTTTTACAATGTTTTTTTTTCATCATCTTCCTCCATGTTGTAGTAGAAGTGTACTATGACTGTACATCCTATGCCTTTTTAATCAATGGAGCCACCGGCTTTCATTAATGTTTGCATTAGTCGTTTACAATGGTTCATTGCAATGTGTGTGTCCTTTACCTTCCTAGGGAAGAGGGAATAACCCTCTCTTCACGTCTGAAAGACATGCAGTGTCATTCTTTGTTATTATTAAAGATGGTGGGCATGTAAAATTCCCATCAGCCAATCAGGTGCTTCTGTGGGCTGTTTATGCTGATTTTAGAAATTTTCAGGTGACTTTAAAATGCCCTCTGCTTCTATGGGGAAAAGGGCCAAATGGTTCTCATAAATTTTAAGATTGAAAAGCTCCTCTGGTGTTCACGTCTGCAGTTTGTGTGCTGTTACCTTTGCAGAGTCCTTCTCACTGGCTGATGCACCGCGCCTTACGGATATTATCAGGGGAAAGTGGATTACCCACATTTGAAAGATGATATTTTGATATTTGGAACGGAGAGGGACTGGGAAGAGTTCCTGATGTTCCAGCTGGTCTCTGCTCCGCCGGGGTACGTCAGGGGACTCTGGGAAGCCGCTGCAGAAGAATAAGACGGCAGCCTCTATTCGTGCTTGAATACCAACCTCCCTACCGCTGACGGCTGCGTAACAAAATACAGGGGTGGAAGGGGTGCAGCATCCTTTTTAACAGAAAATTTGACCTGATCTGTTTCCAGTCTTTTTCCTTGGTTAATGCTATGTTAACTGCATGAAAATTAAGCTGTCTCAGCTGTGGCCAATTCTCTGTTCAGGTTATTTGAGAAATAAAATGTTTCATTTGGATGCAAAATCATGCAAATTTTAATGTTCATTTTGTTTTTTTCTTTGTCTTCATGAAAAACACGTTTTCCAGGTTGTGCCAGAAGTTACCGCTGAAGATGAAGAGAAGTTTGTTCTTTTCTGTAAATTTTTTCCCATTTATTTTTTTCATTGAATAATAATTTAAAAAAAAAACACGTGTTGAATTTATTTTTGAATCGCCTTAACTCTCGACCCTTCGCTTAAAAGGAAGCTGTATGCTTTACTGCCAGTTTGTTTCGTCTGAAAATTCGTTAATTGAGGAAAAATACTGAAAACAGGTCAGTAATTAGTATAAAGCGATACTTTATGATCCTCCTGCTTTCAGTTTAGCAGCCATCACCGCTCACTACCTGCTGACCCTTATTGTTTTAAATTACATTTGCCTTCAAAAAGAGCTGTGTGGATGGCACAAGGTGCGATGCAAAATGCCAATCTGTCTGAGATGGAAATGATGCCATTCAGAGGACTTGTTTGCTCATCGTGTCTGCTGAGAGAGGAATGGAGTGAGATAGAGAGAGAGATACAGGGAGGGAGAAAGATCTGCTCATTTTTAGAATGGTAAGGAGTGATGGAGATGAGACCCTGTGGCCAAACATTGGCGATAGGTAAACTAGAGAACCTAATTAGTGGGCGCTTGTAAGCCCTCCACTAGCCCAGAGATGGAAATCAGCCGACGACAAAGGTATCTGCAAGGTTATTCTCTTGTGCACTGCAGAGGAGAAGATTTTGTAAAATATAATAAAAGAAAGAGTCTAAATATATTTTTTATCTGACTCAACAAAAACATACAAAGCACAGGCTGAAAAACACTGGCAGTTCAAAATGCCAAACAAAGTGGCAATAAAATGTACCTCAATAAAGCAAAGCCGTTGGGGAGTGTCTCCTGCTGTGAGAGCCTGGAAGATTTTATTGAGGGACTGGGCAGACAAAGGTGTGAATCAATAAACCAATCAGGCAATTACAGCTCCTGATCAGCTGCTCCCGAGCACAGGAAGTGAAAGGGACTTCGGCTGCATCTGAATGGTCTTCTTCGCCTAGGATGTTCCTAACTCCTAAAAAATGATCTGGAAATAATTACATCGCAGCCATGATAAGTGTATTCAAATTCTTTAGATGTTTAGGAAAGGCGTCTCAGTGCCTTCTGATTGACCTCCTGTAGCATAGGGTACACAGAACCATCCTTTTCGAAAAGAAAGGAGATAAAACTATCCCACAATTCTGCGCAGCAGCAATATTTAAAGCAACGACCATTTATCCGGCCAAGCGTGTAAAGAAATGTTTTTGATGGGCAGGGGACTCATGATCACGTTGCCTAGTGTAAGTGCAGTCGGATTCTCTAATTAGTGCGGTTGTCTTCCTAAGCCGTTAGGAATTCCCTTTACCTGATGACGTTTTCCACAAAGGTTAAATAAAAGTGGTTAGGTTGTTGATAGGTCATAGTTTTTTGACTATTCTCAGTCCCTGTCCACACATACACGGGTATTTTTTGAAAACGTCGAATTTTCTTTGTGTTCTGGCTTTTTGTCCACAAGCAAAAGCATGACCGATTAACGGTTTGCATGCGGGCAGGGAAAGCTGAGGTCTTGGCTCGTGACATCAAAGTGTACACACCTTATGATGAGTTTTTGAAGGCTTTTGATTGACATACATGGTCTAACATTAAAGAAATGATCTCAGTTTGTTGGTTTGGGGCACTCTTGACAGGGCTTAAAACGCCCTGTCCATTTTGGTGTCTTTGTGTGGACAGAAAATTTTGGAAAATGAAAGAGGAAAAACCTGTTTCTAAAAATGCATGTGTACACGTGGACTAGGTCTCAGCATGTTACTGGTTTGAGCCCCACTGTCCCCATAACAAACTGATGCTCTTGGGCCCTTAGGCAATGACGCTCTTCTTCAGGGGCATTGACTGTGGTTTATTCTGAAAACACCAGCTAAGTATGTATTTTAATGTGGGAGAGATTGATGTTTTGCAAGCAAGAGAAAGTGGTTTGCTCTTCACTCTGTTGTTTTTATATTCTTTCTGTGTCTGTGTTTTTTGTGACGCAGTGGAGTCTGGGTTCGACGGGGTAGGAGAATGTAAAAGAGTGAAAATGGTCTCCTGAGGAACTGTGGCAGCAGATACATTAGCCCCGCGGATGAACAAACAAATGTAACTTTTTTATTGCAGTCACTCCGAGACATGCTCAGCATTCCTTTTCACCGGGCGATGTCATTTACGATGTCATTATTATTCAGTCTCATCGCCCACTTCTATTCAACAAAATGCTGGCAGGAGGAAAAAAAGCATCTTTGTCTATTTTTTCAATGAAATTTAGACTTTCTATCTTACTGTGAATTTTAGACAGATTGGATTGGATTTTAGACGAATATTGATCAATCACTACGAGTAGACACATATCAGGCAGGTGTGTGTGTGTGTAGGTATAATAAGCATAAGTGTTTAAGAGGATGCTACCTCCGAAAAGTATCTGCTGATGACATTTGGCTCAGTAAACTTGCAAAAAGCATCACCTTCCAATTTTTCATTTAATTTTCCCCTTTTTGGGTATTTCTGCAATGAAGCTGAGTGATGCCAGTGGGTTTGATGTCAGGTTCTCTGATGTGATGGGTATTTCTGTACGGAAGCTGAGCGATGCCAGTGCTCATTAAACTATGTTACATAACTGGCCAATAGATGCTTATTAGCACAGACGGGAAATCCAGGGGTCAGAGAGTTAAAGTTGTGCCGTGTTTTCCATCCAACCATGAGCTCAGTTAGCTGATGTCACTGATTAGTTCCATCCCACAGCAGAATAACAAAAACATTCGATGGTATTTTTCCATACACGTTCTGATCTGGTATCACTCGGCTCGATTCGGCATATCAGTCATGCGTGGTAGAGATGTGCATTTTCTTTACAAGGCTACTCGCTAGAAGGTGTGTAATTAAGTGATGACACACCTCAGATAAATACTCTTATGCGGTATTTAGCCAATCAGAGCTAAAATGTTGCATATTTAAATGAATTCTAATGCTATATAAGTCAGCAGCTGATCCTTGGAAACGTAATCGATGATTCTGCAGTTATAGGCGTCCATGAAGAGATGGCGCCACACCTGATGATCTGCAATTGGCCTTTAGCTTGATATCGCCATCGATAAAATTTATGCATAAATTTATGAGATTATGATTGTAAACCTGCACAGTAAAAAATATTAGGGTGGTTCAACTTGAAAACTTTAGTTCAATTGCAGCCTTAAAAAGGTAAGTAAACTCAACTTCAAGAAAAGCTTTTCTTCAACTTTTCATTTCACTGAAGTGGCTTCCAACCTTGAGTTGGAGTACCAGGAACTCATGAAATTAAGCTGAAATTTCATAACTCATTATGTTAAGTGGAAGTAAATGATAGAAAAAAGTTATGATGACTTATTGAGCTTATCACTTTTTACAGTGATGGGTGCAGGGATGCGAGCAAAGATATATGGCAAAGATATGGGCTTGAAGATGGAAAGTGCTCAGCTAATGAAGAGCGACTGTCCCTCTATACCATTCTCTCTTCCTCAAAACTTTCCTTTTATCTCTCACTCCATTCCTCTATGTCCCTCTCCCATTCTGTCCCCTCTGTTTACCTCCTCTCTGTCTCTGCTGTCCTCTCGGCATTTTCACTTCATCCTCTCTCTCTCTCTCTCTCTGTCCCTGTCCAGCTTTTCACTCTTTCCGTCCCACAGAACATAACACCTGTCAAAACACCTCCCTCTCCGGTCAGAAGGGGATGAATACTGAATATGAATACTTTCTTAGGAAGGAAGAACAGAACAATAAGAGGAAAAAATGGAGGCTTTTCACAGAGAAACTGGGCCGTCACAGACAGGACAGCTTTTGATAGTTTCCTCCAGTCACAACCTCTGTGCCTCATGAACAAGCTTCACAGTTTAGCAAACTGGGTTTAAGGGGCCTGCATAGTGTAAGGTAGCAGTATGAGCGCAATTCCATTTATTCTAAGCAGAGGGTAAAAAGTTGTTTCAGAAATACTGGTGGCCAATTGATGCAAACGAGATCTTCATTATCATTTTATTCAGATGAATGGTTTTTAATATTGAGCCATATCTTCTTCTGTTTGCTCATTGGGAGCCTTTATCTGTTCATTATGAATTACTGAGCAGCCTTCTATCCTTCAGCTATGACTGTGCATGTTGAGAGAGCAAATGACCCAATGTGATCGATAAATTTCTGGAATGTTCTTTCGTCTGAGAAGTATTACTCTGAGACTGTTTTGTTGCTATTGACTGCCACAAGATAAAATATCAAAGTGTTCAAATGTACGACAAAGTCCCCTTGCAATTGCCAATTTACACCCCTAGATTTATAGCGAATCCATTATTTTTATAGTTCCATCAAAAAAGCCACAGGACCTGAATTTTTTTATGAGCATATTTTTATGGGAGGTCTATTCAGGTCCTGAACAAAATATACACCCAAAAAGAAAAAAAAAATGAAGTTGGACTTATATGACCCAGTGATATTCAACAAGTTTAAAAGCATCAGAATTGTATTTCATTTTCAACATACAGGTTTTTCCACACAGTGCACATTCAATAACATGCATCTCCGTAATGTAGAACCTATTGATATACTATATCTTCACTGATGGTATGAGTCTATGAGAAGAGTTGCCATTGAATTGGAAATGTGGAAGATTGTAGATGTTTCGATGGGGTAGATGAGACCTGGAGTGTTTAGGACGGTTGTAAGATGGGATAGAATATTTCAGCTGGAAATGCCAACAAGATCTTCTCAGATTGGCTGCCTTGTGTCAAAGCTGTTTTCTAGCCTACGTAGCCCTTTGATTTGAGTTTGTGCCCCAGAGAAGATTTAGATTTCTTGTCATCAAGCTCAATAAAGGCTGTTACTTTAGCAAGACATTTATATGTCAGCAATAATTGTGTCATGATACATGCATTTTGTAGAACGTGCTAAAGACTGGCGTTATCTTCCACAGAAAATGACAAAACATAATTGCTTTTTGTCTCCCGTTGTGTTATGAGCAAGCAAATAGCCCATAGTCGAGATGACACTTTGAATGTATGTTTGTGAATTAAAAAAAAACACACAAATCTTTGTCAATATTTTGGCTGACAAATTTGAGGGCAAAATAAATAAATAAATAAAAATAACAAACAAATGTGTTCATAGCGCAGACTCCCAGATCATGATATCCACACATTATTCTGGGATGCAAGGATAAATAGGACAGCTACACAAACAACGATGTTAAATAACTTTTTTTGCTTGCCGCTGGCTCCAGCAGAGAATGCTGCAGTACATTCTAACCAGCTGCGAACAAGTTCTAACATCACATTTTTACCATTACATTTGTTATCATTATTTTCTGAGGTGCTCACACTGGATCTCAAAATTGAGAATGGATTTTCTGTTTCTCCTCTGCTCAAATAAAATAAAAAAATGGTTCGGCAGGCTTACATCAAATGAGCTCTAACACTGGCTGTGAAAGGGAAATGTGGTGTAAATTGAGAGAAGGGTGGGGGTGGGGGGGGTCCTTTGTATCTGGGAGCTGGTTTGAGGAGCTCTCTTTGTGCGCCCTGTCAATTGTCTCCATGTTTTCATGCTATTCTGTTCCCACAGTGGAAACCACCAGCTGAACCTGATATCAGCGGCTTAAGGAATGTAAAGCAAGATTTGAATCATCAATGCTGCGTGAAAAGCCACTTTCTTTTGAGAAATAATGCCTACTGCTTTTATTCCCAAAAAGCCACAAGTTATGCTTTCTCTATTGATATTTTATGTTGGAACTGTGAACTTAGACCAAATATATTATTATTATTATAATTGCCATTATTATTAGTAGAAGTAGTAGTAGTTCATTTATGCATCGTTGTCAAAAACGATCTAAATACTGGGCCTGGGGCACTGAACTTCGCAAATGCTGTTATGGCAGTCCATTATTTGGCCAAGGGTTACCGATGATCACAGGTGTGATTTTTTTGACCCCACATCATACTGATTTTAATCTCCAGATCTTTATATTTGCTAACTTGAAAGTTTGGTGCATGGCATGCATAGTAAATTATTTTAAATGCCATGCGTCAAACTTTCATGATGCACTAAAACAAATTTAGTAAATAGTCAATTACCAACACTTCAATGTAAGAAGAGTTGGTAATTCAACAAATTCATTATTTTCGCTTAGTGCGGCAACCAGTGTCCAACTGCGAATGCTAAAAACACTATGATTAAGTACAATCTTGAAATAAATTTGGTTGCACTGCTGAAAAAATCCTAGAACAGGAGATAGAATTCAGGGAAAACACTTGGTTAATGAATTTTTTTTTTTTTTTTTCATTCATACAATATCATCATTAAGTATGTTGTCAATGTGGCTCCTTCACCGATCTGTCATTTCTTAATACTTTTCTAATCATCACAGGCTTATACTGTAAAATGCTCTTGATTATTCAATAAATTGTGTAATTATCAACCAACATTTTTAAACAGGAACAGCTTGAAGGCAATTATGTATTTAAGAGTCAGAGGCTCACAGCACGTCATTTGAAAAACCTGTAATGCCGGCGTTACCGCTAGGGGGATGTTCGGCTTTAGGAAGTTAAAGATTTCATCAAAAGAAACGGTTCCTCTTCTAAAATCTTGTAAGTCTCTGCATTTCTCTCTGGATATTTGTTGTTTCTGCTCCTCTTTGGCAATTGTAATATCCTCCTTTTTTTGAATTTTAAGCCTTCGTTCAGTGCCTTTCCTTTGCCCCTCTCTGATCTCTGGGTTCTTTTCAATTTTGCATGGTTGTTGTCCCCAGAGTTGTGTTATATCTCTTCGCATCTTTTCTTTCCACGCAGGCTGTTTATTTGTCTGTTTTACTAACTGTCTTTCTTTGACCACACCAAATCTGTAATGGTAGATTCAGAAAAACATAAGATGGTTAATCTTGGGTAATTCATTGGCCTCACAAGCTCATCTTTGATTCTTTTAACAGATTCATTGACGAACCTGATTACCTCTTTCAATTGGTGGTTCTTCCAAACTTTTGGTAATAGTAGCAGCTAGTCTTCAAATGACATTCCCATCAGCATTTCCCATCTCTGCTGCATATATAATTTAGTCTCGCTTACTCTTACCCTGTCTTCATTTCACGTTATAGCTTCTGCAGGTTGTTGTGTCTCAGAGGAGTCAGTGTTGGTGGGTTTTGTTTGGTCAGGTAAATCCTTTACAGGGGTGTAGCCTAGCTTGCTAGTGGCACTTGAGTGCTGTCACCTTTACTCGTCTGTCTGGTTTTTTGGCCAGATGTTTATAAGTTCCGAGTCAGTTAAATAATGGATCTTGACAAGGTCACACCTGACATTGGAATGCTTATTGGCACCCAAATTAAGCCTGTCATTGGGATATCTCTGTGGCTAGATGGTGCAGGCACAATTGGTTGTAGAGGTTACTGTCGGGTTTAGGGAATCGATACAGAAAGCCTCCATCACATCTAAATGGTAATTCCTTGTACATATAATATCTTTTTCCTTTTTTCGGATTCTATGTTGGTGTGTGTAGAGGGGTGTGGGGAGGAGTTTCCTGAGTGTTGTTTTCCTCTGCTACTTGCGTGGTAGAGTTTGTCTACCTCGTCATGCTCACTCATCCTCCAATGGAATGCCGTATGTAAGATGGACGCCACCACATGGGCGATTCCAATCCAGTTTTGTTGGGGGAAGGATGAATTTTAATTTGCCTAAGCCCTCCGTTTCCCCCCCTTGACAAAAATCATTTGATTTTGCCCAGAATGCTTAGTTCATTCTCCCTCAGTGAAATTTTAACCTCAGCTATTTTATTTGTGCTGGCAAAAGGGAAAATTATGGCAGAAAAGGCAGGAGTGACGGTAATTTCTATAATCAAGTTCGATATGTCCGGCCTGGGACCTTTCTGTGTGGAGTTTGCAGGTTCTCCCCGAGTTCGCATGGGCTTGTGTACACAGGTTTCCTTCCACAGTCCAACATGCTCAACAGGCTAACTGGAATGTCAAATTGCCTGTTAGCATTAGTGTGAGAGCAAATGGTGTGTGAGTGGTGTGTGCGCCTTGCGATGGATTGATGAGCTGTCCAGGGTGGGTCCCTGCCTTTTGCCCGTAGTAAGCTGGGATAGACACCAGCTCCCCCTGCGTCTCTAATGAGGAAAAAGCGAAAATAGAGGATGGATGGATGGATGGATGGATGGAAGCTCGATGAGTTTCGAACATGTTTGACACTTCCAGTAATAACGAAGGTTTACAAGACCGTTTTGAAACTTTACTCACATGCATTACATGCAACGCAGGAAGGTTTTAGTGCTTGTGGAGATTGATATTGGTGATGGAATTTGAGAGACGCAGCTGCTGTTACATGAGTATATTAAATAGATATTTTGATTAGGATGTGCACGTAGATATAATTACATAGCCTATATTACATTGGAAAAGGCCAGACAACATATTAAAAAGCTGACTTACTTTAAGTGAGTAAAATGGATATATTGCGTTGTAAACACCGTGCAACTAGGCCAAGGAGGGTCCTAGCTGAGGCGGAAGGTCTCAGCGTGTTTGCCTTAACAGCCAGCTAAAAGATGGTCCTCGCAGTCTCCATTATAATAATGGGGTCTGGCTACAGCGTCAGCACTAGACCCCTGCCCCAGGCCTCACGTGATGACGTCTTTCACGTTCTGCTTTTAAATGGCCTGAGACGTGCCGAGCGGATGCTGCAGCCCTAATATCTTAGTGGTTACAATATATCTGACTCCATATCAAATTTAAGATACAAATTTATAGTTGCAATCTTTTGCGGTTATCATGCGTTTGCATAAATATGTTCGAATTTTAATTCGTCAATTTATTACCCAATTTGGAGCTCTGTTGTGCATCGGACCCATAACAGGTTTATACCCTACTCCGCCGGACCAAAACCATCTGAACTATCCAATCCGGCGAAAGAACTCAGAGGCTGGCAGCCTATTAAGCCAGTAATTTGACATAGCCTCGCTATGACTAGGGATTACTGGGGCCCACAGCGAGCAACTACAGAGGCATAACGGAAAACCATCGTTCAGAGGCCTTGCGTCTTTTAAGATTTCCGCCTAAAGATATAAGCGAAATCTTGCTCGAAGCCAATATTAATAGCGTCATACACAGCATGGAAAATCCACCTTATAACGCAGATGCCAAGCGTGTTGATCAGGCACGCGATTACGGTCTACGTTACTCAATTGGGATCCAGGAGTCCGAACCGGTAGGTATGCGTTTGTCCAAAGTCAGAAACACACCACAGATGCGAATATCAATTTATTTCGCCAGGCAGGCACAAGCTTAAATCACAAGACCTAATTACATCGTTACAGAAAAGAGAAAAGAAGTCAATTCATACCTGGCGCAGCCCAAAACTACACACATACACAACGTATATGAGGGAAGGATGAATACAAGCTTCCCCGACTTCTCTGTTTCCCCCTCTTTTATGCCCAATCTCCAGACTGCTTCCTATGGCGGGGTCATAGGTCGTTTTGGGTCATTTGAGCCAGGAATGCTCCCCCTTTCTGGAGGAGCTTTGGGAGGAGACATGACCACAAGGAAAACTGAAGCATATTTTTCCCTTAAAGTTATTGAAGGAGGGTATGGTACAAGTCCAATTCCTTTGAAATATTCCCTATGAGATTTCAGAAATTACGAGGATTAAAATAATACCAAACACAACCTACTTGCGTTAGAGTTGGTCATGAAACGTCCGACACAATACCGAATTACAAGAATAATCTGCATTAAGGCTATTATTCCATTCTTAACCTTCAGTATAGCAAAATACACATTATTCTGTGACATTGTGAGTGAGATTAGTGTTTTACTCAGGAAATTGAAAGTCTTTTAGAAATATTTTCCTAAACTGTAATGTATTGAAATTGTACGGGTGCAGTTATGTCAGAGTCCATTGGATGGCACTGTGGAGTTGTCCGGCATGAGTGTCGCTGGCCAAAGGCTTGCTGACAGTAGTTTATTTGGAAGATTCCCAGGCATCTGCATTAGCCATGAATCCTGTGGCAAGGTGAGATTGGCGCCCGAGAGTCTGGTTGAGTCCATTCCCATGACCCTGGGGTCATCTGCTAAATGTTGGAGCACGTATCCAAACAACGGTCAAACTGTTGGCGTAATGATGGGGCATATATCTCAACAAGAGTCAAACAGTTGGCGTAATGGTGGGGCACGTATATCAACAAGAGTCAAACTGTTGGAGTAATGATTATGGCGCTAGAAAATCCAGCCAGATGATCCTCTCTGTCTTTCCCGCTTACAAATCCCCCCTTTGACCCTGCTAGGACAGACTCTTACCGTCCCAAGGGGTCACAGAACTTGCCCTGTGTGGCTTTTGCTAATGTTCCTGACCCACTGGGAGTTGAGGGTAACTGCAGTGGGCTTAGGATGAGTGTGGCCTGTGTCGAGGCCTGCGGGGAACAGATCAGATGCCGGAAGTAGTAGCACTGGATCAAGGTGAAGCTGAAGATGAGGGTGCTGCCGATGACGCACCCGCGGAACACCCAGTCCCACCAGGTGTATGCGTCCGGGGAAAAACGCGTGGATGAGCTGGCCAGGATGGTTGCTGTTTGTTTGGCCAGGTTCACCTCCACCTGTGCCTGGTCGATACGATATTCAGTTTCCATGACGACCTGTTGGACAAGGCGCATCACTGCAGTCAAGGCCCGGGTACCCTGTTCGTAGAATGTGTCCTCCCACCATGGTGACACATCCACCTCCAGCGGGACCCTTTCCAGGATGTTGATCGGACCCATCATGAAGTCCTCTGTGACTTCCAGCCAAAAGGTGTGGTTAGCAGGGCAGGTCAGACCTCCATAGGTGAAGGTGTCCATTTCACTGATGATGCACCATTGCGTGTGG
This sequence comes from Gymnothorax reevesii, assembly GCA_029721435.1. Lineage (NCBI taxonomy): Eukaryota > Metazoa > Chordata > Actinopteri > Anguilliformes > Muraenidae > Gymnothorax > Gymnothorax reevesii. Next base: position 175,155,927 of record CM056573.1, read on the forward strand.
GAGACCTGAACTGCATCAGCACGGCCATGTAGAGATTGAACGCTAATGAGTTCAGCATCATTCTGTGAGAATGGTTGCAAAGTGTTACAAGTACATGTAATATAGCTGGACGCTTCATGAAAACCTGTACAAGTGGTAAAAACGGTTTCAGTGCCCCTCATGGTCATGTATCCTGTTAGATGGTCTAATTTAAGAATTTGATTTTTCACTACGCCGCCAATAGAGCGTATAGTAGTAGAATTTGGATAAACCTGATCTGGGCGAATTAAAAGGGAAGGAAACAAAGAAGACAATACATCTTATATATTTTATACTGGTGTACATTCTCACAGTAGTGGTTACTCATTTAGAGAATGATTCCGTCTTATGTCAAGTTCTGCAGGCTATGGCATGCTCGATGGTACGGGTATGATTGGGGAATGAATGGCTGATGGTGAGAAGCGCCTGCGCTTTTGACCGTACCGCCCTTGACATTAATTTTGTTGCTATTGGTGGGGTGTTGGAAACCAGGGGCCCTCTGGTTGCCAACTACGCTGGTGGCAAATCTGCCCGAGTTATCAGGAATTGAATCATCGAGCCGTACCAGTAGCCATGCAGTTGAGGTTGAACGGAGTTATGACAATGTTTAAATAAAAATAAAAACATGTTAAATGATAAAATAGGAATAGAGACTACCCACATAGGGCATACAGTAAAACAGATGAAAATACAAACACAACACACAATGGGAGACACACCAGAAGTGAATGTTCTGACATGAGGAATACTCCAAACTGATATTAGCTATCACAAGTTACAGTTGGGTTTATGAATAAGAAGTCTGATAAAACAGGCAGAATGACTGACAACACCGTAAACATGTTTCTTAAGTGATGATTAACCTGCCACATCATGGTGCAAGTAAAATACACAAAGTCATTCATATATATCAATATGAATACTGAGAAGATTTTTACCATACACAGTGTAGACATGAGTATATTCATTCACGATGGAGAGTTAATTCAAACATATAGTACAGAATTGCTGTCAGTCGACTGAGTCTAAACAATAAGGAATCGGATATTTGAAGCAGTACACACACTAAGCCATTGCTGGCCGAAAATAATTACATGGCATTGTTTCATTCCTTTGCAACACCTACTGCATGCATGCAACAACAGGATGATAATGAATAAAATGGCAATAAATGAAACTACTTCGATTGAACACAGTTTGCATTTTCACTCAGATAACAACAGAAAACACTGAAACACACCCACACACAAAGACAGACAAACATCAAGAAACAAATGTGAAATTGATTTTGCATTTTCCTTTCGAACTGTAGTTGTGTTAAGATGTGTGTTGTTATATTTGAGGTTGTGGACTTAGGCAACTCTGAGGGGTTGTTTGAATGGGATGGGGGATCCTCTAGACAAACAAATCAGTGCTGCGAATTTTGCTCTGGTGCCACACCGGGAGTGTTGAATGAGTTTATGGCCCCATTAAGGATCCAAACTCATCTTCCACATGGAATGCAGGCACCTTCTGACCCCTGACTTGAGGCTGGGGGCAAAAGTATATCTGCAAAAAAATGCACTATACAGGGTTAATCTCTGCATAGTTCAGAATCTGACATTGGTCAACAGCAGTTAAAAACAGACAGATTAAACATAAATGAAGTCATGCATTCAGATAGGAATGCAGGTACAAGCTTTTAAGTTACTTATTGAACTCAGTCACAAGGACTGACAGAGAGGAGTGTGAGCAGGGGGTGGAGACAGAGGGCACAGACAGCGGAAGGGGGGGGGGCTGTGAGGATCTGAAAAGATGGAGGAGTGATCAGATTTCACAGGCATCCAAACAGCAAGCTTTATTATGAAAGGAAGTATAGACAATAATGCAATTAGATTTGCTGAATTGCCTCAACTCCCGTTATCGGGGACAGTATTCAAGAAAGTCTGTTAGTGAATAATCCATCCTGAACATAGCGCGCACATGCAATTTAGTTCATGCAGCTTGCAAACTGCTGGTTCCATCCAAGGGAAGCAAAACCCAGCGGAACAGCAACAGGAAACAAAACAGTGCTCAGTGCTATTCAGCAACAAAACTTCTGATGATATGTATTACTTTTCTGCAAAGATTAATTTTTGCAGTTCTCCAATTATACGCTGTCTTCGCCGATGCAGACATCCGGGCTGTGGAACAGCGCTCTAATTTAAGCCAAATTTAGCCATATTGCAGCTTATACCTCTCCGCTAGATATGAACAATTCAGATTTATGGTTACTTTTTAAAGATTGATGATAATCAGTGATGAGCCGTCAGCTGCTCAGAGGCCCCTCAGTAAACTCAACCCCCACCGCTTGACCGTTCCCAAGCTGCTTGTGTTTAAGTGTGCTTGGTCAACAAACAATTAGTGGACAAATAACCAAGGCCAATTCATTATCTCTAATGAGGAATGATAATGAAAAAGTGAATTTTTGTTGTTTGCATTTAGCTATATAATTGACATCCCATCCAGGGTGGCAATAGAAAAATGCCCAAATTCCAAAACTTTCGCAGACACTGCAGCATTTATTTTCAGCCTCTCTGCAACTGTCCCTCAGCTGTGGATCGTATCCAACCGCACCTTTTAGCCGTGACTACATTCAGGAAATAGAACGGATTCTCATGGATTATTTCCCAATGAGCCCGCAAACCAATACACGCAAACGTGCACTCTTTCAGGAGCAACATGAGCGCAGAAATTATAAGGACATTACTGTTTGACGGCATCATTCAGGGGCGGAAGAAAACGCCTTGTAACTTGGTGATGCAATGCGTAACAATGCCACCAAAAGTAAATTACTCTTTTCAGTTCTACCAATTAATCTGTGCAACAGTTGCAAATCGGGAAAACAAACTGAAAGTCGTCTAGGTTATTTAAAGGTGAATTTTCTGGAGGCCCCCTTCACTGCCAACGGGCCGCCACAGATAATGAACCTGTTATTCAGCAGCTAACATTTAATGATACAATTATTGAATTGGTTATTACAATATTTTCAAAGCCCTCTCTCCAAATCTCCAACATACGAGTTTCCTTCAAATCCCACTGGCTTTCCACCAGTGCTTCACCTCTTCCACTATTTGAGCAAGATTGCCTGCACAGTTACTGCAGGACTTTGCTCCAAATCCACCTGGATTAATACATAACCCTTGCCTACAGAAACCTTCGAACGCAGTCTTCACTATAGGGTAGATTTACATACTGCGTTCCGTTCCAGCTTCAAGCGCAATCCAGAATATTCAACATTTTCAGTGGCCATCTCCGCTGTGACATAGCTACAGGACCCACTCGCACTGCCTATGAGAGTGAAACACAAACGACCTGCAGTCTAAGAAGCTCACAGCTCATGTGCAAACAATAACAGCAACAAATATTTGCTTCCACTTAAAATGCCGAAAACTTCCGGTTTCACAAAGAAGCACAATCTTATCCGTGTCCTTTACTCCCTCTTCATAAATAGCTTTAAAATACCGCAATAAAACCATTTGATTGATAGCTGAGCGTTCTGTCAAGCTCCGCAAAAGTTCACACAAGCCATCATAAGTGAAGGCCGTGCAGCTGAAAACTACCCAATGCTTTGCCACATTAGCAGTGGACAAGACTGAAAACATGTTTATCAGTAATTTCTCGTAATCTGTCCCTTAGTTCCCACTCCCATGGGGGTTGTAAACTAAATTATGCCTGGTTTCTACGGTCCCAAGCCTATTGGGGATATTTCGATCCCTTAAAAAGTGTCTATAATTGGTGGAACAGTAAAACTTTCCCTAACATACACTCGTAGATAAGGTAATTGTATTACTTACCACTGCAGCTGTAGGCCAACAACTACATCAAACCTCATTTCCCAGGGAGCTTTGGACACCGCTCCAGAAGTGTCGTCACACGCTGGGGGTCACGTTGCTCTGGGAAGCCGTTGACGTATTTACGGCGGGGTCACCAATCTGTAAACACCGTGCAACTAGGCCAAGGAGGGTCCTAGCTGAGGCGGAAGGTCTCAGCGTGTTTGCCTTAACAGCCAGCTAAAAGATGGTCCTCGCAGTCTCCATTATAATAATGGGGTCTGGCTACAGCGTCAGCACTAGACCCCTGCCCCAGGCCTCACGTGATGACGTCTTTCACGTTCTGCTTTTAAATGGCCTGAGACGTGCCGAGCGGATGCTGCAGCCCTAATATCTTAGTGGTTACAATATATCTGACTCCATATCAAATTTAAGATACAAATTTATAGTTGCAATCTTTTGCGGTTATCATGCGTTTGCATAAATATGTTCGAATTTTAATTCGTCAATTTATTACCCAATTTGGAGCTCTGTTGTGCATCGGACCCATAACAGGTTTATACCCTACTCCGCCGGACCAAAACCATCTGAACTATCCAATCCGGCGAAAGAACTCAGAGGCTGGCAGCCTATTAAGCCAGTAATTTGACATAGCCTCGCTATGACTAGGGATTACTGGGGCCCACAGCGAGCAACTACAGAGGCATAACGGAAAACCATCGTTCAGAGGCCTTGCGTCTTTTAAGATTTCCGCCTAAAGATATAAGCGAAATCTTGCTCGAAGCCAATATTAATAGCGTCATGCACAGCATGGAAAATCCACCTTATAACGCAGATGCCAAGCGTGTTGATCAGGCACGCGATTACGGTCTACGTTACTCAATTGGGATCCAGGAGTCCGAACCGGTAGGTATGCGTTTGTCCAAAGTCAGAAACACACCACAGATGCGAATATCAATTTATTTCGCCAGGCAGGCACAAGCTTAAATCATAAGACCTAATTACATCGTTACAGAAAAGAGAAAAGAAGTCAATTCATACCTGGCGCAGCCCAAAACTACACACATACACAACGTATATGAGGGAAGGATGAATACAAGCTTCCCCGACTTCTCTGTTTCCCCCTCTTTTATGCCCAATCTCCAGACTGCTTCCTATGGCGGGGTCATAGGTCGTTTTGGGTCATTTGAGCCAGGAATGCTCCCCCTTTCTGGAGGAGCTTTGGGAGGAGACATGACCACAAGGAAAACTGAAGCATATTTTTCCCTTAAAGTTATTGAAGGAGGGTATGGTACAAGTCCAATTCCTTTGAAATATTCCCTATGAGATTTCAGAAATTACGAGGATTAAAATGATACCAAACACAACCTACTTGCTTTAGAGTTGGTCATGAAACGTCCGACACAATACCGAATTACAAGAATAATCTGCATTAAGGCTATTATTCCATTCTTAACCTTCAGTATAGCAAAATACACATTATTCTGTGACATTGTGAGTGAGATTAGTGTTTTACTCAGGAAATTGAAAGTCTTTTAGAAATATTTTCCTAAACTGTAATGTATTGGAATTGTACGGGTGCAGTTATGTCAGAGTTCATTGGATGGCACTGTGGAGTTGTCCGGCATGAGTGTCGCTGGCCAAAGGCTTGCTGACAGTAGTTTATTTGGAAGATTCCCAGGCATCTGCATTAGCCATGAATCCTGTGGCAAGGTGAGATTGGCGCCCGAGAGTCTGGTTGAGTCCATTCCCATGACCCTGGGGTCATCTGCTAAATGTTGGAGCACGTATCCAAACAACGGTCAAACTGTTGGCGTAATGATGGGGCACGTATCTCAACAAGGGTCAAACTGTTGGCGTAATGGTGGGGCACGTATATCAACAAGAGTCAAACTGTTGGAGTAATGATTATGGCGCTAGAAAATCCAGCCAGATGATCCTCTCTGTCTTTCCCGCTTACAGCGTTTTGGAAACAAACTTCATATATGATACATTTGTTTTATTAAATAGCTTATATCTATTATTGCACTTGTTAAAAACTTAAATAGTTTCCTTCCAATTGCTCAGACTTAAACATCTCTTGGAGCAACATCTGTAATGACGATCTAAGGATTATTCTCCCAACTAATTTAAATTTTTTTTTTTCTGAATTATTGCTCATAAATGCTCCAAAATAAGGATCAGATTGCACCAGAAAGCATCTCAAACCCCAGAGCTTCCAGCTTCCAACTGTAACTTCAGTGTACAGTTACACCGCAAATTAGAACGCAAGTGCATGCCTGTTTGTGTGCGTGTGTTTGCATATATACCTGTTAGAAATTAATATGCATGGGTGTCAGCATGATTGGTTTTGTGTATATGTGTGTATGTGTGAGCCTGCCTGTGCGTCTTTATCGGGGGATGTAACGTTGGGCTCCGTCCGTACGGACACATAAAATTGAGGTGGCGGGGGATATTGCAATGTTAGTGGCAAACACTTGTTTTTGTTAGTTTGGTGGAGTTTAGATGGTAACTTTTCTGAAAAATCAAGAGAGGAAAAGGCCTTTCCAGATATGCACAGCAGTCTCACTAAAAAACGCTTCTCTGTCTGCCTCCTGTTCTCCTGTTATATATAACAGTTTATTTTATTAATGTAGTCAGACCTTATGAGTCTAGTCCACAACCAGTGTCCTCATGAATATTCATTGAAATGAAATCATGGCATGTTTTCTTATCATTTCAAAAATACCATAACTGATACTGCCTGGACTAACTGTGCGTTCTGCCAAGTGTCAAAACAAGTTGCATTTTCATGAGTTCCATCCACTTAAAGAGGAGAAACAAAGTGTGCCTGAGCGCAGGTCAGTATCGTGCTGAAATAAATACACCCTCGTGGTAGTTTTTGGCATTTAATTTCATTGGTTTTTCTCTGTGCTGTTTGAAATTGCTAGCTGTACTGCCCAGTTCTCACATCTAGAGCCGGCACCAGACACTTTTTCCGGGGCACGTGCCCCTGTAAACATGTGCTGTGCCCCTGTAAAAGTTCTCAAATAAAGTTCACAAATAAGTCTGTTTTAATTACCGAATATATCTTTCGGGCTACGCTACGACTGATGTACAAAGGAAGAATAACAAAGGCACGATTTTCCCTTCTTCAACCACGTAGCCTATTTTGGCAAATAGAGTGAAGTGAAGTGGTTGCGTTTGCAGGCATTGGGTGCGTCTGTGCATGTTCAGCGAATGGAACGCGCATGACGCCTAGGGCGCGAAATTGGAGTTGTAAGGCATTTTGGCAATCGAAACATACGTTGTGTCAATGCCCGTAATATCTAAGGCCAAATAAACAGTGAACATTAGCATTTAGGCTTAAACGGTGTCTATTAAGGATGCACCTGAATCCAAATCCATATTCGGCAAGTCACGAATAATGGCTTTTTGCCGAATGAACTATTCGTCCGAACATTTTGTTAAAAGTTTGGCTTTATACAATATGCATAAAATATTATTTTTTTTTACCCGAGTTGACTAAGGGAAACCTCTCCTACAAGTGGTTGGTTCTGAAGTTTTCTAATTCAAACTAGATTGTCTGCCACCGCTGTCAATCATCCTCACCAGTCAGTCAGAATCGATGACGTCAGCAGCCGTAAGAGTGGGTTTCTTAAACCTGTGTTGCTTGTCCTTATAGTGCGAGCCTGTTCATTTAGTCATGAACAAGCTACGGTATTGTCTTTAGCGGGAGCCTGAGAGGCTAACATATCGTCTTTACCCTGTTTGTGTAGTTTGCTTGCTTTGTTCTACTGTTGGATTGTTGCCGCAAGAAAGTTTTGAAATGCTGACTGTATTTCTTTTGATTTGCAGAGTGGATAGACATTAGAAAGGGTTTCTTAAACCTGTGTGCTGGTCTGTATCTGTGTGCGGGCGCTCTGGAGAAAAATACCTGTGACTGAGAGTTGGGTAGCTAGCTATTATTGCAGACAGTTTTTCTAAGTTTTGATTCCTTTATTTATCACTAAAATAGCTACACTGAGTTGCATTGCTTAGTTGTGGCATGCTGTAGTTTAACTAACTAAGTTAGCTGTATGCCCAGCAACGGTCCTACTCACATCCAGTGTACTGAGGCCACAACACACAGTACTACAAGAGAGCCAGTGACTATTAATACCCAACACACTCCACGCAATACTTCAGAAGAACCTATTTTACACCTTGTAGTCAACTGCTTATTACATGAGAGCCAGTGACTGTTCTCACGCACAAGACCACACAGTACAATGGGAGACCCTCTGTCTGTTTTCATCTTACAGGCCATACAGTGCTGTAGATGAGCCAGTGACATTCTTACCTAACAGGCCACACAGTACCACAAGAAATCCTTTGAGAAACTAGACAGTCTGGTCAGTCGGGACCACATGGGTTAGGCTCTCGAATGCCCGCTTCTCTCCTTTTTTGTGCATTATTCAACCAATACTGTCGCCATGGCTACCAAAATTGATAAGTGTCATAACTGAAGCATAACACATGTCCTTATCAAATATGAAAGCAGTGCTGGCCGGCCAGTAGAGGGCGCTGGGGCGCCACCCCCTTCAAATATCAAGAGATGAAAATTTACTTAAACATGTTACATATAATTTAGTCGTATAATGCAAACAATTATGAAATAAACAGGTTTTTCAGTCTATGAGCGCCTGGCAAGAGACCCCAAATATCGGTTCTGTAAAACACCACAAAACAATACCAAGGACGGACATTGCTGAGGGCTGAAGGTTTCACGTGTTCTTTTTGGCTGGCGTTAATTCAAGCAATTTCTGGCTGGTGTGAATCACAACATAAGGGATATTTTTCTCCGTCCAAAGACGAGGTATAAAAACACAGCGGTTTCAATCAATCTGACTCCATAATACATTCAGAATACCAAATTTAATAATATCCTCGTTAAATATCTGACTCCAAATTAGAATTAGAATTGATAGTTTGGGGACAGCATGCGTGAATCTGAAGGCAGTTACGCCATCAGAGACTCATCTGCGAAAACCATTGTCACTGAGCAAAACGCCGCCCCCAGGTTAAAACACATCACCGCTGGATCTTAGTTTGGTGATAGTTCTAGAGGATGGAAGAAATTACCATGATAGTAGCATCGAGGCATAAACAAAATAGCACTGAGCATAAACATATCACGAACCCAGGTTTATGTATTCCAAAGGGCCCCTTAAGAGTCAATCAAATACCGGCTTCTCAGCCCAGGGGAATTCTTTAAGATACAATCTCCAGGACCGGCAATACAAAACCCTTAGGGGTAGAACATAATCTACAATCCAACTTAGAACATATCGCTGCCTACAAATCGACTACCTAGTCTGGAATGGTAAGGGATCGCCCCCTAAGTACCGGTCGTCACAAGGCTAGAAAGAATGTACAAGTGTTAAGAGTCATGGAGACAATGCAAGCTGTAAAAAATAACAATAATTTAATCACCAGGTAGGCACAAACTTGGATCAAACAAATCAACGTTAAGTCAATTATCAGTTACGCACAATTTCGAAAGAGAGAACAAATTCATACCTGGAAAAATGGAGGCCACGTGGAGCAAGGCCACACCACGTGCCCAGGAAGCACTCAGATGCCATCCCTCTCCGCCTACCTAGATCCGTTAGTTACGCAACGCTTCGCCTCGACTGTCAAATCATCCACCACCCTTTCAACCTGGTAGCTGAGCGAGACGGCAAGTTCAAGTGGAAGCGCGGAAACTGAACACAATTTGGTTCTTTCCTTACAAAAACAGCCTTTCTTAAGGCGTTCACTGGAGGAACAAAGGAAAGTAAAGGTGCTTGGCCCGGACCGACCTGATTTAAAGGCAGCAGGCAAGTGATTGTGTATGAGCTGATACCTGGGGCTTCTCTCGCACTTGTTACAACAAACGGAGTTGGCTAGCTGGATGTGGCGTTAGCAGTGCCGTTTATTGCTTTCCCTGTTTATTGCTCCAATTTGGCAGATTCCACAGAAAGTGTGACCAATTGACAACTTTAATTTTTGAACCAATATAAAATGTTCCATTTCTGTATGCATACGCGAGTGGATGTTTACTTCCTGGCCTTCTAAAATGCTCACCAACTCACGTTTGTGTCCCTCATCAAAAAGGTAAAAATTTCCATCCACAGTAATAGCGTTAGCAACAACCTGTAATCTCTTAGTACAGCACTGCTGTGAATGAGATTTGGGCGGATGCAGGCAGGGTATTTAAACCCTTTTGCGCAGATGTGTCCGCCAGTGGTCACGGACCTGCAGATTTATGCACGCAGTTACAATATTCTACCACTAGATAGCACACCCGGATCAGTTATTGAATTTCACTAGCAAGCCGAGTTCGAACTCTGTTTATTAAATGGACGAGTTCACTTCAGTCCCTGGATGGATCAAGCCAACCTTGGTTTGACTTAAAGTGGTTGGCACATATATACTACAGGGTGGCCCAAAGAAGCGTCTCTCCTTCCTCTGAGAACTCCAGGATGGATGAGGAACATGAGTGGGCAGGATTGACTCATTATCCAGTGTATGAATTTTATTGCCACAAAATAATCCCGGGGAAAAACTGTACATTTCAGGTCACTCTTCAAGAGTAGATATTCAGGATTTAACAAAGCCCTGCTTATTGATGATTAGCGGGTTGGTCACTGGTGTGCCTTCCCTTTTCTCAGACAGTCTTGTCACCGTTTGAGTTTTTAACTTTATAATTTCATCCTGTTAAGCACAGTGGGACCTGTTGGTCACACTTTGTGTGGAATCTGTCATTTATGTATATAAATATGTAACTAACCACAGCTGTAAGGTACTGGAAAAGCATGAAAATGCACCTTGAAAATCATTGAAAACTGCCTCAAATTTCACTTTGAAAAGGATGTATGAAGCCTGTAGACAGCAATACAGTGGTGTGTTTTTAGATTTGGGTTTTTTTTTTGTTGTTGCTGTTTTTTTGTTTAACTATGTTCCACTTATTGTTTGCATCTTTACAAAACATCAAAATCCCAGTTAGTTGGTGGATTATCTGTAACACGACCATTTATACAATAATTCTGTAAGTAATATAAGGACAGATACAGTGATCTGTGGATAGAGGGGATACATCCTCACTTCATAATAAAGGGTACAAACCCTGATATAATCTATCGGCTACGTTTTCCTTCTAAATAACTGATTGTTTTCTAATGTTAGTATTATTACGTCTTACTAATCAAAGATACAGAAGCCGGTGCTTATTTGTGTGTGAGCGGCTCATGTATGTGTGAATATAATTGCTTGCATATGTGTGCGTGCGTGTGCGCATGTGTACGTGTGCTGCGTATGTATGTGTGTGCGCATATGTCTGTGTGCACTGCTCATGTGTGTGTGAACTGCTTGTATGTGTGTGTGTGTGTGTGTGTGTGTGTGTGCACTGCTTGTATATTTGTGTGTCTGTGTTACTGCTGCATGCATAATATGGATACTGATTATGATTATTGATTATGGTTTTTGATTTACTGATGAATCGGATGAGAAATATTGAAATATAATCCTCATCAACACATACAGGAGAGCAAGAGTCTATTTCAAACATCATAGACCTAACTTCTACAGGCCAGTCAAGGACTAGTTTACTATCGGCTGGCGCTATTCATCGGTGATAGACGTGAGCTCTGCTTTCTTAACAGGCTTTGCATACATAGCCATCATGCCTGGAACTAGGACTTGGAGGAATACCCCGGTGACTACGTGCTGTTCTCAAGAACTTTACTGTAGGTGTACGACGATTACTATGGACTAAAGTACAGTAAGTCGCAAGATGCACCCATTGGCCATGTACTCTTACTTAACCATAGCCCGGGTACGAAGCCAAAGTGACTGGCTTTTCCTGCTCAGTGAGTGGATACAAAATGTCCATGTGCACAGTCACTGATGAAATGGTCACACTCATCTTTTATACTCAACAGGGGAGCCAGTCACTGTCTTGCACACTCTGCAGGCCACAGATTAGCACAGGAGAGAGCTGTCGAGTGATGAATCTCTCACTAACAGTCACTGATAACCTCCAGACTTTTTCCTGCTTTGCATCTACAGCGCTGGTATGTGACAGAGCAGTGCTGAGGTCATGTCGGTTAGCAGCTGACGCGCTCCTGGTTACTTATTTATTGTTTCGTTTCAGCTCCCCGCTCACATTATGGTGATCCCTGTAATTTTACGGTTGAGATTGTTTTCCATTATTACTGCTGCTATCACTGTGACGGCCATTTATCGCCTGAACCTCCCCCATCAGACGGGCCGTCACACCTTCTTCTGATCCCTCCGTTTTCCCCTCCAATCTTCTGATATCCTCTGTTTCCCCTCCGATCATCCTGTATTCTCTTTTTCTCCCTCTACTAGAGCAGGGAAATGTTTCTTTTTTAGTTTTAGCACATGCGCTGAAATGCTGTCTTCCCCTCTTTCGTTCTCTCTTCTGTCCCAAACAATATATTTCCTCCCTGTTATTCTGTCCATCTCTCATTCTGTCCTCTCCCATTTTTTCTTTCACTTTTTTCTTTCCACCTCCATTTTTTCTGTTTAACTTAATTTATATTTCTCTTCCCCAATCTCTCCGTCCATTCCTCTGCCCCCTATTCTCTCATTTTTTCAGTCCCTCTGGCCCTCCCCTCCTCTCTCTCTCTCTCTCTCTCTCTCTCCCTGTAAAACACACAGAGCAGGGGTTTCACATGTGTATAAATAGCCTGCAGGATCAGCATGAGGGCTTGAGCTGTAATTCATATGCATGAGCCTGACTCTGGCTCCCTGTATCTAAGATGGACGCCAGGCAGCATCTTCACTCTGCTCACCTGCCAATTCATCTACAGGCTGCCAGACCTGCTGCTTTCATCTGCACCCAGATTCACCTGTGCTCACTGTCTCTCTCACACACACACACACACACACACACTTACACATACTCTCTTGTACATATATATTCCTCCCCCCCAGCTTCACCTGTGCTCACTGTCCCCCCCAATACACCTGAAATGTTCATTTCCCACACAGGTACACACCAACACAAACACACACACACACACACGTGCGCGCATGCTCACACACGCATGCACACAACCAGTATCATTATACGGAACCTATTTGGGTGACTGTTTCATGGAAATCATAGCATCATAACATTCCATCATTTTGCAGGCTCATAGGATAAAACTTGCTATATTTTCTAACCTTTCATACGTTGCATCTCATACAATGCTGCACTTCTCTACTGTGCCACTGATGGAGTGATCAAAATGAATATCAATTATATACAGTTTTTAGAAAGGATGAGATGGAGGTCTTGGTCAGATCGTATGACTTGAGCAGCGTCCCTTGCAATTTAGATTATTTTGCTTGTCCTGCAACATCTCTTTCCATGGAACATCTGGATTGCTGGATCCCATTATGGCGTTATCTCTTATGGCGACTACAGCCCAGACTTCTCACCTATTTTAGATTCACAGTGGTTTCGTTGCACCCATTTTCAGATTTGATAAGGCCTCTCACGAACGTGAGTCAGGAAATTGTTTTGGGGCTGCTTTTTTCCTCAGTCGGTGAGAATTGGTACAGAGAAGTCAGCATGAAATTGTTTTAATCTCGACCGGAGTGCTGAAACCAGGTCTCCTCATCTAAGTCACAGAGAAATTTCCGGCACAGCATTTGAGCAGAATAAGCTTTGACAAGTGTCCAATTAAAACAAAATTTTCCGTCACGTCCTCTTTCCTTTGGTAATTATTTTATCCACAGTCCAGCCATTGTCATCAGTTTCAGTTTTGTTTCCTTAAAATAATTTTCATTATTCAACAATAGTCTTGTTCTTCTGTCCTCCCTCAGAGTGTCTTTCCCAGAACTTTCACATTCCTGCACACTTTGTTAATTGTTGTCTTGTGTACTTAAGTTATGTACTTGGGATGTTGACTGGAGGGTAACAGATAATTGACCGATCACCGATTTCCAAAAGATGATAGGGAACAATTTTTGGAATAGAAAAAAAAAGCAGAACTTTAACAATTTTATTATTTTAATTGAATATGTTCTCCTCCAAACAGTTTTCATGTGGTTTCTCTGGATAGAAAAAATTGAGGGAAAATTGTAATTGGATTTCAGCTCAGACTGGTTAAAGTGTTGCAATGGGGTCAATGGGTCAAATGTGCAGTGCAGTGGAAGTCGACCTGACCCTGGAGACCTGCAACTCTGAGGGGTTTCTCTCCAATCTCAACAGGGCTTCTTTTGCAGCTTGTTCAAAACCCTAAGATTTGACAGAGTTTTAATATTTATTATATATATCACGTGTTTAGCAGCGCTTCATTGCTTTTCTAAGGCTGCAGTTTTCCTCTCTTCACACCTCTTTTCAAAGCAATGCCAGGATCACACAAACCTCACTCAGTCCAATGGGGGAATTTAATGCCTCCAGTTAGCCTGCCATGTGTGTCTTTGCAAGGTGCACCGAGAAAAAAACACTCGCACATAGGGACCACCCTCTGTCTCCACACAGCAAGGGCCCTGACTGGATCTAAACCAGGGGTGGGCAATTCTGGTCCTGGAGGGCCGGTGTGTCTGCAGGTTTTTATTTCTATCAATTACCCTCGCTAATTTAGTTAAGTGGTTGCAAGCACAAATATATATTTGAGCAAAGGTTCGATCAAAGAAAAATGTTTTATATCTGGACACAAGAACAGTCTTTGGGGGTCATTAATGATAATTTCAAGAAATGCATCATAATTCTCAGATTTCATGAATAGTTTGGCTAATTTAGATAATCAACTAATTAACGGCCAGAGGTTGGTGCGAAAATCAGGGACAGATATGGCCCTCGCTGCCCACCTCTGATCTAAACCCACAATCTCCTTGCTGTGAGGCAGCAGCGCTACCCACTGAATTTGCATGATCAAAGAAGGGATCATTAAATATGTACAGTATGTGACAGTGACCAGTCTTTTGGAATATTTATTTTATGATCATACCCTGTTTTGGAAATGGAGCTTTGGGGACTGTAGTTCGTTAGCTTGCGTTCCACTCAAATGGAACAAACTACATGTTTCAACCATTTTAAAAGTATGTCAGTCTGAACATTCCTTTTTTGTATAAACGATTCTTGAACTAGGAAAAAAAAATCTCAGTCTGCGTAAGATCTAACGCTAGTTCTCCAGATAAATGGGACAGGCACTTTGGGAGCTACAGCATCTTAAATTCTCTTAAAAGAAGTATCGCCTTTGCCTCATCTTACTTTTATGTTCAATCGTGAGCATCGAAATTAAGAAGTGATGGTGGTTTAAAGTGAAAACTTCCTGGCAGCCAAACCATGATGCAAAAAAGGAGCAAGAATATGAGAATACAGATATTGAAAGGTTTAGAGATGGACAGATTTTGCACGTTGTGTCCTGGTGTTGTATATTTTACAGACTGAGGGAGATTCAGCTGAATTTGTGCAGGTGTCCAATATAGTGACAGTACTGAAGCGCAGAGGGACAGGATGACATCGTCATGAATTACCTAATGTAGGACCCTTGGAAACTGAGCAAGAAAACAAACAAAACTGCCCCCATCTAAGCTCGGTATGAGCTAACTACACTTCACGAGTAAAGCTGGAGGTGAACATCTAGAATGTACCTCCTCATTCTGCAAACAAACAAACAAAAAAATAAATGAATAATTTATTGTTGTACTCTTTGCACTAATCTGATGCGTTAAAACCAGGTTAAGGAAGTTTAAGTCCTCCCCAGTGTTTAGTTGTGACTACCTGGCTTTGCTAATTAGCGATTAGCTCTTGAGCCAACTGACTATAATCATCAGTGATATCAGATGGCTCAGTTCCTGGGTGGTTGGAACACATGACAGGTCCTTTACCCTCTGACCTCTGGACTCTCACCCTCTGCCAGTATCTACCTTATTCTGCAAAGTGATTCCCGTCATGCATAACCAACTATTGTACTTTTGACTCACAAGTTCTGTTTGCTTGATAAAATTATGAACAAATCTAAAACCTGAGACAGATGCTTTATCTCCTTTTACTGGGCCAAGATACATTCAGGACCTGTAATATTTCCTAGTAACTTTTCTTTTTCACGGCAGAGACCATTTTATTTGCTCTTCTTAGAAATCTCAGCACAGCTTCCGTGTACTTCTTGCTGAACCGAGAACTGTGATTTATAATCAGCTCTTTCTGTGTATCTCCACTTGCAATCGTCCTTTTTTTCCTTCTGCTACAACATAAATCCCAGATCCTGACATAGCCTACTTTGATCGGTTACACCTGCTGACTCTTTTCTCTCCTTAACGTATTCTGATTCCCCCGTTCTCTGTTCACGCGTCTCTTTTAACTTTAGGACATTCTGATGCTGGATCCCAGTTCACAAATAAATCTCAAGGACATTCATCCAAGAACAGAGCAGGATTTGTTAGTTAGTGTTGCTGGTAACAGATATCTTAAAAATAATCCTCACAAAAAAGTCTAAGGGCCCTATTTTATGTAAGTGAATGGTCTGAAGTACATGGCACATGTGATTTAGGGCATGTCCAAATCCATTTCTGATAGGTCAGATCAGGGCGCATAAAATAAAGAGACGGAAAAAAAAAATTTTAATTCCGGGTCACGGGTAAAAACATGATTATGGATAGATGGGGAAATGACTAAGAGAAATTAAAATGAGCGAAGAAAAGAACAGCTTGGGTGGAAGAAACAAAATAATGTTTTTTTTTACATTGCTGTAACGCCTTGAATAATATCCAGCAGGAGTGAAATGAACTCGTCTGCTTTATTGACAGTGAGGGTGGGAAAGAAATGCTTCATCTGTCAGCCAAACCGTAAATTAATTTGCACATTTGAAACGCAATGCGGAGTTGTGTATTTGATAACAAAAGACAGACGGGTTAAAGATATTGTTTCATAGATCACTTCAGTTCAAAATTGATTTTGAGATAATTGCAGGTGGGCTGACCCTAATGTTTGAAGCGTTTCAGACATTCTCTCTATATTGAGCAACAAAGAAAACAAAAAATTAAGGCCAGACTGACCATAAGCTGTGAATATGTGTAATTATTTAAAAAATCTCTTATTAGCACACGCTCCTTTACTCTAATTTTGGAAAACATTTCTTTTTTTGCAGTCACTTCTACTTGTTGACCATACAAGTACATTAACTAACTTTAGTTTCCTATTTTCGATTGAGTAAAAATTCATGCAGTATAAGGCATGATATGCCAAGGTCACCTGACAGCTATCCCTTCAGGGGATCACTTGGAAGGCCACAAGAATGGTGGAGTTTGCTAGTAAAAAAGGAGTCATAGCTTTCTACTGATTTATTTGTAATCTTACACGCTGAATTACAAATCACCTGGATGTTGATGGATAAAGGTTCCCTCACGATTTAAATAAATCAGAGCATTCAATGTCTGGGCACATTGTTGAAAAGACGTGCAAAAGGTCACACTCACAATTATGACATCTTTTTTTTTTTACGTATCTTGATTTACACAATAATAATTTTTCATACTGGAATTTTTCATTTTTAATTGATTACATGCCTGTGCGCTGCTGCTCGTCCCCGTATGTGTAACGAGCTGAGGACCCGCACATATTGCACTCGCCTGTTAAGGCACTTTATACTATCTTAATACTGCACCCTCAAAATAGCATGTAAAATCTGACTATTGACTTTCGATGAAGTTTTTGTTTGGTCAAACTTGCAAGTACTTTATGCTCTCTCAAGATAGCAACACGCCAGCAGAAGGTCTGACCTCGCTTTATTCTAAGACCAACACGGCCCTGGGCCCTTATTTTTTCGTGAATGCATGAGCTATTTATGCAGCGTAGATGCTGGGCGGGAAAATGGTATCTGTGTTGGTTGTAAAGTAGCAAAGACACCTGCATCGGGCTTTTGTGCTGGGTGTAAGATACAGGCCTAAAATTCAAGGAAACGGTCGCAGTGCTAAGCTGCAGCTGGGCTCTCAGTATTAACTGCGCGGCGCTGGACATCTGGTTTGCTGGAGAAGCTGTCAGAGACGTCGCTCCTTCTCAGTTCCTGAAGGGCTGGCCAGTCCAGAGCAAGTAGGGGGTCTTTTTCCCCTTCAAATCAGAATTTCAATACCCTTTGAAAAGTCACAGTTTTAGAATTTTTCTTTTTCAGAATTCGAAGGCTGTTCTCCAGAAGTACTTTATCCTCAGTGACTCACAGTGGTTGTGACTTCAGCATTAAAATCTCTGGAAAAGAACATTCCCATACTTTTTGACCTTGGTCCTTAAAATGACTTAAAGCTTCCCTGCAGGTTTGTAATTATGAGGCAAGATTTCCTTCCTGAGTCCAAACTCCCTGGCAAATTTTAGCTCCCTTCATGTGGTGCATTGAAAGTGCAATGTAACACAGAACAAAGAAAAACATGATTCAAAAAATCAAAAATTTTCCCAAAAGTGCAGTGTAGCAGCTTGGACTGCTGTCATGGATATTTTGACATGGTCTTCCAGTACATGGTGCTCAGCAGGAAAACAAACAAACAAAAAAAGTCTGGATAAGTCTGTTGAAAGACACATACCACTCACTGCCAGACCTGGGAGGAGAGCTAACAGGCGTCTGTCTGGTGGCTGGATTTTTCGGGGGACCTGCCTGGGATTAGACCAAAAAGACACCACTTTGTGGACCCACCACCTACGACGAGTCAGGGTCGGGTGCGTTGTGGACTGGGCGGCAGACAAAGGTGGAGACCCTGGCATTTTGGGTCCTGGTTATGGAAACTGGTTCTTTGGGACACGGAATGTCACTTCACTGGTGGGGAGAGGCAGCTGGGCCGACCAATCAGGGTGCGGTGAGGAGCGCAGACATGCAGGAGAGGCTCAGAGTTAAGCTGCTGCTGCTCCGTGTTGAGAGGTTTCTGCACATGTCCAACTGGTGGGAACCCCTGAGGCAGAGCCAGGACATGCTGCTGGGACTGTATCTGCCTGAGAACGGCTCGCGGTTCTCCCTGGAAATGGTGCAGGACGTAGCTGGAAAAGTGGATTCCTGGGCCAATTTGCTTAGTTTGTTACATTCATGACCCGGCCCCATGTAAGTGGCAGAAAATGAATGGATGGATAGATGTGAACAATGAATATTGTCTTATCTTGATTCTTTGGATGATGGGAAGGAATGTTGTAAAAAAAAAAAAAAAGAACAGTAGAATACAGTAAAATAAAAATAAAAAACTCAGCTGTATGGGGAATAATACTGTGACTCAGGCTTGATTTAGTCAGTATGGAGAGTGATATACTGACTCCTGCTTGATTCAGTCAGTATGGAGAGTGATATACTGACTCATGTTTGAGTCATTCAGCATGGAGAGTGAAATACTGACTCATGTTTGATTCAGTCAGGATGCTCCAGCGTCCATGTTCTCTCAGAGAGGAGCTCTCAGCTCACACGCTGCAGAAAGAGACAACACAATTGAAGCACCTATTACTTAAACTCCATAAGTCACACTTGACTTGACTTGACTTGTGGGGTTTTAGTAATCAGTGCTTCAATTTCACTCAACGCAAGCGCGTCTAGAACTTCATCTTTCTGCCAGCGGCTTACTTCTTTTGTATGTTTTAAGATTTGCCAGCTGTACAAAGATGCTAAGGGAATGTGGAGGTCTTTATTTGACATATTCTGCAAGATATTTTAATCATTTTTTTTGTCATTAGAGATCTGTCTCAGAGACTGAAGTGGAACTTCGAGCAAAGCAATTCTTTTTTTATTAATTCAGCAAGAATTTTGTGTCTGAGCCCTGAGGCTTTACGTTTCGTGGTTCCCCCTCCCCCATTACACGCCCCCCCCCCCCCCTCTGCAAAACTTAAAGGAGAATTCCGGTGTGAAATTGACTTGGGGTGTATTGAAACATGATAATGAGCACTAACTTTTGTCGAATATCCCACCTCCGTACGCATGCAACTTTTCCAAATAAATGGATTTTTAGCCGAAGCTCCCAACTGGCTCCCAATGGTTGTGAATCAGGCATCGCGTTGCCATGCAAAGAAATTGCTATTTTTTCATCATTAACATGGCTCAAAGTAGCTCCACTCTTCATCGATAGAATTCTGAGGGCCCTGACATTTAAAATGAGGCACTGAGAACTTTGAAAATGCACAGGTAGTTTATTAAAAAATACTATTTATGCAAACAGTACCTCAATGCAGTTTCTAGTCACCTCCATCTTGAAATTCACGATAAGTCGATTGACAAGCACGAACGAATAGGAAGGATAGGAAAACAGATTGCAATCTATTCGTTCATGCTCATCAATCGACTTATTGTGAGTTTCAAGATGGAGGCGACTGGAAACTACATCGAGGTATTGTTTGCATAAATAGTCTTTTTGAATAAACTACTCATGCATTTTCAAAGCTCTCAGTGCCTCGTTTTTAATGTCAAGGCCCTCGGAATTCTACCAATGAAGTGTGGAGCTACTTTGAGCCTTGTTATTGATGAAAAAAATAGCGATTTCTTTGCATGGCAACACGATGCCTGATTCACAACCATTGTAAGCCTGTTGGGAGCTTCGGCTAAAAATCCATTTATTTCGAAAAGTTGCGTGCATACGGAGGTGAGGTATTCGACAGTAGTTAATGCTCGTTATCTTGTTTCAATACACCCCAAGTCAATTTCATACCGGGATTCTCCTTTAAAGCTCAAAGCGAAAGACTGGCTAACCACTGAGCGTGTATCTTTTTAAAGTTATTGTCATCTTTAAAGGCCATAATCAAAAAAAGAGAAAAGAGTAATTGCTTAGAGTTGCAGAGACAGTTCAGGGAATGATCTTAAAATGGCGGTGAGAGCGAGAGAGAGAGAGTGAGAGAGAGAGAGAGAGAGAGAGAGATGTGAAAGTCTAGCCTATGCGAGCATTCAACGTGCTCAATTGGTTTTCATGACATTTAGGGATCAATGGTGAAACTCAGAAAACCATTATGACTGTGATCGTTTCTACACTTGAGGAAAAAATCAATTTGCAATTTCCTCATGAATGATGCGCATTAATCTGCTAAGTGGTTGTCACTTACTGTGCACACACTCCCATGTTAAATGGTACGATACAAGCACAAGAAGGAACACACACTGTAGCATACTTGCGCAATATGGCACACCCAAACACACTCACACATACACACTTCCACACATACACTGAAACGCATTAAGCGCAGACATAATTGCACAGACTCTCACACACACATGCGCATATGTGCTCATAGGCACGGTGTTCTTTTGTGAGACTCGTATGCAAACAGTCTGGGTAGATTAGTCAGACATCTCAGATTAATAAAGAGAAAAACTGAAGTGCTGCTCTATACATTGCAAGAATTTCCTGTAAGATATTCGATACAATAATCTGTGATACTATTAGTAAACATGTCTATGATATGGGATCAGGTAGACACCAGAAGCGAGGTGAAGGGGAATGAGGATTTATTGAAAAACAAAACAAAACAGGCACGAGGGCCAACGAAAAACTTGGCCCAAAGGGTTGCAAAAGGACAAACTAAAGTACGCTACACAGAGCTATAAACAATAAAGGCAAAAGGCAAAAAACAAAAAGGCACTGGAAACTCCAGGCAAGAAGCACAAGAAAAATAAATAACAAGACTAAATATATATATACACAAAACAAGAGGCTAGGACGAGACTTGAAACTAGAAATGCTATGGAATCTTGACAACAAGAACTTGACTACACTTGCACATGCAATGAGACGCGAGACACTGTCTGCCAGCCAACTTCCACCGCATCCAGATAAAGGCTTGGAAATCATGACATGAGGGGTAACACCTGGAGAGAGAGAAACAAGAGGCATGGCAAGATCAAGACATGGACAAGATTGGATGACATGACCTGCTCATTAAGAAAATGAGCGTGCTCAGCTTAAGTACCAATTAAGTATTCAGTTTGGAAGCAAGCATGAACGTTAAGAACAGAAAAGCACAGCAAGATCTTGAAATAGCAAAGCAGGAATCATGACAATAAACTCCCTGTCTAAATTAGTAGTATTAGTAATGTGCCTATCTAAGAATTATACCACCCAGTGAGTGTTAGTAAATGTTAGTAACTTAAAAACAGTTAATTGCCAATTAAGCTTAGAGAGCCCCGAATCAGCACAGCACAGAAGGAAGAGGGAAATACCAAAGCCAACCAGAGCTCTGAAATGTGCAACAACGAAGGCACGGGGCGGAACGCAGACAAGCGGTGGAGTGGCATGGCAGACCTGGTGAAAACAAAAACATGGAAAAGTAAAAACATGGAATGTGAAATCCTGAAACAAGAAACTGTTTAAACTGTGACTATGAACTATGAACATGAACTATGGAACATGAAACTATGAACTATGAAATCTTGAACATGAAACTGTTAAAACCATAAGCAATACTGTTCTGGCCAAAGGCCAGAACCCTGGAACACAACAGTCTACATGTATCATCAGCATTAAGAGTGCCTTCTCTATCTTTAGTCACAGCAAATTCACAAAAAATAATCCTGCAGTTAGAAAAGCTATGTGAGAAATCCTTAGACCCGTAACCCTTTGATGCGTGAAATGATAGTGGGCGGTCTGTCTATCCGTCCATTATTTTGGACATTATGCTTGTGGGATGCACACTGCCATCCAGTACTTTGGACATTATGCATGCGGAGAGACAGAAATAATGTGAAGTTGAAGAAATCTGGTCATTGATATGCATGATGATCTATCTGTATTCTGGACATTGCTTATTTGAGCTATTTACTCGGCATGCATAATGTCCAGTATTTATGATAGAACATAGACTCAGATGTATTCCCACAAATAGACATGCATTACATGGGTTATGTGTTTTCAGTTTGTGCTGTATAATGTATTTCCATCCCCCAACAGAAAAAGTTTGATCAAAACTTGAACAATATAAGACTATTTCTGACTTTCGTCAACTTACCTCATACTTTTGGATGCAGCCATTGTGATTGTTTGTGTAAATCATGTTTCTAATCAGAGAGGCACCTATTGAGGAAATTATTACCTAAAAATGTCCAGTAAAATGTACATTTTGTGTTTTCAGAGTTTCTATGAGCCTAGAGAAAATAATCCCCACTTAACTTATGTCCAAAATATTGGACAACATGCAACAAAGGGATAACTTTTTAATTTCATGATGAGAGCCATGTTAACATTCTCCATAAATAAAACATTATTTATTCTTGTCCTTTTTCACAGGTCTTGAAATTACATATTTTTATTTTTGTGTGCAAGTATGTTTATGATCTGTTGAAATAATTTTAATCACAACTGCACATGAAGAAGTCATATTCACAAATTTTACTAAATTTCAAGTTAGCTGTGCCACATAATCATTAACTTCTATGGGAAAGTCTATGAGGTTTGGCTTAATGTGATTGTGTCGAGTCCACAGATGTTTTTTTCCACAGATGTTCAGACCTGCTGATTATCAGAGCATTTTAAATGGCATGGAGTCGTTGGAGTGTTTCCAGAAAGCAATCTGCATGCAGCATACTGTTTGGAAATTTACTATTAGCAACTTGAATTCTGTTCATTACAATGACATGCTGTTATAATTAAAATACAAACAAATGCATCATTCTGAACTATAAATATCAAATTTCTTTCCTATTTTATTAAATGGGCTCAGCAAATCAGAACAAGGAAAATAATACAACTATACTAAGAATAAGTATGATAAAATATGGTTATAAAAGTACTGGGACCAAAAAATATGTACTTTTTTTCTCGCTTTTGCAGTTGTTCACCTTGCAGTTATTCAGTCTTTTGCTAATCAGCTTGTAAGAGGTGTATGACTGTGGCCTGTTCAACTGCAGTTGCAGGCCTTTTATAATTTATTTCTTTTCTTCAAGGTTTGATTTTACTAATCACATGGTGAAGAATCTCTTGAGATTTTTTAACAGCTTTAAAGGTGCCAGGATTATTGCAGACTTGTTGGATTTTCTCTTATTATCACCCAGAGAAAAAAATGTGTGCGTGTGTGTGTGTGTGTGTTTGTGTGTGTGTGTGTGCGCATGTGCATGCGCGCGCGCGTGTGTCTGTGTCTGCGTATGACACTCTGCTAAAATTGTGCATAAATTGTGTAAGTATAAGATCAAATGTACAAAATGTACACACCTGCCTTTTTAAGCAGTTGTCCCATGAGCCAATCACGTATCAGCGGGGCTGTCAGTGACGTCATACAAGTCAGAACCCTCTGTTGGTTTTAATATCAAACTTTTAAATGGGGGAGTGAGTGAGATCTCTCTGCTTTTGACCATAGCATGGCTGCTGGATTGAGTAATACTGAAGCTGCTGATCTCTGGTGATTTTCACACACAACAGTCAACAGAAGACGGTTTGAAACAAAGAAAAATGTCCACAGAGTAGCATTTATATGGACAAAAACACCTTGTTGATGACGAGCCAGAGGAGATATCCGGACTGCTACAAGCTGACAGGCGGGTTATGTTGCTGATGGTAGCCAAGGATTTGGCTTCAGCCTTGTATGGACAGTTCAGGCTGTTAGTGGCGCTGTAGTCATGTAGGGAATGTTTTCATAGCACAGTTTGGGCCCTTTAATGATTATCAATCACATTACTGAATTATACAGCCTGAATATTGAAGCTGAACATGATTACCTCTTTGTGCTCACAATTAACCCATCTTCGAAAGGGTACTTCCTGCATGATAATGCACCATGTCACAGACCAAAAGTCATCTGAAACTGGTTTCATACACATAACAATGAGTTCTTTTCACTTCAGTGGCTTCTTTAGTCACAATATCTGAATTCAGTAGAGCACCTTGGGGGTGCTGTAGAACGAGAGATTCACAGCACGAATGTGCAGCTGAAAAACCTGCAGAATTTATGCCACACAATCATGTCAATATGGAGCAGAATCTCTTTAATGTTTCCAACATCTTGTGAAATCTCTTGTTGCTAAGAGGAGAGGCTGATTTCACAACAAAGGGAGGCCCTGCCTAATATTAGCGTGCTGCTCTTAATAAAGCACTGGGCGAGAACTGTGTGAGAGAGAGAGCACTCGGTGAGAGCTTTAACCATTCCTGACACCAGATACGTCACATCAAGTTGCCACCTTGTTGGTAGTTGTTTTCACTTTTCACTGAAATTTATGCATTACTTCACACACTGCAATGTACTTCCAAGAAAATTGAAGGGTGCAGTTAGTTCCTGAATGAACACAAATGCACTAATGCTGCACATTTTCATGTTTAGAGAAAGGAGATGCTAAATCATCAGGACCACGGACAGTGAAATCATCCTCCCCATGAATGTCAGGACCATGGTTAGCGACATCCTCATCTCCAGATATGTACAACAGTAACCGATTGGTTGTCAGCATCATGTGTGTCCTCCTGGACTTTGGATTCTAGAATCATGGACAGAAACACTGTCCGCCTTCACACAGCAGTACCATGTACTGAGTCATTGTCCCCTACATCTATAGCAGTACTATGGTCAGAGTCATTGTCCCCTACATCCACAGCAGTACTATGGTCAGAGTGATCGTCCCCTACATCCACAGCAGTGCCATGGTAGGAGTCACTATCTCCTACGCACACAGCAGTACCATGGACAGAGTCACTGTTCTCTACCCTCACAGCAGTACTATGGACAGAGTCATTGTCCCCTACACACATAGCAGAACAATGGACAAAGTCATTGTCCCCTACACTCACAGCAGTACTATGGACAGAGTCATTGTCCCCTACACTCACAGCAGTACTATGGACAGAGTCATTGTCCTCGACACTCACAGCAGTACTATGGACAGAGTCATTGTCCCCTACACTCACAGCAGTACTATGGACAGAGTCATTGTCCCCTACACTCACAGCAGTACTATGGACAGAGTCATTGTCCCCTACACGAACAGCAGTACTATGGACAGAGTCATTGTCCCCTACACTCACAGCAGTACTATGGACAGAGACATTGTCCCCTACACTCACAGCAGTGCTATGGGCAGACGCACTGCACCCCCCCCCCCACCACCACTGAAAGAAAAAAAAAAAAAACTCCATTCACTGAGTTGTACAAAACATACAAACGAAATGTCTCTGAATTTAAATTTTAATCGGGATATGTAGCACTGAGGATGTGCAAATATACACATCAAATATGATGTGAGATGCATTATGTCCGCTAAATTATGTAATACTTCAGTATCATGGAAATACACCTCGCTGTCACACCCAGAACTTACTGTTACTTTATTCATGTGATGAAATTCTGTGAGTTTCAGTTGTCTCTTGCAGAGCATGTTTATTTATTTATTTATAAGATCTAATTAACAGGGATGATCTGTTAAGCTTGTGGAGTGCGACCTTCAACTGTTAATTACTGCTGCCTTTATTTACACTTAAAGTGTTTATTTTCTTAATTAAAGTTTCTTAATGTAAGTTTTATTTAATGAAATGTACTAGGGTGTAATAAAGATAAAATTTGACACAAAGTACACAAGGCAAAATCAATATGATATATTAAAAACTTGATGGGAAGTCAGTTTTTTTTCTCCACATTTTTTTATAGCTTAAAAACACAGATATTAACCACAGAAATATTCTTTTTCAATTTTGCACATATTTTCTTCAAACTGTCTATATGAGAACAACAGTAATCTGCACTTTTAGTCCCAGGCTACACATGTCTATACACTCTCTTCATGATCAGGGACATTATACAGTAGTTGCGGGCACTGTCTAATCATTATACAGCCCTGGCGCATCAGCTCCTGCTGCTAATTTCCTCGTAGACATAATTCTCAACCCTGCTAGAACTCTTATGGTTTTGGTAAATTTTCAACATTCCTTCACTATTTCACATCTCATTCCCTTCCTGTGTTAACCCTTTGAGCACTAAATAAATTTTCAAGGAATTAAGAATGTAATGATCCTGAGCTGTTGAAAACCTATCATGTGGCAACTTGTTTAAAAGAGCTCCCCATGCGGGAGCTCTTTTAAACAAGTTGCCACATGATAGGTTTTCAACGGCATCTGGTTCTGATATCTTACACCATAAGGGTTAAATGGGTCTCGCATCTCCTCTGTTCTGTCCGTATGTTTCAGGTGTCAGAAATAATTGATTAATTGTCTTATTACTGCGTCAATTGCCTGGTATATCGCTCACATTATTTTTCCACACATGTTGATTCGGTGTATTTAGGTTCCCCAGTTTTCAATGTTTGTTGCCAGATTGTCTGTGTGCGGCTGTGACCTTCACTGCTCTCTCAGGTTTATTTTCCTAACTCCTGGTTCCAGTGTCTCCTGCCTTGTCCCGGGTTTGTTTCCAGTGTCCCTCTGTCCAGTGTGTGTCTGCCTCGTCCTCACCATCACCGTCCTCACCTTCTGAAAGAAAACCACAAATATCTGCCAGCGCAGAGGAGCCCCCAGAACTGGAGCCAGATACCCTGAGATAAGAGGGAGAACATACAGGAATGATGAGGCTGTTGACTTATTTTGTCAGTGTTTTTGTCTCCGTGACCAATCAGCAGCCGGAACTGAACTGAATCTGTTTGGCAATTCTTCACACCTTCTCAAAATAAGTGAGTGGACTTAAAATGAAACTGTCAGAACTTGAAATTTTGATTGAAAAACTCCATCAACAGTCAAAAAGCAGCTTAACAGCTTTACTCCAGTTTCACCGTCTGGTTGCAGTGTGAAGCTGTGGGCTGTCTGGTGTGACTCAGACTGTATGGTGACATACAGCGCCCTCCATAATTATTGGCACCCCTGGTTAAGATGTGCTCTTTAGCTTCAAATAAATTCAGTTTTTTTTTAAATAATATAGGACCACAACAAAAAAAGGGGGAAAATACAACCTTCAATTCAAGAGCATTTATTCAGTGGGGAAAAAAATCCCACATTAAGAAATAATTCTTTTACATCAAATCATGTGTGCCACAATTATTAGCACCCTTGATGTTAATACTTTGCACAACCCCCTTTTGCCAACAAAACAGCACCTAATCTTCTCTTAAAATGTTTCACAAGATGGGAGAAAACAGAAAGAGAGATCTTCGACCATTCCTCCTTGTGCAATCTCTCTAAATCATCCAGTGACCTGGGTCCTCTCCTCTGCACTCTCCTCTTCAGCTCACTCCACAGGTTTTCAATGAAGTTGAGGTCTGGGGACTGAGATGGCCATGGGAGAGCTTGATTCTGTGTCTGGTGAACCATTTGTGTAGATTTGGCCATATTTTCAGGATCATTAACTTGCTGAAAGACCCAGTGACGACCCATCTTCAGCTTTCAGGCAGAGGCTACCAGATTTTGATTGAAAATGACCTAGTATTTCAAAACGTTTATGATGCCATGCACCCTAACAAGGTTCCCAGGGCCTCTGGAAGAGAAACAGCCCCACAGCATCACCAATCCTCCCCCATACTTCACAGTGGGCATGAGGTGTTTTTCTGCATACTCATCTTTTGTGTTCCGCCAGACCCACTTAGCATATTTGTTGCCAGAAAAACTCTTGGTCTTATCTGACCAAAGCACACGGTCCCAGTTGAAGTCCCAGTACCGCTTTGCGAACTCCAGACGTTTGCGTTAATGATTGTGAGTGAGAAAAGGTTTTTTCTATGCATGCCTCACAAACAGCTTGTTGGCATGTAGATAGCACATGATGGTTGTTTTGGAGACTTTGCGACCCCAAGATGCTACCATTTGTTGCAATTCTTTAACAGTGAGCTTCGGAGAACTTTTTATTTCTCTTACCATCCTCCTCACTGTGCGTGGTGGCAAAATAACCTTGCGTCCTCGTCCAGGCTTGTTTAGCACTGTTCCAGTAGTTTTAAACTTCTTAATGATTCCTAAGACAGGTGCAGGCAAGTGGCTATTTTCTTGTAGCCATTGCCTGACTTGTGAAGGTCGACACACATCTGCTGTACTTGAATGGTGTGTTCCTTTGTCTTTCCCATTTTGAAGAGTGGATAAGAGAAATGGCCTCTGTGTCACGTCATATTTATACTCCAGGGAAACAGGAAATGATGATTTATGAATTAAATGTTCCAATATACTCTGATCAACTTTGTAAACTACTGTAGAAATGACAGAAATACTTCAATTACATTCAATTCCTAGGAATTATTAGTAAGCCAATAAGTGTGGAACAGGTGATCTTATGAAAATTAATTATTTCTTAGTCAGGGACTGTTTTTTCCCCTTTAAATTCACTTGAGTTAAAGGTTACATTTTTCAACAATTTTCAGTGTGAGAGTATGCTTCTGCCACAAAAATTGAATTTATTTTAACGCTTTTAACACATCTTAACCTGGGGTGCCAATAATTGTGTAGGGCGCTGTAATTGGGCAGTTAAATGCTGAGGAATAGCGGGGAATGCAATCAAAACACAAAGGCTTCTAATGAACTCATATTTGCTACCCCACTGATAGTTTTCCCTTGTATTTTGTGTTTTGTCAATTAAAAGTACGAAATGGCATCTAATTAATTGCAATATCTCCCCCTTGCAGTGTGTTTCAATGGTTTTTTTTAAAATATAATTGATTGCCCAATTATCATAGCTCCTAATCTTTCTAAAACTGATTGAGTCCTGATTGCAATTAAACTGTTGTGTTTTTTTTTTTTTTTCTAACAGCAAAAATGAAGTGCTAAGATAATTGGGGTGGAGGCGGGGACTGAAGAAATGCTCTCTTACAGTGCTTAGTGGGAATGATTAACTTTATTTGTAATGGAAGTCCCACTTATATGGATTATCCCTCTTATTATATGGCTAATTACCTTACCAAAAACAGTGATCAAAACTGTAACACTGAATATTGATGAGGTTTTGTTGAATGGGAGTAAGATACTGTATGAGGGGAGTTAAATACAACCCCAATTCCGGAATAGTTGGGATAAAGTGTAAATTATGAAATAAATCAAAACGCAATGACTTTCAAATGCAGCCAGTATTTTATTCACAATAGAACAGAGATAACATAGCAAATGTCGAAATTGAGAAATTTTACAAGTTTATCCACAAAATTTCAAATTTGATGGCTGCTATGGGTTTCAAAAAAGTTGGGACAGGGGCCTGTTTACCATGATGTAGCATCTTCTCTTCTTTTTAACACAGAGTAGAGGCGTCTGGGCATTGAGGAGACAAGTTTCTTCAGTTTAGCCATTGGAATTTATTTGATACACTCTTGTTAAATACAGGCTTCCAGCTGCTGGAGAGTTTTGGGTCTCCTTTGATGGACTTTTCGTTTAATTACGCACCAAATGTTCTCAATCGGTGAAAGATCAGGACTGCAGGCAGGCCAGTTCAGCACACGGACTCTTCTACTACGAAGCCATGCTGTTGTAATTGCTGCAGTATGTGGTTTTGCATCGTTCTGCTGAAAAACACAAGGCCTTCCCTGGAATAGATGTCATCTGGAGGGGAGCATATGTTGCTTGAAAACCTTAAAATACCTTTCAGCATTCATGGTGCTTTTTAATACATGCAAGTGTCCCACACCATATGCACTAATGCATTCCCATACCATCAGAGATGCTGGCTTTTGAACTGAACGCTGATAACAGGGGGGGTGGACTTTCTCCTCTTTAGCCCGGAGGACACAACGCCCATGATTTCCAACAAGAATGTCTAATTTGGACTCGTCTGACCACAGAACACTTTGCTACAGTCCATTTTAAATGAGCCTTGACCCACAGACCCACAGAGCGCTTCTGGATAATGCTGAACAAAGGATTCCTTTCTGCATTATAGAGATTTAGGTGGCATCTGTCGATGGCACGGCAGATTGTGTTTACAGACAGTGGTTTCTTGAAGTATTCCTGGGCCCATTTATTAATGTCAATGACAGAATCATGCTCGTGAGTGACGCAGTGGCCTCTGAGGGCCCGAAGATCACAGGCATCCAGTGAAGGTCTTCGGCCTTGTCCCTTATGCACAGAGATTTTTCCACTTTCTCTGAATCTTTTGATGATGTTATGCACTGTCGATGATGAGACCTTCAAAGCCTTTGCAATTTGATGTTGAGGAAAATTGTTTTTAAAGTATTCCACAAGTTTTTTTACACGAGCCTTCACAGGTTGGAGAGCCTCTGGCCATCTTTACTTCTGAGGGACTCAGCCTCTCTAAGACATCCCTTTTATAGCCAATCATGTTACACACCTGATGCCAGTTAACTTAATCACTTGCTAAATGTTCTTTCAGCTCATGTATTAATTGCTTTTTCAGCCCTTTTTTGCCTGTGTCCCAACTTTTTCGAAACCTGTTGCAGCCAGAAAATGTGAAATAAGCCCATTATGTGGATAAAAATGTAAAATGTCTCAGTTTCAACGATTTGAAATGTTATCTATGTTTTATTGTAAATAACATTTTGGCTCATGTGATCTGAAAGTCATTGCTTTTTGATTTTATTCATAATCTACACTTCATCCCAACCATTTCGGAATTGGGGTTTGAACAACAAGTGATGCGCAAACGAAAGTTCAATCACGAGACGTAGGAACGCCAAGGCAATTTCATTCACCCAATCGCAACCATAGGTCTTTTATTTAAATACCCATAACGTGTTTCCATTCGCTGTTTGCGGAGATTTCGCATCACCCACCACCTCCCCACCGCCACCAACTTCCTGGCTCCGCCCTCTTCAGCAACAATCCCATCGCCCTGCTGCACTGATGACCCTTCCTTCCAAACGGGGGATGGTTTCGCCACTGCCTGCTACGCCGGCAGATCTGCACCCCATCTCGCTGAAGGGTCCTCGAGGACGGAGTCATCGCCAAAGATTAATTTCATTGTCCATAAATCTTTTTTCCTTTAATTCCGGAGTCTTCGTGATTGAAATATTAACAACATCTTTTGTGCCTGTGAGAAATGTGTTTGGTCTAATGATTTCAATGTAGGTTCTTACCTAAAGCAGTAGTATCCTGATCAGAAATATTAGAACATCATGTCCACAGTGACAAATCAGAACAGATCAGTTAAAAAATGGGGACAATTGATGCAATCAATGAAGTGTAGTGTAAGCAATTTTCTTTTGTTTTATACTTGACTAAACTTGAACACTAAGTGCAGTCATGATTACACAGCAGTCAAATTTATGTCAGAATCAAATATTCAATTTCCTCAAATCTGCTGCTGTCATAACAGATGATATAGACATTGTTTTTTTTTTATTCTGCTGATAATTAGAGAACAGAGAACATTGTGTCTGGAATTTGCCTTTCAAAATGTCAAATACAACTGTAGTGCACTAGTTAATAATGGTGCTTAACGGGATTATTCTGAGGAATGACGCATCTGTGCTGGTACAAATTACAGCTTTAATGTGCCAAGGCTGGTCTAAATGATTGTTTTCCCTGTCATGTATAAAGACATACAGTATAATTTATC
The DNA here is from genome assembly GCA_029721435.1 of Gymnothorax reevesii. NCBI lineage: Eukaryota > Metazoa > Chordata > Actinopteri > Anguilliformes > Muraenidae > Gymnothorax > Gymnothorax reevesii. Next base: position 175,188,081 of record CM056573.1, read on the forward strand.
CTTCAAATGTTACGTGTGTCAGCTCTGAATGGACAAGGCAACCTGTCTGTGAAATGTTTTTGCTGGGGACGTGTGTTGCAGTAAATGATTTAAGCATGCAGCAAAGTTCATTATTTGGGTGTAAAAAAAAAACAAAAAACTTTTTTTCTGCACATTTCCTCAGTATGGGAAGTGCATGTCACATTACCCCCCGCCATCTCGAAAATATTTGTCTCAAAGAACAAATCATTAATGTGAAGTAAAAGTTATTCAAACTGATTCAGCCGGGTCGCCTATTCATGCGTGGAAGGAAAACTCTTTCATAACATGAGGCTATCAAAATGGTGGTTTAAATTGGTTTTGAAATAGAGGTTCTACGCAATACAGGGAGACCAAAGTTATTCAAACCAGCGACAGCTTTTCTCGCTGAGGGTTGAGGAAAGCCCTTGAAGAAATGGTGGAACTTTCCGGAAGCATCTCACGCACTACGCTGCGTGCCTGGTGTGCCACTCATCTCAGTCAAGGAATATTGCCAATCTGGCCCCAGAGTTCTTTCTGGAAATGTATTTCTTCAAATTTTAAAGGTTCCTTCTCTCTCGCTTTTTTTCTCCCTCCCTCCCTTTATTCCTCTACCTCCGCTCTCTCTGCCTGTGCTTCCCTGTGTCTATTCCTCTGTCTCTATTTTTCTGTTACTTGAGCCTAATGTAGATACGTGACAAATGACCTTCATCGCCTTTATACTGAAAATAAGTACTATCATTGCTGCCGTAGCTGAAGAACTGCTGTTTGAAATTTGGCTTCTCTCCTGCTATTTTAGGCTGAGCACATTATTCATATCAGAGGCTTCTCTCTCCTTATTGGACTTTTCCAGTCGGTCGGCAACAATACTGTAATTCAAATTCTGATTTGATGGAAAAGAGGCCCAAAGTTTGCCAACACGGCATTTGCAGAAATGAAGAAAAAAATGTCCAAACCGATGTCATGTTGATTGGGAATCTGAGCTACATCGGACAAAGTTTTATTCAAATTAGATATTGCAAAATAAACAAAGTACAAAACCCAAAACCAGTGAAGTTGGCACGTTGTGTAAATCGTAAATAAAAACAGAATACAATGATTTGCAAATCCTTTTCAACCAATATTCAATTCAATACACTGCAAATACAAGTTACTTAATGTTCGAACAGGTAAACTCTGTAATTTTTTTGCAAATTTTAGCTCATTTGGAATTTGATGCCTGCAACATGTTTCAAAAAAGCTGGCACAAGTGGCAAAAAAGACTGAGAGAGTTGAGGAATGCTCATCAAACACTTATTTGGAACATCCCACAGGTGAACGGGCTGATTGGGAACAGGTGGGTGCCATGATTGGGTATAAAAGCAGCTTCCCTGAAATGCTCAGTCATTCACAAACAAGGATGGGGCGAGGGTCACCACTTAGTGAACAAATGCATGAGCTGATTGTCGAACAGTTTAAAAACAACATTCCTCAATGAGCTATTGCAAGAAATTTAGGGACTTCATCATCTACGATCCATAATATCGTCAAAAGGTTCAGAGAATCTGGAGAAACCACTGCACGTAAGCGACAAGGCCGAAAACCAACATTGAATGCCCGTGACCTTCGATCCCTCAGGCAGTACTGCATCGAAAACCAACATCAGTGTGTAAAGGACATCACCACATGGGCTCAGGAACACTTCAGAAAACCACTGTCAGTAACTACAGTTCGTCGCTACATCTGCAAGTGCAAGTTAAAACTCTACAATGCAAAGCAAAAGCCATTTATCAACAGCACCCAGAAACGCCGCCGGCTTCGCTGGGCCCAAGCTCATCTAAGATGGACTAATGCAAAGTGGAATAATGTTCTGTGGTCTGACGAGTCCACATTTCAAATTGTTTTTGGAAACTGTGGACGTCATGTCCTCCGGACCTAAGAGGAAAAGAACCATCCGGACAGTTATAGGCAAAAAGTTCAAAAGCCAGCATCTGTGATGGCATGGGGGTGTATTAGTGCCCAAGGCATGGGCAACTTACACTTATGTGAAGGCACCATTAATGCTGAAAGGTACATACAGGTTTTGGAGCAACATATGTTGCCATCCAAGCAACGTCTTTTTCATGGACGTCCCTGCTTATTTCAGTAAGACAATGCCAAGCCACATTCTGCACGTGTTACAACAGCATGGCTCCGTAGTAAAAGAGTGCGGGTACTAGACTGGCCTGCCTGTAGTCCAGACCTGTCTCCCATTGAAAATGTGTGGCGCATTATGAAGCGTAAAATACGACAACGGAGACCCCGGACTGTTGAACAACTTAAGCTGTACATCAAGCAAGAATGGGAAAGAGTTCCACCTGAAAAGCTTCAAAAATTGGTCTCCCCAGTTCCAAAACGTTAACTGAGTGTCGTTAAAAGGAAAGGCGATGAACACAGTGGTAAAAAGGCCCCTGTGCCAACTTTTTTGCAATGTGTTGCTGCCTTTAAATTCTAAGTTAATGATTATTTGCAAAAAAAAAAAAAAGTTTCTCAGTTCGAACATTAAACATCTTGTCTTTGCAGTGTATTCAATTGAATATAAGTTGAAAGGGATTTGCAAATCATTGTATTCTGTTTTTATCTACGATTTACATAACGTGCCAACTTCACTGGTTTTGGGTTTTGTAAGTTCCAAAAAAAATGGTAGCGGCAACATCCGTTCCAAATCAACTGATTTCCATCAGTTTCAGTCTTAGGTTGCGGTAGAGATCGCGCACATCGTTCCTTATTTATTACCCCATCCCACCCGAAGGATGAGGGCTAGGGGTATTGTTTTTACTTGGGTTTGTTTCTGTGTTTGTTTGTTTGTAGGCGAACACTCTAGCAGCAAAACTAATGGCCAGATTCACCCCAAATTCGGTAAAGGGATTGCCACTGACCCAGAATAGAGCCCTATTGAATGTCTTCTCATACCAGAAAAACCATTTCTTTCGTGCTGATCAGATCACTTAATTTAATACCATTATTACCCATACTATGAAATGACAAAATCAGCAATGAAAAATCTATTTTTCAGCTTGTTTGTAATAAACAACTTTTTTATTTTAGACCTAACATTTTAGTGTTAATGACGTACTTGTGAAAATATCTTTTGTAAAAGACCAAGTGATCTGCTTGATCCATAACCCCTTAACACACTGTGTGATCCCTGGCAGAGGATGGTCAATTGTCAATGAACCCTTCTCTCACAAGCAGAATGAACAGATATTAAAAAAAAAAACACCAAACACGAAATATTCTACGGGCCAACCAGCCTTTTATTTTATTTTCAGATCCCTTCTTCATTGAGCATGTTTTCAGCTTATTTATTTGACGGGCTTGGAATTCCTAAAAAAACATACAGACATACATTTAGCACAGACGTGACAAGGCATGTTTGAGCTACCCGTTTTATGGCTATCGTAAACATGTACTGCTTCACAGCTGTTGCATATGACATACCCTGCACTTGACTCGTTGTCGAGGTTAATGACCGTACTGGTGCGCTCCCACACAGAACTTCCCTGCTCTTCATTTTTAATGCTCCTTTTAAAATTTTCTTTCTTATCTTTTTTGCCTCTGTTGCAGTTGGAAAATAAACTGCGCAATTTGTGCACAGGTGCAGTAAGAGTCTAGTTGGCTAATCTGTGTCTGACAAAAGATGAAGCTAAAAATGTATCCACATTTATGACAAAATTAAAGTGAGAATATACATTATAATGTATTATTTCACCCACTTGCAACCCATCCGATATTAATCAGAATCTTAATTTTTATGACCCACCCACCTAATCCGCAGATTAACCATGGTTCCCGCAGACTGCAATCTGCACATCTCTACTGCAGAATGTTCCAGAACTGTCACCACGCTGGCCATGGTACATTTTGGGTGGGTGACTGGTTTCTCTGCTGCCCCGTCTGGATTACCCACCAACCAATCACCAATCAAGCCCCCTGCCAATCACCTCCCAGCCCCCACCCCCCACACATTTTGAATCTGTTTCCTCTGTTTCAAAATGTCGAATCCTCCAGTAGCCTGTATCCGCAGCAAGAGCGGAGACCCAGGGGAGGTTTCTGTAATCGTGTGCCCATATTACCCACATATCACAACTCGCCCAACCCCTCATGCACACCCGAGCACTTCTCATTCTCTAGTATATCTTCCATTGAATTAGCAGGTATAATTGCTCACAGGAAATTCCCTTTTTGAAATGAGTTTTTATCGTTGCTGTAATTAGATTCCTCTGTGTTCCATTGTCGTTTACAGGCAGAATTTGTTCTTTCTCTGACAGTTTCAGCTTTTTGCTGGATAGTTATGCAGTGATTTCTTTCCCCTCAGCCTTGTAAGTGTGGCTCAGTGATAAGTTAATGTGTTTTTAATTCTCCCTCATACCAGCCCTTCATGAGGGAAAGATGTGGCTCTTTTACTCATATTGTTCCTGAGGTAAAACTTGAGCTGTTCAGGAGAACTTTGTATGTTTTGTCATTAAGCTTAATCACATTTGGCTTCATTTAGCAGAGATATTCTTGGTTGTGGTGAAGTCCACATTACATTAGTTCATTTCTGTAGCAGCTGTAGTCGCATTGGCTTATTTTGGAGCAAGAAATAAAACCTGTGGTGAGCCTCTAAAAGCTGCCCTGAGGTAAAAAATGTTAGCACGGCTATTTTACCTAAGCCCAGGCCTCAGGCTTGAATTTCATCAAGTCAAACGAGTATTTATCTTTCACCAAATAAATCTAAATGAAATCTCGTTTTTCTCAATTCTGCTTAAATGGGAGTGTGACCGCCGTTACATATAAAAAGTTAGTTTTGGTGTCGTATAGCCCGGTCCTCAGGGCATCTGAATTCCCAATGACCCCGGTCCTCAAATCATGTTTCCTTGAGGTCTGAGCACAGCTGGTTTTCCGCTCTCTTTTTTTACCAGAGAATGAGGCGCAAAGACAGTCTGGCCAATCAGAGGCATAATGTGTTCACTAATGAAATGATTAAATAAAGTCCGCACACTGAAGGACAATGCTCCCCAAAAAATTTATTCAGCGTGTGACACGCTGAATAAATTTTTTGGGGAGCACTGCCCATCAGAGTGAAGACTTTATTTAATCATTTCATTTGTAAATTCTCGGATTGTTCTGCACCTGTATTCAAATGGATGTGGATGCTCTACTTTCTTAATATAAAGTGTTTACTAACCTGGGATAAAAGAAAACGGGCTGGATTTGGATTTGAGGTCCAGCCCTGTCTTTCTTCAGATTTACCATCCTATTGGTTTTCAGTTCAGCCTAATTTTGCACTCCAGTCCCCTCTAAATACCTGCCCCAGAGGATCTATAGCTGTTGAATCAGGCTGCTTTGTCAGTGTTAGAGTGAAAATAGAAAGTAGGTTTTCTGCGCATCTACAAAGTAAAATATTCAGAGATAAAATACCTCTGACAATACAGGCTTTATTGTGTCAGAGAACCCTTTATCAGTGCAGGGCTTATCCCAGAGCAGGATCAATGATACATGTAGTACAATAAGAAAACATATAAAGTATTAACATTACACCGCATGTCAATGTCAACTGTTATATCTTCACCTTATCACAGACGAGCGCACACACACACACACACACACACACACACACACACACCTTTTTATTGTGATATTTTTTGTTGTGACATAGCAGTGCTGCAAAAGACACTGGTAATAATCCACCTTGCCCCGATCAAAAGGTCGATTTTTTTTCCCTGCATCTGGACTTAAGCGGCACGGTGGTGCAGTGGGTAGTGCTGTTGCCTCACAGCAAGGTGGTTGAGGGTTTTACTCCAGCCTTGTGCAGAGTTTGCATGTGTTTGCTCACACAGTCCAGAAACATGCATGTGAGGTTAAATTCCCCTTGGGAGTGACAGAACGGAGCACGAAGGCTGCAGTGCGTTTACATGCTGTTCAGAACCTTTCAGCCATACTTGGCTGGCAAAGGCTACAGCTTCCAAATGACCCAGATGAGGAAGTAGTGGTTTACATAGGAGGGATTTTCACTGTGCCGGGCGCCGGTTTTATTCTCCGGATGGTTCCGCTCAGATGAAGCTGTTGGGCGGCCAAAGCCATCTGCTCCCTGTTTGCAGATGCCCCGCCCCACTGAGGCTGTGTCCCTGTGGGGGTCATATATCCTGCCTGGTTGTTAAATCTCAACCTAAGGCCCCCACCCACCCCCTCATCACCGACAGGCTCCCCTATCCATCTCCTGCTGACTGATCCAGGACCTGCGTGTCTCAGAGGCTAAGGCCAGCCTGTTCAGGAGGTAACAGATACCCCATTAAAACTGATTAAAAACCCACCCCGGCTGGGTGAGTCAGCCCTGCGTCTGGCCGGCTTTGTGCTGTTACTCTGTGCAGCTCTTATACCTGACTCACTTCCTGCAGGCAGTTTCAGCTCCAGTATCTGAGCTGGGCTGGACTGGATTGGGCTGGATGGAGGGAGAGGTGACACTGTGCAGTAACGTAGGGCTGGGCTGTTTGGCCTAAAATTTACATCACTGTATGATGATAACTATTTTCCGCTGTGCATACTTTATCCCTTAATTTCAGCAGAATATGCTTTAACCATCATGTTCTGTTGGAATCAGATTTATTGGCTGCAGAAGACAGCATAAGGATTGAGGCAACAGAACATAAGGACTAAAAGGAATACAAATCCCAGACTTGCTGGGTAAGTGACAAAATCAATTAACGGTCTTCATGTCATTGTAGCCCTGGGATAGTGGGCTCTCTCTGAGGCCCAGTGCAATATTCTGACCAAATTCTTGCGCTAACACAGCAATCTGCACATCAAAATACACTCTGAACTGATTCAGTGCATAGAGCCATATCCATATCAAGACTCAAATCTAACTATACACCAGTGTAACACCTACACCTAAATTAAGACCACATGCATTGGTATTAAATGTGCACATATTAACCTCTTAAGCCCCAGCCTCTTTTTTAGGTTTCTGTTTGAAAATGACATACCCAAAATTAATAGAGTATATCTCTGTTTGTGTAGCATGAAGTATCAGAGAGGGAGACATGGAAATGTGGAGAGAGGGTTGATTTTCTGACGCTACTCGGATTTTGATATTTGAACATTAATATGCTTGCCGTTTGAGTTGTGCTTGGTGTATGTAGAAATGACTTATATGTGCTTGTAGCAGAGGCTCTCCTGTTTCATTTGATGTGTAATATGACTATATTGCTACTTAATTAGCGTGGCATTGTAGGTATTTTGCTGCAGTGAGTCTGGAGTTTAAGAGGTTAAAGGGGTGTATCTTGCAAAGCCAGTTCAGGCAGACAATCCGAGACATGCCCTCGGTCTCAGAAATGCCCACAAACATATCTGCTACTTCACTATCCCTCTATAAGGTGGACTTATCAAGCTCTCCTGCTCTGCCTCAGCATCAAAATAATGCCTGCCGCTGCGCTTCATCATTCTCTGCTGCTGCAAATAACACTGCCTGCTGCTGCAACGCTCTTCCCTACCGCTAGTTAACATCCCACCTTCTCACCACAGAAATACTGACATGACCTGCAGTCTTGTCTTCAAGCTCAGTATATTGCATGGTTTGTCAAAGTCCTGGCCTAGACATTACACTAACAATGTATCTACTTTTGTATTTGTAATTGCTGCAGTTATCAGTTTTCACGGAAACTGAGTGACGTAACGAATGTAGTTGTACGCTTGAATTAATGAAGCACACTCTAACATGTTAACATGTATTTGTATCTCTTTACAGCATGCTACCCAAAATGTTATGCAATGTCTGTTTACATAACCTGTAAAGTTTTATGAGTGGTACTCAAAAGGGCCAGGCTAGACAGGGCTGGGTTAAGCACACACCAGTAGCGGAGATACAGGGGAGGCAAAGACATGTCCCTTTTAGTCCTTGCTAGATCTCAATCATTTTCCTTAATTGACATCTTTTCCAATTATCGTAATTGGCAACTGAAGACTCCGTTTCTCACCGTATGTGATCTAACAGCGATGAAATCATGGGCTAAATTCGGTGCAGAAAAATCATTTAGTTATTAATTGGTCAATGTTTTGCGTGATTGAACTGGTCCGCGTTCCAATGAAACGCGGACTTTCACTCTCGGTATTTCGTGGGTTGATTTAAAAAAAAAAAAAAAAAAAAGTGGCACTCGGCAGTTAAATGGCATAGGTTATAAAAAGCGCGCGACTCACGCCATTTGCGTGAGAGTCGACAGGTAGGCTATGCTATTTTGAATAACGTAGATTTAAATACAGCAAATACGCGTCCAGATGAATGACTGTCGTCTTACCTAATCGGGGAGAACAAGCAGCACCTGTTAAGTGCGGAGCGCTGTCGGAATGAACCTTTTGTTAATCATGAAGATGACTGAGAACAGGTCAGGATTCATAATTGTTTTAAATGGCTGTTTTGTGCAGCCCAATTCGCTCTTACGCCTCTCTTTCTACTGAATTTAACCTGCGATTTAATCGCTGTTAGATCGCATGTGGAGAGAAACCGTGTCTTCAGTTGCCAATGACTATAATTGGAAAAGATATCAATAAAGGAAAATGATTCAGATCTAGCCAGAGCTAAAAAGGACCTGTCTTCGCCCCCCCTGCAGCTCCGCCACTGGCACACACATACACATCTGTCAGATCCCCAACTCATCTTCCATATTATCTCCTTGTTTGCCTGTTTTACATCCTGACCCACCAATCAATACCCTAATTACCAGGATAATGCGGCCCCAGCCCCCTCCTGTTGTGACGCACTGAATTGGTGCTGGGAAGCCATGTTCCCTGTGGCTGTGTGTAGAGCTCTAGGCCGCGGCTCAGACTTATTAGTGTTCAGAGAGACGGACAGCAGCAGTGAAGCCTGTCTACTGTCAAGGAGTAATAGAGCTGGGAATTAGGGGCACTGAATACTGTAATACAGCAGTCTCTCTCTCTCTCTCTGTTTCTCTCTCTTTCTCTTGCTCTCTCTCTTCTTCTATCTCTCCATCTCTGTCTCTGTCCATTTTCCAGTTGATGGTATACTGTTTGTCTTCTGTTGTAATGAAGGAGAGTCAAAGATCAAATCTCTCTCACTCACTCACTCTCTCCCAAATCCAAGAGCCTATATTGGCAAGAAATGCCTAAATAGATTTTGCAAAAGGAGACAATAATCAATTACAAAATCCACCCAGTTGGTGCAATAAAATAATACTCAGCACAAACTTTCTCTAAAGAGAAACTAAACACTATGACAGTCTCTTTCCCTCTCTGTTCATTCCCACTGACCTCCGCTGCTTTTCCATTACATACTCTCAAAATTCTAGATGATTTTAGATGATTTATTGGGGTCACATGTTTTGAATTGAACACAGGCAGAGTAAAAATTTGATGGTCATCAGACAGTATTTTAATATTATTTTCTGGTGGCAATAAAGGCCTTGAGGGGGTGACTGGAGACATGGAAGTAATACTGTAATTCTTTTATTTATTTATTTATTAGACCATATTTTCTCCATGACTTAAGTGCTTTGGCTCCATAACCTTCAGACTTTATTGCAGCTTTTATGTAGCAGATAATATGGAGTTTAACAGAGGCATTTGCCCTTTACTGAAAAAGCATTAACAGCCACTTACAGTATTATGTGAGTCCTTTCTCATTTTGTAAAATTGCAAACAACATATTGTTCAAATTACTCGTTCTGATTCTGGATTTGCAAGCAAACTGAAATCAGTCAGCCAACCCAATAGCAAAACTTGCTAACTCAATACTTCGTGTAAATAGTTAAAGGCAGTATCAGCAAATCAATAGTATGATAGTTTGGCATCCAGGCTCTGACTCTGACACACGCTGCACCCAAATGAGCTTGAGGTGAAGACAGCAGAGAGTTTCAGGACATACCCTGTCCCTCTGGGTGAAATTCAGAGCCCACAGGTGAATGCTGGGTCAGAGGTGGGGTATTAAGTAGCAGCAGGCAAGAGTGATGCAGCACCAGGAATTGTTAACCAGCAGCTGGCAGAGGCAAGTTTTTTTTTGCAGCAGCGGAGAGCAGCTTGAATACCCCACTTTACAGGGGGTGGGGGCTGTGGGATATGCTTGAGACTGCCTATGAAAATGGGAGCAGGCTTCATGTTACCCTACTGAACAGATCCATAGGCTACTCCCCATTTTTTAAACTATGTTTGCAACAGTTCAACACTGATGACCTGCAAGGAACTTATCCTCAGTGAATTGAGTAAAGACTCTTGAAAATATTATTTTCCATTTAGTTAATTGAACATAAATCAGACTTTCTGAGATTTTTTTCTCTGCCATTCAATTGCTTTAACCTTCTTCTTCTGGCTCATACAATACACATATTTTCGCAAACACAGCCCCATTTTTTTTGCATTTCAGTCCTGATCTCTTGAACTATCTTGCTGGCTTAAATTTGAGTTAGTTTTTTGGTTAGTTAGTTAGTTTTAGTTTAGTTAGTAGATAAAATATCAGAGTTGAACTCAGTATTAACTCAAGATTCATAGAGAATTAGTCTGTAAATGTATCACTTGAACAGTCATTACAAAAAGTGAATTTTAACAGTTTTCATGAATAATTTCAGCAAATTTATCAATGGAGGGATTGTGATGGATTTCGGAATTACAGGTATTTCATATTTTTTGTGAACTGTTCTTAAATAATTTAGTCAAGGTAGTGGTGATCCGTCTTGAGTTGAATGAATGCAATATAAACAGGTAGTTGAGGTGAAATATATTGGTTTTACCAAAGATTGTAGGGGCTCAGCCCGCTGGATGCCTCACGGCTGCCTGGCGGACTCTACAACCTGGGAAATGGAAGTAGGACTGACTCTGCAAGGCTGGGGAGCGATGAAAAGTTTAGTAAAATAGAATGAGGAATGAGGAAACCCAAAACAAAAGGGGAATGAGGTTCCAACAGAAAATGTAACGAATACAAAGAAATATCAGAATAAAGTAAATCCAAAGACAGACAGGAAGTGGTAGCTAAAACCCAACTGACCAGCCCAGCCTTAAATGCCATTACCTGCATCTCATGATTAATGAGCTGCAGGTGCCGCTAATTATTGGTGGAGGGAAGGCGGCTGAGGAATGTGGCTCAAGAGAGGGCTGGAGGCACAATATTTGATGAAAGTATCTTTTTGGGATGTATTGTCCTCTTTAAGTCTCCTAGCTCTACACAATGGGACATCTTTTTGCAGCCCTTGTCAGGGACACTCAGGGAAGAGGATGTGAAGCAGGAAGTTAATGAATGCAAACAAGGAAATGGCTCACAAAACAAGACAATATTTTTAGAACTAAGACAGTGCGGGAGTATAGGAACACAAGAAAGAATCACTGGAACGGAAATATCTAAATCATTGGATGCTATTACTAAAGAATACCCAGAAATAACGAGCACTCACAAAAGCCAAAGTAAAAAAAAAAAAAAACCCTGAAGTATCAACTAAACAAAAGTACAAAGCAACAAAGGGCAGAAAATTCCAAAATGCAAAAGCCCGTAAAATACAATGACGTGTAAATAATTTTAAACCGGGAAATGCTGGAGCTGGGAACACAAGAATTCTAAATATGTCAGAGCAAAAGGACTCGGAAATGTAAGAGCTAGGAAAACCAGAGTGCAAAATGACGACGTCTGGTGTCCACTGAGATCTGAGATGAAACTGGGAATTCAAATAGGCACAGGCACAGGTGGACACAATCAGTACTCTGGTGAGTTGGAGCGAGGAAGTGGAGACTTCATTGCAGAAGGGGGCGTGGTCACCGGACTGCCAGGCGCAGACGTGACAACCCCCAATAAAATTGCTATAGCTGTGTCAGGTTCTAGCAGGATGTATTTTAGTGCACAAACTTTCTTGGAGATCCAAGTAAAAATGGACCAATTGCAGGCATTTTTCTTTTCCCTGTCATGACAGCTGCCAATCAAGGATGGACTTAATGCTCCTAAACAGTGAGACTTACTGACAGTTTCCTATTTTTAAAGGCTTCTTCAGGCTTTTTCATGACAATCGCATCATATTAGTACGTATTCATATCATGTTTGGTCTTGTTATTCTCGGGGGAATCCAAGGATTTGAATGGAGTATGTTTCATTCCCATTGAAATTATAATTCATTCCATTTTGGAAACTCCTGAAAATTAGTCAGAATCCGCCTGGGTAATCGCCCTATTCTCCTCTCTCAGCTAAATCGCTTTATTACATCCTCCAAGTGGTGGAAACCCAAAAACCAGATTCAACCCCCCTTTCCAGGGTGTTTATGGCCATGCCGACTGGATCGAAGATGTGGTTTGGCTTAAAGGAAAGAGAAACTTTCCATTCGGGGAGAATCATATCCGATTCCTCCCTGCGCAGTAAGGGTGTGAGTAGTCTTTTAATTCAGGAAGCCTCACAATTCGAATTTCCTGTATGCTTGCTGCGTGAGAAGCTATTCCTCCAGGTATGACCTATCCTCTCTTTCTAAATTGTGTGTAACTTGTAATTAGCTTAACGTTGATTTGTTTGATCTAAGCTCGTGTGTACCTGGTAATAATTGTTTTTCCTTTAAGTTTGCGTGGTTTCAGTGACTCTTAACACATGTACATTCTTTCTAGCCCCGTTGCGGCAGATACCTAGAGGTTTAATCCCAACCGAGGAACGACTGGCCAGCAGCCCGATAAGGGAATTGGTCCTATTAAGTTGGAGAGACAATCATGATCTACTTACTATAAGGGTTTATGTATTGCTGGTTCTGGGATTTTAGCCTTTTGGTTATCCATGGACGAAAAGTCGGTTATCCATTAAAATTCCCTGAAAGAACCCATGGGCATGCATATAATCTGGGTTCGCTGTATTCATGCCAAAAGACGCTGTTGCAGTGTTGGCTCGCTTCCAACCTCTAATCTAACCAACGAACCTAGGATCCGGACATGGTGTTAAAACCCGGGAACATTAATGTAGCGACGGTGGTTGTCTTTTCGGAGTTCGAGGTATGATCAACTTTGAGATCCATGCATGTTTTCCCTAGATTATTAATTTTAATTCTAATTTGGATGATGAGTTTTAAATTGGATTGCAAATGATGGTCTACCTCGAAAGGGGTTTCTGTAGGACCGGTCCTGGGGATTCGGCCTTAAGGGCACCCTTGGGCTTATAAGCTGGTGCCTGGTCGATCCCCTTAAGGGGCCCTTTGTTGTATATAAACCTGGGTTCATGATATGTTTATGCTCAGTGCTAATATGTTTATGCCTAGATGCTACTAAGGTGGTAATTTTTTCCATCCTCTAGAACCATCACCGAACTAAGATCCGGCGACTGCGTTATTATCCGGGGACATTGGTTGAGTAACTGGTTTTCACGGACGAGTCTGATGGCGTAGCTGCCCCGAGATTCATACATGTTGTCCCTAAACCATAAATTCTAATTTTAATTTGGAGTCAGATTTTTAACTAGGGTATAACTAAATTCGGTATTCTAAATGTATTATGGAGTCAGATTAATTCTAACCATTGAGCTTTTGTGTCCCGTTCTTTGAGCGGAGAAAATACATCCATTTTAGTGTGACTCACACCAGCCAAAAAGGTCGCTCGAATTAACGCCAACCAAAAGAACACGTGGAGCCTTCAGCCTTGGCAATGTCCGTTTTTTGGTTTTGTTTTGTGGGGTTTTACATTCTTATTTTCTCTTACGTGAAATTTGCACAAAATCATTCTGCTCTTTGTAATACAGTAAGCTTGCGAAATGTTGGCACAATGTTACGCCAGTCTGTGGAAAAAACATGAATTAAACTAGAAAAGCACTCAGAGAGCGCAGACCTCCGCCAGGGGGCAGCAAAACCCAAAAGCACGGCGATCGGAGCTCCAGCCCATCGGAAAGACTAGAAATCTTGAACTTTGGCATATATTTCAGCTGTACTTTGGCCTAGATATGCCAAAATTGAATCAGCTGTTCCTTGTCTTAGTACCCACCTACCCTGAAAATTTCATCAAAATCCGGTCATAAGTTTTTGAGTTATGTTGTACACAAACAAACCAACAAACAAACGGCACCAAAAACATAACCTCCTTGGCAGAGGTAAAAATGCAAAAGAAGGCAAGAAATGGATATGGCAGATGACCGTTTTAAAGTTTTATACAGTATTAAAGCATGGGACCAAATGACCTTACAGCAGGCCGTAAATTCCAGCACCCAAAAACTATCAATATTTCTGTTTATGTGACTGAAGTGCAAAGGAGAAAATAAGATGACCTCACAGAATGACAACGTCCCGATGAGGAAAAGGCCACACGAGACCGGTGCTTGATAAGTGCTTGTGCAAGTTGAAAATTTAAACTGAGAGTCATTACTGTCTTTTAAAAACCACAATCAACGTATCCTATCCCTGAACGCTGACTGTAACGTAACTGCAACCTTAAGCTTTTGGAAGTAGTAACTTTAACTGAAGCCACAATGTTTTCCTTTCGAAAGGCGCGGTATCATTATCTGAGGATTGGGCACAAACAGCTTATTGTGAGAATATGGTTTGATGGATAAAATTTTTGACACCAGGGTGTCAGAGGGCCGTCTGGGTTTGGAGATAAACTGTGGCTCATCACTGGCTAGCACTCAACTGTGTTGATTAATCTCTCATTCCATATGTAAAGAGTGAAAGATATGTGCTTCTAAAACAATGACTCAGTATCAGTACTGAAACATCTCTGTTTTTGAAATTCCGATTCTGAATCTGCTAGTACTGAAAGATTAGTGCTTTTAAAACTATAACAGAATCTTTTTTTAGTGCAAAAAGATCAGTGTTTTCACAACTGTGACTCAATTTCAGTGTTTTGTGTTTTTCAAATATGTGCTTTACAGACTATGACTCAGTGTCTATTAAGGGTCCAAGATCTGTGTTTTAAAAATTATGACTCAATATTAGTTAGTAGGCGAAGATTTATGCTTTTTAACTGTGAGTCTGTATTAGTTAGTGCTCAAAAATCTGTGCTTTCATACTCAGAATCTGGTAGTGCTAGAGTATATATGCTTTTTAAAATATGACTCTGCACTGAGAGAGCTGTGTTTCAAAACTATGTGGCACCAAAATATGTGTTTTTATGACTTCACCTGAATCTGTAAAAATTCGGACAATTATTGCATTTTTTTCATCGGCTTTGGTACTTATTATGAAATGAAATTATTATTATTAGGTAAAACATCAAATGACCTGCCTACAGTAGAGTCCATGTTGCATCTTCTTAGAAATTGTGCTTTCTTAATTAGTATCCACTCACATCTTATGTGTTGCACTATGGCCCACAATGCTTGAGGCCCTCAAAAGTGCTGTGCTTCTACATTCTGAATAGAGTCATACATGTTCAGCATGGAATAACGATGGTGGTAATGTGTTTCCACAGGAGATAACGGACTTGAGGAAATCAACACCCATCGACACCATCAGTCTTCTGAAGGCCCAATTTGAATATCTTTTTTCTTTTATTTATTTATTTATTTATTTTTAAATTTGGCATCGCCAATCCCACCCAACTCTGGAATGCCCAATTGGTGAACTATGTACAAGGCTTTCTGGTGTGCAATCCCTTGCTGCCAATTCAGGAGAGTGTAGATAGTTCGCAGCTCTCCGAAGCATGCGCCCGTCAGCCACTGCTTCTTATACACTCATTGGTTGAGCGGAGGATACCCAGACATGAACAGACTTAGAATCTTCCTGACGAGCACCCGTCTGGCTAACAGGAGGTGCTTGAGCAATGAACAAGGCAACTATTATTTTCCCTTCCCGGCAGTCCCTTCCCAATTTGCAACCCTGTAGCGCAATAGCCAATTGTGCGCTACTCTAGTACGAAGTGGGGATCGAACCCGCGACGTGATAGTCACTTCTGCTTCGCAGCCCGATACTTTACCGAGTGAACTATCCGGCGGCCCCCCAATTCCAATTTAATGTCCAAGTCGTTTTCGTTTAGGTCGTTTCGGAAATCAGAGGTCAGAGAGCGGAGTGTGGAGTGACCAAGATTCCTTTCTCGCTCTTTGCTTCCTCTCTCTCTCTCTCTCTCTTTTTGTCTCTCTCTCCCTGATTTTTTCTCACCTTTCCACCCGAGTCAATTATAATTCAAATCAATACGCTTCTCTCATAATGGATTAGGTATACACTGCTAGAACACTTGAAGGCGATGTACCAGAACATCTGGCTCGGGTTTTGTATGCAGTGTGAGCTTAACGGCATGGAATTACAATTTGTGATCGAGCATACTGGGGTTGATATTGTGCTGCAAAGAATACAGTAGGAGGTGCATTTCGTTAAGACCAAAATCCACTATCTGACTCAAATTATGGTTCTCACGGATGCCAGTGCTCTGTAGTTTGTTTTATTTTACAGTTTTTTAATGTTTTTTGCTCTTCATTTCCTTTAGTTGTTCTTTACCTTTTTTACTGTCAGTTCCATGTGTCTTTGTCTTCATAATGGCTTCCCCCTCAGCCTCTCCATTCTGTTTGTTAATTCCCTTGTTAATCCGCTCATTTGTAACCATGCCTCCAATGGCACTTCCCTGTTTACTTCGCACCTGTTCCAAGTTTTCCTGTTTAATTTGTTTGAGATTTAAATTCCTAGTTTTTCTTCGTTCAGTGCGAATCTGTCTCTCGCAAGAAGCTGCTTGCTGTATAATGGGGCGTTTCCACTAGCTCTACTCCACTCGACTCTACTTGGTTTTAGGGTTTTCGATTAGGTTACAGTACCTGGTACCAGGTACTTTTTTTGTACCTACTCGGCAGCGGTTCCAAGCGAGCTGAGTCGAGCCGAAAATGTGACCTCAACAGACTGCAGGCCACTGATTGGCCCAGGAGTGATGCTTGCTTTGATGACCCCACCCACATTGAGGCAGTTCTCAATTGTAATGGAAAACGACCAAAACCGAGTAGAATCGAGTCGAGTTGAGGCGAGTAGTGCTAATGCTGTGAAATTGAAAAGCGGCATAAGTCTTTTTGGTGGTATGATATCCAGGCTTTGATATTCGTTTTTTTTTTTTGTTTCTCGAGTTTGAATTGCCCTCAGTATCAGTTTGCTTAAAGGTTGCGATTCTCTGCCTCTCCGTGGTTTATGATCCTGCCTCTGCTCCCTGGAGCTGCATTCTTCCTGCCTTATATTTGACACATTGCCTGTTAATCAACTCTGACTTTTCCTTTGCGTCTGTCCTGCAATCTTACGGTTTGGCGAAGAAATGGCTGTCTGACTTTGAGCTTGTTTTCAATAAAGCTTGTGAAACTGATTCTCAGTTTCCCCCCAAGTTCTGGGTCCCAGGTCTGCCAGCGGGCCAAGAACAGCAAGTTCTCTCTCTTTCCCTTTACCTGAGAGTCAGGGATAATAGCTGAAAGGGCATTTGGTCCAGACTGCCTGAGAATCAAGTAATCTGTGTTGAATCTGGGTGGGCCAGATTTGAGTTTGCATGATAGATATCCAGTTTAAAATCATGTTCCAAGGTACATGCAGCCCTGTAATGGTATTCACTTGGGTAGTGTGTGTTGTTGAGAGTTCATTTTTACCATATATCATACATCTGTGTATGAAAGTGCTGCCCATTTAGGAAACACATATGATAATCCTCAGTCTCAGAGCTCAAGGGAACGGCAGAACTTATTAGCCCGTAATTTAACCAAAATCCATATTTATAATCATGCTGGTGAGCTAGCTGAACACATAACAATGTAATTAACCCCTTTGCGCGGAATACAAAATTTTGCCAATTTTTCCTGTTGTGCATGAGCCTATTTAAGCTTTAGAACTCAGGATTTGTGACACAGATTTTTGAAAATTATTCAAGTGAAGCTAGACATTTGGAAATTCAATTACAGAATTGTTGAGGAATTAAATTTTGGAATTTACGGACGCCGGCGTCTACATCTGCAGAAAGGGGTTAATGGTGATCTTGGGTGAATGTTTTTGCTCAAATCACAGTGGAATATTCCAAAATATGTCACAGAATGTAAATGGTCATCTAACATCTTTAGCCCATGTTCTGAAAATATGACAAGCAACGATAGTTTGTGCGGCTCAATCTGTGTCGCATAAAGGGTCTCTTAAGACCTGACGATCAGAGGAACGTTTTACAAAACACCCTTTCATTTAATGCTGAAACATTCAGTAATGAAGCAGTTTCTTTTTTGCAACATTCTTGATATAGAACAGTTTGTACATCCAGTGTATTGAAACCTAATGCACAGTAAGAACAGCCCAAACAAATGCTCAGTGCCAAAAATATCACCAATTTCTGATACTTTCCATTTTTAAAATTCAGATCATTTCTGATCAGGGGAACAGGTAAAACACGGAGGTAAGTGAGCAAATAAAAAAAATTGACATGTGCAAATTTCATTAACTCTTCAACCATAGCTTTATAAATCCTTCCCTTTCCATGTTACGGTCTGATACACGAGGGAAACATGAGCTTGGGAACGTGGAAACTCAGAAGAGGAGGGAGACACAAAAGGGGAGTGAGACGCCAGAAGCGGGAATCCAAAATGATATTTATTAAAATAAACAGAAATAATCCAGGGGAAAAAGGGGGCACACCGGCCAACAAAAACACCGTGCCTAGCACTGAAACTGGAGAACTCAAGAATCCAAAACACTAACAGAAACCGGGGGGACAGACTCGGAACAAAACTTGGAACAAGACTAAAACATGGATCGAGACTTGGGAACAAACAGAACTCAGGAAGCTAGGAAATACTCAAGACAAGACAGTTGGCACAGCTGGCAGATGGCTAACTCGGGTGGCACAGCTGGCCAGGAGAAGGGTAAGGGAGAACATCAGGAGGGGGACAGACAGGACACAGGGCTCAGGGCAGGCAGGAACGCTGGGGCTATGGCTTGGGCTAAGGTAATGGCTATGGCATGGCTTGGCTTGGCATGGCTTGGCTTGGGGCTGTGGCTATGGCTTGGCTTGGGGCTGTGGCTATGGCTTGGCTTGGGGCTGTGGCTATGGCTTGGACTTGGCTGGTGCTCAGGACGGGCTGTGGCTATGGCTTGGACTTGGCTGGAGCTCAGGACAGGCAGGGCGGCTGGTGCTCAGGACAGGCAGGGCGGCTGGTGCTCAGGACAACACGAGACAGAGGAAGAAGACTGGCACAAGGACACAGCAGACGCTGGAGGAGACAGGGGGCACCAGGGGCTTGAAAGCAGCAGGAAGGGCAGGCTGGTCAGGGAAGGAGGCTGAACTTGAGAACACACAGGAAACTGAGGGGACCAGAGGAGAAGTGCACCGGGCAGGGAGAGTGAGCGTGGGAATGCGTGCGTGAGTGAGTGAAGTCAGATCTGCATGCGTGCAGAAACTGCTCAGCTAAATAGGGCAGGGGCACACACAGACACAGGTGTTGAAACTAAATCCAGTTAACAAAGGGTGGAACATGAGGGAAACCAATTACTCGAAAACAGATTAACATTAACACACAGACAAGGATCACAAGTCAATCCCAAAGATGGGATAAATAAACTGGATAAAAAGACTCCTAAGTGTACAGAAAGAGCCAGAATAGATTATAAGAATGCAGAGATTCTGCAGGAAACTTTAGCAAAGCCAGTAAACAGTAAGACGAGGGGCGGAGACTAGAACAGAGCGACTGCTGAGAGATAATTAGTCAATTAGTAAGTGCAGCTATACAATCCCGGGTGCTCGTTAGTAGATTAGTATTATATACAAGGTTAGTTTGGTTAGTAATTTTAGAAAACAACAAACTGTTAGTAATGTTAGTATGTATAGAAAAGCAAGGGGAAACTAGTAAACGAGAACAGAAGGAAGGATGAAACCCAGAATCCATTAAATCACCCGAAATAGTGTCACAATCAATTAACACAGAAACTGACACAAACAATGACGTGACCGGGGAGAAAGCAAAGACAGTACATGGGTAAAACGTGGACTGGACTGCACAGGAGAGGAATGAAATGTGAACACTAAGACATGGACTAAAAACTGACATACCAAAATGATAGAAACCTAAAATTGACTAACCAGACACTCAGACCACGGAACACAACATACCATGTCAGCCAATTGATTGCATCTTACTAAGTAATCCTCTCATGTTCTTAATCACAGTAATGTGGGAGTTTTTTTTTTACAGCTAATGAGCAAAACAAGGCAAATCGGGTTCTGTAAAATAATTTTTAAAATAATCTCATCATACTACTAGGAAAAATAATTGATTTCCGCCATATTCTCCACAGGGCAGATGATTGTTAAGGCGGCTTAATGTGCTGCTTTGTGAGTCAGCATATAAGTACTCATAATATAATGTGATAACAATATTAATATGACTTTTTGACAGCATTCAGGTGCTGTGATGTGTGTTTTTAATGACTGCCCAATAGTTCAGTTAATCACATGGCTTGTCAGGATCTTGCCACTATTAGATGGAAAAGTGTTTTTGAGTACACAATTGTGATTTTTTCCGCATCAATGACCTCCTCACAATATTCAGGAAAGCTATTGTGCCATAACCTGTTAGCATGGCTTGAGGACACAAACTAGCTTCAGCTAATGCCTTCAAAAAAGCCATTTGTACGGAAGTTTCTGTATGGATGTAATGTGTTGTTGGTCCATGTTTTTGGCATGGCTTTCACACAACAATCACAGAAAGTGTTAGTTTATACTGTGCTTGGTCGCTGCTTTCCATTTCTGCCTCTGTCGGAAACCGATGCGCATTCATGTGCGGCTTGGGGATGGAGGGCGGGGACTGCTTACTTCGGCCAGCTAAAACGACCCAATCAGTTAAGGCAGTTATCCTACTTAAAGTAGGATACGCAAATAACGTGAATAATATGCGCTATTTGTGAACAATTCCGCTGGCTGGGATTGATACCGATGAAACCACCATAAAGCAAATGTGTCTGCGGTAAGAGGTGCTCTGGATGACTCAAAATGCAAATGAGCTCTTTTTCATGAAGCTTGCACAGTGAATGCTATTTTGATTGCCAAGCCCCTTGTGTGTGCTGTTCAACCCATTGTTAAACAAGTGCTTCTACTGCTGAGCACAAAACTACCAAACTGAGCTAAGGCCACAAATATGCTATTTCCAAAGTCACAAAAGTTGAGCCCAATATCATTCACAGGAATATTGAATGAATTTCAGTTTGTGCTAAATGCAGGGCTGTACAGTGCGACATGAAAATTGATCTGTGTGATGAATGAACGAACTGTTGTAGGACCGGTGCGATGAGAGACAGGGGCGTCGAGTGTGTGCGAGAGAGTGAGACGTGAAACAGTGCCATCTCGATGATGTACTTGGTAGTTGTAGTCTGTCATATGATTAAGAAACACAATCCCACCTGCCTATCCAACACCATTTCCCACAATTTCTCCGCTTCCAACGCCATTTTAAAAATGCGTTTACCTGGGCTGGCTGGTTGATGAAAGTGATAACAGAAACCGTTGTGTATGCAAGGTGGACACAGTCGTTTGAATTCACCACTGACGTGCGGTCGGAGATTAGTTAGGTGAGGCAGAATCCACACCGTTAAGCAAACGATAATTCCTCTCTGCTTGATTAGCAATCAGGCGATTAACTAATTTAGTAAGACTTTTGGGCAGAATGACGGGCCAATTTCCGCAGCGTTATTACTCAGTACATCGAACCTGAAATGCTCACGAAACTGCAGATTTGCGCGTACTTGCTCACAGGAAGCTGAAGCAAGCAATGACATTCAGTTCTTATGCGGAGTTCAATGCTCGATCAATATGCAATATATTCCCCCTTTAATACGCATCTTTTTAACTCCAATCAAAAAAATGGGGCATTTATTTTCAGTCTTCTTTCATAATCCGCTGAACAAAAGGTTGAAAAAATACACAAAATAATCGAGAGAGCTGAGATTTTTTTCTAGTAATTAAACGTATTTCCATCCTTGCAGTCCTGAATCGAAGTGTATACGTCAATTAATCTTTTTGTCGTCATCACTGATTAGTATACAGGCTTCCTATAACTTGGATTTAATAGTTTTGATTGTCAATCAGGTATAGTACGTGGGAACAGGTTGACAAAATCCAGCGATGAAAGGCTAGGCCACTGCTTCACTTCACCGCACATCTCAGGAATACACTAATAAATAACAATATGTATTAACAATATTGCAGTATGTTTATATAAACAGTATGCACAGAATGCATAAATAAGTACTATAAATATCAAATAGTGTGGAGATCTGTTTAATGTTAATGCACATTTTCTTGAAGGAGTACTCCAAGCTACAAAGACAACTTTTGATGAGTTGGGAGAGGGGATAGAATGGATGAACAAGCTAGATGGCTTCTGAGCAGCTCTGTGAGTACAGTAACCCCCCCAAATACACACACACACACACACACACTCTGATAGTGCTGTAATTTTAAGGGTATGTTATGTTTTTGAAAGTGCATGAATTAAGAAGGAGGTTATTAATATGTCTCTGTGTTATGTGCCTGCATTATATTTGAACTGCATGTTGTTTGTGTCAAGACTGCTTGAAAATTTCTGAATATTACTTAAAATTGCATGAATTTAAAGAATACGGCTATACATCAGCCTGCTGAAAGCTTTATGAAGCGCATTTTATTTTACATATATCATCATTACTGTAAAACCAGCAGGTGTATTCAACCTCTGAGGCCAAACCCAAAAAGCAACACATTTCAAGTCAAAAATTAGCGCCAATCTCATTCTCCCACTTAATCACTTTGGCAGTCAAGGAAGAGGACCCATAACCAGAGGGCAATTTTTTTCTCTCTCTCTCTCAGTCTTTCTGGAACCAGATTATTTCTTAGCACTGTTCTAGCATCCTTATCTGAAAAAAGCCAAATTCGTCCCAAATACACACGGCTTCCCAAGTAGAACACACGGCGGGAGAACCGCTCGCAACGACCGATTTGTCCAAATTCTGGGGCGGAATTAAAGTGCATTATATTTCCTTTAGTCTGTTTAATTTCTTTGTTGTATTTCCAGAATGTTCCAGGAACGCCATAATGGCTTCCCTATCAGAGCCCATCTTCAGCCTGAGGCCTGCTCTTCTCTCAGTAAAAGGGACGCAGTGTATGGGATAAAAATACGGTTAGGTGCCGGCTGCCGAGGCTGATGCCTGCTGGATAGTATAAAACATGAATAGAAGGCTTCAATAGGAAATGTGTGTGGGGGGGAGTGGTGTTTCAATCGGGGCAGGATCTCTGTGAGTCACTTTCAGGCCTACCTGCCTGGGTGAAGCCAGATTTTGGCCTGTCTCTCTGCTGGGGAGGGTGGGGGCGCCTTTGTTATGATGTCAATGTGAAGGCAGAATAAGTCTTAACCCTTGTGTAAATAAAATGAACTTAAATTTGAAACCCCCCACTTTTCCTGAAGGCAGACACAAATAAAACACTGTGATTTCCGGTTGGGCACACAGTATTAGCTGTGGGGAAAACTGCCCTGCAATGATAGCCTGTAGTTTTACTAGCCTTTAATTTCCTCTTATGGGCTCTCATTTGTTGTTGCAAAAAATCACCACAGCAGCGATGAGCAAATAAGAAAGGGTCCAAGACCAAGTAACGTCAGAATTGCCGCCAGGCGAAGGGTGTTCGATATGGGACGAATGGGTGGTGAGGGCCGGGGGGGGAGGGGTGCTATCTGGGGGCTTAATTGGGTTTGGGTTGGGATGTTCTTGTTGTGAACAATTTATAATCAAAGAAGCTGTTGTTTCTTGTTGTCATGGTTGATTTTTTTTAGACTATATTTTTTTACAGTTTCTGAATTTAACCTCCTGCGCTTTGACTGTTTGTCATGTTCACATTACTGTGTTAATTTACGAATATTATAGTTACATACGTGATGATATTTTATAACCACTATCACTATAACTCCTTATGGTAGGGATATCGAGCTCAATATCTGCTGGTTTTCTGTGCTTTTCCCCAGAAGCAGTTCCTCTGCATCACTGATTTGGCCTGAGATTCACACACCTTGTTCTCAGGGCATTAATTATCTGCGGACTGAAAGGAGACCACAAACGCAGCACATATTACAGCCCTGCAGGACTGGAGTCTCACTCCCTGCCGTAAGGGCTTGTGCTGGAGCTGCATTAACCTCAGGGGCGGAATGCTGGAGGTGCACATTATCATCAGCAATTCATGTCGGGTTAATACGGAAATCGACTCCCCAGAACTGCCTGCAGACACTGGGGACAGGAAGCTCTTGGCTCTGTTACGGCCATCCGTTTTGTATCGTGTACCTCTTACCTTGATGGTCCACTTGGAGCAGCGCAGCACCGGCCCCAATGGTGCTGGCATCCACCTCCAGTTTGAGCGCTTCGGCCTGTGCAGGTACGCCGGCAGCAAGTTACCTCACACTTTTTCCTCTGGTTTGTATGCAGGTAAATCTGCCTCCACAGATTTATCAGCAGTGCACAGAAACGAGTCAGCCAGACTGAACATATCAGCAAATTTTCGCGTTTGCGCACGAGTCACAGCGCAGGCAGGAAACACAGAAGGCGGACTGTCTGCTGGGAAAGCAGACGCACCAGAACCAAACGCAGGAATTTCAACAACTTCAGGTGTAGATGAAACTTTTTTTCTGGCCAAATCATTCCCTAGAATGTGAGCCACATCCCACACAGGCACGTGTACGTGTACCAATTTTTACACAATACCGAACGGCTGGCCGTCACAGCACACTTCTGTGTTCCATTTTACACACTTCAGCAGGGGCCCTTACCCCCAGCGGATTACCACATCACATACTTCCAGTAATATTATTGCCCAGTGAACAGGGAAATCTCCATTACTTGTCTGTGTGTGTGTGTGTGTGTGTGTGTGTGTGCGTGCGTGCGTGTGCGTGTGTGTGTGTGGGTGTGTGTGTGTGTGTGCACGCACGCGTCTGTGAATGAGTATGCGTGCGTATGTGTGGGTGTGTGTGCGCACGTGTGTATGAGCATGTGCCACCCATTTGCAAGTGAATGTTTGCGTGTGATTGAGTTCATACATAAACCTGTGTGTATGTCCACAAACATGCCTCCCCAAGACTGTTTCCATAAAACTAGATACACCTTTCCCTGAGAAGTGTTTTATACTTCAATCCCTGATCGCAGTTCATTCAATAATATGCAAGGGGAGTGATTCACATGAATGAATATTGATTTTCTAGCTCCATACAATTTCTCATGGCTGTAACATTTTATTATCCAGTGCCTCCACAGATTTTGACATAATGCTATAATACAGGTTTGTTATTTTCTTTTTTTACATTTCTAATACAATTGTCAACCCTTAAATACTCAGGAGACTCCCTGCACAGACACAAATACAGACACACATGCCAACATGCACCTACACACACACACACACACAAACTCTCACAAACAAACACAAGGACACCTCACTCGCCTTGGTACTTTACGTCTCCCTAATGTAAAGTGATTCATTGGCTCTGCTCTGTATTCTCATAGCAGTTTAGCAGGAGATAGAAACACAGGAGGCAGGTCATGTTGAGGAAGATCCATTATCAGCCACTCAGCTGCTGTAAACAGAACACACTCCCAGGTGGGTGTCACCTGACAAAACTACGCTGAATCTCCCTCATCTTACTGCGAATGACTGAATACCTCCAGACCAGCTCGGGTTTGAGGCGATAATACTCGGAACTTAACTGCATGTTAGAAATCTTTCACTTTTTAAATACCATATCTGTTAGTTGAGGTTGGTTCTTGGCTGTCTGTCATTTTTGAGAATTGTATTCTTGCTTCGAGCACCATACTACACAAATTATGAAATTAAGTATAACATTGAAAACCTCCAAGTAAAAACTGTTTTTGGTTGATTTCAGACACTTAGGCAGTAATGTGTTATTTGGAAGTGAGCATATGCTTCGTGTTACTTTTTCATTCCAAGCTGTTAATTGAAGCTGCTTCTTGGTTTTTAAAATAATTTTTAGAAACTTCTTTCAATTTCCTCATATCACACTGACTAAATTTGTGAAGGAAAAAAAAACATGTTAACATGCTAAAGGCATAACTGAATAATTTTTGTCAGTTTATTTCTTTTTCCATTGTTACACTTGAAGTCATTTCTAACTTGAATGATCTAAAGAATTCAATAAGGCATCAAGCCCATACTTTGTCACAAGCTTTTTAAATATCAAGTTATTAAGAGAAGTTGTTCTGAATAATTTTTGAGGTGTTGGAGTATCCTCTAGCTTTGAACATCATGCTTTCTGAAGTTGCTTGCTTTTGTTTTTTACTGCATTTTATGCTCACTGAATGACACATTGAAAATGTTCAATTAAATTCAAAAACCCTGTTGATTTATGTAACTTATTTATGATTCCCAAAACGGCTTTAGTTGTAAGAAAAAAAAGAGCTTTTATGAAGCCTTTTACTCCAGGATGTTTTTTCAGTTCATTATATAGATACTTTGTTTGTATGATTTACAGTGAAAACGTAAATTTAACATTCAGTCAGTAGGACAACATGTTATCAAACCCACAGCTTTTGCCAGCCAGTAGAGAGCAGGATCACTCTGTGCTCAGAGTTAAATTTGAGGAAGCATCTGCTTCTCCAGGTTTAGGTGCAAAATTGACATGCATTTCAACACGAAATATGTAGCTTAGTTATAGTATATTAGGTTGCAGCCTGGCCTGACCTGGGTAATCAGATGAGAGCGGTTTGATGAAGCCCTAAGTGATTGCAGAAAGACATAAGCAATCAAAGCAGCGAGTCGCTGGTTCGAGCTTCCTGTGATGAACCTGTGTGTAGAATGCAATGGTATTATATCTGTTCTTGTCAATAATGAACCGCACTTAGAACTCTAGAATACGAGGTCAGAGTTATACGATTGTGCAGTATTGCAGTAATTTTGATAAATTTGGAGTTTGGTGAGTGTCAATCTGTATGTCTGTCTGAATGCATGTCTGTCTGTCTGTCTCGCTCTATTCTTCTCCCTTATTGTACATGCTCTCCTCATGTTTGTCTTTGGCTGTCAGTCTCTTCCTGTGACTCCTTCGCTCTCTCTCTCTCCATCTCCCCCCTCTCTCACACGTTCATTATCTCTCTCTGTTTGTCTGTTCTCTCTTACTCTCTCTTTTATTTGGACAGCAGCCTGCCACTAACACCCTGATGCACCACGTCGTGGGCACCGTGAATTTTCAGGATGTGTTTGTTCAGAACCCAGCTGTACTCTAGTGTCTAAAACACACGGTGACTCTGGTGCCGTCAGATGAACATTAATCTCGGTCCCTAATGAGGTGTCAGACCCACATTTGTTTGTTCAGGCAGGGCTCATAAACTGTTGCGTCAATTTCATGTCTTATTCCTCGCTAATAAAGTCCAGCCAGTATTTTTTTAATTAGTTAGCAGTTCAAAGCTTGTGCTCCCCAGGCTTTTGAGTAATTAAACGAACAGGCAGGGATGGAATAGCCAAACTGAGAAGCCTCAATCATCTGACATTTAATTAGCAGTTGTGAATCTCTGGTAAACGACACAGGATTATGTAACATGCATCCTCAATGCAAAATCTAGTATTCAGAATGCATTCATCAGATTCTGTCTCATTTATCGAGCACTATTTGCTCAAAAGCCGGCTTTAAACCATTTTTACTCTCTGTATCTAATTGTTGGTTATTATAAGTCCAGTATTAATGTGTTAAACACATTATTCCACAGAAAACAAAATAATACACACTCATATGATTTTGAAACTGATAGAGATCTGTTTCTTAGGGTCTTGCCAGTCTTGACACCAGAGTATAATCAAATCACTCTTAATGAGAACTAGCCTATGGCTAATGTCGAGTGCGCTTGGGTGAGCAATGTGTGTACAGTTTGCATTTGATTAAATTGTGCCTTGGTTCTCATTAGTTATTGGAAACCACTTTCTAGTTTCACTATGCAAAAATGTCAGTTCTCTGAAAAAATAAAATGGATCAGCTGAAAAAAAAAAAATTTAAGTAACCGGTCAGATAAATTAATTTGACGTTAAACTTGTATTTTCTTTTTTTTTCCAGTTCACCATCAACTTTTATATGGGTCAGTTTAATTCAAATTAACAAACTAATTATTTTCAGCTATTTGAGTTGGCAAATACACATGGAACAAATATCAGCTTTGTTTAACTTTTTGCAGTTTGTCCAGCCATTCTTGTGGATTTGTCGCTCTGTGTTTATCGCTGCTGGCTGTGATTACGGTATAATAAAAGATCACTCTGCCCATAAAAGATCACTCTTGCGTCTGTGTCTGCACAACACAGGTCAAACTCTAGAAAGCAGCGCAGTCCTCTGCCTGGGACACAAACCGGCAGCCTCCTCGCCAGGACTCAGGTCCTCCTGCATGATTCCACCCCACGCAAGGGGTAGTTTCATCACAGGGATGTTTCACTGGGACTCAGAAGGTTGTTTGTTCTAACCCTTGTGTGACAAATAAGAGATGTTGGGACCTGCCCATTAATGAATTTTGTCATTAGTGTCATACATGATCGTGCATGTATGTCAGGCAGATCAATAATTGTGAAAGGAACGGGCTTAGACTCCAAATGCAGTTCAGCATCGGCAGGGCGTTTATTAGGATTAACAAAGCTCATGGTCAAGGACAGAAATGGATCAATAGCCAAGCAAACAGAGTAATGCAGAATAGTCAGAAGCAAAATCAGGGGACAAGCAAAATAATCCAGTAGCCAAAAGAATTAGTCCGCACAAAGACAGTAACAAAAGGGGCTGAGCTAAGGGAATGGAAGGGGAAGGAAAAAGAGAGTTGGATGGGATAAGAGAGAACAAAGGAGAAACTAAACAGTTGGGTATAAAATGGGAATAAGGGAGAACGAAGTACTAATCAATCAGCAAGCAATCAAACAACGTAATATAAACAATCAGTAACGAGACTTACGGGAGAAGTAACAAGAAATGAGCAAACAACAATCGAAACCAGAAAAGCGCAGAAACAAGACTTAACCAAGACGAGCTATGGGAAGAAACGAGTCAACAAGAAGCTGAGGAAAAGTGGGCCTTTTAAACACATAAACTAATTAAGTGGAATCCCAGCTAAACACAGGACACCTGCAGAGGGAGGTGGAGCTAGAAAAGCAAGGACAGTGATAGGAGAGAGAGAGGAAAAGGGTGGAGTTCTAACTCTAATCTAACTAATCACCCGTGCCTCTCTAAACTACTCTCAGGTGTGGATAGTCAATGAGAACAGCAAGAAAGAAGGAAGTGGAATTACCTCACCGAAATACAGGGAAGAGAGTGTGATGAAAAAGGCAAGACGCCACGAGACAGAAACGAAAGGAAGACACTGAAGACCAAAGACAGCGCAATCTTACAGAAACATACATACTCTAAAAGAATAAATATGATAAATAAATTAATCGTAACTAAAATTACTAAAACATACTAAAAACAAACATATAAATCACCGATTCCTAA
Source organism: Gymnothorax reevesii (assembly GCA_029721435.1). Lineage (NCBI taxonomy): Eukaryota > Metazoa > Chordata > Actinopteri > Anguilliformes > Muraenidae > Gymnothorax > Gymnothorax reevesii. The sequence goes on from CM056573.1 coordinate 175,217,431, forward strand.
CAAATTGCATGAATGCAGGAGCTTATCTCCATTACTGTCCCTGTTCAGCATAGGAAACTGGGTTTTAAACTAGGGGTCAACATACATGCTGGGTCCTTGAAGAATTTGTTTGGGAGTTGCTGGATGAGAAGAGAAGTAAAACCCCTGACCTCGCTGCAAGTGTTTCATCTTAGTTTGACCTCAGCAGTGCGCTTAAAGTATTAACTAATTGCCAATGTCAGTAATTTTAAAATGACCCGAAAGACGCTATCTCGCACACTGAAAAAAATGTTTTGTTGAATGAACATAATTTTTTTAAGGTAAGTGGTTGCACAAAATATGTTTATCTGAAGCTAGATATTTTTATTATGTTAACTATTTGAAATTACATATATTTTTTAAGAGGAGTTAAATAACACACTTATTTCTATTAAAATATGCTTAATTAATATATGGAACATTTACTAGGGGTCAAAATCACTTTTTTCAGTGCACCCTTGGGAAGTCACTGTAGTGGTCTGCTGTCATCACTTCCAATATTATATTGTGAGACACGTTTTTGGCCTTGCGCTTTGTTGAGTCTCTTGAATTGAGCTCCTGCCTGATCGAATCTGTGTCTTTTTGTTAATTTATTCCCCTCATAAGCCTGACAGAAATTCTATCAGGGGTGAAAATTGTGCTTTCGCTCGTGATGGGTCATGACCTGCAGTCAAAATTATTTTCAAACTCTTATCTCCCTGAGTCAGAACACAATCACAACCACACTGGAATTTCGATTCTTTTTTCAAATTTTTTGACCAGTATTTGGGCTGCATTAATACTGAGTTTAGCAAAAAGGTTTGAACCTCAATAGCTTGTATAATTGTGTAATTGTTAATTAAAAAATAAACTTTATTCATTAATAATGCTAGCTAAATGTCAGTTGTAGTGTGATAGACCATCAGCTGATTAGACAGTGTGGGCTCTGGAAAACGGATACAGCTAAAATCTTACTTCATTTTCATGATTATTCTTTGTCTCCAAGTCCCATCCAGTGATTTTGAAAGTTTATAATGAAGGGCACCAGGCATTTCTCCCATGGATTGATTCCCTCACAAACATTGTTATTTTTTAGATTTTCTCTCTCGCACTGCCTCCCAATGTTCCTCTCTCATAAGTTTTGCACTGTGCATTAAAATGGCTGGTCAGTCATTTTCAGCATCAGCCGTGAGGCCTGACTGCACTATTTACCTTCATCATTTAACATGTACATTGACCCCTGAGATGACAGTTGTTGTCAATTCATCCCAGTCGCTTGTCTTTTCACAGCCTGCTGAATTTCCTTTCTTTCTCAGCCATTGCAGAAACAAGACAAGGAAAGGGGGGGAAAGGGCAGGTTTTTTTTTGCAGTGACATCAGTTACAGTCAGTCCCAGGCTTACAGAGCAGATGTGTCACAGATGCAGGAAAGCTGATTCTCAGCTCAAATACTTGTAAATCACTCATTTCTCAACATACCATGACTGGGAACACCATGGGGAAAGCACTGTTGCCTTTCTTTTAGCTCATTTTAAAGATCAAAATCCCCCGAATGATGGCGGATCAGAATCGATATCCAGGTCAGACTCAAGGAAGCAAAGACAGAAATGTGGCAGAAGAGATCGTGTGATCCCTGTGTATCCTGATGCAACCTTTGTTTTACCGTTGTCCCTGCTGGGCGATAATCCTAACAGTCCTGGCCCAACCTAAGGCTTCTTTATGGCCAACAAAGGATCTGACAGTATCAACGGCTAAATATAACACATCAAGAAATAAAGAAAATAGATTTTTTTTGAGGCACTTTTTTCAGGCATATTCTACTGAGAATATAAAATTTTACCGCACAGTGAATTAAATAGAAGCAGACGGGTCCTCTTACTCCTGTGTGTCGTTTGAACTTTTCTGTGGCAGTGACAGACAGTCGTTATGCGCATTACCGTTACCTGGATTAGAGTGTGGTGACTGACTTTTTTTCCCCCTCCACTCATATGTACTGTCGCGTGACTGCAAGAACCGGACCGTGACGTCTGTACCTTGACAGTTTGAGAGGAACATACACTCAACAAAAATATAAACGCAACACTTTTGTTTTTGCTCCCATTTGTCATGAGATGGACTCAAAGATCTAAAATTCATTCCAGATACACAATATTACCATTTCTCTCAAACATTGTTCACAAATCTGTCTAAATGTGTGATAGTGAGCACTTTTGCTTTGCTGAGACAATCCATCTCACCTCACAGGAGTGCCACATCAAGATGCTCATCAGACACCATGATTAGTGCACAGGTGTACCTTAGACTGTCCACAATAAAAGGCCACCCTGAAATGTGCAGTTTTTGCTTTATTGGGGGTCTGGGGACTCAGAACCAGTCAGTATCTGGTGTGACCACCATTTGCCTCATGCAGTGCAACACATCTTCTTCGCACAGAGTTTATCAGATTGTCAATTGTGGCCTGTGGAATGTTGGTCCACTCCTCTTCAATGGCTGTGCGAAGTTGCTGGATATTAGTGGGAACTGGTACGCGCTGTCGTATACGCCGGTCAAGCACATCCCAAACATGCTCAATGGGTGACATGTCCGGTGAGTATGCTGGCCATGCAAGAACTGGGACATTTTCAGCTTCCAAGAATTGTGTACAGATCCTTGAAACATGGGGCCGTGCATTGTCTTGCTGAAACATGAGGTGATGTTCATGGATGTATGGCACAACAATGGGCCTCAGGATGTCATCACGGTATCTCTGTGCATTCAAAAGGCCATCAATAAAATGCACCTGTGTTCGTCCATAACAGATGCCTGCCCATACCATAACCCCCCCCCACCACCATGGGCCATTCGATCCACAACATTGACATCAGCAAAGCGCTCACCCACACAACGCCACACACGCTGTCTGCCATCTGCCCTGAACAGTGTAAACCGAGATTCATCCATGAAGAGAACACCTCTCCAACGTGCCAGACGCCATCGAATGTGAGCATTTGCCCACTCAAGTCTGTTACGGCGACGATCTGGAGTCAGGTTAAGACCCCGATGAGGACTACGAGCATGCACTTGAGCTTCCCTGAGACGGTTTCTGACAGTTTGTGCGGAAATTCTTTGGTCATGCAAACCAATTGTTTCAGCAGCTGTCTGAGTAGCTCGTCTCAGACGATCTTGGAGGTGAACCTGCTGGATGTGGAGGTCCTGGGCTGGTGTGGTTACACGTGGTCTGCGGTTGTGAGGCCGGTTAGATGTACTGCCATATTCTCTGAAACGCCTTTGGAGACGGCTTATGGTGGAAAAATGAACATTCAATGCCCGAGCAACAGATCTGGTTGACATTCCTGCTGTCAGCATGCCAATTGCACGCTCCCTAAATGCTTGCGCCATCTGTGGCATTTTGCTGTGAGACAAAACTGCACATTTCAGAGTGGCCTTTTATTGTGGGCAGTATAAGGTACACCCGTGCACTAATCATGGTGTCTGATGAGCATCTTGATGTGGCACACCTGTGAGGTGGGATGGATTGTCTCAGCAAAGCAAAAGTGCTCACTATCACACATTTAGACAGATTTGTGAACAATGTTTGAGAGAAATGGTAATATTGTGTATCTGGAATGAATTTTAGATCTTTGAGTCCATCTCATGATAAATGGGAGCAAAAACAAAAGTGTTGCGTTTATATTTTTGTTGAGTGTACATACTGTTTATACTGCTAATGACGATGATTGGAAGTAAGTTAGCAAGTTAGAACAAATACAAGAAGGAGGGGAGAAATTTTGCCTTCCTCTACACCAGCTGTGCAACATAATTCATAACAGAGCTGGCATTGTGGCCATTAAGTAAAACACATGGTCAGAAGTAATATTTTAGGAGTAACATCGTATTTTGATGATGCTCCTTTAATATTAAAGGGCTTAAAGTGTGCTAAAGTTTGCAGATCAAAATTTTGACGATGTCATCTGAAAGTTGCAGAGAAAATCAGGATTTTTTGCACTACACTATTTTTTCCATCTTCTCCCTCCAAAGGCCACTGCAGGTGCACATTATCGCTTCTGCACTGCTTTTCTCAGGCTTGGCAAAGCACAGGCTGCTCAGATATGCCAGATCTCTCATGGCTCATGAATTTGCAATGACACCAGGCCCTTGTTTGCGATGTTTTCTGGGTCAAAGTTCCCTATGCAATGCTCAGCTCCCTCCGCCAAGTAAACTGACCTGAATCAATATAACAGGCATGCCAGCAACTCATTAACATGCACCGCTCAGTGACTCTCAGCTCTGTTTTTATTTTTTTATTCGTTTTTTTTTTTTTCTTTTGTTCTGATATGCTGAGATTTTTTTCTGCTTTGGACAGATGAGGGATAAAAATACAGGGAAAAAAATGCAAAAGAGCAACACTAAAGCATTTAATTTTGAGACAGGTCAAAGTAACCTGGATAAATCTTTTGCATTGCCTAAATATACTCACATCGCTCATTGTCCTCTCAACTGAGGAGAAATAATTTATATATGGCCCATCGGTGGCGCTGGGTGGTGACTTAACTGTCTGTTTTCAACATGGATTTAGATTTTTCACAGTTTAAATCATGAACAGTATGTACAACAATTCCCAAGTCATGGAACCAAAGTTCTCCATTTAGCTTTTCCTGCACAAAAGTTATTTTTGTGACCCTTTGGTGACACATTAAGCCAGCAGCATTGCTTTTGATCAGCAAAAAACAAAATTACACTTATGGTTAATTTTGTCTTAAAATATGTGTGAATGAAAACATTTTACTGTGTATAAAATGGGATAAAACCATAAACTTTTCAACCTAAATCAATTATGGAAAATTTTTAACCCATGTCAGATAAAAGAAACTTTTCAGTCAAATATCTTAGCATTGTGAAATCTGTTCTAATTACAACCTCAATTCCGAAATAGTTGGGACAAAGTGTAAATTGTGAATAAAATCAAAAAGCAATGACTTTCAAATCACACCAGCCAGTATTTTATTCATAAAAGAACAGAGATACCATAGTAAAAGTTGAAACTGAGAAATTTTACAATTTTATCCACAGAATGAGCTCATTTCAAATTTAATGACTGCTACAGGCCTCAAAAAGGTTGGGACAGGGGCCTGTTTACCATAATGTTGCATCCCCTCTTCTTTTTAACACAGAGTAGAGGCGTCTGGGCATTGAGGAGACCATTTTCTTGAGTTTAGCCACTGGAATTTGATCACACTCTTGTTTAATACAGGTTTCCAGCTGCTGGAGATTTTCGGGTCTCCTTTGACAGTTTTTGTTTAATTATGCACCAAATGTTTTCAATTGGTTAAAGATCAGGACTGCAGGCAGGCCAGTTCGGCGCACGGACTCTTCTACTACGAACCCATGCTGTTGTAATAGCTGCTGTATGTGGTTTTGCATTGTCTTGCTGAAATACACAAGGCCTTCCCTGGAATAGATGTCATCTGGAGAGGAGCATATGTTGCTCTAAAACCTTTAAATACCTTTCAGCATTCATGGTCCTTTTTTAAAACATTCAAGTGTCCCACACCATATGCACTAATGCATCCCCATACCATCAGAGATAATGGCTTTTGAACTGAAGGCTGATAACAGGAGGAGTGGTCTTTCTCCTCTTTAGCCCGGAGGACATGACGCCCATGATTTCCAACAAGAATGTCAAATTTGGACTCGTCTGACCACAGGACACTTGGCCACTTTGCTACAGTCCATTTTAAATGAGCCTTGGCCTCCAGAACACGGCAGCGCTTTTGGATCATGATCAACAATGGCTTCCTTTTTGCTTGATAGAGTTTTCGGTGGCATCTGTGGATGGCACAGCGGACTGTGTTTACAGACAGTGGTTTCTTGAAGTAATCCTGGGCCCATGTAATAATGTCAATGACAGAATCATGCCGGTGAGTGATGCAGTGGCGTCTGAGGGCCCGAAGATCACGGGCATCCAGCAAAGGTCTTCAGCCTTGTCCCTTACGCACAGAGATTTTTCCAGTTTCTCTGAATCTTTTGATGATGTTATGTACTGTCGATGATGAGACCTTCAAAGCCTTTGCAATTTGACGTTGAGGAACATTGTTTTTAAAGTATTCCATAATTTTTTTACCCAAGCCTTCACAGGTTGGAGAGCCTCTGGCCATCTTTACTTCTGAGAGACTCAGCTTCTCCAAGATGACCCTTTTTTAGCCAATCATGTTACACACCTGATGCCAGTTAACTTAATGACTTGCTAAATGTTCTTTCAGCTGATTCTTTTATATATTAATAGCTTTTTCAGCCCTTTTTTGCCTGTGTCCCAACTTTTTTCAAACCTGGTGCGGCCAAAAAATTTTAAACAAGCTCATTTTGTGGATAAAAATTTTAAATGTCTCCGTTTCAACATTTGAAATGTTATCTACGTTCTACTGTAAATAACATATCGGCTCATGTGACCTGAAAGTCATTGCTTATTTATTTTAAGCACAATTTACACTTTGTCCCAGCTATTTCAGAATTGGGGTTGTATATTCTTCTAGATTACATGAGTGGGGCCAGGAACTTCTCAGTCTGTTTCCTGATATTTGTTGCTGTAATTTACATTATCTAATCCATGTATTACTGGCCAGGAATTCAGGAGGGCTGGAGCTGACTCCAGTACAATATGGGCGAGAACACACCTTGGACACCAAGCCATCACATTGTACGCACGCCATTCATACTCATATCTTCATAGTTATTATCAATATATATGCCTCGGTGCACATGCGCGCAAGCCGGGCATATGGTAGTTCGTTTGTGTGTCAGTCATTCATTCATTCATTCATTCTGTCTGTTACCGGATAGCTGCTCCGCCGGTCAAAATCAAGTCCTAGAATATAGAATATGGCTCTGTGGGTTAAATGACATGATATCTTGGATTTAAATTTGCCAGATTTTTATGTAGAGCTTTTTTTTCGACTTATAGAACTATTTGACACTTCCATAGATTCCAATTGGAATCGAGGAATGTGAAAGTCATGCGTGTCATGGGGAAAGCAATTGTTCTAAACAATGAATTCATTTTCATTGGAACACTCTTGCAGGTAAGTTTATCAAATGACTGCATTTTTGGGAAATTGGTCATATTAGCTGAGCCCTAATGAATTTTGTTGTTTGCGTCATTTTCTGTACCCAGCTTTAGTTTATGTTGATCGTCAGATAACAACCTGTTCAATTCCTTTTGAAGTTAGAGTAGATGATGTGAGAAGCCCTCAAAAATCTAGCATAACCACCTCATTTGTTCATTTAGCTATCTTAAATTAATTGCAGTTATTGGTGTTCGTTTGAGTACAAAGTTTATATTCGCTTATTAGATTCGCAAATCTAATACACACAAGGTTTTATTTGCTTCATTGCTGATAGGTGGGAATGTATTTTCACGGCCTTTATTCGCATGAATATTTTTGGCAAACTTCAGGTAATTCGATTGACTAGTGGATGGAAACATAGTTTATGTCAAGCATAGATGCACAGCTAGGGCGCTCTGACATGTCCACACAGAATTTTATTGCTTCATCAAGGGACATACTTGCACTGCTGTAAGCACCAAGGGATCAGTACCTTTGGTGCTTTCATGAAATTACGTCTTTGATCTTTTTCTGTTTATTGTACCATTTTTTGTACATTTTATGTTTATCGTTTTTATTTTGGATATTGTATATTTTATTCTTCTTCCCCATTTAGTTACACAGGCGTTTGTTTTGCTCCTCACTCTCACACTCGCCTTCCTTGTTCTGTTTGTTAATGACTTCCTGTCAGCTTCCTTGTTTGTAGCCACGCCCAAAGTCTTGCCTCTAGTCGCCGCACACCTGCATTCACTCCTTCTTTTGTGGTTTTCTCCTCAATATAGAGACTGTTTGCCTTGATTTCTTTGCGAGTTTGCTGCCTTTACAGACATCTCTGCATGCCTTGTATTTCCCAAAGAAATTTATCAGTTAGATTCTGTTTTGTCCTTCAGTTTTTGAGATTGCCTACTCCTTCTTGTGTTGTGATATTGTGGTTTTGATTTTGACTGGTTTTTGATTCATGATTCTAATGTCCTCTTACTTTGATATTTTCACGGTCTGGCTTAAGACCTTTGCACCGTACCCTGACCATGATTCGGATTATCCCTCTTGTGCTCCATGTTACTGTTTGGCTCTGAATCGGACTGTGTGACTATTTGAGAAAACTCTTTCATTAAACCAGTGGAACTAATTTTCCGTCTGCGTCTCAGTCCTTAGTCCAATCCCTGTCACCTCTGGGGAATTTGAGCATACAGTTAGCCTAGCAATCATGTCTTTTAATTGTGGGAGGAAATCAGAGCACCCTGGAAAAAACCTACTTAAACAGAGAGATAACGCACAAACAACACAAAGAATGGCCCAGGCCAGGCCATCATGAGTTAATGTTATCTTGCATTTAACTGTCTTAACCATTCAAAATCTCTATTTGTGATGCTGGTAGTAATGCCGATAAATCTAGATTCGTTTTCTCAAATTTACAAAAAAGAGGTACGTAAGTGCAGAGGTTGTGTAAGGGGAAAACAGGAGAGAGTGCAAGAGGAGAGAGATAGAGAAAGAGAAAAAGAGAGATGTCATACTGCATGATCCAGTGGCCTGTGTCACCAGGATAAGCTCACTGGAGTCTCTGAAGAGCCAGCCTCGGACCTCCTGGGGTGATGAAGCCATAGAGACAAACTCCTTCCTCCTGCCTGGTAGATTTATATGTTGACTTTTTATTTTTACCTGGGACTGGCAGTAGATAAAGTGCCCTGTAATTCAGACCTGACAAAGCACGTTTGCGAAAGAAGGGTGGGAGGGCTCATTTTTTAAATCCTGACTCAGGACCTGACTGCTGTATTGAAGGATAGTATACTGTATGTTTTAGTGTGGCCTGTAAAATGGGACCGTGAAAAGGTTTGGTCATTTTGACTCCGGCATTTGAAATCCAACATTAGGTGTTCGATAGGTATAAATTTTCACTACCGATTGTCATTTGACATAAACAACTGCTATTTAAAGAATCTTTTCTCAATATATTCAAGTTTTTCCCCCTTTATGCTCCAAACTGGAATGACTTCAGGAAGACTAATATCACTCAGGCGCACTTTGGCAGTTTGGTTTGTGTCACAAGATCTCCAGCCCTCACCCCAGGACCTGAGCAGCAGTTGTACAGTGCCGTGAACATGACTCCATTACTGCTACCCTGCCGAGAGTCCAGGGCATTTTGTTCCAAACATGACCAATAACAGGCAGGTCGCTTTCCAGATTCATTAATTTTTCACTAAGGTCGACTCTTCACTGAGCTGGAAAGATGATTTATTAATACTTCATGCAATTTGGCAGTTGGCCGAGTCTGGGGGGGAAAAAAAATAAGGGGGGAGGGACAGATAAAAGGGAGTGGCAGTGAATCTAATGTATACAAAAAGATAGATCAAAAACGTTAATTGAATCACAACCATGTCATTGCTGGCCCATCTGTTGTCCTCATGGGAATGTAAGGTTCCCCTGGTTTGGTTCAATTGCCAACTTGGCATCCAAGCTCCACCCACAGTGACTGCAATCATTGCGCTAATGAGGTTGGTGTAATGAGCAGGGGTCAGATTTCATTTGGCCAGGAGCCTTGGGTATCATTTATGCGGCAGGCAATTCAATTTTGTCCTTTGTAGGGGACATTCCTGGTCCTCGACACTTGATCTCAGCTAATAGGCTGGGGGAGTCGATGGTCTCTTCTGCAATACTGAAGCTCATTTTCAAGGGACTTTGTAGCTCTGTTTCTCATCTTGAGAAAGATAGATAGCCAGATTTTGTCACATGTAAAACCAATGACTTTGTTGGCCAGTGTATTTGTTTTGCGGCAGTCATAGCAGTCAAGTAATTGGTTTTACTTTAAGCTTGTTCCAAGGTCTGGACCTCAGTTTGCTATGTGAAGGCCTGCACTCTTTACTACAAGGCACATTAAAAGAAAAAGAAAAAAGAAAAACAGTTGACATAGAATAGGCCTCATCATAAATTAAATCTCAGGACTTATCAACACAAAACTCAGTCTGGTCCAATGCAAATTTTGATAAGAGTCTGGAAAAATTGATGAATATTTTCCTGGAAAAACAAATATTTGTGATTGAAGATGAATATTTTATGAGAAAAATAAATCAAATACTCGCGCGATACAGTGTTGAAACCCGGGAGCAGAGCGAAAACAAACACAAGCGATGGATTTTCACCCACCCTAGCCTGGAGCAACCTTACAGAAGATATCAGAGCGTCAAACTCAGTGACTTCCCTTAAACTCCTTCAACACCCAGTCGAAAATAATTTCCTTCCAACTGCTCCATTATCTTACAGCTTAATGCTGTTTTATTATTGGAGTCTAACTCTTATTTTCTGCTAATTTTTATCCGTGTTACTTTCTAATGCTGTGATTCTGCTTTTATTGCGCTCCTTGATTATTCAGCATTGGCTCATGTTGTTCTTTTCGTTTTCACTAACTGTTCATCCAATCATTAAAACAAACATTTTGATTTTGTTCTTTTGCTTTTTTCTGGCCATAATTTGCTCATGAAAAGTGACTTTTTTTTAAGATAAAGATACACTTTTGATAATGGCGGCAATACAAACGGCTCCCTCATTCATGTAAATCTTGCTTTCTGCCTCTCTTCTGCAGAAAAAAAAATCTCCTTGTCTCTCCTCTTCCCCTCAAATGACCTTCCTGTTGGTTTAAGCTGCACACAGGATGTAGTACTGAAGTAAATATACCAGTTTGTAGACGTAGATTCACTACAGGTAGGTTGTAAAATGGATAATTGCTGGCAAACCAAATCTCTGGAGGACTAAGCATTTCAATTCCTCTAATACATACATTAAATAATATATTTCCAAGTCTACATAACTCAACAATGATAACAAAACAGTGTATTTTGGGGTCCACATCCAAGGTTCTGTCCAGGATGCTCAGTGCTGGTCGAAGAATTGCTCGTATGCTGAAAAATTTTTGCGTCAATTTGAAAGTAGATATTGCCTCTGAGTCACCAGACTACTGTGTTTCTTTGACGTGGTCCTCGGTGCGTAGTGTAAACTTCTTTTTCCATTTTGTATCCAAATACTTTCGATTAAATTTTTGAATATGACTCAACAACTTTCATTTATGTTTCAAACATTTCTTCAGTGGCACCCATTGGAGAGAGATCAAGGAGGACGATAAATGTCTTACTGCTTTTTAGTCTTGATCTGTTTCAGTCATTTTCTTTGATAAAAGATACTTTAATTCTCCCTTCTCAGGTGTAGCTAATTATTTTCATTAAGACAAGAGAAAAAACGCGTCAACCGAAGGCAAAAAAGTGTGCATTTCGTGCTTTGTAAGATGTGGCAAAAATTAACGCAGAAAATCCACAGTAGGTTTTTTTTTGTGAAAGGTTACCTATTAAGGCACGTGAATTAAACATTTTTATTGAATTTATTATTCACTCACCTTGTCATTTCATTAAAAAGGAAACTGTGTACTTAACTGCAAATGGATTTTTCATATTGTTGGAAAACATGTTAACCAAGAACAATGATTAAAATCGGGTCAATACTCTCATGCGTTTCGAGGTATGTTTTCCGTGCCCTCGGTTTTCTGTCCACCGACAGATTAACATTCTTTACATGATAATCTATTGGTGTTTAGTAATATTAAACACTGTTAGATTAACATGTAAATAATGTTAATGTCCTTGACAGATTTATTTAGTTTTGATGTTTATATAACAAGAAACATTTTCAGTCACCCTGCCCGATTGTAATTGCCTGTCTTTTATTAGATTGAGACAACCGCACCGATCATTTCCCCACAGCCTCAGATTCAGCTCGCCCACGAATACCCAGCATACGTAGGCTCGGGTGGCACTCGGTGTTTCCATCACTGTTGGGCAGGTTTTTCAACATCAATGACGACCAGCGCAGATGGGGCGTGGGTCCAAAATGAAAGTTCGCTGTTCTGACAACAAGAAGGGGGGGCATATTTAGGGCCATTTGGTTTTGTTTCTAGCGATTTTATTGGACAATGGATGCATTCATTTTAACTGATCTTTGAAAAAATAGTGCCGTCGGGAAAAGCACTAGCTATCTGAACTGAGTGGTGGTTGGTGCATTCCAAGTGCTGGTCGGCGGAGACCACTGCCGACCAGCATCGGCAGAACCCTGGACATCACTGTACAGGATAACAAGGCTTATTTTGGGGTCCACATCACTCGACGGTGATGACAGTGTTTATTTCTGCTAGGGCTACCTCATCTCCACACACCCCGGAACTATTCCAGACCTCCCCGCAGACTTCAACACCGTCAGTCATCAGATCTTTCTCCCTCGTCCTCCACCCCACCCCCCAATCCAGGAGCTGCTTGTCACTTGATGGATCTGCTGTTCACTTCTTAATTTTTCATTTCTTCCGCCATCGGGGTCCTGCAGCTCATCCAAAATCCTGCAAAACATGCCCTCATTTTCAGCTCTCCACATAATCTACTTGTTCCAGCAAACACTACACACCAGGGCCTTGGTGCCAGTTTACAGCATTGCTTATCAGTGCAGGACTTCAGCCTGAAATTCTTGTATACCAGCTGGACTTGTTCCAGCTGCTTATTTTTCAGTCTTTTATTTCCTTCACACTCCTGCCTTTGACCCGAACATCAATCAAGTTTCGCCATCATGGGGATTCCAGTCTGTTAAATGAGTTCAGAAACAAAGGGAAGAGAGGCATTTGGGAACATGAAGGTAGTTTCGGTTAACGAACAATGAGACAATACTTCAGTAAAGCATTGCTGGGCACCCCCCCCAACACCACACACACACACAAACCTACACAAATACACTCACACAGACACACGGAAACAATCTCAAAAATACATAGACAGACACAAGCACACACAAACACATTCTCACAGAAGAGCAATAGCACACAAACACACAGACACATGTAGTTCACAAAAACACACAGACAAGCCACCCCCCACCCGCGCCCCAAACCACTCTCCAGCTAACAGCTCAGCTCCCTGAAACAGTGATTAATTATTATTGATTGCTCCTTTGTGTCCTTGTTTATACTGTTTATTGATATTTCTTGCTGTTGAATCTTGCTGTTTTGCCAAGTAGGGCTCATTGTCCTTTGTTACTGCATGATTTTGCCTAACAGGCTTAACTTCATTGTGATTAATCCTTGCTTCTTTCACTCTTGTGGTTTCTGTTCATTTCGCTCTAGGGTTCCCTCTGCTATTTTCTTTAATTTTTGTCTTCTCATTGCAAGTTTGGCCAAATTAGTGTATCTGTCAAATACCAGTGCTCTTACATTCAGTTATTCGGTGAAATTTAGTATGCAAGACCAATGTCATAACCCTGTCATGGCAATTCTGTAATTTGTACTGAACTTACAGCACATTTAGCCTCATGCAAGAAGCAATATACAAACAAATTTTATGTTTGGTCGCATCCATGATTTTCTCTTATTTCTTTATTACCCATTGATATCTGGGATTCACTGATGTTTTCTTATTTTTGTTTTAAGGACTGTAAAGTCCTTAAAAATCCATACGTTTTTTTAATAATTATATTTTTGAACATAATGGAACTAATTTTTCATTAATGAAATTATAAATAGAGTGTGAAATTTTCATTTAAATATTTTAAAGCTTAAAATCCTTCTATTCAATTCTGAAAATACAAAACCTGAAAGCCTCGTCCAGTGAAAATTGCCACGCTCGTGCTGATGTTACACACGGGCATGTCAGGGATTCTTAATTGCTCTCCACTCCATGAAAGTCTTGAGCAAAATCACCAATCTTTTATCTATAGTCTTACCATTCCACTCGTATCAGGAGGGAGCAGGGTGACTTTCAGTAATCAATGCTGTACACTCGCGGGAGCCAAGCTCTTCTTGATCGTTTGTCTTGTGTTTTTTATGTATAGCACTGATACTTTTGGTAATTGTGCGAACACAGTCTATATGGTCCTCACAAATAATGAGCAGGAAGACTGCAAAATGGTCCTCAATGGCAAATTGTGTTGTGCTTTATAAAGCACCAGGTTGTTGTTTGTTTACCAAACACACACACACACACACACAGAAACACACACACGGCTGAATTATTACAGCAGAGCTGTCCCAGTTCAATAAAGTCAGGTGTCAGTCAGGAACGGTCACCGAGGGACAGTCCTGCCCAGGTATTACCCAGCCAATTATACCACCTCAAAGTCCCTAAATCTCCTCCCTCACCCCATCTGACAGGTGAGTAATCGCCCTGCCCAAAATTCAGAATGTACTGCCCTCTGTAAATCTCATTTCCTTTGGGAGATTTAAACAGGCCGACACCAGTCACACACTCCTTATTCTGTATGTTTATGTCCCAGTGCTCAGTGTGCGGTGTAGTTTTGACTCTGAGCCATGCCTCTCTCTACCGCTTTTTATTTTACAGTTTTTATTTTCTAAAATCATACACACACATCCACTTACACACACACACACACACACACACACACACACACACGCACACACATCCACTTACACACACACACACACACACACGCACACACACACACACGCACACACACACACACACACACACACACATTAGTACTCCGGTTTCCTCTCACAGCCCAAAGACATACATATCAGGCTAATTGGAGACACTGGATTGCCCGTAGATGTGTGTGCATGAATGGTCAGTGCGCCCTGTAGTGGATTAGTGAGCTGTCCAGGGTGTGTGCCTGCCTTTCACCCATAATCAGCTGGGATAGACTACAGCTCTCCATGGCCCAATTTAGAAAGAAGCAGTATAGATAATGGATAGATGGAAGTTTCCACAGAAGGCCTGTCTGTTATCGCCTTATTAGTCTGACACAATCAGCGAATCCGGTAACCTGCAGCACTGCATTTTTACACTGTTGTTTTAACACCTAATTTGCCCTTTATTGATGGGACAGTTGGCTTCAAGGACTTATAAACGAGCTTATAACTGATGGGGCGGCAGGTTCAGTTCCCAGGTGGGGTGAAGTTGATCTGCCCTCAAGCCGGGTGCGTAACCTGAATGTTCTCGGCAAATCGTCTGACCTCGGCACAGATATGTGATCTTATGTGTTAAGACTGAGATGCCCTGATAACCACGCACAAATCGCTTAGATTTAAGGCTCTGGGCCTGGTAACTCACAGAGCAAACTGAGAGAACAAGTGGATCAGAGCAGGATGCGCTGGGCACCCAGTCTCAGTCTGGGGGATGTTCAGTTCAGGGGCGCATCTTAACACCCCAAATAATGAATCGCTCCTTCCCATGTTTATCTCCTCCTGTCTGAAAGTTTGAGGGGAAAGGAGGATCTGTATCCAGGCCAGGTGTCGCAGAGGTGGGTAAAGGTTGGAGAGAAAAGAACAAGAACCTCCCGCTGCCTGGTGAAATTGCCCTGTTGTAGCTGAGTGGTACCTCTTTTGCAGATAATATTGTGTTAAAGAGCTGGAGATGAATGGTGCTGCAGTACGGTGTCAGATAATATCTGGGCTGTTTTATTTGCCCCCTTCAGACTGGTGCCAAATGGTATTACTATAACAAGTGGGGAGAATAGACTGAATGTTGTCTGGGCTTCTAAAATTCAAGGCTATAGGTATCGCAGTCAGGAGGCCGAAGAATAGCCTGGCTGTCAGATCAGGCCCCACAGATTGGTCGGAAATAGTGTCACACTCGGAAGAAGGCAGGACGTGGGGGCGGTTCAGGAAATCAGGGGAAATGGTTGATTCTGAGCACCACGATTTCAGGTCCTACTCGCTAGTCACTTCCTCAAACCACACACAACAAAACCTGATTTCAGAAATGATTAATTAGCATCATCGGTCCTGATTTTAAACTGTGGGGCCACCGAGTTTTTGGATAAAGGTGGGTGGGGAGGTCCCTGGCCTGACTCCAAATATCATCTCCCCCCTGATTTGAGAAAATTTTCTGAAATATAAGCCAGAAATATAACGCACCATTGGAAGGATTTAGAGCTGGGTGATGTGGGGAATCTGGGATCCTGCTCTGTAGTACTCAACTCAAGTAGCCACTGTACCAAAACACTTCATATGCAAGGAGGAGCAATGGAGCAAAAACAAGAATCCAATACACAAGCAAACAAAGAAAATCATGTAAGTCAGACAACAAGACCGCTAACGCTGGGTGCTGCAGGTCAATACTCTCCAGGCTGGAATAAATCTAGATTAATTTAATTATGGAGGAATGGCTTACAATCCCCCTTACAACAGATGGATCATTTAGGAGGAAGGAGGCGTAACAAACGCGTACTTCGGTTCAATAATGTGTTTTATACTGAAACATTATATTTCAGCAGCCAGAGAAGCCATTATGGATTTATTTTCCTTTTTTTTGCAGTTCTTTTCATATTTAATCTTCTCTGTCGCAATAGTTTACATCTGAGGCCGAGCCTGTACCCATAAATCCTTAAGCTTTATAAAACACAGGAGCAGAGCTCTGCGAGGTCATTTTTTTTTCTGTATGCATTCAAAAAGAAAAAAGGCTGGTTTTGTGTATATTTTGCAGGTGAAAGCGCCGATTCAGCAACAGTCAAACCAAAAATGAAAACTTGTCGTTGGCCATAGAGGGCTAACAGTTTCTCCAGTCAGTACTGGTAATTAAGTGTTAAGAATAAACGAGTATATGTTTTATTGATGTTTGGACCTTCCATCTCTGAAACTGTTTTTTAAAAAGTTTGTTTGAAAAAGTGCTGTTATTTCTACAATCTCATTTCCGAAAGAATTGAAACCATGCCTTTTGACGGTTTTACTGATAAGTCATGATAGTCCTTCTCTTGTTTCATCTCCGTTATTTTGAAAAAAATATACGGAAGATGGATTTGTCAGAATAACGCACTCCTTACCATTTCTGAATCAATCTATTCAGATGAACCTGAGCGTTTATGAGCGCTGAGATTTAGGCGGTGCCTCTGGATGGTGTTGACATTTGCATGGGTTTCTCTGCATAGGAGGGTGTTTACGAGCAATTTGTGATGCTGCAACAAACTGAGTTCACTTTAGCTTTTATTCACGGAGATTGTTCCAGAATTTTCTCAGAATCTTTTCATCATGTTTCAGACTGTTGAGTTTTCTACATCCTGGGCAATCACTCATTGAGAAACATGGTTCTTAAATTGTTTTGATGATTTTCTCATGATTGATTACCATGATTACATTATTTTGATTATTTTGAATGATGATGATGATTATTTTTATTATTATTGTTATTACCTCAAAAACCCATGAGAATATTAAGAAGAGACATAAATGCACCCACTGGAGTACACTGATTGTGTAGTAGTGTCTCGCCTGACTGTCGGCAATCACAGAAATTCAAATAATTGATACATCATCGCTGTAGCACCTGTGGAGTCCAAGCTTGTCTAAAAATGACAGGTGTTTTCTTTCTTTTTCTCTCTCTTCAAGCTGGGACTGCATCAGTGTACTCCGGTAATACACAAAACCTCCACACAGAGAGATCTTGGGCCGGATTCCAGCCCACTAAACATTTTGCAGCGATACAACAGTGCTACTGACTGCACCACCATGCCCCCTGATAATAATTATAATAATAATTCAATTATACAGCACCTGTCGCAGTCTTGAAGCATTTGTCCTGAGAGTTGCCTTCATCTACACTTTCATTCACATGAATCCTGTTGAAATTATTGCTCAGGTAATGTAGCAAGTACAGTATCCCTAGATTGGTTAAGATCTGGATCAATACCATTGTTTCTAACTCACGGTCATGCACCTATCTCATTGTCACTTTAATAAGTGAAAAGGAGTGTCTATTGAAGGTGATGTAATGAGATTATGAGTTGGCTGGGTTGACTGCAGCCTTACCTAACACAGAGGAACAGCACAGAGCAGAAGAATGTCCCTCCTGTAGTCGCTGCTGTCTGGGGAGAGTCTAATACCCTCTCCTGTATCTGAGAGTCACTCCCGTTTTCCGTTCCAGACAAGATAATAAGACCTTCTCAAACACTACTAAAACAGGGACAGACAGCCGTAATGTGACTTTGGTCAGTACTGAACCGCAGGCAACACTAATCACTAACGACTTCAATCAAGGCCTTGATGGATAGAATCAAGTTACATAACATGACATAGCATGGTGAATGGCGAGACTTGGTTATTAAGTCCAATGTCATTTGCCATTTTCCTGCCGCAAAGGAGTACCAAACTCTTGCAGTTAAAAAAGTGTGTGCGAATGCTAAGCTCACTCTTCTTCATTTCTTCATATTCAGCAGAAAAAAAAAAGAAACTCAAAGAGGACTTTTCATTGAGGTATTTCAAATATTTCAAAAAGGGATTCACTAATGGGATGGCATAATGGCCGTATTTTTCCCGGCTTGGATCTTTGATACATTTGAAGAAGGTACTTAACCTCAGTGTCTTTATTATAAAAATACACAGCCTCCTAACTGGATTGTATGTAAGAAGAAGAATTTAAAGAAAAGAAAAACGTAATTCCCGTAAGATGCTCAGTTGGAGTGGATATTACTTTTCCTTGTGTGGTGGGTAATGAATAGAGGGGTTTATATAGACTTACAGCTGAAGCAGATGCCCTTGACTTATTAAAGCTCACAGAATCCTTCTGTACATATTAATTTAGACAGGCCCCAGGCAGTCCGAGAAGCCGCTACTGTAGCTAAACATGAAGTCTGAGCCTCATTCATGTACAGGGTCTCTGCACGATTCCAATATACTTATATGACCTTCCCACCATGCAACATTCCAAATAAGCACTTCAGCTTAAATGCCTGCCATGTAATGCAGTTAATGGCCTTCAGTCACCAGTGTTTTGCTCTGATTGACCATTCTTTCTGTCCATTCTTTCTTCAGTGTTTTTCTTTCTAAATCAGGTACATCGCTTATCAGTTGTTTTAAGTTTCTTTCATACTTTAATATTGATTAAATTAAAGTTTAAAATCAAGGGGAGGGACAACCCTGGTTTATTGCTGAAATTTCTTCCCAGCTGCATGAATGCAATGTGGCTTGGGCTAAGCTAAGGAAGTGTAGCACAGAGGCAGAATGGCTTCTCTTTAGAAAGCTAAGAAATAAATGCACTTCTCTGATCATAAAAGCAAAGACAGAGTTTTATTTTTCTGTAACAGTAGATAGATTGAATGATCCTAAGAAATTCTGGCGGGCAGTTAATTCTTCATCTACATCTGAAAATGTATGTAACGTCCCTCCCTTTCATTAAAAATTCTCTCATGGTGTCTGATAAGATTGTTTTAATTAGCATTTTATTAGGTCAGAGTTTCTGTTTAACAAAGCATCCTCTGTTGTGGAATCAGAAAATTCTTACAACATTGCTGGTGGCGCAGAAGAAACTTGTAATCTTACCTCGTTTTTTGTTATTGAGGTTCAAAAAGCCTTGAAGCAGATTAAACCTAGAAAACCAGCTGGTCCGGATTATTTGGAACCTCTGTTCCTAAAAATAGCAACAGATATTATAGCAGAACCTCTGACCAATCTTTTTAATCACTCCCTATTTTCAAATAAAATCCCAAAGGTTTGGAAGGCTGCATTTGTGCTGCCCTTGCCAAGAGGAGTGGATCCAATGGTGCTGAATAACTGTAGACTAATCTTAACTATCAGCCAAAGTGCTGAAATCTCTAGTCAGTGAACACATTAAGGACTGTATATATATATATATATATATATATATATATATACACACACTCATGCTATTTTATCCAATCATCAATCAGGGTTTAAAGGGAAATCAGGGAAAAATCAAAGCGCTGTTACTGCTGCAATATGAAAGTTTTAAATGATGTCATAGAAGCACTGGGTAATAAGCAGCATTGCTTGTGTCTATTTGTTGAATTGTCCAAAGCTTTTGATTCTGTAGACCACAGTAATTTGATAAAATGTCTTTTTCAAGTGTGTTATTCTGATTATACTGTTGGTTGGTTCACCAGTTATCTTTCTGATACGCCTCAGGCTACCCAGTTTTATGGTCTTACATCCAATATGTAAACACTCAGTAATGGAGTCCCTCAAGGTTCAGTTTTCAGTCCATTTTCATTTACTCTGTACATCAACTGCTTTTGTCAAAACATTCCAAATGCACCCTTTCATTTCAATGCAGATGATAGTCATTTATTGCAGTGCCCCTACTCTCACCAAGGCTTTTTAATATCTCCAAAAAGGTTTTCATATTCTGCAGGGTCTACTTCACCAATTCAAGCTTGTTCTAGATGCTAAAAACCCCAAACTCTCAGAATATCTCTTTGAATTATTGCATTGTTACATTTCAAGATGAAGAAATTGACACTGTCTCTACTTATAAATAGTTGGGATTTTTGATTGATGACAAACTTTAATTTAAACCTCAGATAGTCAATCTTATTTAAAAATTGAAATTAGGATTTTAATTTTGAAGCGAATCTTCTTCTTTCAATGTTAGAAAGAGACTTCTGGAAGCTGTTTTTCTCCTTATCTTGATGATCTATTGTGTTTGAATTCATCAGCCCATTGTCTGCAAAGTGCATCACCAATTCGTGAGATTTGTAATGAACTGAAGAAACTGATCGCATCTTTGTGGTACTCAAAGGTTAATGGCCATCTCTTTCCACATGTTGACTTAGCTCTTGGTTTGTTTTTACCTATGAGGCAATTTTTGGTAGAATCCCCAGTTTTTTATTGTGTTACGTGTCCCAAAAAAGTGGCTCCAATGGATTGTATTTTCAGGAAATTGTGCTTATGATTGTTCATAAGAATGAGTTGAATGAGTGGGGCAAGACGGCCTTTAGGTTCTCAGCCCCCTCGACCTGGAACAGCATAAAGAGGGAGACTATGTTTGAAGATTTAGGGACACTCGGTGAACTTAAAGTTGTTATAATGCGTATGGAAGCAGAGTCTATCAAAAGTTGTAAATGTTCATTCTAATTGTGTGGTGAATGCTGCATTTTGTTATATATTGTATCTGGTATTGTTTGGTTAGTTATTTTGTCTTGATGTGAGTTTGTTGAAGTGCTATATTTACTGCTGCAAGTCTTGGCCAGGTCTCTTTTGTGAAAGACGCTTTAATCTCAATAGAGCCAACCAGGTTAAATTAATTAATCAATATATTGATTTGATTTTCCAAACACATTCCAATGATTCTGAATTTAATGATTTGATGTCCTGAGTTTGGGGGCAGTAGAAGGGTCTCTCTCTCTCTCTCTCTCTCTCTCCCTCTCTCTCTCTCTCTCTCTCTCTCCCCTTCCTTTAAATGTAAGGGCTACATGTAACAAGGAAGATTATTTTGAAGTAAAATACAGATCTTTCTCTCTCTTTACGTCAGGGTTACATGTCCCAATAATGAGTAATTTAAAGTAAAACACAATCTCAGTCTCTCTTTCACGGAGGTTCAAAGACTTTATTCACCTTAATTGAACATTCAGTCAATTCAACTCTCAGTATTGGAGTCAATTGACCATTCAGTTATTTTGCAACCAAACAACTACAAAACCTCAAGTATACAAGGCATGTGAGCACTGCTATCCCCTGCTGATGGTTTCTCTTACCCTGCTAATCGACAAACACAGCTTTACAGACGCAGTTTAAATGAGGCTTGTCTGCTCTTGTTATTTGCTTTGGCGTTTAATTCCCTTAGGTTTTTCTTGTGGCTTTAGCGGCTACATTGCCATAATTGAAGCTTTGCTTATTGCAGCATGCATGCCCAGGCAAACTTGACATAGCATTCTGAAATGATTGGGAATCTACTGGGAGTTTGCCAGGGTTCCATTTTCTCACCTGCTTAGTCTTGTGATGCATCCAAAATTTCATCGACTGGCGGCTTTTTTCCTTTCCTCTCCACTTCTCCTTGACCTTGCAAGAAAACGTCACACAAGGCAAAGGGAAAGTTAGAGTGAGCATTTTAGGTTACTCAGGGAAATGTTAGAGAAAAATAAGATGTCCTACCCCTCAATACATTGTAAAATTAACAGCTACTGAATGATTACATGTCTGATCCATCAGAAAATCTATGATGCGTAATGTATCCAATTACTGTAGCTGCAAAGGGTTATCGTCAGTAATCCATGATTACTTTCTTACAAGGTTGATTCCTTGTATCCTTGCTGGAATGATGCAATGAAGGAACTAATTGCTTTCTTACTTTCAAAGAATAGCTGTGGTTACTCTTTGAGATGTATACCAGCCAAATTAACTCCAATTCATGCCTATAATCAGGTAAAATACCTTAGTCTTTGGAGAATTCAGATGCAACCATTGTCACAGTTGCAGTGGTGGGTGCTACCCCAGAAACCAATGGGCAAAAGACAAGGAAAGTTCATCAATCACTTGCAGGGCACACTCATTCTTTAACCAGCCATCTGCGCTCATACCTGTGGGCAATTTAAGTCTTGAATTCGGAAGGAAATTACAGTGCCAAGGGAACACCCATGCTATCACAGGCCAAATTAAACAGCACAATCTTCATGTCGTGAGACACATTACAGAGAATAGTCACGTTGAGATGTCCAGTGTCAATTTAACTCTGACATTTTGTACCAGTCAGCTCAGTCCATATCAATCGTCAGTATCGAAGCAACCCAAATCCAACCTGTGATCTGACTCTCCATAACTCAAAGCAGTCAGAAAATGTCAGCCTGGTGTTTTATATCCTATATATTTTTTTCTGGCACTGTGATGTCAGGGCATTTTAGCGATTTGAACTACTGGATGGTTGGCTAGAACAGCAGACCAATCGCGTTGCTCCAGGGTCATGTGAGTAATACCTGAGCATTGGGTCTGTGGGCTCCCTGCTTTTATTTCCCATGGGCTGAAGAATCAGCAAGGAAAAGACCAGCCGTTTGTTTTAGCTTCATCTTATCACAGAGTGAGTCCGATTTGTCAGTCCTTGCAGTGGACTGCATCCTCCTCATATATGCTAAAAGCCCTGTGAAACAGCTGGGCCTGAGTGTGTAGCATCATAGGAAATGTTTCCTATTGGATGGCACCTCATTCTAAATCCCAAAAGCCGAATGGACTGGAGTTTTTTCTTGTTGTCCAGGCAAGATTTTTCCTTGATAGATCCGTACGTGGCTCCCTCAAATGGCGCTACGAGGCTTAGTTGACACAGATCACTCGTCCGATTCCGTGCACGTAATTGCCTCCTGTCAGCATCATGACCCTTCACCTTTCCACCTGTGGGAGCCACTTGACCCTCTACAACCTCTCCGCCCTCTCAAGAGCCACTTAAAAACCCTTACACCACCCCACATCTGGGGATGGGGTGGCACAGTGGTTAAGCATGCTTGGGACCTTGGCACGGCTTTGGTGGTGTGTTCTGGCGCAAAAACACTTCACTACCGCAGTGCCTCAGTCCACGCAGCTGTATAATAGGGTACCAGAAAATTGTCAGGGAAACCTGATTAAGAGCAATAACTTGCGATGGACTGGCATCCCATCCAGGGGGAGTAGCAATACTCCCAGTCGCTTCATGCTACAGAAACCGGAGTTAAGCACCAGCCCGATGAGCCTCATGGGCTCGTGAAGGAACCCTACACCCCCGAACCCCCCACCCCACCCCACCCCAAGAGCCACTCGACCTCATCGCCCCTTGTCCCTCTCGCTCCATAGTGAGCGTTAGCACTGAGCGTCAGACTTTAGCCCTGTGCTAAATCAATGGCAAAGAGGTAAACAGCCCCCTCCCAACACCTGTCAGGGAGATGTTTGGCATTTTGGGTTGCAGGGTGGACCTGAAATGCCAGACTCACATGGGAATGGGACTGACCTTTTGCATTACTGCCCAATTGCTTTCTCTGTTTATCTGTTCATCCAAATTGCATGTCTTGACCCCATTTTCCTTTGTTTATCAACACATATCCACACCCCCCTCCCCCCAACCTCCCAACCCCCACCACCACCACCTATTCGACAGAAAAGACGATGCGTTTCATGATTAAAATCAGGCTCCACAGGCACTTTGCTGAAGGGTAAGCACACTTATTTGAAAGGGCAAATGTTGCCAAGGTTGACACTCATATAATAGCATCTTAACACGACTCTCTCTTCTTTTAGGTCTAAAATAGATGCCTGGCCCAGACACATTCATTGTTAGTTTTCTTTGTCCGGTTTGTCAACATCATTCTTCCTAATGTGCTGACTTCTCGATTTCCTGCATTGTGATTGACTCAGAGCAACTTGTTTATTTTATTATTTTTTTTTTTTGCTTATTGCACCTCATTTGGTGGTTTTCCAATATAGCTTAAATTTTACAATGTTTTTTTTTTTCCCTTGTATAGTAGTGTTTTAAACTGTTCCAGAAAGAACGCACACTTGCTCAAGGGCATGTCAGCAGTGCTTCCAAGTGAGATTCAAACCTGTGGCTGTTACTGCTGTGCTGCAGTCGTTCTGTGCAGTGTGAGTCACTGGGGAAACCTGGAGCTGCATTAAGAGGGGAAAACAACAGGAATTTTCAGTCCTGGGTGGAAAAGGTAAAAGTTAAAGCTAAAGGGTGAGAGCAAATAGCCTGTGAGTCTCTAACACTTTGTGGAATTTGCTTGCTCTGTACTTTGGAGAGATTCATACACAGAGGCAGGTGTACGTTTGCAGAATGTTATGGTCACAAGTCATAGGTTTGGGACATTTCATTGGTAATGCAATGGAGGTCTTCCATTTTTCATGGCTTGTGTTTGTAGATTTTTGCGCACAGGCTTTGTTATTTCTTGACTCTCTTACCCTTTTCTTGTCTTTCTCTCACACCCGTCGCTCTCTCCATTCATTTTCTCTTCCGAATTTTACCTTCCTTTCCTCTCCCCCTTTATCTCTTCCTCTCTTCTTCTGTAGTTTTTCATGTGACAGTTTACCTCTGCACTCATATGGTTGACTGATTTCCATTTAGGGTAAGGAACTGCGCCAAAATCTTCCCGTCCCTCATGAACCTCATAAACCGCCCTGCATGCAGATTAATACTGAAGATCCCGCTTCTCTTTCTTGAAGTATGCGTCAAATTATCAATATACTCTTGGTGGTAAGGGTAGTATTTTCGTTTTCGTTTTTTTTTCATTTTGTTTCCGTTTTCCCACCCATTATCATAATAATCAGTATTATTATTATTATGATTATTATTGTTGATATTATTATTATTACCTCTGTGATTGGTGTTGTTTGTCTATTTCTTAGTGAACAAGATAACTCAAAAAGTAATGAACGGATATCTCTGAAATTTTGTGGGTGGGTCGCTATTACATCAGGGGAGGACCCTGCTGATTTTGACCGTGATCAGTCAAACAATATGGCCGCCACAGGAGCTACCTTGAAATAGTATGACACGCGATAACTGAACTTTGCTCCCACACAGCAACATTTGGACTGTTGTGCGTTGGCGGAGGTTTCCACTCTAGGAGTGCTTCGAGTTATTATTATTATTGTTGTTGTCTATTATTGTGATAATGATGATGCTGATTATTATTATTATTATTATTTGTAGCAGCAGTGTTAGATAGATAGTTGGGCGTTCGGTTTAGCCGTGGCTGGATGGGGGTGGCCGGTGTCCCGCTCCTGACTCCCTTGCGGCATTGCAGGGCCTCTGGCTTGGTGGGGCTGGATAGGATTGGTGCCAACTGCCCATATACCCCCCTCCTCGCCCTTAAAAATGGGGAAAGGAGGTGAAGGACAGTAAAATGGGGAGTGAATAGGGAGTCAAGGAGCACTTAAACCTGTCACGGGCCAGCGCTCTCCCCTGGGTCTGAGCTCGACTCATACACAGTGAGACCATGTCTACTCCCCAACCCTAACCCAACGCGCGGGGGTGTTTGCATGAATAGGCATGTGTGTCTGAGTGGTGGGCACTAGGGGGTGCTCTGCCGGCTCATCCTGATCTGTGCCTCACCAGAGGGCCATTTCTCTTTGACTTCCTGTTCACCCGGCAACAGCCCAGTTTGCCATTGCCCCAAGTCAATATATGAATTATTATTATTTTTTAAATGTAGTTGTACTATTACTATTATATAATATTTTTTGTTTATTTATTAACACTATCACTATTGGTATTATGATTTATTTATTCATTGATCTGATTTTTTTTATTTTTACCTTTCGTTTACTTTTTATTTTTTGTAAATTTGCCACACTATCTTCTCCACAGGAAATAGACTCACTCTTTAATCTGTAATATTGGACTTATAGGACTGAGCACTCTGGACTCATAAATTCAATATTCCATTGGATGTTTTTTTTTTCCATTTTATTTTTTAATTTTTTTCTTTCTTTTCTCTTGTAGTTCTAACTCTGCTCACATATGTTCTTGTTTTTTTCCCCCCCTAAAACTTCAATATGTTTGCATTTTATGACCAATAATAAATAAATAAATAAACATGCAGAACTGATGAAATGAGTATATGTGCTGCATAAAGGTCATTGGTTTTGCATCAGGAAAGGTTTTTTCATTAACCTGGCCCTTAAACATGACACAATTTGAGGGTAACTTGGAAAAATGCGTTCTGCTTCTCGTAGTATATATTAGGTAACTTCATCCATCTGAGGTTGTGGGTGGAGGTGAGTCATCTCTTATAGTTATGACTTGAGGTTGTGGGTTGTTAACACAACTGATTTATGTTTGACTTTATGCCAAACCATGATTTGACCACCAATTTCGGACCGAATCATAAGCTTGTTTATCACTGTCGGGCTTCTGAGATAGCAAGGTCATAGTTATTTTTCTGAGGGATTATGGTTGGGTATTCACTTTGCCATTAAGGTTGCATTATGTCACGTTTCATTACATTTATGCTCTTATCTTTGCAATATACAAGGACATAACGGCAGCATTTATGTCCACTGCATTAAAATGTCTTTGCCAGACCGAATGAAATTTTCCAGGGCCACAATCACTGTGACATCACCAGTGGAACAGCAATGAGTTGGTTCCTCTGCTCAACCAATCACAATTTTTATTCTGCAGCACTGCTGGTGAGGCTTGGATTTATTTTTGTATTTACTTACTCACTTACTTATTTTTTATTTCAGGGTGAAAAAAACTCAGAGCAGACCCAGATATCCTGCAGTCAGCAGTTTTGAGTGAAGCCTGACATTTTGACACAGATAAGGAGGAGGAACCATGGTGGGATTCACAGTATGAATATAAACAGGTGCATTATGGGATGGGGGGGTGGGAGTGGGTGTGGGGGGATTGTACCCCAAGGTGACGGCAGATCCTGAGTGCGAGATCAAATTCATCTGGCCTTCTCGAAATCGCTACGGTGTCACTTGGGATTTGCAGGGCTGTGTGACTGCTAAACGGCCGTGGATTTGACAGTATTTACAATCAGAGGTCCTGGTGGTGTGATGGAGTTGAGAGCCTGAGGTCTTTGGAGAGTAATGAAGTTGGGGAACGCACACGGGTGTGAAGCAAATATTCTCCCCTGAGACAGATACATGAGGCTCGTAACTGGCTAATCCTCTACTGCTAACTGGAAGGACATTATTGCAGGAAATGCCTTGAGCACAGGAACATCAAAGGAATTTATTTGCCAAAAAGAACACAATAAAGCGCAGCTACTGAATAATCACAGTGTTCATGCAGTATGTCCACCAGAAGTGCAGTAATACATTTTTCTTTTTTCAGATTTTGCAGATATGCCAATCAGCCACAACACTAAAATCATCTGTCGAACACTGAGAAGGTCACATTCATGCTGCCAAAACAGTTCAATCAAACTGATGTCCGCATGAATTCCTGGGTCCAGTTTTCCCCAGCAGAATATCTCCGAAGTATCACACCCCCTTCACCTTCATCAGTTGATCCAAGTTTCAGTTCCAATGCTCACATGCCCATTACGGGCGTTTCAGCAGTGAGGTGGGGCTTGAATGGGTATTCTGACTGCTCTTTAGCTACAAAGTGCTATATGCAGGGGGATATGATGCAATGTGAAGTGTGACACATTCGTAATGTAAGTCTCATCAGAATTCTTGACGATTTGTGCCACAGTCGCCCTTCTGTCATTGCGGACCAGATGGATTGGCCCTCATTGCCCTTGTGTATCAATGAGCTTTCGATGCCCAACACCCTGCCATGGTTTGTCCTCCCTCAATATTTTTTCTTTATGTTTTTCTGTCAGAACTGTGAAGAGATGATGAATTTTATCTTTCAGCTGAAGTTAAACAGGGTTATATCGAGGAAAGAAGTCGGCCATTTTGAGGAGCACGGGGTCAAGAGAGCTGCGCTCCAAACACACAGCACTCATGACCCAGAAAAGCTGAGCCCTTCCTCTCCGCAGTGATCCGCCTGCTCTCACTGGGAGATCACAGCGATTCATGAATAATTCATCTGCTGAAGAAGATGACTCGTTGTCTCTGCATTTTCAGTCCTCTCTGCACCTTCTCATGAATATTCTCCTGTATTTTAAATTTTTCACCTTTTGTTTGTGTTTATTTACTTATGTAAGCAAAATAGCTGGTTGAAATTCATGAATTTAACTACCACTGCCCAAGAGCAAATTGATGACATTAAATATGAAGTATTTATAAACTGTTTCAAACAGGAATGATACAGGCCTATAGCCAGTCTTGTGGAGAGGAGGGGGGGGGGGCTTTTTCCCAAAAAAAGTCCCATTGGGGGGGGGACTTCACCCCCCCCCCCTCCCAATACACTTCAAATGTTTTAATTTATAATTTTTATTCATTAAACCTTCACTTTTACACGACGTTTCTCTCCTCAGTTGTCAGTCTGTTGTTCCCCACTATCCGTCTGTGTTGCTCTCCTCTGTTGACATGAATGAACATGAATTAATTATATTGAAGTGTACTATCATCCAAACATTCCTTTAACATGAGTTCATTGATTGAATTAAATTTAAGTGTACTGTCTCGCTATCATTCAAATTTTGCTTCAGCCGTTGTGATATGACCATTTTTGGCCACTGTAGGCAGACTTTCTCTTCTAATGTGGCAGTGGATGAACCGGTACTCATCACGTTTGGTAAAGGTCATTATTTTTAGATAAATTTTCAAATTCCAAACATAGCCTATCGCAACAATTTTCACCATGTTATTCATTTTTATAAAAAAAAATAAAAAAAAATCTGATTATGGACACTTTCCAAATTTTCCCACTTTTTAACCCTCTCAGTGCCAGTGTTTCTGCGGTTTTCTCCTCGTCTGTCTCTGTTGCTCACCTCTGCTGTCTGTCAGTTGTCATTTATGGAATGAGACGCTCATCAGTTCCAATCTTTTTGGGTGCATTTTTGAGTAAATGTGGACAGCTTCATCCATTCTTTTTTTACCCATGTTCTCGTTTTCCTCCTCTTCTTTTTCTTCTTCTTCTTCTGTTTATTTTATTGGCTGTTTACAACAAAGAAAATGGGGTCATTACCGCCACCCACTGGACGGGGGAGTGAAAATGAGCACAGGAGAAATGGATGTCTGTTTTTGCCAACGTGACAGTCATTTATATTTATTTAAAGCAATATAATGACACTGAATTTTGGACAGTTTTAAGAATTTCTTACATCACTTCATACATGTTCCAAAATACGTCTACAAACATATGCAATACCCGACAGAGACCATATTTGCGTGTTACCTGCAGTACAACCAAAATCGTGATCAATAAAAACACGCGGCATGTTTACCTTTGCTGGAGACAGTGATGCGGCCAGGAACGAGGAGCTTGCGCCTCGTTTTTTTTTTTTGCGAGTATTCTCTCCGTTTCGGTGGAAATACATGAGATCTGACGCTAGCTAGTCCTTGGTAGACAGCCAATTCTGGCTTATCATGTTTTGGAGACATCGTTCCCAAAACTGAATAAATACCGCACATATCAACACAAAACTGCTTTGCTAGCTCAATCATGTTGTAACTAGAATATCCGCTGGAAAAATATATACATATATTAATGCCTACGGGCCAGTGATACATATTAACCCATCAACTAGGTCCGATGGATAAGCATAACACTGTTAACGCAACGCATAACATTATTTGAAGACTCAACCCTTCAGGCTATAAACCTTTGCAGCTGTTATTAGCTATGAAGATTGATTTTAGCTTTAGTTTTAGTTCTTTTAGGATTTTCTTTTTTTGCCACCACCCCCCACTCTGGAGGACAACTTTGTTAATTCAGTCAGTAATATAATTGTGTACGAGTCCTCCTACCATCACCCGACAAAACAAAACGCCCACATAATAAAAAAAAAATACGATACAATACAACACAACACAATAACGATTACATTCACAATGCTCTTCTATCTTTGCATTAGTAATTATTAGCTCACCTATTCCATCTCTCATTATTCCCAACCTTCAGCCTCCCTTACTTTATCCCACCGTTTGGCATAAATTACAAGTCCTGTCTCATGGGCCATCGCAAACTCAATCCTACTGTAATACTTGACAAAATTTTTGAATTTTTCAATTCTTAATGCCTCCACAGATGTCAACCCCAAAATAAATATTTTTGGTAAATTTGTAATTATATTAAAAATTAGGTGTGTTGCTTTTGTTACATCACCCAATAATATTTTAAATAAATCTAATTATATTCCATACTGAGATATCCAGTCTTGCACCTTTATCCAAAATAGGGCTATTATAGGACAGTACCAAAGTAAATAGTCTAATGACTCCACTTCTTCCTGGCAGATTGACTCAATTTGCTGAAGAGGTTTACCACAGACTCCAAGTTGTATGTTTACCTCTGGCGCTATGACTGCTTCAGCTCTCAGGTATTTACAGGACCATAGATCCTGCTAAATGCACTTGTGCTTCACTCTGTATAATTGCACCTGTTAATTGCCTGCAATGTAATGTAATTGTCTATCTTCACTTACAAAGCAACATATGACACTTACTGGCTTTATTTAAAACAAACATTTAATTTATGTGGTTTGAAGGTTTGGTGAAGCCCTTCCAGTAGGTCACTCAACAGTAGGGCCCACAACAGACTCAGCAAGGCACTGAACTGGGGATTCTTTAAGAGCAGGGGCTTCCCTCCTTCATTTTCCAAAAAAATCACCGTCCACAAAGGCACAAAGTGCTGTCAGAAGCATCCCAAACCAACATCCAGTGATGATGTAATTTAATGTAAGACCACGTAGGCTGATCAAAAACTTTCAAAATTCACGATGTGGTGCACATATTGTGATTTTGCTGGTCAAAAAATTAATTTTCTCTGCCCGTCCATAAACAGTGGAACAGAGTTTCAAGAAATCTTCATTCTGATAAAACGTTTTCGAAAAAGCTCCATTTTCAGTGACTGAAAAAACGATTTACATGCGGATGAAAGACATAAATGCCTACAATATGCTACATTATCAAAAATATCAGCGTACATGTCTCCCCTATTCTAGTAAAATCCTAGTAACTCACTTTTTCATGAAACTGAGAAAACTGAAAACAACTTAAGTCCTTCAGGATAAACCTGCAATCAGAAAAAAAAAAGAAGAGAGAATGGGTATTCTCAATGACGACTGCAGGTACTTTTTTTGGTACTTAGTAACCTAGTAACTGCAAAAATGGGTCTAACTCAATTTCCACCAAAAAGTGAGTTACTAGGTTTTTACCAGATTAGGGGAGATGTGGCCAGGGACTGAGTCAGTCTTTTCCCCAAAACAGATCATCTCTTACCATTAATCGGCCTTTAGATAGAGTTGGCAGGAACCTTCCGCTGAAGCAGATCCAGTCTCAGTTTGTTCCACTTTATTTACAATCAAGCAATTGATTAGGCAGATAATCTTTACCACACCACAGATAATTCAATTTTCCATTAATTTCAACCCACGGTTGTGTTCTTTCCCCAGGAACTGCGCAGGATTCACAAGCTGCCGTTTGTCATTTGCCTGATCAGATGGGTTCAGTTTGCGGCTTCTACTGGGACGAAGAGTCAGGGAATCCCAAGCATACTTGGTTTTATCAGTCTAGACCAGTGGTAATCACTTTTTTAACCCTTTGTTGGATGTTGCTCAATATTTTGGACATAAGTTAAGTGGGGTTTATTTTCTCTAGGCTTATAGATGCCCTGAAAACACAAAATGTACATTTTACTGGACATTTCCAGATAATAATTTCCTCAGTAGGTGCCTCTCTCAATTTTTGCATAAATCACGTGAATAATCACAATGGCTGCATCCACAAGTAAGAAGTATGTCGATGACAGTCAGAAATAGTCTTATATTGTTCAAGTTTTGATAAGACTTTTTTCTGATGGGGGATGGAAATACATCATACAGCACAAACTGAAAACACATAACCCATGTAATGTGTATCTCTTTGTTGGAATACATCTGAGTCTCTGCTCTATCAAAAATACTGGACGTTATGCTTGCCGAGTAAATAGTTCAAATAAGCAATGTCCAGAATACAGATTGATCATCATGCATATCAATGACCAGGTTTCTTCAACTTCACATTTTTTCTGTCACTCTGCATGCATAATGTTTAAAATACTGGATTTCAGTGTGCAT
This sequence comes from Gymnothorax reevesii, assembly GCA_029721435.1. Lineage (NCBI taxonomy): Eukaryota > Metazoa > Chordata > Actinopteri > Anguilliformes > Muraenidae > Gymnothorax > Gymnothorax reevesii. Next base: position 175,249,850 of record CM056573.1, read on the forward strand.
CCCACTGGCACAATGTCCAAAATAGTGGACAGACAGACCAACCACTTGCACACGCCCCCCCACCCCCCCCCCCCCCCCCCACCCCCACACACACACACACACACACACAAACACACACACACAATATATATTTCACCAAATCCCAACAAATGGTCCAAGGCATTTGTATGTACTCTATGCATCAACGGGTTAAAGGAGCTGTGTCGTGATTACTGCACATGCTCTCAACTTTGCGTGAAGTAAATCCACTCAAATGCAAGTCAAAATCTAGAAGGTATTTTCTTCTTATCTGATTATTGGCAAAGACAGCCAGTTTAAATCCTGCATACTCCTTGGCAAAGACTTAAAATAGCGCTGAGAATACTCAAAAATCTATAAAAAAACTCTTTACTATAAAAAGCATAATGCCGGAGTAACAAAAACATGTACGTAAATACAATCCAAAACAAAGATGGATTGGAAAGGATGAAATTAGATCATGACTTACAGTCTGGCAGATTCACTTTCTTAGGAAGTAAGGTCTGAGCATGCGCAGTAATCATGACTCAGCACTTTTAAGATGCCTGTTGACATGCTCTACAAGAATAAAACAGCCTTAACACACTTTCAAGGCATTTGAATGTATTTGTGTAGGCAAGTTCTCAGCATAGTCAAAGTCTTTGAATGCTGAAAAAGGCTTCGGTCAGATTGATCTCCTGTTCTATAACAGAGAGCCCAGTCAGGCCCAGCGCTAGAAAAGGGAATTGAAGGGGGCACAGACACATCCCTTTATGACAATTAGGATAGTCCTGGCTAGTTCTCAATTATTTTCCTTCATTTATTTCCAATTATTGTAACTGGCAACTGAAGACACGGTTTCTCTCCAAATGCGATGTAACAGCAATGACATCATGAGGTAAATTCAGTAGAACTAAGAATTAGGGTGGACAAAACATCCGTTTTAAACAATTATTTGTCCTGACCTGTTTTCAGTCATTTTCATAATTAACAAAAGGTTCACTCTGAGAGCACTCCACACTTAAGAGGTGTTGCTTGTTCGCCCCGATGAAGTAGGATGACAATCATTCATCTGGACGCGTATTTGCTGAATTTCAATCAACGTTATTCAAAATTGCACACCTGCGCAAATAGCTTGAGCCGCATGCTTTTTATAGCCTGTTTTACTGGAGAGAGCCACTTTTATTCACTCAGTACTGACAGTAATTTTGAATAATATAATTTTTGTATGATATAATTTTGATGATTTTAACAATATTACCTCGATAGAACATGGCCATGAAGCCAAGTGAAGCAATGCATCGGCTTGCTATAACTGCTATGTCAACACCGCAGCACGCCATTAGAGAACCATAGCAAAGAAAATATAAATGTAGATAAACTAGCCAGGATGTAAGCATTTGCCTGTGATGTTGAAGTTCTTGTCATCACTGCACAACCATCAGAATAATTGGAATCATTCTCTGTAGAAAAAAAAATTAATGGAACCTAATGTAACCGTTTGATAACCGTGAGCTTGCGCAGAATGAAGTGTGGCAGAATGAAGACTTCTTAAAATAAAAAAATGTGAATACACTGATATCAATGTCATATTTGAGGATTTGACAAAAAAAAAAAACTCAAATAAATACATAAACTTTAAAATACCCAAATGTAATATATTAAATGATAAAATAATAATTAAAATTGCTCCTTAAAGCTGATAGATAAATGATGAATTCACCCCCCATCAGATTAGGTTATACATCCCTCTGTTTCCACTGTACCACCACCCGCATAGTTGTGTGGTTGGCAACTAGACCATCTCCCCCGCTTGCATTTTATGCTTGTGAGGAAAGTGGCGCACAATCCAGAGGGAATAAAAACGAGGCCCGTCAAAGGACGGAAGAGCTCTTTTTGAGCCAACAGCCAGCATGCAGTAAGCGCTGTGGATTGCTCAGGGCACAGTTGGTCAGACTCGGTCTTGTGGCTATTCACTGCACCCTGCTTTATCTCCAGCCGTCTTGACTATGTTCTGATCCTGGGTCATGATAATTCAGGAGGAGAGAGCGCGGCCGACGAAACGTGAAACGCTCACTCACTATAATCAAATTCACTGCACGATCATGACTTCATATTTCATCCACATCATAATTCTTCACCACCCCATTTGTTTCCATGCCTGTCACTGCACTCTCACCATTATCACTTCCATTACAACTTTCACTTCATTTACTACCTTCACTACTTTGTCAAGTGCTGTGGCGACAGGCAACTGGCGAAGTGGCTGGTCAGGATGCACTGGTAGCCATGTCCACAAAGCTGCATGTAGGCGACTCAGGCTATGTGGTCGTTTTCCAAAGATCCGAGGTAGAATTGAAACCTGGCAGCCGTCTGAGTGTCTAAGTTGCCCTTTTTAGGCCAGGAAAGCTCCCCTCCATAGCATGAGAAAGGGGTCAGAAAAGGTGCCGTAAACAGTGCCAGCCTGCCCTTACCCTGGCTAGTTCACCACGACTGGAGGAGATCCCATTTTAACAGTAAAAAATCTGGTAACACTGTACAATAAGGCTACATTTATTAACATTAGCTAATGCAGTAAGAAGCATTAAGTATCAGTTAATTAGCAGTCAACTAATGGGTCTACTAATCATTTACTAACGGTGTTCATGTTAACTAAGGTATTAATTTATACTTTATGGAATAATTTCATAGTGTGAGGTGTTACTTAAGGGATATTTAAGAAATGTTTCCAACTTCATAATAAGGCTGTCAAAGAGCATTAATAAATGCTAAGTTCAGGTTACCTAATGCTTAGTTAGTTGACTGATGCATTAGTTAACTGTTAATTAATTAGTTGTTAATGCTTATTACTGCATTTACTAATGTGCCCTATTTGTAAAGTGTAACCGAAAAACTCTAGAAAATCCCAAGCAGTTACTTTCACTTTTGATGCATTAAATGTGCGTATCCTTCTTGACTGTGACAACAAAGACCTGGACAAAGAACTGCCCTTGTTGCCAGGGGTCTGGCGTGGTGCAAAGTTGATATTACTGCCCCTAGCGAAACACGTCTTGCTGATGAAGGGCAGCTCACGGAAATAGGTGCTGGTTACATCTTCTTCTGGATGGGTAGAAAGATCAACGAGCATTGTGAAGCTGGTGTGGGTTTGCTATTAAATCGAACCTTGTTCAAATTTGACCTTGATGCTGTGAGGTGTCAGTGCTGTTCACTCTACCCACACAGTATAGTGTCCAGCATTTATTAATCTCATGCAGAGTGCATACAGTATAGTCCCATTTAGGCTTGTATGGAATCTTAGCTAACTTAGTTAAAGTGTCCAACTGGGGTTCCACTGGAGTCTCATGAGTATGGTGCTTGGCTAAGACTTAGGAGGTTTGTGGTTCAAGTCCGATCACAGCCAGATCAGCTCAGGGTTGGGTTCTTGAGCGAAGCCCTTAATCGCTAATTGTCCTGGAGGGCATTGATTCTTTCTGATTGTATAACTGTACATGATTTTGGAGAATTGCATCAGCTATGTAATGGTAATGTAATACTGAACACGAGCACAAAGCCCTTCATTTTGTTTTAAAGCCCAGCCTGAAAAGCCATCACTCAAGTAAAGGCATTTTATTATGTTCCTTCTTTCTGAGTAATCTCTCACCGCTTATGGAGATTAGCTTTGTTCCCACCTGATAGGTTATGGATTTCAGAAGCATCTCCCTACACTGCTCACAATTTAGAAGATTTAAATCTGCCCGTGAGACATAAAAATCAATTTTCCATCATGCATTGCAAACTAAGCCTGTGATGCTGAAGAGATGTATTTGTGAGCGTGTGTGTGTGTGCCTGTAATGTGTGTGTGAGGCAGAATGTGTGAGTCGAGTCTTCAGCAGTTGTACTGTCCCATATATCACTCTCACACATATGTACACATGTTCACCCCAGACACAAAGCCTTGCCCTGCTGCCTTCCCTGAGGTAATGCAGCTGTGTCAGCCATGACATTGACTCTGATTGAGTGTGTGCTCAGTGGTCGAGATAGACACAGATGTTTTTCACACCCGGAGAGGTCATTTTTTCCCGCTTACAGACAGCCACCTGCTGCTCCACAGGGACACCAGTCAGTGAAATGAAACAGATTACCAGCCTATCGACACAGAGTCTGCCATTTATTCCACTCTCAAATATCCATTAGTCGATTCTATTTAAAGCCATGAAAGAAAAGGCGATTCTATTTTTAATCTACTCTCCTATTCACAGGGGACAGGATAGTGCTGGTTTCAGTTTGCTACGGTTCAAGGAATGAATTGTTCAATCACAGACCTCAAGAACAAAAAACTTTCAGTCAAGTTAAGAGGGTAACAGTGCCGTGGGATGTGTTATTGTGGAAGTGAAAATTAAAATAATTATTTACTTTTTCCCTGTTGAATTTATTTCTCTCGAGTTCGGAATTGTATCCTCAGAACTTCATGGCCTGTGGCTATGATTTCACTTGGGATGAAGAAATAAATAAAACGCATCTTTAGAAATAAAAACTTTGATTCTTTAAATTTTCCTCATCTCATCACCCAACACGTGACATGTGTGAAAAAATGTAATTTTTAGGCATTATTTTGCTTTTGGAATAAAATAGTGTCTGGATGAGATTAATGAGTTTAACTATGTTTGTTGGGTCCTTCACAGCTCTCTGAAGGTGACTTTGCTGCTCTACACTCAGAAATGACAGGTAATCCTGACAGCTGCCACTGTGTCCATCACCTTATGATCAGCTCCACTCAGCTGGGGGAGGAGGGAGGGGTGAGGGGCGGGGACTGAGTAACTGTTCCTATTAACCTCATTGTGACATCACAGTGGGAGTGACTGTGGAAGTGAAGGTTGGAGCATCACTGCATGCACTGTTGTGTCGCCGTCAGTGTCCCGTTTAACCTGCTCCACAGGGAGCGCTCGGCATGAGGCGGCAGGTCTCACTGATGATCACCAATTAATCTTTGTAGTGTCGGTGTAATGGCAATGTAGGTTAGACCAACATAATCCTGCAGATGAGGATGAATATTTACCTGAGTTACCATCCCTACCTCTGGAGTCATCGGTTTTTTACTCTGTCAGATCTTTTTCACATTACTTTTTTCCAATTTTTTTATACAACAAGGTCATATGGTAGCCCTCAGAGCCCAGGAAGTGCAATGAAATGAAAATTAAAAAAAAAAATGCCATGAGAAATGACTAATTCCCACAATTTAGTCAATTTGTGACCATTTCCTCAATTTAAGTAACTCATTCCCATGATTTCAAGTGGCAGCTGTTTAAAATTGTTTCGCTACAAAAATACTTGCAAATGTATTTGTATAGCAAAATAAATACAAAGAATTTTATTCTTTAAAGCAGGGCGGAGTATTTCCTTTAATTTTACCCATGACTGTAGTGTGTCTGTTTTAATGTGCCTCTTAAGCTTGGTTTACGGTCCTTGGTCGCCCAAAGCAGCACAGGGGGGCAGAGCCTGACAGTTTAGCAGACCTGAGACCAAGTAAACAACATCATTTTATTTCCACCGAGAGGTTAACTGTAAGAGAAGCAAAAATGAAAGGATATTTGCCTTTCAAGCCATCTATCCCTCTGTTGCTCTCTATCGCTCTTGTTTGCTCACCAGCTCCCTACCTCTTGTTGCTTCCTCACCCTCTACCTGTCTCATTCTTTTTCCATAATTTTGTCTCCCTTTTTCTTGTTGTCACTGAACAGAATCTGGGAAGCACAATGACAGAAGAAATAGGACCAATGTGAGAGCTCACCGGCCCAATAACTGAGCCCATTGCTCAGCATTTTTGAGAAAAGCTTTTCAGAGATTCAGTGCTGAATAAATACAGCAAACTAAACGAAACAGACTTTCTGCAAAGACAAACTTTTCCAGGCATGGTAGTAAGGGAGCCCCATCAAATGTATAACTGTAAAGGTGCGATCAGGAACCAGTCGCGAGAACCAGGCGATGCAGTAGAACTTGCCTTTTTAAAAGGGGGGGGGGGTGGGGGGGACCCCCGCTGGACAGAAGGCAAAAGTACAAAGTCCACAATCCAAAAATCAAAATCCAGTTGGGCAAAAATAGGATATAAAATAAACGTAGGCGGACAGAAATGGGTCCGGTTCACAGGTACAGGAATATCAAAGCAGCAAAACCAGAATCCAATGGGCGTAATACAAACCGTAACCAGGGCAGCAAACAAAGAACTCGCGGTCGGGCAGAAAAAGGCCAAAATACACAGATACAACAATAATCCAAAAATCGAAGGTCCAGTCAGAAAGATAACCGCTGAGTAATCAAGGCAAAATGATATGTAGCACAAGAAGACTGAGTGGAAAACAATCTGACGGAGAGCAGCTGTGAAAAGACATCTAATATACACTTCTGGGGAGATCACATGGGGAGAATCACAGGTGCAGAAAGTCAGACTGATTACAAGGGGAAGGCACATGAGGGAGAGCCTAATCACATGAAATTGGTCAAAGCCAAAACGCGGACAGGGAGACATTCCTATAAACAAACATACGGCTCCAGTCACGGAGTTTCTAATGTGCATAGATAATGAGAAACAGGACAGCGTGATCAGGTGTGAGCTCTCACAGAAAATGCAGCAAAGGTAATCAGGGAGAGCAAAGAGGCGGAGACTAGAACAGGGCGAGTGCTGAGAGCTTGTTAATCAATTAGTAAGTGCAACTATACAAATCCTTGGTGCTCGTTAGTAAGTTAGTATTATATACAAGGTTAGTTGTTGTTAGTAATCTTAGGGGAAAATAATAAACTGTTAGTATTGTTAGTAAATAGAAAAGAAGAGTGAAGCCAGTAAACGAGATCGGAAAGAAGTTTAAAAACCAGAATCCAATAAATCACTCGAAGAGTGAAACAAGACTGGGGTAGAATGCAATGACCAGACATGAGACCAGACGGGGGAGACAAAGTGTAAAGCAAAATGGAAAACATGAACCGGAATGAGATATGGCAAAATGTAAAACATGGAAAAGTAATCTAAGATGACACATGAGAAATCAAAGTAACCAATACACAATACATAATACAAAGAATAGTCAGACAAGAGCAATAATTCAGAAACACAGGTCAGTCAGAATGACAAGGCATGAACATGGTCAAGGCAGAATCACAACAATAACAGCAAAATCAACTAAAAGTCACACATTTCTGAGGCCACTATTTTCAGTCCTTTTTTTTCCTTCACTTTGGAGACATCATTACAAGGAAGCCCCATATCAAATTTGAAGTAAATCTGGCCAAAATACTAATAAATAAATAAATAAATAAATAATTCTCGAAACTGAGAAGCCCATGACCAAATTTGCAGTATAAATCTGGCTGGTAGTATCAGAGAAGAAGAAGTTTTCAGGTTTTGCATTATTCTGCCCAATTAGATGCAAGCTGGAAAAGTGTACGGCTTCCAATACTCACTCCTCCAATTCTAGGTTTTTCCTTTTTTTTGAGAGATTTCACAGGTTCTTCTCTAATCTTGTAAGTTCTTTGCCTTCTTCAGACAGCCCATGTGTATTTATGTGGTCTTTCATGCTTCTGTACTGCATATCCAGAATATTGTTCCAAATTCTAGCTTTCTCTGCCTGATGCATGTTATGTTTCTCTGCCTGATACATGTTATGTTTCTCTGCCCGATGCCTTGCCTTGACTCCAAGTGATGGGTCGTCTTCCTTTATGACCTTGGTTTATCGTTCATGAAACATTGCCTCTTTGGGACAGCTGGCAGACCATGGCAACAAATAAATTTAACAATTATCATGCTAAAATAATCATGCACAGGCATCAATGTCCGCCGCTCAATGCCTGCATATGTACGGACGCAACAAAATAGTGTTTGTGTAATACTGGTTGCAAATGAATGCCTGGGTAACTGTGGCAACAGACCAATGCCTGGGTAAAAAAGTCCATGAGGAATGACATACTTAATAAGGTAAATAACCCACCGCAAATGGGCTGAGATTACCCTTGTGAACCGAGACTATGGTTGACCTTGGTTGACCTCGTTTCACCATGGTCAACCATGGTTAAAGCATGGTTAAAAATGGCCGACCATGGTTGATGCATGGTTACACCCGCTTGGGGAGTTTTTGCACCATGGTTAACCGTGGTCGGCCATTTTTAACCATGCTTTAATATTGTGTTGGTGATAAGGAGGTTGAAAGCCACACAGGTCTCCAATAGTAGACGTCCGTTGCTATTGCATTTACCAATGCTGAGGTCAACCATGGTGTTCCATTTAACAAAAATGTCAACACATGGTTTGATCAGGGTTGACCACGGTTACTTGAACCAGGGTCAACCAAGTTCAACCACGGTCATGGTTTGCAGGGGTAATGATACACCCAAAATCTACATTTCATTATATCAGGAGCTAGTAGTTCACAATTAAATACTAGTCATATCTTGTCAATTATTGAAAGATGTAAGGAGAGAATAATTTTTTAAAATTTCTCTATCCCAGCTGATCCATAGTGAGTGTTCTGAACCTCTGATGCAGAATGACTACTGTTCACTTCCCAAGTGAGTGGTGTACATTAGTGGCAGTTGAGTCAAGTTTCACGCTCATCACAGAAAGGCGTTTTGAGTGTGAGGAAAGGCAACTATCTAAAGGAAACCATGTCCATCTCAACAACACAATTTTAATACTTTCTATAAGAATTGCTTTTGTCACAGAATTCTGAAACAACAATTGTGTTGAATTTGCATCATGCCTCAATGACAGATGCTCTTGGTGAAGAGAGGCCTTTTTCACAGGGGGTTATTTTTCACAAATATCTAAAACAATAAAAAAAAATAAATATATTTTTATGTCCTAGAGAGTAAATCATTGGCTTGTTAGAGCTGTCTCCACCTGCGTGAGGTCAAACAGGGAGCAGTGAGACAGCAGTAATGCTAATTCATCTCAATAATGACATGCAAATGAGGCATAAGAATGTACCTACCTTGTTTGTGTTGATAGGGAATCCCACAGAATTAGACGACGTGTGTCAGGTTACAGAGGCTGCATAAATCAATCTGCTGTAATTTCGCAGAGCTGAAAGCTACTAATGAACAGCCACACAATTTGCCTGAGTTATTCTCGCAAGAAATGGTAAAACAAGGTTATAATTGATAAAAGAAAACATTCATCATCTAAAACGCTTATTTTTCATCAGGATCGCTGGTGAATTGGAGTCTCTCGGGAGACAATGGGCAAAAGTCAGCAACACACCCCGGAAAGCTCACCAAACCATCTCAGGGACCACTCACTCACCTTAAGGCAATTTACAGTCACCAATTAACTACACATGAATGTTTTTAACTGTTGGAGGAAACTGATGAGAACCCGCAGAGAATAGGCAAACTCTGCAGAGAGGAACCGCAGCCTGGATTTTGACCCAGAACCATCTTGCTTTGAGCCAACAACAGTCCCCACTTAACGACACTGCCGACCAGTTGGTCCATTTGACCATTTAAAAACATTCCCCAGCAACTAACCTGGCAAAGTAACTCACAGATTTTCAATTTCAAATCTTTTAGCCAATAAATTGTGAGAACAATGAAAGAATGAAACTGCACATTTTTAGATAATGTATGTTTGGACATACTGTACATTATTTAAGTTAAACTCCGATGTCTTTGAATTTTCATGTCGCAAAAAATCCATGTCCATTTCCATGGATAATTTTGTAGTAATAACAGTCTGAAACACTGAATTAAATTGGCTTTTATATAGTTTGCTTTCAATAATTCGATAACTCGATAATCCATTTGGGCAGTTCCTTACCTTTAAAAAGGCTGTTGGCCGCCCTTGTAAACCCTGTGCAACTAGGCTAAGGAGGGTCCTAGATGAAGCAGAAGTTCTCAGCGTGTTTACCTGAGCTGCAAGGGGAGATAAAGGCTTAATGGTCTCCATTATAAAAATGGGATCGGGCTACAGCCTCAGCACCAGTCCACTGCCTCTGGTCAAACGTGATGACGTCGACTCACATTCTTCTTTCAGCAAGCCTGTAGCATGTCACGCGGATGCTGCAGCTCTAATATATTAGCAGTTACAGTGCATCTGATCCATATCAAATTTTGGATGTAAAATTTAGTAATAACCCTTTGCAGTTACTATCAAATTATGTGTTTGCACAAAATTGATCCGACTCCAATGAATTAATTTACAGCTCAATTGGATGTCAGACTCAAAATCCGTATTAATATTATTAATCAGCTCTTATCATCCAATATAACAGAAGTACACATTATTCTGGTAACATTGTGGGTGAAATGAGTATTTTAAATCAGAAAATAAAAGGTCTTTGGAAATTTCTACATGGGGGCAATGCAATTTATGTTTAATGGTGCAGTCCTGTCAAAGTCCATTTGATGGCACTGTGGCATTGTCTGGCATGGACAGCACAGGCCAAAAGATCATGGTAGGCTGTTTTCTGGTGATTTGCAAGACATTCGATGCCAACCCCAGATAATGTCCATCAACCCCGAGGCCGGTGGCCACTCCAGCTGCGGCAAATTAAGTTGGCGCCATACAGACCCTAACTTGAGTCTGCTCCCATGACCCCGGAGGATCACTGCTTGGTG